>OX596073.1:139311765-140540098 GCA_951394005.1 Protophormia terraenovae
AATAGACTATAAGTTAACCTTTAGGTTATACTATTGATTTGAACAATATAAGACTTGACAATTTAGACTATAAATTAGACTATAAACTAGACTATAAATTAGACTGTAGATTAGACTATAGTTTAAACTAATATACTCGACTATTAATTAGACTATAAACTTGACTTTATATTAAACTATAAACTAAACTATAGATTAGACTTAGACCAGACTATTTACTATACTAAAAACTAAACTATAGATTAGACTACAATCCAAAATATAGAAATCATAATTCTAAATTCAAATAATTTTCAATTTAAAATCAAAATTTTATATTTTCTGTGACAACTTTCGCCAATTAATACAATATGAAAAATAAACTCATGCTAGATATTAATCTACAATGCAATTTACACTTTCAACAAGCCAGTTCAAACTTAAAGAAACAAATAAGTAAATATTCATTGATTATTAATTAACATTGAAATGTTATTTAACTATAACTACCTACTTGAACGAGTACATATACCTAAAGTACGTACTCATATTTAATAAATTTGAACTGCTATACATATTTAAATTATTGATTTGAACATTCGCTCTCTATCTCTCTATCTCACTCTCTTATTCTCTTCACCTCACACTTATGTCAGCATTCATGGTACTTAAGCTTTTTAAGATGAAAATTAAATTTGTTTGCATTAAATTACATTTATAAATCTATGACTAAATACAAATTAAAAACATAAGTAGGCAGTAGTCAAGTTTTGTATATGCGCGTGCTTTTTAAATAGTATATAGTACACAGTTATGTAAATATATTTGTTTAAAGATAGTAAACGGAATTGTTTTAATGACTATTTTTAAGAAAAACATTTTTACAAAATTTTAATTATATTTCCATTACAACTTCGTTTTAAAATTCACTTCATTAAGGTTTTTGAAATTTTAGGATTCCATGCAATATATTTTTTTTTTTTTTTGCAAACTAATATCCGTGCCTCCTCTTTAATTCAAATTTAAATTTATCTTATAACTGTCTACACAGCGTAAATAATATTTGCGAATTAATATTTAAGTACTTGTTGTATCTTGTTTTGTAATACAAAGCGGCACAAACAAAATATTGTTTTAAATAGCCATTAAATAAATAATTTAGATTAACCTTATGGTAATAATTTATAGCGCGGCAAACATTTAAGGTTAATTAAGATATACATTTCAATACAAGTGCATAGATATTCAAATAATAAGATATTTTAAAAATTTTTAAATTATTAGATAATAATTCTTCGATTTGTTTAATATATTTATTGACCTAAATAAAATTAGTCTGAAACAGGGTTTGAGTGCATTCAAGGCTGTATACTCGTATACAAGATGTAGGTTATTTATTAACTTCCCAGGGTCTTTGTAGCTACTACCGTATCATAAAATAAAAAAAACTGATACAGTTTAAATCTCTACAAATTACTCAGCCCGTAATAAACTAATTTCTTGCTGCAATTCTGAGTTCGTAGGCGAAAGAGATAAGGGAATGCAAAACTTTGTATACCCTTCTACTCTTTTTCATAAGAACAAAGAATTGCAGCAAGTACAATTGCTGTGTGTAAACTTTGACTTACTTTATCGATTACAAATTTAATAGTTTCTTTATCTTACCAAAAAAATCATTTTAAAGATTTGTTTTGTTGCATGTAATCTAAATTTGCTTTTGTAAATATTCCCTAATTTTGACTTGACTGATATCCTGTCTTGTGAATTTTTTATGCCACCATCGTAAACTGAAATCAAATTATTTGCCAACTCAAGTGTAGAAAGCTGAATAAAACAATATATACATTTTGCTTAAAATTACTGTTTTAACCATTTACCACCGACAAATAAAATATATAGTTAACATTAGGAAAAAAATCCTATTCATTCCATTCAACTATTCATCCAACCATCTATCTCTCCAAGCAGCCAAACATTTATTAAGCTTTCTAACCATCTGGGTTTTGAAAACAAGGAAACTTGTATTTTAGTTTAACTACAAATTCTAAAAAGTAGAGGGTGTTTATACATTTTTCTTTTCCAAGATTTCTTAGGTTTGAGTTGAAATCTTGTATTAAAAGGTGTTTTATGTTTACTAAGACTTCTCCAAGAAAAACATGATTTAGAGAAATTCATCTAGAGACTACTACTACTACTATGCAGCACAAGATGTTTTATGTTGCAAGGTCATTTATTTTGAGTTATTTTTCGACTACAATTTGCAATGCAATTCAAGGCAAAGCAAAGAAATCCTGTAGATAAAATTTTGTAGCTTTTTAATAAAATACTTGGTAAAATGTATTTGTTGATGATGGACTTTTAAATTAAGAATTTTACTTAAGTTATTAATATTAAATTGTAGTTGTTAGGAATTTTTGTTATAAAAGCATTTTGCTGTTTTAATTTTAAGCGAAATATTTATAGCATTTTGATTTGATTTCATTTATTATGGCGAACAATTGTTTTCGCAATAATATACTACTGGTCTTTTATTATTTAATGTAGGTTTGAAATGGAAATTTAATTAAATTTATTTGTTATAAAACAGCTGCTTGGAATTTATCTAAATTACTTTGGAAATTAAATAAAAAAATAATAGTGAAGATAAATTGCATAGCATAGCAATATAAAACTAAATAAAAGCATAGAAAATTATACATACTTTAATACTATTTTGAAAGAAAATTTAAAAATAAAAAAATTCTTTTTAAGAAAATTTGCGATAAATTTCTTTCTATTGAAAATGTTTGCAAAACTTTCATGTTATAGAAAATTTTCGCTAAATTTTCTTTCTATCGAAAATTTGTGATACATTTTTTCTTAATAGAAAATGTGCGATAAATTTACTTTTTTTTTTCGTTCATTAAAAAAATAAAAAGTAAAAAATAAAGATAAATAAGTCATTAACTATATTGTATTATATGTTATTTTTATAATTATACTAGCTTAACCAGGTGCGCTTCGCTACCCCTTATTAGGCGATAGCAAATATTTACTACCGTTTAAGAGTTTTAAAAAAGTGGGCGTAAAATGTGGGCGTAACATCCAACCAAGTTATTATACAACCACTAGCACTGGTACTATCTGTGTGTCAAAATTCGTGAAAATTGGTTTAGCCGTTTAGACGTGATTGACGCACAAACAAACTTACATTTAATTTTTATAATATATATGGGCCGTTATCAAAAATGTTTAACTTAGCTAAAACTGACTTAAATCCTTAATAAGTTTTATCGTAATGATAATTTAAACAAATTGTTTACAGATCTGAACTCACAAGACTTGAAACTAATAGAGTGCGAAATTTTAGGTTTCTTTTTATAATCATGATTGTTGTTCAAATTTCAAGAACATAGAAAAACGGCTAAAAATTACTGGAGATTTTCCCATTTTTCTAAAATTTTTGTTCGCTTGTTTATACTTTTTGATCTCATTCTATCATAAATAAACTAAACAGACTTTGCAGATAAATTCTGCACCATATTTATTGTTGTGCAGACTTTTAACAGTAAAATGTTTTAGTTTTTAAAATTTCTCCGTTTTTTGGGCGGGGGTCTGTGCGCCCCTCAACCGAATACAAAATTTGGGATAGGGATTGTTACATGTTGTAGTTGTGCGTATTTTGCGTTATATCCCGTTGATGTTCCCGAAATAGTCAACATAGTAGATAGTCTCAAAGTTTAGAAAGCAAGAGCGAAAATTTTTCAAAAAGTCAGTTTTTCGCAGGGCACATTTTCATATGGAATTGCTTGGATTACTGCGTGAACTTAGTTTTTTGTTATTTTACATAACAAAATCAGAGGAGCATTAAAAATAAATTTAATACAAGAATTTTATGGACTTTTTGAAAACTATGCAAAAATTTCACTTTTTGTTTTTCTATTTTTATATAGAAAATTGCAATTTAACCAAATTTTGGATATATAGATATAAGAGCGGCGATAAATATAATTGATCGGGATTATAAATTTAAGTCAAATGTTGTTGATAATTGAAAACGGGACACTTTTGTCAAAACACATTTCGCTATGGCACATTGTGTGGACAGCATGAAATTAACTTTAGTTGGCATAATTAGTAAGTGTTTGTTATGCTTAATAAAAATGCGGAGGCGCATCAAACAATTTCCAAAGATAAACATTTTATGGACCAAAAAATAGTTACTTGTGTTAAAAAAGGATCACAATATGAAATAGCATTTCTTTGTAATGAACTCTAACAAAATATATTTTCATTCAATATATGGAGAAATAACTTAGATTCGATTCCCATTTTTCGCAAAACAATGGCCCATATAAGGACAAGAAAAGAAAATATAGTCGGTTAAGCCCGACTATATGATGCCCTACACCATTTTGATCCACATAATTTTGTTTTTACGTATATACAACTTACTTCTGTTAAATATTAACATAATACAAACATTTGTATGGGATTTGTGCACGTTAGTGATTTTCGGGAGAGGAGTTTATATGGGAGCTATGGTCAGTTATGAACCGATCTTCATGAAATTTGGCAGACAGATTCCTGATATAAAACTTATTTGTACTAAATTTCATTAAAATATTCCTATTTTTAAGCCATCTATAAGTGTTAAAACCCTATTCCGGGAGGACATTTGTATGGGGGCTAGGTGAAATAATGGGCCGATCATAACCAAATTCAATAGGCTTCGTCCTTGAAGCATAGTACCAAATTTCATCACATTATCTTCAAAATTGCGACCTGTACTTTGCGTACAAGCTTTACATGGACAGCCAGCCAGACGGACGGACGGACATCGTTAAATCGACTCAGAAAGTGATTCTGAGTCGATCGGTATACTTTAAGGTGGGGGTCCGATGATTTTTTCTCTGCGTTACAACTTCTGCACAAACACATAATACCCCAACCACCTTTTGTGGTGTAGGGTATAATTACTGTAAGGAATTTTGTTGATAGATACATAACAAAGCTACATAAATGAAAAACTAGTTGTTTTATTAAAAACTATTAGGTAATGCTAAACAAGGACTAACATACTATATATCCATTTTTATTTTGGCCAACATTCTAGACATAATAGACATCTTCTGACAAGTTTGCAATGGAGTCTTGTACCATATTTTTTCATGTTTTCCTCTGTATTCATCTCTATTTTTGAAAACCTCTTTCGATAGTCTTTCTTCGAATCATTAAACAAGTTATCTGTAGGATTTAGATCCGGAGATTGACTAGGGCAGCTTAAAACTCCGACATTATTCTGGGAGAATTTTCTCAACTGAACTAGAATTGTGTTTGCCATTACCTTGCTCGAAAGTCCAAAGTGGGTGGCATATTCTATACGGAAGTGGTTCCCATCTCTCCATGCTTCTCGGACCCTTTTAGAAATTTTCACGGATCGCCTGTCACATTTTGACTTTTAGTATAATAGAAATGTAAAACCGTGATATCAAAAAAGTTTTTTTATAACAGTTATTTTGTAAAAAAAGAAAAAATCCATCTAAAACAGTTATTATATTATATCAGATAGACACCTCAAGAGTTTTATTTTATGACGTTAGTTTTGAAATCGTTTTATAACGTCACCATAGATTTTGAAAATGCTCTGCAATACGAATCTATTTTAACCAAAGTATTGGTTTTAAGTTTTCTAAATAAATTTGTTTATACAATAGGTATAATTCATAATTAGTTTTCTCCTTAAAATCATCTTAAGTATATTTTAATCTTTCATAATAAATGCAATTTATTTCTTGTTTTTTTTTCATTAAAATCACTTTAAAAATGTTATTAAACAAATATTCTGTCCAAACAGCATATTAAGTATATTTCACCTGACAACAACACTTGCATTTCATGTCGAAAATATTTAAAATTTTTGACATGTTATTCTTTTTGTGTATGACAAATATGTCAAATAGTCTTTGGATTTAACACACTTTTAGAGTTATTGGATGAGTATTGTTGTAGTGCACTTAGGAATATAGGAAATATCTATATTAGAGACACATACATAAAATGATATTTTGAAATAAATCAGAGTTGTTAAATAGTAAAATTATAAAATGAGTAACGCTTATGTGTGAGATATATTATTTTTTTTTTTTTAAATTCTAATAATAGTCAAAAAATTTTAAGAAAAAACTTTTTCTTCGTTCATTTTTTCTTTATAAAAAATTAAATTTTTTATATAATATATTGCCCTAGTCCGTTTGGTATTAAATATTGTCTACATCAATTCCGTAGAAAAAAGTTTTGAACTTACATAAATATATAACTCTATAAGAATTAATTCTTTGCCGATCTGTCATTTTCCAATTACACTTAGATGTATATATTGCACAAATTATAAGTAAATATTTTGACAGACTTACAAATACACCCATTTACTAATACACACACACATACACATATATTTATTTGCCAACAATTTCCGTTTATTGATTTGACATTTAGACCAAGAGCACATCCTTTGTGCACATACACAAGCATTTGCAGAATTTGATTTCATAATGGACCACATGTTGAATAACATTTTCGAACAATGTAATGTCAGTTATGTACTAAAGTAAAAAAATACATAATAAAAAAAATTCAAATACATAACAATAAGATAACAAAAAAAGAAAAAAAAAAAGAAAAAAACTTAAATGATAATTGGATTTCTTTTGTTTTCATTTTAGATAGTTTTACATAAGGTTAACATTTTTATTATTTGGCTATAGAAAAAATAAATAAAAGAACAATTGTTAAAGGTTAAAAGGATTTTAATAACAAAGGAATTTTTTAAATGTTTTCCAGCATTTAACATATAAAATTAAATTGTTGGTATGTCATCAAAATTGTAGCACCAACAGTCCTTACTAAGACTATAGACATTTATTTTAGAAAATTTTTTTCTTCTTTCTCTTAGTAACATCTAAAGTTAAATCAAGAAAAAAATATTCTTCATCTAAATTATAAAAAATTCGACCAAAATAAAATATAATTTTTTAATAATTTTAAATATTACGCATAAAAGTTCTTATAAGGCAATTCATCTTTATGATATTCCTACACTAAGGGAAAAAATTCGATTCAAAATCAACAACGATTGTGGTCACCTTGGTAATTTACGGTAACAGCTTTTTAATACCTTTCGTTAACAAATTTAATACAAAACATATGTAATTTAAAAATTTGATACCGAAATGGTTTCAACTTGGTGCCAATTAGGTATCGATTTTCAATAAGAATTGAACACGCAGTGTTTAATTTAAACACATACAGTGTAGATTCACTATTGACACAGAATGGTATCGTTTTCAACACGTATGTGATTGATATTTCTCTGGGTGTATAAGATTTTGCTATGCCCGTCTTTTTGTTGATCTAAAAAAAACATTTTCTTATTCAAAATTCTAAACCAAAATAAATAAAATTAAATTAAATGTTTATTACCTTAAGCATTTTTGTATTAAAACTAACCAACTTAGCTTAAAAGAAAAAACAATGTGTACCAAAATAGAAGACAATTTCTTATTAATTTAATATTTTAATTTCTAGAAAATTAATTTAAGTTTAAAACTTAACATGTAACCATTCTGAGAACAATAATATACTTACAATAACCAAAATCTTTTTAGGGCATCTCGTTTAATCCGAAAAATATACATTATCCAAAAAAAAGCAAAATATTATATATTTTTTAATAAATAATAATTAAATGTTTATAAACATATTTTATTTACATAATTAAATTATAAAATAAACATTTTTAAATTCTGACAATTCCTTGATTAATTCTATTTTCTTTTGCACTATATCCGGATGAGTAATGAAATCTTTGCAATCTAGGAAATAGAAAAAGATTATTAAAATATTTTTTGTAGAAATAAATATAAAATATACTCTTCACCATAATATTTATTCGAAAATATTTGAAAATAATAATTTTTAGAGCCACTAAATTTCAGTGAAAAAGGTGATTGACCTTTTGATAGGTTGGTAATGCTATTGTTAAGCCAAAGTGTTAAATTGTGAAATGATTGAGGATCTGCTGCGTATTTTATTTGTACATGCTGATATTTCGGCGATAGTTATTTACAATTGTTCAGCATAAATGGAACACTAAAATCACAAAAAATTTAATAGCAAGAACCAAATGACTTTCCGTCTTTCCTTTCTTTATACACGTCCGGGACGTGTATAATTTAGATCAATCCAGTAGTTATACCCTACATCATCATAGTTGTGAAGCGTATTATGCATTTTTTCTGAGTACTAAATACAAAAAATTATTGATATAAGACTCACATTTAAGTTGATCTATCGCCTCAAAATCACTTTCTGAGCCAATTTAACGATAGTGGTTTTTCTGTCCTTCCGTCTAAATGTTCATTAAAATATTGTAATAAAAGTACATATTACAATTTTAAAGTCAATGAAATTTGGTACACAATACTTTTATTGTCCAAGAATGAAATTGAAGCTTATTAATATCTTAAATATGATGATTTCTTATAGTCCTAAATTACTCCATCAAATAGGACCCGTTATGGAAATCCCATTAAAATACAAGGTCTTAAAATCGGATAATATGCCACAAAAATTAAATTATTGTTTGATATTAGTTTCCACAAATTGTTAAATCTATTAGTTCTTTAGATATGGCAAATTTAAATTTATCTGACCACTCCTGATTCCTACCTTCCTGTTTTTGGTACCATTAAAGGGATAAAAGTAGCATTAGAAGAATGACCATTTATCTTTCAATTTCATGTTCCTAGATATTTCAAATTCTATTCAAAAATTATCATAAGGAGTGCGATCGAAAAAATCTTAACACACTTTTTGACTCATAACTTTTTTCGGAAGCAATATTACAAATTTTGTTTGTTCTAGTTATCATTGAAAAATATGTCAGTTATTATTTTTAATGACAACCATGTTGATTTGTTGTGAGTTTGATCAAAATGGGTGGCGAAAGTGATGTACGTGCTTTAAATTATTAAAAAATTTCAAAAAAATTCAAATTGGTACTACAAATAATTGGTCAAAGAATTAAATGTCTGCTGTCAAAATGTTTCCAAAGTTATCAGGAGAATTCGACCATTGATAGGAAACATGGTTTGGGAAGAAAAAAGGTCCATATGATATTGGGAAGGCCACGAAAATTTTAACCATATTGAAAAAAGCTCCAAACATACTCATGTTGTATAAAGAACGACAAAACGTATGTACTGGCAGATTTTTCGCAGCTTCCGGGTCAAAATTTTTATGTTGCTGATGCTCGAGGAAATGTTGAAGATAAGTTTGGGACCAAAAAGTTGACGAGTTTTCCTAAAGATTTTGTGGTGTGGCAAGATTTATGCAGTTGCGGCAAAAGAAGCAAGTCATTTGTTACAGTGAGCTCTACAAATACCGAAAAATACATCAAAGAATGTTTGCAAAAAAATCGTTTTCGTTTATAAGAGAGCACAATGTGTCCACTTATTTTTGACCCGATTTGGTATCATTTCACTACGTAAGAAAGCGTGGTACCAAAGCAATAACATAGTTTTTGTACCAAGAGGGGTCAATCATCTAAATTGTCCATAGCTAAGACCAGTAAAGAGATATTTAACTTTTGTGCAAAGAGAATCGAAGAGGATAAAAGGGGTGTCCCAAAATATCAATGATTTTAAAGGGAGATGGGCAGACTGTTCCAAAAAAGTGACTGAAACAACTATAAAATCTCTAATGGAAGGGTTACCTACGTACGGTCTACGCGTTCATAAGTAGTGGGCAGAAGTATAAAGTCTGTAATATAATGTCAATTAAATAAAAAAAACAATAAAACCTCTAAGATCAACTGTTTCCAAAATATGTAATTTTATATATGTTAAGATTTTTTCGATCGCACTCCTTAGATTAATTGTTATTAAAAAAAGTACCATTTGAAGAATGTTTGATTCTCACTTATTTCACGCTTCAACGTTTGATATTATGGACAATTCAAAAAGTACCATTCGCAGAACGAAAAATTTCCAAAAAGTTCCTTCATATTTGCTTTCATTTACTCAGAGCCACGTAAGTTTAAATTCATGTTAAGTTCATAGTATACGAAATACAAAAAGTAGCATTAAGGGATTGGAAAAGTACAAGTCCCGCTTTTTTTGAATTCTAACTCAAAAATATATATAAAAAAGTACGTTGGAACAAATTTACCAATTAGCATTACTTTATTTGATTTGTAATTTACTCAGAATTATATCAGCTAACTTTTACACCGGTAAGTTTATTTATTGGAAATATTAGAAAAATACCATTATTAGTACTATTATAAGAAAAAAAGTCCCACTTTCTACCCTACAATAGATTATTTTTTTTTTTAAATTTATATTTTAAAGTTAGCACTCTACCTTCAATTACTTAAAAAATATTATGTTTAAAAAAAAGTACCAAACTATTTAGCCGAATATTGTCCTGTATACGTTTTGGTACCCAAGTTCAAAATAATGTTGCATTAGTTTATTTTTTGTGACTAAATGACCAATAAATTCTTTAAATTTTATAAAAATTGTCTCAATGAGTTTGAATGAAATGTAATTTCCCCTTTTTCCCCCTTTTTGGGTAATTTTTTTAACCCCAGAAATGAAAAAACATATGTCCTAATGAATTTCAAAATTTGACTAGAATCCCATGATAAAATATTTATATATATGTGTATGTCAATAAATAAATTTTTTATGAAAAAAGTACAAAAAATATGTACAAATTTTAAACGTTCGAATTTCCAAAAAGTACCAAAATTGTATTTTATTACCATTTACTCCAATTTGGCCGCATCTATGCCAATTTGCAAATAATTTTGCATTGGCTTATTTTTTGTGACTAAAAGACGTATAAATTCTTTAAATTTTATTAAAATTGTCTCAATGAGTTTGAATGAAATCTAATTTTCCTTTTTTTCTCCCTTTTTTGGTAATACCACGAATGAAAAAAAAATGTTTCCTAATGAATTTAAAAAATTTGACTGGGATCCCATGATAAAATATTTATATCAAAAAATATAATGTCAATAAATAAATGTTTTATGAAAAAATTACAAAAAATTTCCAAAAAGTATCAAACTTGTGTTTTTAATTTTTTGATAAATTAGGAATATTTTATTTTTTATGTTTACTGGTTTAAGATGCCAAAAAAAAGTACCAAAACACATTTTCCATACCCATTTTCTCCCTTAAAAAACTAAATTTAAAACAAAATACCAAAAAATAAATTTCATCCGTTTTTACCCCCTAAACATTACAATTTCCAAAAATCCATCCTTAGAGGATGTATGTACATGGCGGGAGTCGTACTTACAGTCTAAATTTCAAGTGTCTGGGCTCTGCCGTTTGGGTTGAGCGATGTTGAATCAATCAACCACTATAGAAGATGGTGAAGAGTATTTACTAACACAAACATAAATTCATAGTTACCTATTTGAAAACCGCATAACTTTATAAACTCCCGGCAAAACTTTCGATTTGTCACCAGCTTAAAATAATATTGAAAATCAGCAACATCATCCGAAGTAATAATTAATTTTAACTCTAAATTCCATTTAAGTAAATTCAACAAAAACTCAATTAAAAAATTAAATAAATCAAAATCTAACTCTAAATAATTTAAATTTGTATTTCTAACATTAGAAAGATCTATAGAACACTCATCTGTTAAATTATTACAACCAATTGTTAGCGATAATTCTCTCAAACTAGAAAGCTTTAATAAATACATTGATTGTAATAAGTTTGCAGGACATTTTTGATATTTAGGTACTTTAAAAATTTTTAAATTATGTAAATGAAATAAATCCTCAATTTCCAAATGATGAGGTAAAATATGTAATACTTCTAAATTCGGAAACTTTTGTGATATTTTTGAAATTTTATTATCAGAACCATCGAAATAAATTAATTGTTTTAAATTTGTTAAATGATCTTTGGGATTATCAAATATTTGTGAAAATCTAAATTCATTAGCCACTAAAGTTAAAGATTTGAGATTAAAGGGAATAAAAATTTGTTCAAATTCTCGTGTGTAAGTAGAATAAATGGAATGGAAGGCCTGTAATTGAGGTAATTCTAATAATTGTTTTAAATTACGCCAAGTTAAAGACATACAATTATTTAGGGAAATTTCTAAAATACTAGTAAGTAAATTAAAATTATCTACATTCATTAAACATCTTTTCAAATTTAAATATTTTAATAAAGGACAAGCCACAGATAAATTCTGTATAAATTGTGTATCTAAGAATATTTTATTTAAAGAACCTTCTAAAGTTAATTGTAAAAGATTTTGAAATGTATTTAAATATAAACGTGTAATTTTTTGCAAAGTTCTAAATTCATTAAAATTGCCTAAATGTAATATTTCACAAGAGTTATAACGCAATCTAGGAGTTTCTTTATAACGCAAATTCTTAAGGGGTACATTTAAATTTAAACATTTTAAATTATTGTTAGATAATAAATCATGTAAATTTAAAATACAATCACTATATTGCGTTTCTCTATAGTCCATATGAAATTCTTTTAATATTTTAACAATTTTTAATAATATTTCATATTCATAATTATTTTGATCACTTAAAGTTATTAAATCTGCTTTCAAATTACAGCATTGTTTTAGGCGTAAAGTATGCAATTGTTTACAATTTCTATAAATCATTTCTAATTGTTTAACATCGATTGTAACATATAATAAACTTAACACTTTTAAATTAATAAATTTCCACTCATTATTCATAATACAATCTTTATATTCCTCCAAATCATCACTTCTATAATCGCTTAATTCTAATTCCAAAATATTGTCTTGATTTAATAGTAAAAACTTTTGAAATTCTTTATTTGTTAAATTCACAAAATGCTCATTTATTAGATCACAGTTTCCATTATCATCTTTATATTTGATATTAATTATAATAGAATCCCCATTTAATATGTACACTTTAAGGTGACGATATTTGCAATGCCACATGTAATTTACTATAATGTATTGAAATTCTGGACAGACTTCAGTTGCCTTAATTTGTTCATTGAGTTTTAGATAATTAAATATTGTTTTTAATATATCAATATTTGTTGCTATTTGTTCCATTTGTTTAAGGTTTTGTTATCTGCACTTTTTATTGAAATTGGTACAATTTAATCTATTTTTGTGAAAGAAAAATAAATACAAAAATATTTTCGAAAACAGAACGTATGCTAAATGTGTCTGCTCTTAGCGATGGTCGAAAGAATTTTGTGTCTGTTTTTTTTATAAATATTCTCGGCCACATTTTTCTTATTGTTTGAGTTCTTTATTTATAATCTCGAACATTTTCGAAAAAAAATTAATGCCTAACAGTAATATAGAATTTTAAAATACTCAAATTATATAGGTAGATTTTTCTCTTTTTGTATACTCTTTTTCTCTTATTTTTTTTTAGAAAGTAATTTTCTATCCGACATGATATATATTTGCAAAATTTTAATGTGAAAATTATACATACAGAAATGCAATTGCTATTAATTTTACAGTTTTAATTTTTATCTCAGCTCTAGTAGCTGTTTTAGCATGTGCTTAACCTAAAACTATATTAAATTTATCCTTCATAGTAACTAAATTAACCACAGAATAGTTAAACTAAGTTCAGATTACGCAAATATTTGACACAAAATATTTTATCGAGTTTTCTGAATTTTTGCAACTAAATACAGAGTTGAATTTTTGTTCACATTACAATAATTTATTTAACATTTTTGGATGATAAAACAACTAATAAATAACGCGAAACATATTTTAAGCCTGTTCAGGTTAGATGCAAACTAAGTATTTACTCATAAATATTTGATTTAATTATCATAATTTTATTTGATATTATTTACACAGGTCTACAAAAAATCAATTTTAGTACACGTTATTAATAAGTACTAAGCCACTAATCCACTTTTTTGAATTGACTCTAGTTCTCGATTTGTAAAATTAAAAAGGTTGCACCATATATTGCAGCATATCTCAAAAGCGACTAGTCTGATTTAACTTAAAAAAATAAATCAAAAATTCTATTTAATATTGTCTACAAGTCATTCTTACATTACTTTTTAATACGTTCGATATCTTTGGAGGTAAAAAGCTTATTCTCTGAACAAAATTTAATTTTTTTTTTCAAAAAATTATAAAAATATTATAGAAAATTCAAAAAAATATCATAGGAAGAACGAAAAAGTACCGCAAAGTTACTCCTCTTGAATTCTTACCTACATAGTACCATGTATCTTTTATTTCATTTCATTAATTCAAAAGTACCATTAGAACAATGAAAAAGTATCACAAAATCTCCTGTTATGGATTCTCAATCACTTAGGACTACATATACTTAAGTTCACGTTTTTCTAGGTTTAATATAATAAAAAATTTTTTATTTAATTATAATAAAATTTATTTTCCCGTTTTTATCCCCTTTTTTGTACCTTTTATTTCCTTTGGAGGTAAGAAGAGTTGTACTCCAATGAATTTCAAAATTGTACTGGGATATAATGTCAAATATTTATATGTATGTGTCAGTAAAAAGAAAAAATATTTTGTGAAAAAAGTACCAAAAAACAGGTACGATTTTTGCCCCAAAAATACCAAACCCGTATTCGCCAATTTTTGATAAGGTACTAATGTTATTTACATTTTATTTCTATGCTTACTGGATTAAAAGATAGACAGGTTGCCAAAAAAAAAAGTACCAAATAACAATTTTTACTAATTTTCTCCCTAAAAGAGCCAAATTTCAAAAAAGTACCAGATTATATCCGATTATTTTTTAAATGATTAACAATAGCTATTCAACTTTTTTGTATCTCTATTAGTTTAGGAGATATAAAGTTACCCGTTTTTACGCTTTTTTGCTCCCTAAACATTCTAATTTTCAAAAATATCGTCTTATTGGATCTATTTGGTAGGAGGCCAATCTACAGTCCATATTTCATTTTCTAGTTTTAACCGTTTGGGCTGTGCGATAATAAATCAATAAGTGAGTCCGTCAGTCAATCACCCAGTGATGTTACTCTTTTATATGTATAGAAGATGATATTAACTTTTCCTGATTTAAGAGCCACTTTCGACGGATGGACATTATTCTGCCAAAAAATATATTAATTCTAAAATAAATAAAACGTGATCATTAAAATACTGATGTCAGCTTTTCCTGAAGTAAGTCCGTCTATACATTTAACCCCAATGTATAGACGGAGAAATGGACATTATCGTTCTGCCAAAAAAAAAAAAAAAATATAATTCTAAAAATGCAATTTTTTACTTACTACTAATTAAAAAAAAGAAACGTGATTATTAAAGTAATGATATCATGTTTCCCTGAATTAAACGTCATTTTCGACTCCTTTTACCCCAATGTGGTACATTTGATTACAGAGCTCAAACATATTTGAGCAATTAATAAATTAATAATTACAATCACGTAAAAGATGGGAAAATGGTTCATATTAAAGAATAATAACATTTATTAAAAATTATATTGTTATTTACTTTCCATTATTTTATCCTTCTTTCCTTTAATATTTATTTTATTTGTTTCATATTGTTTTAAACTACTTTTTTTGTACATAATTGTTTTCATGTTGATTGATTATTAAGTTAAAATTGAATTAATTTGGTTTTTAATTGACTTCCTATTTGTATAAAATGAACAAGCTGCAATAATTGACCCAGTAAATATTTTTTATATTTTTTTATTTACATTCTGCGTTTTATTTACATTTTTTACTTTTGCAAGTCAAAAAAAAAAAAACCGCAACTATTTTACTTTTTTTTTTATTTTACGGGTGAAAAGTAAATAGAATAAAATTTTTCTTTATTATTAAATAAATAATAGCAACAAATAATTGGTTTTCTGAAGATAAATAAAAAAGTTATATAAATGATTATAAGGAGTGAGATCGAAAAAATCTTAAGACACATTTTGCCTCATAACTTTTTTCGGAATTAACATTCAAATTTTTTTTTTTTTTTTTTTTTTGATCTAGTTATCATGGAAAAATACTTCAGTTATTATTTTTAATAACAACCATGTTAATTTGTCCTTATTTTCATCAAAATAAGTGACGAAAAAGATTTATTACAAATTTCAAAAAATCCAAATAAGTCTTACAAATAATTGGCCACAGAATTAAATGTCGTCCGTAAAACCGTTTCTAATGTTTTAAGCAGTATCAGGAGAATTTGACTATTGATGTGAAACCTAGTTCGGTAAGAAAAAAAGACCACATGATATTAGGAAGGCCAGAAAATTGAAGGCATATTGAAAGGAACTCCAAACACATCTGGTAGAAAATCAGCTCAGTTTTCTCAGTGCTTCGACTATTTGGTGCGAAAATTTAAAGCTAATGGGAAAGTTGATAACATATAAAGTTCAAAAAATTCCAAACTGGAATTCTGCAAAAAAAATTACAAGCCAAAAATAGGACTCGGAATTTAAAACCAAATTTCATACAAAAATACTCAAGCTGCATAATTGACGAAGAAACGTAGGTGCTGGCAGAATCTTCGCAGCTTGTGTCTCAAAAATTTTTATTGCTAATGCTCAAAGCAATGTTGGAGATAAGTTTAAGACCCAAAAGCAGCAAAAAATTTCTTACAAAATTCATGGTATGACAAGCTTTTTGCAGTTGCGGCAAAACAGGAAAGTCATTTGATACATTCGGATCTATAAATACCAAAATATAAAGGAAATATAAAGGAATATTTGCAAAAAAGACTTCTTATTTTCTTAAGAAAGCACAACGTGTCCCCATTTTGGACCCATTTGGTATCATGTCACTACGGTAAGAAAGCTCTGGAGTGGTACCAAATCAACAACATAGTTTTAGTACCAAGAGAGGTCAATTTTCAAAATTGTCCATAGCTTAGACCAGTGGAGAGATATTGAGCTCTTGTGAAAAGTGAATTCAAGAGCACAAAAAGGGTGTCCCAAAATACCGAAGATTTTAAGATGTGCAAACTGTTCCAAAAAAGTGACTGAAGCAACTATCAAATCTCCAAAGAAAGGGTTTTCAAAAATGGTCCATAATTTTATAATTAGTGGTTAGAACCATAAAAATTATATATTTCTGTGATCTGTGCTAAATTATCAAATGATTAAAAAAATAATGAAAACTCTAAGATCAACCGTTTCCAAGTTATTGAATATTATGTATGTTAAGAATTTTTCGATCTCACTCCTTAATCAGTTTTTAGACGTCCCACGGTGGGTTGAACAGTACTCAAAACGAGGACCTACTTGATTGATTTAATTAATTTTTTAATTAGAAATTTTTTTCTGTTTTTCATTTTTACAGTCTTTGGTAATTGACAAGTAAGAGGTGCAAATTTAAAAAAGCTATTAATTGAATGAATTATTTAATAAATCATATTTGTTGATTGATTTTATTTTTAGATTTTTCTGTGAGCAAAAAGTTAAAATTTCAAAATTTCAAGTGGAATTTTTGTTAGTTTTTATAAAACGATAATTGTTTTTTAAAGAGTTGGACTAAGTTCAGATAGTGGACTACATTCTAAAATAAAATTTATTCGAATACAGGAAGTAAAAATGAAGATTTTAAACAACTGTAGCCATTAAAACTGTACTAAAAACATTTTTATTAAATTTCACGTAAGTTTGGGCCTGTTAGTTGCCTAAAATATATCCTAAATGAAATAAATCGCAATTTCTTGATTTTTTTTTTTTTTTTTTTTTTTTTTTTTTTTTTTGTTCACTATATTAATTTTTAATATTTTCAATAGCAATAATTCAGATATAAAAGGCATTTGTCTGTTTTTTCTTAAAATTATCTCATATAATAAGTATATTTCAATTTACAGTTTGATTTATTACTTTATAGCTTTTAGTGCAAGAATTTACCAAAAAAAAAATTCTAAAAAAGCCCATTTTCCCTGAAAAATTAAAGTAGCCATAACAAATTTAAAAAAAATTATTTTCAAAGATATTTATTTAAAATAAATATAATAAATAAATCTCCTCTTCCGCTATGGTTCAACCCACTGTGCGCCTGGAAAAGAATGCATTTTATTTGTTTTGAAATGTTTACGAATTTTAAATAATTTTAAGAATTTTTAAAATTGATCTTAAAAGAAAGAATCATTAAAAGTATTTTTTGTCGTTGTCTTAAAACTGTAATGAGTTTTCAAAAACGTTGTCTCGTTTTATTAGTTATTTTAAATACATGACCAATTGAGTAATAAACAAGTGAAAAATCTCTCATTAACACATGAGTAAATATTTGTTTTCAAATTAAACTCTAAGATTTTTTAACGGTTGAAAAGTTAATGATGATGCCAGATTTGTTTTAATTGTTTGACATTTGTTTAACAGCTTTGATTGTTCGTTTATTTGTTAACTTTGAAAACAAATGTAAATAAATTTATTTGATGTTTGTTTTTTTTTTTTATAATAATGCACAGTGGGGCAGAATCGAAAATTTTTGGATATAAATCTGTAACTTCTGATCGGCTGAATGGATTTGCATGAAATTTAGTAAGGGCGTAGCAGAGGAGAGTAAAATGTTAAGTTTGGAAGAGACACCCAACAGATCTCTCAGCGGCGGAGCTAAGAGGGCTCAAAGTAGGGTACCTCTGAAATAAACATTTTTTCATCGCTTACCAAATTTTTGTTTCTCATTCGATTTCAAATATTATATATTATTGTAGGCCCTGATAAGACCTACTAAAAACATGCTAGCATGTACTATTTATCTCTTATAGTTTTCGAATTATTTGCGTTTGAATTTTTAAGTACGTCAATTTTGCATGTTCTTGGTTCAGTTTTTTTCATAATATCCTAGTATTTCTGACTGATATTATTTTTTTTTTTACAAAATTATTTGTTGAATAAAACAAATTTGAAGCCAATATCTTTACCGAGTCCAAAACTAAACGATTTTGGAACTTCAGAAAAATGTGGATTTTATAGCCGAAAATGTAAAAAAATACCATTTTTGGGATTTTCTGCGTTTTTTTGGGAATTATTCCTTTTACAAAAATTTTAAAGCTTTTTTCATTTTCTTATTTTATATGACAAAGTCTACATTCACCGAAAATTTCTTTAAGATATCTTTACTAACAAAGATTTTATTACAGATAAAATATTTTAGTTGCTCAAAAAAAACACTTTTTTACAAAAATTTTACTTCCAAAAATCAGAAAAAGTATAAACTCGATTTTTTTTCACCTAAATTACATTACTTAGCTTATATAATTCTTCGTTATACAGAAAAATATTGAAATCAATATATTTTACAGAACCGAAACTACGTCACTTTAAAGTTTAACAAGTCACAGAAAATTCCATTTTTTGCGTATTTTAGCACAAACACACAATCGAACATTAGCTACGGGAACAAATTATTATTTTTATATCCACAACAGTACAATATTTTTGAAATTTTCCGTGACTTATAAAACTTTAAAGTGGCATAGTTTCGGTTCTATAAAAGATAGTAGATCTTATCAGGGCCTACAATAATATACAGAATAAACTCGATAATCCGGATTATTCGGTAATTTGGACGGCATTTCCCAATTCATTACATACTCTATAATCCGGATTGATTGCAACTTTGTTGTCATTTTCAGTTAAGTATTTGCCCCAAACATTTTTTCACTAGGAAGTTTGTATTTTTTGGATTAAATGAAACCATTTTGAAAAACTTTAAATATAAACTGTTTTAGACTAAAAAATTAGACTTGATATTTTAACTGTTTCATATATTAAATTATATTATATTTAAACCTCGATAACCCGTATAATTTAATAATCCGGATAGGGGTCTGCAATCAATTATCCGGTTTATACTGTATAAAAATATTTGAAATCGGAGAAGAAACGAAAATTTGGCAAGCGATGAAAAAATGTTTATGCCAGAGGTACCCTACTGTGAGCCCCTAAGAGTTCTGTTGGGTCCCCCTTCCTCTGCTACACCTATACTAAATTTTACGCATTCATTCAACCGATCAGATGTTACAGATTTATTTCCAAAAATGTTTGATTCTACCCCACTGTGTAATGCAAATAAACATTACAATTAATGTTAAGTGAAATATGCTTTATTTATTATTTATTTTTTATGTTAAAACAAAGTAAATATAAAATTTTAAATTCAAGTTTAAAAATTTTAAGTAAAATTTTATTGTATATATAAAATATGTATATAAAATCAGTACAATTAATTTGTAATAAAAATAAATTAATAAATACAAATTTATTAATAATATTAAAAGTTAATTATTTTATTAAATTTAATTTTTCACATAATAACAATTTTATTTTCTCTTTAGCCTTAAGTTATCATTAACCTTAAGGCCATAAAAACTATAATAATGTTTCTCTCCAACTTATTTAAAAACTCATTAAAATATCTTTTATATCCTTTCAACATATTTAGCTTTAGGTTATATATTTCAAATTGTATATTTATTAACTCGTTAATAGTTAAACAATAACCAATCATGTGTATTTAAGTATTTATGTTTATTTTTTACATTTGATTGAGTGTCAATAACTTATTATCTTAATGTCATTTACAACGATTTTACACTATAAGTAACAAGGGTATCTGTCGTCTTTACTTACTCTTAGAGTTGTAAAATATTTAATAAAGATGAAAATTACATAAAGACTTTGATTTTATAAATAAAGTATTGAAAATCACTAGACCAGTTAAAATACATTCAAAGTACTAAGTCTATATGAAGTTTGTATGTATGCCAATGAATAAATGATTTTGTATTGACTCGTATTACATTAAAATATAATAGAATATACTACACATTGTTCTAAGTAGGAAGTAAGTATGTATTGGTATGTTCAATATAAGAACAAACTAGTACAAAGTCCTGTTAAGTGCTTTACCTACTACACACATTTTAGGCCGGTCATCAATAAAATTTGTTTAGTTAATACAAATACAAACAGTAATAGTAAATGGAGGTAATAGTCGATTTGAAGATACTCTATTAAAACAAATATTATATTTTGTATTTGACTTAGTTGTCTTTAAAAATAGACAAAAAAAAAATTAAGTAAATTTTATTATTAATTTTTAGAGTTTATAAACATTTATTTCTTAAATGTTAAAAATATTTTTTAATAAAAAATATATATATTTTTTCTTTTTAGGTAAGATGATTTTTTTATGGTACAAAGTAATGAACTTTTTGTATACATACTACAGTGTAAGTGATATATTTCTTAACTTTTCGTGTAAACTTTATGAACTAAAATAATTACTTTTCAATTTTGTCACAAAGTCATTCGATTTAAAACCAACACGAAAAATTACAATTTTGGACTTTACCTCTCCGAATTCTTGTCAAAACTAAATTTGATTAAAAATTTCAGATAATTTCATAATTTCAAGTGGTTCGCGAAATATCGCGATTTGAAATCGCAAAATAGCGCAAAAATGTACAAGGTTGTGTACACAAATTTACAAATATCTTTCAAAGTATTTATTATATAAGATTTATTGAGATGTCATATTAAAGGTATCAAAATTAACTTTAATATGACGTATAACAACGTATAACAACGTCCAAATGGTCCATATCTCGCGATATTTAGTTCGCGAGTAAATATCTCGAAAAATGGTATTCTTAAAATTTTTTATAAGAATACTGTCACCGAAATAATGATAGGTTCACTCATCATTATATACTCACAGCTTCCACAAACAAAATTTAGATGAAATCAATTGTCACCTAAAGTAATGGTTACATGTTGTTTAATAATTAAAGAATAGGCATGAATATTAACATTGACGCTGGTAATGCAAATGCTGAGTTTTAGTTTGATTTCCGCAATAGTTCGCGATTTTTAATATCTTAAAAATAAGTTAAATTGTCTTTTTAAAAATACGAATATCTTTCAAAATATTTACGTTACAACGTTCAATTGTATACATTTTGTGTGTACAATTTTGTAAATATTTTTAGCTATTTTACTCTTTTGAATCGCGATATTTCACGAACCACTTAATGATATTATCCGAAACTTTTGACAAGACATCAAATTCGGAATAGGTGAAGAAATTAGCTGGTTGGTTTTAAATTGAATGACTCCACAAATGACAAAAGTACAAGGACGAAATAGCTTATACAAATGTTCTTCAAAGCGCTTTGCAAAATCTACATACATGTCTTATATACATAAGTATGTAAAAATTTGTATATTCAGCATACATTTTTGAAAATTCGCAACTGAAGAATGCTGGCATGTAGTAAATTTTTTTTTGAAAATCTCTTTGTTAAAGTATTTTAGATTTAAAAGAAAAATATTGTTTTATTCATTTTTAATAAAATAGAGTACTAATGACATAAAAAATGTTTAATAACTTGGAAATTTTTATTCCTTACCCGATTTCAAAGATTTTTATATCACCTTAAAGCTCTTGATAAATCTTTTGAAATACTATTATCTTTTGTATATACTATTTATCTTTTATATTTTTCAAGTTTTATTTATTTGAAATTTCAGAAATTTCAATTTAGCAAGATCATAATCAAGTTTTTTACATGCACAAAATTTTCAACCGATTTTATTATATTTTTTGTAGTTAGTTAGTTTATTTAGTAGAACAAAATTATCTATCGAATATAGGATATCTTTATTGAGTACAAAAATAAATGATTTTGAATTGGAAAATTTGCAAAAATTAACAAACAGGCGGACGCAAGGACGGACATCAGAATTCTCTCAAGAAAAATATTTTTAAATTCCAAAAAAACATTTATTTACTTTTCGATCAACGTAAAAAATAAATGTAAATATAAAAATATTGTTATCACTTTCCCTGAATTAAGTACCATTTTTTGACCCATTTAAACCCAGTTGATGGACTGACATTACCATTCAGCAGAAACAAAAAAAAAAAAACTTTTGGCATTCTAAAAATGCATTTGATTTACTTACTATACTTACTTACGACCTATTTAACCCCAATGTGTAGACAGAAGGACGGACATTACCATTCTGCAAAAAAAAATTCCAGAATTCTAAACACGCATTTTTGAACTTTCTAATATATAGAAAAATAAACTACGGATATTAAATTGTTAATATCACCTTTCCCTGAATTAAGCATAATTTTCGACCTATTTAACTCCAATGTATAGACGAAAGTACATTACAATTCTGCCAAATAAAATCTTAAAATTCGAAAAATTATTTTTTACTTACTAATAAATAAAGAAATAAAATACATTAAAATACTGATATCAACTTTTCCTGAAATAACCGACCTATTTAACCCCAATGTATAGACAGAAGGAAGGACATTACCATTCTGCAAAAAAAAAATTCCATAATTCTAAACACGCATTTTTGTACTTTTTAATATATAGAAAAATAAACTGCCAAGAGAATAAAATCAAAAAATAAATTCTTTTACCTATAAATAAAAAATAATACATGATCATTGATAACACCTTTCCCTAAATTAAGCGTCATTTTCGACCCCTTTTACCTCAATGTGCAATGCCAGGAATTAATATATTATAATAATAATAAACAAATTCGAAAGCCTTTAAAAAATATGTGAACAACATTTTTAAACATTTTCAAAGTTAAAAATTTGATGCTGTTAGAACTTGATGAGTTTTTAATGTTTCAAAACTTTTTAAACTCAAAACAAGCGCGAATGTGTTATATTCGGCCCTTCCGAATCTATCAACTTTTTAAAATTTTATGTTATATGGCACGGGGCGGTAAAGTGGGCAGTAAAGTGGGTGGACCCCGCCCATTTTTTGTTTCCGAGTTTACATTGGTCCTTGAACTATTTGAGCACAATTTGACCTTATATGGGAGGTGGGCGGTAAAATGGACGGACCACGCCCATTTTTGGTTTCCGTGTTTACATCGATCCCCAAACTATACACACAAAATGTATGAAACGGACACCCTGTGCTTCTAGTTTTTAGCCCATAACTTGTTTGTTTATTAACCGATTTTGCCCATTTTCAATCCCAAACAAACCTTATATAAGACAAATATTTCCTACGTCCCCCTACGTTGTTCGAGCCCTATCCTGCTTTCAACAGCCGGACGGAGGGACGGACATAGCTAGATCGACTCAGAATCTAACCAGGACCCAGGAAATATATACTTTGTGGGGTCTTAAATGATTCCTCTGACATGTTACACACGGAATGACAAAATCAATCTTTTTGATGGTGGGTATAAAAAAAACTGTATTTCCCGACTTGCCTTCGTTCATAGAATTTGTAATAACCCATGTTATGTTTTTTATGATTATTTTTATCGTTTTTAGCTCTACTTTTTAAGTGGTGAAATGTTATTTGATTGAATCACTTAATGGTTTTTTGCTAGGTTATTATATTTTTTAAAAAGGTTTTAACAAGCGCGAATATATTTGGCCCAGCCGAATCTATATACCCACCATCAAAGTAGGCAGTAAAGTGGGCGGACCACGCCCATTTTTTGTTTCCGAGTTTACATTGATCCTTGAACTATTTGAACACAATTTCGTTGATTTTCACCATATATGGGAGGTGGGCGGACCACGCCCATTTTTGGTTTCCGAGTTTATGTCAATCCGCCAAGTATATGTACAAAATTTTGTTGGCGTACGTGCTTTTATTGAAGAAATATCAGCAGAAAAGTGTTTCATGGACACCCTGTGTTTCTAGTTTTTAGCCCATAACTTTTTTGTTTATTAACCGATTTTACCTATTTTCAATACCAAACAAACCTTATATAAGATAAATATTTGTGCCAAATTTCGTCTCCCTACATTGCCCCGTTCGAGCTCTATCTTGCTTTCAACAGACGGACAGACAGACGGACAGACGGACGGACATAGCTAGATCGACTCAGAATTCAACCAGGACCCAGAAAATATATACTTTGTGGGGTCTTAAATGATTCCTTCGACATGTTACACACGGAATGACAAAATCAATATACCCCCCATCTTTTTGATGGTGGGTATAAAAATATACTCAATAATAGGAATAACCTAAGCGTATAGTTATTATAACTACAGTATATTATTCATACGCTACCACATCTGAACCAATTATTCTTGAAGGTGTATCTCCCAGGGGTTATTAATCATCACATAACAAAGAAATATTACAGTGAAAGTCTTATGATTTTGTGGGAATTATTTTCTTACCAAGTTCCACAACTGCCATGAAAATAAGACGGGTCTCTACAAAGTTAATATATATTATTTCATACTTCGTAAAGTTATCTCATCGGAATCGGATAGTGGTCAGAAATGGGTTAAAATCTAAATATTTTATTAAAAAAAACTTTTTTCTTAATTTATAAAATTGAGATAAAAATAGGGCGGGCAGGAATAGGGGAAGAGTATGGGGGTCATTCCTTCCCCTATTCCAAAGTAAATATTTATTATAACAATATATCCAAATAAATATTGTATTGAAAATCTTAAAATTTTCTAAGTATAATTTTTTTTACAATTCGCAGTTAAGATGCTTTCATCGAGAGTTTTATTAGTCACTATGTAGGGTACTTGTAATAAAAACTGGCATCATACATTTACAAATATTTTATAAGTCTAAGTATTATATACGAATATACGTGTATACACATTCAAAGCTATTATATATAAATTCATATGTAGACGTCAGAGTATTTGTTTAAAGTGTTTGTATACACGCACATACAAACTCAAGGGATTTGGAAAAAAATTCCTATAACAATAATATTCCCGTTTAATGCATGTTTAGGGATACAATGAGTACAATAAAATTTTTAGTCTCTTCCTGGTCGCTGTTGTTGTTATTATAACTGAACATTTTGCGGGTCTTAGATATTAAAGAGAATGCGAAATACTACAAAATGAAGAGGGACAACAAAGGAGGCAAAGGGTTAGCTTGATGGTGTCATATTATGGCATAATAACAAAATCTAGGATACAGTAAAAGTCCTTCAAGTAATGTGTGTGTATATATATGTGTGATCTGTGTGTTTTTGTCATTTTTGTTGTTTAGTTTTTTGACTTTCAATATGACTACAACAACAGAAAAACACGGACGTAACTACAAATTTACAGGATGTAAGAGACAGACAGAATGACAGTTGAATCTGTAGAGTGTAAGTAAATGACACAGATACAATCAATGCAGGAAAGCTAAGGGTGGGTGAATGAGTAAATGTATAAAACTGACTCAAAAGGGTTAAGGCACATTTTTATAATAGAAACAAACATACATTTATACCTTAGCACATAAACATCACTTTACAAGCACAAACAATGTCTTGTCATCATCATTATCCTTGTTGTTATCCTTATATCCAATATTGGGAACATTTTATGAAGTGCTACATGGTGATTATGGTTTGGTACATTTTTGTCGATTCTTTTTTTTTTTTCTAATGTATTCTATTACAACTTTTTTAAATTGTAAATAGCGTATAGTATTTCTCATTTATGTTCTTGTGCTTTTTTTTTATTATTTGTGCTTTTATAGCAGGTGTACGTTACCAAATGTTTAATGGAGTTTTAATGGTGCATTTTAAAAATGTATAATAGAAAAATTGACACAATTTTTTCTTTAGTTTAAGATTTATTTTGCGAAATTTTAGGAAACGCCAAAACATCTTACAGATAGACAATAGACAAGGCTGTAGACTAGACTATAAACTACACTATAAACTACACTACAGATTGTACTATAGATTAGTCTATAGACTAGACTATAGAGTAGACTATAGAGCAGACTATAGAGCTGACTATAGACTATAAACTGTACTATATAGTTGTTTCTCCTGGATCTCTCCCAGAAAATTTTCCATAATTTTTATTTTATAAAAAATTTTCAATAAATTTTATGAAAATTTTGTTTTTATGAAAAAAAAAAATGCGACAAACTTCCTTTTTATAGATAACACAGAGTTACAAATTGAAAAAAAATCTGCTGCACGGAGTTTCTCAATCTTAATATGTATTAATATATACTAAGCCTCTAATCCATTTTTATAAAAATAATCATAAAAATTCGAAAATGTCAAAAATTAAACATTTTATTCTTTAATCATAAAGATACATTTGGTGCAAATAAGACAAGACATATTTCATTAAAATCAATGCATAACTTTTGATTTTATTCACAAAGTAGTGAAAATACTCATTTACAAGTTACATAGAAAAATTTTTAAAATCACAAAAACATTTTTTTATTTTGTATAAAATTTCAATTTTTCTCAGAGCATGGGCTTAATATCTCCATAACTGTCGACCGTATTAAAAAGTAATGTAAGAACGACTTGGAGGTAATTTTAATTAAAATTTTTTGTTATTTTTCTGAATAAAATCACACTTTGTTTTTGAGATATTCTTCAATATATAGTGCAACCTCCTTAATTTTACAAATCGCGATTTATCGCGAGAATCAATTCAAAAAGAGTGGATTGGAAGCTAAGTACTTATTAATACCGTGTATTCAAATTGTGTAATTTTATTTTTATAAAAATTTTTCTTTTTATAAAAAATATTCGATAAGTTTCCTTTTTATAAATAACACTGGTCGACAAAAAAATCTTCCCCAAATAGTTGGACTTGATGGATTTTGATGTGCTAAACACGAGTATGCTTTCTGTTTTTTTACATCAGGTCCCATATAACGTAAAATGTTAAAAAGTTGATGTTGGGTATATAGATTCGGCAGAGTTGAATATAACATTCGCGCTTGTTTTTTTTTACAGAAAAATTGTCTACACTCTTTTTACTCTAAATTAAATCCTTTTTTAAAAACATATAATAATTTTATACCTTTCTGAAAGGTATCTTCACAAAGATGATTTTAAAATAGAAAACAAGCCCATTAGCCCAAGCGGTCAAGGTACACACCCTCTCGAATTTAACCCATTTTATATGAAAGTTTTGACTTTAGTCTATATTTTCTAAAATCCCAAAGAACGAATCTGCAAACGGAATACAGTTTAGAAATCTATAATATGTTGTTAAAAGTGTTCAATAAATTTTTTAATTTTTCACTTTTCAAAAGAAAACAAAATTTAAATTTTACGTGCCACTTATTTCAAAATAACTCCGATTAACGATTGAGTGGATAATAATTTAAATTATATTGCAATAAATTCAAATAATCGGCTTGTTTAGGGCAAAATTTATACACGCCCTTAAAAAATTCTCGACCTGATCGGGAAAAACTGAAAGCAGATTCGTGTTTAGCATGTCGAATTCTATCTAGTCTACATTTTTTTAAGAAGACGAAAAAAAATTTTGTCGATTAGTATAATTTGCGATAAATTTTCTTTTTAAAGAAAATTTGTAATTCATATTCACTTTATAGAAAATTTGCGTTAAGTCTTTTTATAAAAAATTTGTAATAAATTTTCTTTTGTGATAAATTTTCTTTCTATAGATAAATTTTGTCAAAAAGCAAATGCAGTTAATTTTAGTGTAATTTTAAAAACAAAAACATTACCTTAAAAATGATGTTACTTTGGATCGAAAGTTCAAAGGTCAAAATAAGACTTACAAAAAATAAACCATTATATCTCCGAAAACGATATTTTTAAAATGCTAAAAAAAAATTATATAATACAACTCTACTTCATGCTTTTGCAAAATTTCATGTTGGACACTCATTTAGTTCAGAAGTTATGTAACAAAATATAAACTGAAGTAAAATTTTGTATATAAAATTTTATTTTTTTCTTTAAATATGTGCTCATAAAATAATTTTTGTAAATATTTTAAATTTTACATACAAAAAATGTGTTTTTTTTTCTGTATTTTGCTTCAGTACTCTTAAACCAATAAAGGCTCCAACTTGAAATTTGGCACAAATATAGAGAAGGGTTTTATTATCAAAATATTTTTTATGAATTTTAAAATACCGTTTTTTGAGATATTAAGCTTTAATCTTTATATTATAGATTTTAACCTTTAAACTTTCGAAATGTATAAATGTTTAACTTGTCGTTTTAAAGTCAATGTATTTTTCTATTAAATGAAATAAAGATAAGAACTGTATAATGTATATATTAGAAATTATGAGCAATAAAGTGTGATTACTTTTGGAAAAAATTCAACCGCTTTTTGATTTTTCAAACGTCATATTTTTGGACCGGATGGTTCCTTATTCAGAAAAATTGTGATTTGAGCGAGCAAAATTTGCAATACTTAATATCTGTAGCGAATTTCATTGAAATCGGAGATATCAAATCCGAAAATGTCTGTTTTTTGTCCGTTTTGATATGGAATCACTCAATAAAGCTTTTTTCAAACTAAATTTTAAAATTTCATTTTAAATTTTAAAATAAGCATTTTGGTTTTTATTGTATTGAAAGTTCATGTATAATTTGCTTTTATAATTTTTTAAAATTTCTTGTTATTTCAATTCATTGAAAAAACAAAACTTCACTTCTATTTTAAAATAAAGTTAACTTTAACAAAAATATAATTTTAAATTTCTTTCGTGGTTAGGCTGTATATTTTTGTTGTTTAAAATAAATCTCAATCTTTCATACCTTCAAAAATCATTTAGAAATATTTAGCAGCCAATTTTTGTAAATTTTTCAAAAATAAGCAAAGCTTCAGTCCTCCTCTATTTCTTTATCATACATTTCAGTTCGATCGAACCAGTAGTGTAGAAAATACTGATTTATTCATGGTACAACAATTTAACAAGGTATATGCATAAAGGCAACAAATACAACAATGCAATAATAGCAGCCATTTTTTTCGCCATAAATGAGACCGTAACGTCAAACAAAAGAGAATAAGAAAAAAAAGAAAAGTACGTGCAAAGCATAAACAATAATTGTTGAAATCGAAAAATAATAAAAAGAAATTGTAAGAAACTTATTTTTAATGCTTTTATAAATTTAGATAAATTAAATATTTCCATATAGCAATTTTCTTCTTTACTAAAAGTGCAAATTTCACCACTAAAAATATTTACCTTTGTTTGTAAACATCCCAACACATGCAAATTTGACATTTCAGTCTTACACCAAAAAAAGAAGCAAAAAATAATCAGCTGAGCTTACAAGAACACCTTGTTACTCGTTGCATCATGGATTTATTACCAACAAATTTTGCGACTTTTACCCTACTTTAATTTCCCTTCAACGTTTTCTATCTCTTGATCTTAAATTATTTCTATATATTCCAAAATAATTGTAAGAAACTCAAATATAACCCAATATACATACATATTCCTTTATTCAAATAAATAAATAAATAAGAACCCACAAAATGTTTATTTAATTATTTTTCATGTGACACAAGAAATAAAATGTATGCAAAAACTTTCTTATAAAATAAATAAATAAATCAATCTGTACTTCGTTACAGTTTTGTTTCCAAGAAATGTCCTCAAAATATATTTACATTTCTTTACTTCTTTAAGCCAGCAATTTATTTTCTTAACAATTGTCTTTTTTGTATTTTTACCATTATTTTATCTACTACATTTTTTTATTTCTAGTTTTTATTGTTCATTCCCATATTCAATTTAATGTATATTGACATTTTTTGTTTTGTATTGACAGTCAGGCAGCAGTAAAAAGAGATTGATATACAAAAAGTGTTACATATTCTTACGCCATTTCATGTTTATCATTATATAATTTTTCTACTTTCCTGCTTTGACGTGGGAGTGTCTTTTTTCTCTTATGTCTTTTTTGCAAAGTGTCTTTGTATATTGTTTTTCTGTCACTCTATCCTGTTATTTAGTCGGATACTGTTTCTTCTATATATTCACTCACATTCTCACATAAATAAACCCGTAGTCATTGTTATGTAGTTTTGCATGCATGTCAGTCATATGTATAAGGATCCTTGTGGTAACATCCGTTTTATTGTCAATGTTGTTGTTATTGTTGCTGTTGTTTTTTCTTGTGTAATATATATATATATATATATATATATATATATATATATATATATATATATGTACACTTGTGTGACAAAAAAAAAGAACACAATGTTTATGTGACAGGAACTTAAATTAATTGTAACGATCATGCTATAAAACAAAATGTATAGAAAAATGAGCAGTAGTTTTTTTTTTTTTTTTTCTTTTCTTACAATGTTATTAAAAATTTTAAATTTCTTAATACTTTTTTTCCAATTTGCCCTACTGTTTGAATTTAGATTAATTCTATAAAAATGTACATCTAAACAAATATATACTCGTTTAAAAACAACCATGTTTTTAATATATTTTTTATTATATTCTTGTATATTTATGTGCAGATAAAAACTTAAAAGTATCTAGGTTACATTGCCAGCTGCTTAACAAAATTTATAGTAATAAATCATTTTTGCTTTTATGTTTATCCTTTTTTTCTTCTATAAGCAGCTTAAAGTACAACAAATGATGTGACATAAAGAATAAAATAAAAAAAAAACGCAAAAATAAAAACATGTCACAGCAAAGTTATCAATAAAAATCAGCAAAAATAAAAATAAAATATATGACAAGAGAATAGCTTAAGGATATGAGCTTTATATTACAATGCTACTAATTATTATACCCTTCACCACAGGTGTAAAGAGTATATATAAGTTTGTCATTCCGTTTGTAATTCCCACAATTTTCGTCGGAGAGCAAAAAAGTTTACATTTTCGGGATCCTTGTAAGAAATGATGACGATAGGACCATGTCCGTCCGTCCGTCCGACCGTCCGTCCGTCCGTCCGACCGTCCGTCCGTCCGTGTGTCGGTTGAAATGGCGTTTATGAAGCCCACCGATAACTGACATATATACTATATATATCAAACGATCGGAAATGCTTTCGAGAATTTTGCTATTGGAATTCAGCAAGATCGGTTCATAGAATGCGGAGATATGTTAAAAAAAACCGGTTTTTAGAACCGGTTTTCCAGTTTCTGAAGCCTCTGTATATACTAGGGACTTCGTTTTTACAAAGAAGTCTCGGACATTTTTTTCTAAATTTTTGTTCTGAAAAAATGAAATAAATCGGTTCAATAATAACTGAGATATCGGACAAAACGCATTTTTTATTTTTTGAAGCCCTGGTTTAAGCTATAGATTTTTATTTTTATACAGATCGGTCACAAATATTTTTATAAAATTTCAGTTTTTTGAATCAGCAGGATCGGTTTATAAATGGCGGAGATAAGCTTTAAAAACCGGTTTTTGAAACCGGGTTTTCAGTTTCTGAAGCCTCTGCATATACCAGGGACTTCGAATTTTCAAAGGAAGCTCGGAAATTATTTTCTGAATTTTTGTTCTGAAAAAATTAAATAAATCGGTTCAGTAATAACTGAGATATCGGGGAAAACGAATTTTTTATTTTTGAAGCCCTTGTTCAAGCTACAGATTTTTATTTTTATATAGATCAGTCATAAATGTTTTTATAAAATTTCGTTTTTTTTTTAATAAACCAAATTCGTTCATAATCAACAGAGTTATGTCCCAAAAACAAATCTGTTAAGAATATAAATACACACACAAACATGTATGTATATTAAGCATTGTAATGACTATTAGTGACGTTTTTTGTTTTTTGTATAGACAAGTAGTTTAGTTAGAAACAGTAGTAATATAATGAATAACAGCGTTGTTGTTCTTTGTATATGCAGTCTGTACAAAAATAAATAGATATGGAATTGTTGTTGTTTATTTTTAAAAACTAAAACATATCTGTTAAGAATATACATAAATACATACACAAACATGTATATTAAGCATTGTAATGACTATTAGTGACGTTTTTTGTTTTTTGTATAGACAAGTAGTTTAGTTAGCAACAGAAGTAATATAATAAATAACAGTGTTGTTGTTGTTCTTTGTATATGCAGCCAGTTTGTATATACACACATAAAAAAATATATAAATATGGAATTGTTGTTGTTGTTTATTTTTTAAAAGCAAAGCCTGCTATGATTGTTTTTTTTTATATATTCAAATTTTCGTAGTTTGAAAAAAATTTAGATTTATATATGTGAAAATATGAAAGCATACGTTAAGGCGAAAATTTTATTATTTGTCGGTAATATGGTAATATGATGTCGATAAGATAGTAAGATGGTAATATGGTAAAATGGTAATATGGTGAAGGGTATCAAAGATTCGGCACAGCCGAATCTTTTTTCAATTTCATTTTACTTATAGCTATAAAATAATAAGAGTAATATTTGTTAGAATCAATTGGAAAAGGGGAATAAGGAGACAATATTTTATTAGATTTTTTGGTAGCAATTAAATTAATTTTATTTTGATCTCATTATGGGTAACGGTATTTTAAAATTATATTCTATAGTCTTGTCTACAGTATAGTATATAGCCTAGTCTATATTCTAAACTTATCGTACAACAAATAATAAAAAATAACCATTTCTCTTACTATATTTTATAATCAATTAAAACACTTAGTTTATTACTACTTCTATATTCAAAAAACAAACAAAAATTATAGCAAATTTTTAAGAGAAAAATTATTAAAAATTTGTACGATCTTTCTATAAAAAAAAACAAATATCGCAGGAAAAAAATATCGTAATATTTTATATATACAAAACTTAACGCAAATTTTTATTAAAGGAAAGCTTTTAGCCAATTTTCCATAAAAAGAAAATTTATAGCAATTTTCTATAAAAGTAAAATTTATTATGCGAAACAGTTTAGTACCAAATCGATCTAAATATATTTTAAAATTAATCAACGTCAATAAATTCGAAAAAGATCACGTGACATTTTTCATTAATCTATTAAACTGATTTTTTTTTTTTTTTTTTTTTCTAAAATTCACCATTTCCGACGAAGGCTGGAAATTTAAATCAATTAGAAATTTCTTTAATAACAATTTGTGAAACCTTGTTTTTTGAAATAGGTAAAGAAAAACATTTTTTTTAAGTGAAAGAATTGTACTGTATTTTTGTTAAAAAATTTAATTTTCATACTAAATTCAGAGTGCTGACTTTGAACATGCCTCAAAACTTAACGAATTGAGATAACGAAAAATTTGTTCAGCATATTATTTCGGAATTTATGTATTAAGGAGTGCGTTAAAAAAAATCTTAACATATACAAAATTCAATAATTTTAACAGTTTTCTCATCTTCTTTTAAAATCTTCGATATTTGGGGACACCTTTTTTGTGCTCTGGTCTTGGCTCTCTTGGTACAAAAACTATGTTATTGTTTTGCCAAATCGGCCCAAAATTGTGTGGACACATTGTGCTCTCTTATGACTTTTTTGCAAACATTCATTAATGTATATTTCAGTACTTATAGAGCTAACTGTAACAAAAGACTTTCTTGTTTTGCCGCAACTGCATAAAGCTTATCACAACAGGAATTTTTTAAGAAATTTTGTCTGCGTTAGGGTCTTAATCGTATCTTCAACATTTCCTCAAACATTAGCAACATAAAGATTTTTACCCAGAAGCTACGAAAATTCTGCCAACACATACGTTTCGTCATCCATTACGCAACATGAGAATTTTTGTATGAAATTTGATTTTAATTTAATTTATTGGCTTTTTCTTTTTGCAGCATTACTGTCTGGAATTTTTTGGACTTTATATGTTTTCAACTCTCAGTTAGCACTGAGCTTGTTTGATTTGAGAAACACTTCCAATTGTCAATATCTGTAATGAATTTCATAGACATCGGAGATGTCAAATTCGATTGCTGTCCGCTTTGACATGGAATCACTCTATTGCTTCCGAAAAAAGTTATGAGGCAAAAGGTGTGTTAAGATTTCTTCGAATGCACTTCTTAGAAATTATAGAATATTTTTAAAAAAATTTATGAAACCGACCTTAAACTGAAAATATCTTTTTAAATTTTTTTTTTTTTTAAATAACTTTTGATGAAATTATGTTAACACTTGGTGGTGTAACACTTGGTGGTGTAACAGAACAAAAATTCAATTCAAGACCTGAAATGGTTCCATGAGGTACCGGCAAGCACTCAAACTTAAAAAATCTAGATTATCGCACGATCAAAGAAGCTATCCAAATTACATTTTAACGAATTTTGCAATAAATGGTTGAAAAACTGAACTTTGTAAATTTTATAAGAAGGTTTAATAATTATTAAATCGCTAATACATCCACACATACTTAATATATCGCGATATTTTTCATTTAAACTTAAGATACATAGTTGTAGTGAACATAAATGCAATAAAATTTGATTTAGAGCTATAAATAGAATTTTGGCAATTTGTTTTATAAATGTTTATTTTAAACTTCCATAACACTAACGCCGTTCGCTAAAAGTCATTCACCCGAATAGATCTGTGTTCAACTAGAACCATAAACTATTGGTACTAAATAGCGTTGATGTACCATTAACAAATTTTCGAAATTTTTTTGAAACCCAAAAGTAAACTCGTTTGAAGAATGGCCCATATACCTCATTGATATTCCCGAAAAATAAAATTAATTCGAGGCAAAAGTTCAAAGATAAATTTTTTTCTAAACCGTAATTTTTTTTTTTTTATCTCACTAAACTCCTTACAGAGATTTAAAAATCGAACATGATTTGAAGTAGGTTAAACAGTAGGGTGATCGATTATTCGACTTTTTGGAGAAACCGGTTTTCGAATAGTTCGAATAGTTGGTATTTTGAAAAAACCGGTTGCACTTTTTCAAATTCAGAAAAAACCGGTTAACCGGTTTTTTTGCAGAAGTTAATATTTCTACCAAAAGACTACATTTCTTAAAGAAAAATCAATAAATATTATGATGTTCAAGTTAAAATATATTACACATAATTATTTTTGGAAATAACTATTAATCCAATAAAAACGAGAAAGAAATAGTCGGTCAAGTCCGACAATACCCTACTCAATTATGTGCACCAAATTCGGGGAAGTGTCTTCTTTTCTAAACCTGTGGAATTGTGTGCCAATACTATGTTCAATTATGGACCGATCTTCATGAAATTCGGAACACAGATATTAACTTATATGGAACTTACATGTGTAAAAAAAATTCTTACTACATTTAAGGGATTTATGATCGTTAAACCCCTTTTCGGGGAGGATATTTGCATGGCGCTAATTTAAATAATGGAACGATCATAACCAATTTCAACACGCTTCGTTCTTAGACTATAAGAAACCTGTGTGCCAAATTTCAAATTTAATACATGTTCAAAATTGTGACCTGTATTTGAATTAATTAATTATTTTTTTATGAACAGACAGACCGACGGACGAACATCATCAAATCGACTTAAAGACGATTGGAACAAATTAAGGCGGGTCTTAAACCAATATTTTTGGGTGTTACAAAGCATATGAACGAACGAATAATATAATATAAAAATTTTAAGAAAATAATCATCAAAACAAACAAAACAGAAACCATGGGTTAATATGATAAGAGCCAGAATCAATTTTACTGAAACTATTCTGTACGAGAAACTTTTTTAAAACAAAACCTTTGAAAAATTAAGAAAATAGTGAATACCCGGTGTGCTTCGCCACCCCCCGAAATGAAATACATAGTAATTAAAGGATTAAAAAAATATACTAATTTTTGTATTTAATTTTTATGGGAGGGACCATACCCCCATAATCCGCTAATTTATTAGACAAATGTTTTCATGGATGTCAAAATTCTTTGTGCAAAATTTGAGCATTCCAACTCCAATAGCTTCCCAGATATACGAATTTTTGCATTTAATTCATATGTGAGGTACCATGCCCCCTACTTCTAGTCTGCCCATATTTTTCTTAAATATTAATATTGATACCAAAGTGGCTCCGACTAAATTTTAGAACTCTAACTGTTATATTTTCTCAGATATGATAATTTAATATTTTCTTTATATGGGAGGTGCCACGCCCACTATTGCTAGTGTACCAATTTTTCCAAAATGTTCATATTGAAGCTAATGCTAGTCGTACAAAATTTGAGCTCTCTAACTTTTATAGTTTTCCAGATATACAAATTTTGGTATTAACTTTATATGAGAGATGACACGCCCACTATTTCTTTTCCGCCCATTTTTGCACAAAATGTTCACATTGACACTTAAGTTTATTGTACAAAATTTGGGAAATGTAACTGTTATAGTTTCCTAAATTTACGGCATTTGGTATTGGCAAGCAATATTAGGCGTGGGATGTGCCACACCCCCTATTGCCAGTTCGCCTATTTTTTTCCAGAATGTTCGTATAGGTGTCAAAGTTGTTCGTGCAAAATTTGAGGACTCTAGTATTACCAATTTCCGAGATATACTACTTTTAATAGTTATTTAGTAAGTGGGCGTGGCACCTCGCCCACATGGAATTTCAAAATACATACGTACATACATACATACATACATACATACGTACGTACATACATACATACATACATACATACATACATACATACATACATACATACATACATACATACATACATACATACATACATACATACATACATACATACATACATACATACATACATACATACATACATACATACATACATACATACATACATACATACATACATACATACATACATACATACATACATACATACATACATACATACATACATACATACATACATACATACATACATACATACATACATACATACATACATACATACATACATACATACATACATACATACATACATACATACATACATACATACATACATACATACATACATACATACATACATACATACATACATACATACATACATACATACATACATACATACATACATACATACATACATACATACATACATACATACATACATACATACATACATACATACATACATACATACATACATACATACATACATACATACATACATACATACATACATACATACATACATACATACATACATACATACATACATACATACATACATACATACATACATACATACATACATACATACATACATACATACATACATACATACAAACACACATTAATTTTTATATATATAGAAAAAAAGACTAAAACATTCAAATTAAGTGTAAAAATATTTCAGGTGTTACAATTGAAGTAATTATTACTAATTTATTTATTTAATATTACAATAATTAATTTCGTTTTAACCTTAAACTATATTTTTAAAACATTACAAATAATACTCTAAAAAATATTCATAAATTTCGATTCAAATATCAGTATTTAGTACATGTTTTTTTAAATTTTTTGAAATCCTAAAACCGGTTTTTTGTTTAAAAAAAAAACCGACAGCACATTGACAGAAAAAACCGGTTTAAAAACCGGTTGGAAAAACGTATCGATCACCCTATTAAACAGTCAAATTAGTAGTAATTCAAATACTTCAAAACTACAAAATTACCTTAGAATAAAAAGTGAAAAAATTATCTTAACTGAGATTTGATTATAGCCAAAAACTTTTATACATTACCAATTTTTGCTAGGTTTTTAAGAACATAAATTTTCATAATCTTTTGCTTTAAAAAAACTCAGTAAAAGGGTAGAAAAAGTTTTTAGATATATAGCAATTTTAAACGATTTACCTTAAAACATACACAAACTTTATACATAATGAAACTGAAAAAAGATTCGGCTGTGCCGAAAACAATCATAGCAGGCTTTGCTTTTAAAAAATAAACAACAACAATTCCATATTTATCTATTTTTTTATGTGTGTATATACAAACTGACTGCATATACAAAGAACAACAACAACACTGTTATTCATTATATTACTTCTGTTGCTAACTAAACTACTTGTCTTATAGGCAAAAACGTCACTAATAGTCATTACAATGCTTAATATACATGTTTGTGTATGTATTTATGTATATTCTTAACAGATATGTTTTAGTTTTAAAAAATAAACAACAACAATTCCATATCTATTTATTTTTGTACAGACTGCATATACAAAGAACAACAACAACACTGTTATTCATTATATGACTGCTGTTTCTAACTAAACTACTTGTCTATACAAAAAACAAAAAACGTCACTAATAGTCATTACAATGCTTAATATACATGTTTGTGTGTGTATTTATATTCTTAACAGATTTGTTTTTGGGCCATAACTGATTATGAACGAATTTGGTTTATTAAAAAAAACGAAATTTTATAAAAACATTTATGACTGATCTATATAAAAATAAAAATCTGTAGCTTGAACAAGGGCTTCAAAAATAAAAAAATCGTTTTCCCCGATATCTCTGTTATTACTGAACCGATTTATTTCATTTTTTAAAATAATTTCCGAGCCCCCTTTAAAAATTCGAAGTCCCTGGTATATGCAGAGGCTTCAGAAACTGAAAAACCGGTTCCAAAAACCGGTTTTTAAAGCATATCTCCGCCATTTATAAACCGATCCTACTGATTCAAAAAACTGAAATTTTATAAAAATATTTGTGACCGATCTGTATAAAAATAAAAATCTATTGCTTAAACCAGGGCTTCAAAAAATAAAAAATGCGTTTTGTCCGATATCTCAGTTATTATTGAACCGATTTATTTCATTTTTTCAGAACAAAAATTCAGAAAAAAATGTCCGAGACTTTTTTGTAAAAACGAAGTCCCTAGTATATACAGAGGCTTCAGAAACTGGAAAACCGGTTCTAAAAACCGGTTTTTTTAACATATCTCCGCATTGTATGAACCGATCTTGCTGAATTCCAATAGCAAAATTCTCGAAAGCATTTCCGATCGTTTGATATATATATTATATATATCAGTTATAGGTGGGCTTCATAAACGCCATTTCAACCGACACACGGACGGACGGACGGACGGACATGGTCCTATCGTCATCATTTCTTACAAGGATCCCGAAAATGTAAACTTTTTTGCTCTCCGACGAAAATTGTGGGAATTACAAACGGAATGACAAACTTATATATACCCTTTACACCTTTGGTGAAGGGTATAAAAATATTCTATAAAAAACAGCTTTAAGAATATTTAATATAAATATATTTATTTCAATTCATTTTATTATGAACTTCTTTTCTTCAAAAATATACTTTTCATTATGAACATTATACACTTAGTAAACATTATTATGAAATTTCTTCATTTTCTTTTGCTCTTATAGTTTAACGTATCAACTGCGTGAAAAGAAATGCATATGCAGGCATTGAGCGTGATATAATATTCATATATATACATATTTATGTAATTATGCAAGACAAACAAATTACTTATATGATAAAAGAACAGAGTTTCAAAAGGATTTATTGTTTATTTATTAGACTTTGTAATTTTTGATTACAATATAATTACGAATTATGTTCTAATCTAATTAACCGAGCACAGGAATTGATCCACATTAATTATAAAATTCCAGCTAGATGTATTTGTTTAATTAAGACAATAAAGAATGATTGTTTTGTTTTTATTTTTATTATTTTAAAGTAAAAAATTGCATTGTTATTTTGGATTTCATTCTTTTAAAACCCGTTAGTAAATGTTATAAAATGATTAAGTGTATTTTATATTCACAACTGAAACTCATTAACGTTCTATCGGTTAACTAACATCTCCTTTTAATTTCAAGTTTTACGAGCTTTAATTATACAAACATGGAAGGCATACACATAATTTCATTGCTTTTTATATATATAGAAAAAAAGACTAAAACATTCAAATTAAGTGTAAAAATATTTCAGGTGTTACAATTGAAGTAATTATTACTAATTTATTTATTTAATATTACAATAATTAATTTCGTTTTAACCTTAAACTATATTTTTAAAACATTACAAATAATACTCTAAAAAATATTCATAAATTTCGATTCAAATATCAGTATTTAGTACATGTTTTTTTAAATTTTTTGAAATCCTAAAACCGGTTTTTTGTTTAAAAAAAAAACCGACAGCACATTGACAGAAAAAACCGGTTTAAAAACCGGTTGGAAAAACGTATCGATCACCCTATTAAACAGTCAAATTAGTAGTAATTCAAATACTTCAAAACTACAAAATTACCTTAGAATAAAAAGTGAAAAAATTATCTTAACTGAGATTTGATTATAGCCAAAAACTTTTATACATTACCAATTTTTGCTAGGTTTTTAAGAACATAAATTTTCATAATCTTTTGCTTTAAAAAAACTCAGTAAAAGGGTAGAAAAAGTTTTTAGATATATAGCAATTTTAAACGATTTACCTTAAAACATACACAAACTTTATACATAATGAAACTGAAAAAAGATTCGGCTGTGCCGAAAACAATCATAGCAGGCTTTGCTTTTAAAAAATAAACAACAACAATTCCATATTTATCTATTTTTTTATGTGTGTATATACAAACTGACTGCATATACAAAGAACAACAACAACACTGTTATTCATTATATTACTTCTGTTGCTAACTAAACTACTTGTCTTATAGGCAAAAACGTCACTAATAGTCATTACAATGCTTAATATACATGTTTGTGTATGTATTTATGTATATTCTTAACAGATATGTTTTAGTTTTAAAAAATAAACAACAACAATTCCATATCTATTTATTTTTGTACAGACTGCATATACAAAGAACAACAACAACACTGTTATTCATTATATGACTGCTGTTTCTAACTAAACTACTTGTCTATACAAAAAACAAAAAACGTCACTAATAGTCATTACAATGCTTAATATACATGTTTGTGTGTGTATTTATATTCTTAACAGATTTGTTTTTGGGCCATAACTGATTATGAACGAATTTGGTTTATTAAAAAAAACGAAATTTTATAAAAACATTTATGACTGATCTATATAAAAATAAAAATCTGTAGCTTGAACAAGGGCTTCAAAAATAAAAAAATCGTTTTCCCCGATATCTCTGTTATTACTGAACCGATTTATTTCATTTTTTCAGAACAAAAATTCAGAAAATAATTTCCGAGCCCCCTTTAAAAATTCGAAGTCCCTGGTATATGCAGAGGCTTCAGAAACTGAAAAACCGGTTCCAAAAACCGGTTTTTAAAGCATATCTCCGCCATTTATAAACCGATCCTACTGATTCAAAAAACTGAAATTTTATAAAAATATTTGTGACCGATCTGTATAAAAATAAAAATCTATTGCTTAAACCAGGGCTTCAAAAAATAAAAAATGCGTTTTGTCCGATATCTCAGTTATTATTGAACCGATTTATTTCATTTTTTCAGAACAAAAATTCAGAAAAAAATGTCCGAGACTTTTTTGTAAAAACGAAGTCCCTAGTATATACAGAGGCTTCAGAAACTGGAAAACCGGTTCTAAAAACCGGTTTTTTTAACATATCTCCGCATTGTATGAACCGATCTTGCTGAATTCCAATAGCAAAATTCTCGAAAGCATTTCCGATCGTTTGATATATATATTATATATATCAGTTATAGGTGGGCTTCATAAACGCCATTTCAACCGACACACGGACGGACGGACGGACGGACATGGTCCTATCGTCATCATTTCTTACAAGGATCCCGAAAATGTAAACTTTTTTGCTCTCCGACGAAAATTGTGGGAATTACAAACGGAATGACAAACTTATATATACCCTTTACACCTTTGGTGAAGGGTATAAAAATATTCTATAAAAAACAGCTTTAAGAATATTTAATATAAATATATTTATTTCAATTCATTTTATTATGAACTTCTTTTCTTCAAAAATATACTTTTCATTATGAACATTATACACTTAGTAAACATTATTATGAAATTTCTTCATTTTCTTTTGCTCTTATAGTTTAACGTATCAACTGCGTGAAAAGAAATGCATATGCAGGCATTGAGCGTGATATAATATTCATATATATACATATTTATGTAATTATGCAAGACAAACAAATTACTTATATGATAAAAGAACAGAGTTTCAAAAGGATTTATTGTTTATTTATTAGACTTTGTAATTTTTGATTACAATATAATTACGAATTATGTTCTAATCTAATTAACCGAGCACAGGAATTGATCCACATTAATTATAAAATTCCAGCTAGATGTATTTGTTTAATTAAGACAATAAAGAATGATTGTTTTGTTTTTATTTTTATTATTTTAAAGTAAAAAATTGCATTGTTATTTTGGATTTCATTCTTTTAAAACCCGTTAGTAAATGTTATAAAATGATTAAGTGTATTTTATATTCACAACTGAAACTCATTAACGTTCTATCGGTTAACTAACATCTCCTTTTAATTTCAAGTTTTACGAGCTTTAATTATACAAACATGGAAGGCATACACATAATTTCATTGCTTTTGCGACATCTGAAACAAGGTTGCATAAAGATTTTTTCATCAATATGACATAGAATTATAGTATCAAGTGTTTCTTTGTTTAGAATTCTGTTAGAAGTTTTTGCAAAATTCGTTAAAGCCGGTCATAATACTCCAATTTGCCTTTATAACGTCTACTACTAAGTACTTTTACTCTTTTGCTATTAATTCTCTTATAGAAATCTTAATAAAAGGTATTTCATTCTATACTATAACTTTAGCACTCAACTTGTTTTTTAATGCATCATTTTTTTTTTTTTTTTTTTCTTTTTCCAAAAAAAAAATCTTAATTTTTCCAGTCTGTGTATAGATTTTAACACGTTTCATTTTCCTCACCGTAGATAGAGCATGTTTATGAAACGTGCTGGAGTCGTTTATTACTTGTAGGATTTTAAATTTTACTTTTTTTTATTTTGCACTGCAATTTGGTGGCTTCTTCCTTATGGCATGTAATGTTGTGGCATCAACGACTGCATTAAGTAAAGTAAAATATCCGTTATTCTGTTATTACGGTCTTATTGAGGGTTACTGCCATGAATAAAATAAGTTTTCATAGTAATGTTTTAAAGAACACGTATTAAAATATGATTATATGGTTGAAAAGTTTAAAATGGTATTGTCTCTATTTTTCCTTTGCCATTATTTTGGTCAAACTTTGAATGAGTTAGGCAACTTTTTTATTTGAAAAGTAGAACAAAATCATTAAGCACTTAAGAGACTATAGGTATAATATCGTGTTGATAGATATGTTATTTATTTAATGGCATGACATTTTCATAATTTTAAGCTTGAATAAAAAGGCTGCATAGATAAAACATTTTAAGAGAAAAGTTTAAAATTATATACTAGTCTCTTCTATAGTACAGTCTATAGTCTGTTCTATAGTCTATAGTCTAGTCTTTAGTCGAGTCTATAGTCTAATCTATAGTCTAGTCTATAGTCTAATCTATAGTCTAGTTTATAGTATAGTCTACAGTTTAGTCTAATAATCTAGTCTATAGAGTAGTTTATAGACTAATCTATAATCTATTCTATAGTTTATTCTATAGTCTATTCTATAGTCTATATTATAGTCTATATTCTAATCTAAAGTCGAGTTTATAGTATAGTCTATAGTTTAGTCTAATAATCAAGTCTATAGAGTAGTTTATACACTAATCTATAGTCTAGTTTATAGACCAGTTTATAGTCAAGTCTAGTCTATAGTCTAGTCTATAGTCTAGTCTATAGTCTAGTCTATAGTCTAGTCTATAGTCTAGTCTATAGTCTAGTCTATAGTCTAGTCTATAGTCTAGTCTATAGTCTAGTCTGTAGTCTAGTCTATAGTCTAGTCTATAGTCTAGTCTACAGTCTAGTCTATAGTCTAGTCTATAGTCTAGTCTATAGTCTAGTCTATAGTCTAGTCTATAGTCTAGTATATAGTGTAGTCTATAGTCTACTTTTTATAAACATTGCTCCACACATCTTTTGTTCGTATTATGTAACATATCCTACAACAAATAATAAAAAATAATCATCCGTAATCATCTCACCTTATTTTATAACCAACGATGACATTTGGCTTATTGCTACTTCTCTATCCGTTTCCGTTACATTGTTTCCCTATCAAACAAATGCCAATTTGTGACGTTTCAATGGATCTGATACGTACAAAGTAGATCTCTGTACGTAAGCATTTGTATGTAGTTTTTCAGGTGATTCGTTTTATTCCATATAAAAATACCATTTTGGTTGTTATTTATATCGTTACTTGTTTATTTTTGTCCGAATTATATACCACAAAATACATACATATAAATAACAACGTATATCACATACTCTTTCAGATATTTGTTCAAATAACGAGAAATTCGCCTACATAAAATGAACACATTCATAAAAATCTTCTGTACACTTCAATGTTTCACATAACAAAAATAAATTTTCAATGATAAAAATTTGATATAAATTGAATTTTAATAAAAGCAATGGTTATACAACGTATCCTGTTTGATACGATTTATTTTGAGTTTATCTTCTTGCTACAGTATTGAGTGGTGTATGGCAATGATGTATCAATTACACAGATAAGTAAGCAGACAAACAGTCTCCCTATGTGTTTATTTGATGAGAAAGATGAAGAATGAAAAAAAAAAGAAAAAACATAAAAATTGGAATCATAAAATATTTAAAGGACATTTAAACAATTAAGTGTTTGTGTGCATTGATTTTTATTTACATGCATGCAGGCAATAAAATCAAAGGACGATTTTGGTAATAAATAAAAAAGAGTAAAAGGATAAAATTTAACGAGTGTAACGAAAGCCAATGACCTTGTTCATCTGTATTTATGATTCATTGAACTAAAAATTTTATTTGATTAAAAAGTACTTAAAGTTTATAGAGAGATAATTTTAATAAAAAAAATACAGCGGAGTAATCATTCCATTGCGATTAATTTTTTTTTTTTTTTTACAGCAATTTTGCAATAAATTTAGTTTTATAGTAAATTTTTGGTAGTTTTTTTATAACAGAAAACTTGATAGAAAATTTAGAAAATTCTCAATAAATTTTCTCTTCATAGAAAATTTGTGACAAATTTTCTCTTGTTAGAGAACTTGCGATATGTTTTCTCTTAATAGAAAATTTTGCGATCAATTTGCTCTTTGTAGAAAATTTTGCGATAATTTATTTTATAGACAATTTCGCTATAAATTTTCTTTTTATAGAGAATTTGCGCTAATTTTTCTCTACAAAGAATTTACGAAGAACGTTTCTGTATAGCAAATTTTGGATTATCGCAAAAATTGCGATAAATTTTCTTCTTATAGAACATCTTTCGACAATTTTCTTTTTTTTATAGAAAATTTTTCGATAATTTTCTTTTTTATTTACAGAAAATTTTTTCGATAATTTTTTTTTTTATAGAAAATTTTTCGATAAATTTCTCTTTATAGAGAATTTGCGATAAATTTCTCTTTACAAAAAAATTTCGAAGAACTTGTTCTTCATAGCAAATTTTTTCTCTTTATAGAAAACTTGGAATAGATTTTTTTTATGGAATATTAACGATTAGTAAATTCTCGTTTAATTTTCCTAATGAAAAGATAACTAACACTGGTCAACAAAAAAAATCCTCCACCAAAGACGAATAGTTGAACTTAATGCACTTTGATGTGCTAAACACGAATCTGCTTTCAGTTTTTTCCATCAGGTCTGGATTTTTTTTATGGGCGTGTCTAATATTTCGGACATAGTAAGGCCATTACTCAGTATATTTCCTCATAACTCAAGAACGGTGTGTACGATTGACATAAGTGATGTGTACTAAAAATATCTTGAAATCACCCAAACCTAATTTTTTTATGAGCTCAATTGTTTCGAAGTTATTTTGAAATAAGTGTTCAAAAAAATCTTTTCATACAAAATTTTAGATTTTCTTGTTACTAAAATTTCTTTTTAAAAGTGAAAGCATCAAAAATGTTTCATTTTATCATCTTTATCTTAAAGCTGGTAATGCTTCGAATAAAATAACGCATGTATCTTCAAAATTTATGCACAAATCTTGATTTTATTCACAGTTAAGTAAAAATACCCATGTTGCATACAATTGAATATGCAACATTTTTTATTTTTTATTGAAAAAAGAATAGGTGGACTAGGTGGATTTTGATGAGTTAAACAGGAATCTGCATACACTTTTTTATGTCACGTACTGATTTTTTTATGGGCATTACTAATAGATCACCTTTTTCAGCGGTCACGCTATAAAATTCGATAATGGTTTGTCAAATTTAGAAATAAAAGATGCACACGAAAATTGTCTTCAAGGTATGTCAACAATATTTTTTATTCGTTCAAGAATTTCAGAGTTATAAATCAAAATTTTCAACATTAAAAAAAAAAAAAAAAAAATATTTTTTCGCTACTAATTACCGAATAACTACGGAAATATTAACTGAATAAACAATTATTTAAATTCAGCTCAAAGACAATTTAAGTCTCTATATATTGGAGTTTAATTTATCTTAATAGGACAAACCGTTCTCGAGTTATACAAGTGTGACTGCCTAAAGGCGGGGTCATAGTAGTCATGCCCATAAAAAAAATCAATACGTGAAAAAAAAATAAAAACTTATTCTTATTAAGCACTTTAAATTCCATCTAATCCACCTATAATTTTTTTTTTATTTAAGACAGTTTTTTTTTTAAGAAGAAGAAGAAGCACGAAAAAACATTTTTTTTTTTTTTTTTGTCAACCAGTGTATCAAGGTTTAATTATTTTAATTCTTGAACTGCGCAGTTTTATAAGGACTGCGATCGAAAAAACCTTAACATACGTTTTGCTTCATAACTTTTTTCGGAAGCAATATTAAAAATTTCTTTTGATCTAGTTATCATTGAAAAATACTTAAGTTATTATTTTTAATAACAACGAAAAAGATGTACGTGCTACAAATTATTAAAAAATTTCCAAAAAAATCCAAATATTTCCTACAAATAATTGGCCACAAAATTAAATTTCTTCCTTCAAACTGTTTCTAATGTTATTAAACAGTATCAGGAGAATTTGACTATTGATATGAAACCTGGTTCGGAAAAAAAAAGATCCACATGATATTGGGAAGACCAGAAAATTTAAAGAATACTGAAAGGAACTCAAAACACATCTAGTAGAAAAGCAGCTCAGTTATCTTAGTGCTTCGACTATTTGGTGCGAAAATTTAAAGCTAATGCAGAGTTGATAACATATAAAGTCCAAAAAGTTCCAAACAGGAATGCTGCAAAAAATTTAGAAGCCAAGAATATGACACGGAAATTAAAACCTAATTTCATACAAAAATACTCAAGTTGTATAATTGACAAAGAAACGTATGTGCTGGCAGAATTTTCGCAGCTTATGTGTCAAAACTTTTTATTGTTAATTTGCAAAAAATATTCCAGGTATAACAAGTTTTTTGCTGTTGCGGCAAAACAGGAAAGTCATTTGTTACATTCGGCTCTATAAATACCAAAATATACATTAAAGAATATTTGCAAAAAGGACTTCTTCTTTTCATAGGAGAGCACAACGCACAGTGCTTTGTTCCATAGACAAAAATCAAAATAAAAACAATTTTCAAATTAGGTTGAAATCTACGTTTTTAGAAAGGTAACAATATAGATCGTATAGTTTAAAAATACTTTTTTGGAAAAAGTTTTTTTTTTTTGGCTACTAGAGGGCGCTAAAATCAGAGAATGTAAAGCCAATATTAATGAACCAAAAAGCTGGTTTTAAACTGTTTTAGAAAAAAAATTGTCAAAAATTCATTTTTTGTTGAAACGCATCGAAGTTTTGTTTTTTCAATACCTCAAAATATTGGTTTATTAAAACTATTATTATCTTTTAAATATAGTGTTTCGAATAATTATATATTATTGCTCAAATTTACACATATTCCTTAATTAAAACCTAAAAATTCCTTAAATTTGATGAAGGATATAAACAAATTATAAAAAATTATACAAATTTTTTTTACGGTTTATGTAAGTTTTTACAGTAATTTAACATATTAAAAAATAGTTAGAGCCTATTTTTTGCCACAACTTTTAAAAAAGTTAAATGGAAAAAGTGTCTGATTTTCCGTTTTTACTTCAATTTCAAAGACTTCCCAATGTTGACGTAATTTATTTTGCTAAATTTAAATAAAATATTTATACAATTTATTTCGAAATTTAAAAAACAACTAAGGAATAGAAAAATATATTTTTTGGATCTAATATATTACGTTAAAAATCCTCCAGATGGCGCTAATTATAGAGCATTTTTAAATTTTAATACAAAAATTATATGAGTTCGATGGAGTATTAAAAAAAAATTATAAAATTTTTTTTGCTTGATTCTAAAATTTAGTATTGTTTTTTAATATATATAAGAAGAATTACTTCATATATTTTGCCACAACTGAAAAAAATAATAATTAAAAAAATTACACAAAAATCAAAAAGTTCTTTATGTTAAAATATTTCCTGTTGTTAAATCGACATTGCTTTAAAATTTAATACAATATTGAAAACTAAAAAAAATAAAAATGTTGGACCGGAAATCTTGCGAAATTAGGCAAATTAATGATTTACTGAACATAAAATGCGGGTGCAGAAATTAAAATAATAGTTAAAAATTATAGGACTTGGGGGAGGTAGGTATGCCCTTGCTCCTATTAAATAAAATATTGTCTGAACCATAAAAACCCTATTTCCAATAGCTATCGTAAATTTTGATACTGTTTTGACCAGTATTGGAGGTAGGCGTGTTCTTGTTCAGATTTTTTCAAAACTTTGTATATATTTACTCTGCGTCTAAAGTAATATATGTGCCAAGTTTCAATTTTTTGCGACACCTCATTCTATTTTTATAAAATTAGAAAGGGTGTATTAGCCAGAAATACGTTTTTTTCATTTCAGGATAAATGGGAGGTAGGCGTGTTCCTGTTCGGATTTAAATAAAAATTTACAGAATCATAAATAACCTATATTTAACTGCAATCACAAATTTTGGTGGAATTCTGACTAGTATTCACGCTGTAAATCCGTTTTTTAGTTTCAGGATATATGGGAGGTGGGCGTGTCCTTTTTCCGATTAAAAAATAAATTAGAAGACGTATAAGCAATCTATTTTTAATGACTGGCACAAATTTTGGTAAAGTTCAGACCAGTATTTTAGAAAAAATTTAGTTTCTTAACTTCAGGATATATTCTAAGCATAAGGTAATATGTGTACCAAGTTTCAATTTTCTACGACAACTCCTTCTATTTTTGTTCCATCGTTATATGGGATAAAAGCACTGTGCAACGTGTCCACACACTTTTGGCCCGATTTGGTATCATGTTACTACGGTAAGAAAGCTCTGGAGTGTTACCAAAACAATAACATAGTTTTTGTACCAAGAGAGGTAAATTTTTCAAATTGTCCATAGCTTAGACCAGTGGAAAGATATTGAGCTCTTGTGAGAAATGAATTGAAGAGCACAAAAAAGGTGTCCCAAAATACTGAAGATTTTAAAAGAAGATGTGCACACAGTTCCAAAAAAGTGACTGAACCAAAAATGGTCCACAAGTTCATAAATAGTGGTTAGAACTATAAAAGTTATATTTTTCTGTGATCTGTAATAAATGATCAATTAAACAAAAAAAGAATGAAAACTCTAAGATCAACCGTTTCCAAGTTATTGAATATTATATATGTTAAGATTTTTTCGAACGCACTCCTTAGTTAATTGATTTATAGTTCAATAATATTTTTTTCTATTATTTTAAAAAGGTCACGAACTTGTCATAATTTGAATCAAGTAAAAATATGCTCACATATTTTTTTATTTTTTAAGTAATGCATAATAATAAAAATAAATTTATTTTTTACAAATCGTTTTTAAAGCTTATGTTAAATTTCATGTTTTTCATGTTTTATATATATATATATATATATATATATATATATATATATATATATATATAAAATATGAAATAAAAACCAAATCTTATTAGATTAAACAACATCAATCAACAACACATATAAACATACATAAACTGATAAAGGAATGCATACATATACATATAAATTTATAAATTTTTTCTTTTACATTTTGCATGCATTAAATATGCTCATAACAAGTTATTTTTATTATAATATTCAAGAGAAATGTAGAAAAAAAAAAACAAAACTACTAAGAGAAAAACAAAAATGAAAAGAAATGATTTTTCCATTAAACTACAACTCTTACTACTTTTCATATAGTACTCGTTATACAATTCAGCAACTTTGTTTGCAAAAAAAATCCACAGTGTTGTGTTTAGTTGTATATGTATGACCAGGCGCGGATCCACGGGGGGGAAAATCGGAAATTTCCCCCCCCCAAAATGGATTTTCGAACTAAGAAAAATTAAAAATTTTATAATAGGAAAAAGAAAAAATATAAATTCTTTAAGAAAAATGTTCTTTAGTGAAAATAAAAGAAGGCAGAATGAATTTATCTTCAATAAAGTCTAAGAGCGGGCAAACTATGTTTAGAAAAATGTATTTATCTTATTTTTCCTTCAAAATTTTATGTAAATAAATTGGTTTTTAAAATTAGAAAAAATATAGTAAATGCAATTCCCATATTTTTTCATTAAATTCAAGCTTAAACTTTACATACGATTTAAAATTTTTATGTTAATAAAAAAATTATTGTATAAGTGCTAGTTTCATCAGTCATATTGAAATTACATTAACTAATGTTTTAATATTACTTAAAAATTTCGACTTCATGAAAAATATTTTTTATTATATTAATCCGAATCTTTTCAAAATTTTATACGAAACAATTTTTAAATATCAAAAATAAACAATAATAATAATAAATTTTACATATGATGGAAATTTTGGTTCACTATACAGATTTAGTTTATAAATAAAGTAATAAAAGTCTAAAAATTTTAATTTTTCAAGAAAAATCTTTAAAAAATGTTTATTAAAAATATTCATAATTTTGTGTTAAGAAAAAAATTGCTTAGTTAAAAACCATTAATTTAACATTTTCCCAAGAAAATGTCTACCATTTTTGTAGAGGACGATGACAAAAATAATACTTTTCGCTTAATTTTCCCCAAGTATTTTATTAAACATTCTAAAAATTGTACTGAAGAAAATAAATTGTTTTTTCTTTTACTTTCCTGAAGAGTTGTTTTACATTTTGTCGCACACCTGTGTGAACAATTTTCATCAGGCACCGTAAGATTACGAATTTTAAAATAAAACTCAACAAATAATCATTATTTTTGATTTCTATTTTTTCGCTCAACTTTTAATGACTATTTTTGATTTTTACTTTTTTTTTGCTCACAATATAAAACTTAACATAAGAAATTAAACTGTAAAAAAAAAATCTTTTAGTAAAAAAATTTATTTATTGCAGATAATTTTATTTTTAATAAAATAAAAAGATTTTTAATAAAAAATTTGATTTTTGAAAATTTCGATATTTAGTAAAAATAATAGGATTTTTCATAAATCTAAGTTTCGATGAGAAATGTTTTTTATTAAAAATTGCGTAATTGTTTTGTTTTTCATGTTAAGTTTTATATTGTGACCAAAAAAAGTAAAAATCAAAAATAATCATTAATATTGATTTTTTTAATTAAAATCAAAAATATAAAAAAGCATTCACGATTTCGATAGAACATGTTTTAAAGATTACATTAAATCTTTTATCCGGTAGTGGCTTGTATCTGATTTTTTTGTTAAAATTTTCAAGAATAATGATTATTTTCTTTCCTTGATTTTCATATTTAGAAATTCATTTTTAAATATACTCTATAACATTGAAAAATCACTCGGGAAATAAATAGCATCATAAATATTTTTTTTAATGTCCAATGCCTCTCAAAATTTGGAGTTAAACATACATTTTTTTATGTTCTGTATTTTTTCTATTAAGCTTTTTGAAAGTTGAATAATCAAGTTTGTTGTCGTATTTATTTCTTTGGTTTGGCATTTCTGGAGATTCAATGCATTAGAATTTTTCTTTAAAAGTCAACAAAAAATATGCAATCAATTTAAAAATATTTTTGTTGTGCATATGGCGAGATTTAGTTTTTTGCTTTAGATTTGCTTAAAATTTATGAAAAATTTGTTGACAACATTTTTGAGTTTTTGAACGATTTTAAGTATTGATATCTCATATTACTGTAAACAAAATATAATTAAGACTTAAGAAAGAAATACGTTTGTTCAATCTTAAAGAGAAAATTCCATCATTGTTGGAGTTTTAAAATATAAAAGTATTTTAATATAGTTAAAATCGTGCTTCCTAATCAATTAAAACATTTTAAATTTACCTAAAATTTAGGGAATTCCGAGATTTTTAGTTCAGCGACTAATCCCAAAATTGTTTTTTTTTTTTTTTTTTTTTTTTCAAATTTTCTTGAAAATTGGTTGGCGATGTACTCAAGAAGATTGTTTTTCGATTAAAACTACAAAAATATAAACTTGTAGCAGATATCAAATGAAAACAAAGTACTTATGTTCATATATAACAAATTTTATGAAATTTAAAATTTCCGACTGAAATGTATGAAATTTTATAAAGTGATTTATTTAGATATTTTTCACTAGATTTTCTTCACGGCTTCCTTCGTTGCAGAAAAAATTATTACCGTATATTTTTCAATTAACATATAATATATTTAAGTAAAAATTAAATTTAAGTAAGATTTTATTTCCTATTTAAATGTTTAATTCATTCAATCATCTACTTGATTGATTTAATACATTTTTTAATAGAATTTTTTTTTTTATACTTTTCATTCTTTGTAGTTTTTAGTAATTGATATAATAATTTTGGTGAGATTTGAAAATTTAAAAAAGTTTTTTTATGCAATGTTTATGCAATGTTATTTACTACATTTGTTTATTGAATACTTGTTTCGATGTTATCAGATTAACTTCAAATTTTACATCTATGTAAAAAAAAAAAATTAATTTCTCACTTAACGATGAGATAGTTCAGTTTGCTTGATATCCTATTAAGTTTTAAATAGATTAGCTTTTTATGTTTTTTTTCAATGATGCATTCTTTATTTAAATTATTTTATTTTGAATTATTCAGGAGTAACATAAAATAAAAACACAGCTTTCATAATTAAAATCCATTCAATATTCCCAGAAAAATGTTTATTTCGATACATATTTGTAATTATGCATTTTTTTCTAATTAAAAATAATAATAATTATAAACAGGGCAAGTTTTTATATGCATAAAAAAATTTAAATATGCGCTTGAAAAAGCACGAAAAAATGTTATAATATGCACAGAAATATGCAAAAATAGCATGAATATGTATATAAAAACCAACGAATTTATGAATTTTTATACATTAATGTGTAAAAAATATGCACAAATATGGATTTTTAACTTTCAATATCTTATACAAAGATTTCGATGTTTATAAAAAATAACTATTTTAATTTTAAGTATCATATTTGACCCTTCCGATTGTTTTCTTTGCAGTATTAACAATGTACTCAAAATAATAAAAAAAAAATTTTTAAATCATTTGATTGAAATCCAAAAAATCGCAAAAAATTTTTGTTTTCGTTAAGAAAACTAACTTTTATCTCCATTATATGCAAATTTATGCAAAGATTTAAAATATAAGCATTTTTTATGAAATTGTTTTGAAATATGCAAATGCTTACTTTCCAAGCGAAAAGCTTGACAAACTTGTTTTTATTGTAAATTACCAATTTTTCTGGCAAAAAAAAAATGATTGGTTAAATTTTCATAGTTCAAGAATTATATATAAAAACATAATTTTTCCAGTGACGATCAAAAAATTTCCCCCCCCAAACGCTCCGGCTGGATCCGCGCCTGTGTATGACTAGTTGTAATATGAATTTTGTTATACTCAAAACGTAAAGAAATAGTAAGTTGGCTCACACTCATATACTATATATTAGACTCTTTAAATGTATGTGTGTAAGTATGCATAGTTTGCATATTATAGTTTTATTATTATTTTCATGTGGGTTTAGTGTTTGTGCTTTCTTTGTTTTTGTTTACATTTTTTTATGTTTTTTTTTTTTTTTTGGTTTTTGTACATCAATAAAAGAAGTATGAGTGGTATTTTTTGTTATAGTGTAATTGTATGTAACGTATACGCTGAGTTGTTCTGTTGATTTCCTTTTTTTAATATTTTTCATTTCAGTTTTTTTTTTTTTTATTTTGTCATATAACTAGTTATTGCAATGTGTGTAGTTGCATTACTTACACCTTAATATATGTAGTGTATAACATACATATTATATGTATATATGTATGTGTTTATGTAAGATACTTATGATTCATGAGTGCTCATTTTTCATTCATGAAAATTCACTATTTTCTTTTTTTTCTGCTATCGAAGAAAATGTAAAACGTTAGCAAAAAACTAATATTCGTGTTGTTAAAGGAGCAAAAAATAAATTGTTTATAGGCATGTAAAAATGTTGACGACAACGATGATGTTGACGATAAGTAATAAAAGGCGTTACTTCATAATATAAAATGTAATAACCACAAAGCCTTTCAACTAATTTTAGAAATATTTTTGCAAAAATATTAAAGACAATAAAAGGTTTAAAATTCCTAATTAATATGAATATAAATTAAATAGAAACAAATAATATTTGGGATATAAAATTTGTTGGCAATTAGCTTCTATGAAAATTAGATTAGATGATTATGTTGCACATTATACAATTACACTGGTCGACAAAAAAAAAATCCTCCACCAAAGACGAATAGTTGGACTTGATGCATTTTGATGTGCTAAACATGAATCTGCTATCAGTTTTTTTCCATCAGGTCTGGACTTTTTCTTATGGGAATAAAATATGGGAAAAAAATATTTCGCCCATAGAAAAGCCATTACTCTAGTATATTTCCTCATAACTGAAGAACGGTGCGTACGATTGACATAAGTGATACACCAAAAGATGCGGACTTAAAATATCTTTAAATCACTCAAACCTAAATCTTTTATCTGTTCAATAGTTTCGGAGTTATTTTGAAATAAATGTCCGGAAAAAAAAACTTTTTTATGCAAAATTTTAGATTTTTTTTGTTACTAAAATTTCTTTTTTAAGGTGAAAACATCAAAAATATTTCAGTTTATCATTTTCATCTTAAGGCTAGTAATGCTGCAAATAAAACAAGGCATGTATCTTCAAAATTGATGCACAAATCTTGATTTTATTCACAGTTAAGTAAAAATACCCATGTTACATACAATTGAGTAGAAATACAGTGGTGAAAAAAAAAATATATTTTTTTTTTTCTTAAATCGAAAATAGATGGACTATATGGATTTTGACGAATTAAACAAGAATCTGCTTTCACTTTTGTCTATCATGTACTGATATTTTTTTATGGGCATGACTAATATCATCACCTTATTCAACGGTCACACTATAAAACTCGAGAATGGTTTGTACAATTTTGACTATAACTCAAGAACCGTTTACACCATTTTGATAAATGGTACACCAAAAGATGCATACGAAAATTGTCTTCATGGCATGTCAACAATATTTTTATTCACTCAAGAGTTTAAGAGTTATGGATCAAAATTGTCATCATTTTCCAAAAAAAAAAATCGCTACTAATTACCGAATAACTTCGGAAATAATAACTGAACAACATATTATGTAAATTCAGCTCAAAGAGTGACTGCCTAAAGGTGGGGTCATATTAGTCACGCCCATAAAAAAAAATCAATACGTGATAGAAAAAAGTAAAAGCTGATTGTTATTTAGCACGTTAAATTCTATCTAATCCACCAAATTTTTTTTTTTTTTTATATAAGACGAAAAAAGAAATTTTTTTGCCCACCAGTGTATCTCCACTTAACTGTAGGTATGCAGAGGTATCCTAACTTAACTGTGAATGCAATCAAGATTTGTGCATCAACTTGTATGATACGTAGCTTTATTTACTCATAATTTTACCAGCTTTGAGATAAAGATAATAAACTGAAACATTTTTGAAGTTTTCACTTTTAAAAAGAAATTTTATTAAAAAAATAAATCTTGAATTTAGCATGACATTTTTTTCGGACACTTATTTCGAAATATCTCCTAAACTATTGTGCGGATAAATATTTGATATCAGAACGACTTAAAGCCAATTTTATTGCACATATTTTGGTGTATCATTTATATAAATCGTGTTATAGTTATAGAGTTATAGTGAAATATAATCGAGTAATCGGCTTATTAAGGACGCAATATTAGACACGCACATAAAAAAAATCTCGACCTGATGGGAAAAAACTGAAAGCTGATTCTAGTTTAGCATGCGGGATTCCATCTAGTCCACATACTTTTTTTTTTTTTTTAAGGAGCACGAAGAAAAATTTTTTCCACCAGTGTTATTACCCTGCGGGAAATTTGTGGCAATAGCAGTAATGGACTGGTACCTCAGTACCAGTTGAGTACCAATTGACACCTAACTCGTCACCGAAGTTCCAATTGAGAACCAGTTGACACAAACACACTCACTATTAACATGCTCGTTAAGTGCGCAAATAGCAACTCTCGCGCAATAACAATCAGTGGTTAGCATTGAAGACTATAAAACATAACATACGTTAGATAAACATGGGTTCGATCCGGGGTGCCGCCATCGACATTAACGAACAATTATCAAATAAAAATAAACACAATTTAATAAAAATAATAATAAAAAAATGTTTAAAAATTAAACAATTACCGAATTTTTTTAAATTTTTATTATATTAATCGACACTGAACCTGTCGTCTTGGACCAGTCCTGTGACCTATCCTGAGACCTGTCCCAAGAGGCTAATTAGCCACCTCCAATGACAAACTCATGTAAAAGTGAAAGGTTCCTCTCATATAAAGTTCCAGAACTGGGACCGGTCACTAGCCCTGAGAACCTGTCACGTAACTAGTTTTGAACCGGTTCTCTTTACTCTAGGGTATCTATAATATTAAAATTTTGCTTGTAATATTAAATATTTATATCGTATGAAAAGAAATATATAGTTTCTTTTCATTTGAATCAATTTGAATTTTTATATATATGTATATTATATTATTATATTAGGTTTTTCATTCCACATGTAACATGTCGACATAATCATCTAGGATCCCATAAAGTACATATATAGTCTGAATCGTCGAGAAAATCTATGACAACCTAGCTATGTCCGTTGAAAGAAGGATATGGCTCAGCCGGACATCCTTGGGGGATAAAATTTGGTTCAAAGATTTGTCTTATATAAGGTTTATTTCCAGTTTATATTTTTTCGATGATATTCTTTAGTCGTTAAAATTTGGATAAGTTGTTCTAAATGACATACCCTTTCATAATTTTAGGTACATTTAAATGTAGCTCGCAAAAACAAATTTTGAATCACCCTAGTCAACATACTAATTTTCTTCATTTAGTATATTATTATTTTCTATCTACCTTGTACATCTACCTTCAATGACTTTGCAATAAAAAAATAATAATAAAACTTTTCAAATGACAATTTAAACTAAAAATCAATTTGTCTTATTCAATTGCATGTATGCAAACAATTTTTATAAAAATGTATAATTTCTCATACATAGTTTTATAATATTTTATTCTTATATAAAATGATTTTTCTATATTTTTAGCAAAGAAAAAGAACACAAATTTGTAATCAAGGGAAAAAATAGAAAAGAACTCAAAAAAAGCAAAGAAAAATATATCCACGTCAACATTTAGAAAATTGATAGCATTTTTTGGTCACTGCAAAATTGTATAAAAATAGTGCGATTAATGGTACAAAAATAAAACTTTTAAGAAACCCTGTGGTACGAAAATTTTTACTAAAAAACTAAACAATCGATTATCTAGGCTATCATTTGCCAATTACATTTCGCTAATAATTGCTGCACTTAAATTTTTTCAATCTAAATCACATAATTAGCAATTCCTATCTTAAATACTGCAGGAACTTAACCGCATACAAATATTTTACACACACTCGCAAACGTTAAAATGTATTTGTGATAAATTACCATAATGTGTAAGTCAGACGTAAAATCCGTAGAAGAAAAAAAACTGATAGAAATAATAATAAAAATATAAAAAGATATATTGTGTTGTGCACTAAAGCAAACAAAAAAACCCAAAAACAAAATATTCGTATAAAAAGTTCCCTAGTGTACGTGTGCATATGTATGTAAGTGTTACATGTGAGAGTGTGTTTGTGTAAAAAACAGGACATTATCATCAATGGTTGTAGCAGGACGTTGGAGAACCACAATAAAAGTAGAATAAAAACTGTAACAAAATTGGGACTATCAAACACATGTAACCAGAAGCTATACAGAGGGAAAGTAACTAAAAATCTTTTCTAAAAAGGGCCTTTTAAAAGAATTTGCTTTGCTTTCTATAAAATCCAGTTGATACTAAATATTGGTTTCTTTAAAAAGTCTTAGAAAAGTCTCTGGTTTCTTTTCAAAATAAATCCATTTCACAATCTTCCAATCATTGTTTTATTATCCAAATAAGAATTGCATGAGGCATTTAGGAAGGCCTCTTTACTTCATCCTTTTCCGCTGGGAAAACAGCACCTGAAAACTATATACAATGTATATACTCTTGGTATTTACTTACACAGACTTCTACACCCTTTTATATAACACACAACCTTGCATTTTTTTTTTGGCAGTGTGGTACGTTTATTTTTTCAATTCGCACTTTGGGGTAAAATTTATCAAAAGTAGCGATTTATTAAAAGTTGAGTACCAATTTTTTTTCGAAAAAACTCCAATAGCTCTCATATAAAAACGAGATAGAAAGAAATAGTCGGTCAAGCCCGACCCTACACCATCATGTATGTGAATCAAAATTTGGGGAAGGGTCATATATTAGACCTGTGGCCAATTTTGGATCGATACTTTTACTAAGTGTAAAATAAAACATGTATACAAATACAGAATATTACGTTGATACTAACATTTATATGAATTTAAGCGGTTTACGGTGATTCCCGGAAGTGGGTTCATATGGGGGCTATTATAAATTATGGATAGAACCTCACAAAATTTGACATTGTGATTACTACTTAAACAAAACTTATTTAAGTCGAATATTAACTTGATACTGAAATTAATTATGGGATTTATGCACGTTAAAGTGATTTTCGGAAGAGAGGTTTATATGGCAGCTATGGTCAATTATGGACCGATTTTGATGAAATTTGAAACAAAGGTAGACGCTTATATAAAAAGACCAAATTTTATTAAAATATTGCTACATTTAAGGCATTTCTGATCCCTAAACCTCTATTCCGGGAGGACATTTGTATGAGGGCTAGGTGAAATAATGGACCGATCATAACCAATTTTAATAGGCTTCGTCCTTGTGCCAAAATAATTATTCATGCCAAATTTCATCAAGATATCTTTAAAATTGCGACCTGTACTTTGTTTACAAGGTTTACATGGACGGACATTGTTAAATCGATTCAGAAAGTGATTATGAGTCGATCGTTATACTTCCGAAGATTTTTTCTGTGCGTTACAAACTTCAGCACAAACGCATAATACCCCAACCACCTATGGTGGTTTAGGGTATAATAAAAAACAGCTTAAATAAAAAATTTTTTCTTTGCTTTATCAAACATTAGACACTGGGGCAGAATCTAAAATATTTGGAATAAATCTGTAACTTTTAATCGGCTGAAAATTTACATAGGCGTAGCAAAGGAGAGTAAAACTTTAAGTTTGGAAGGAGAATCCTCCATACATTTCAGGAGGGGAGCTATGGAAGCTTAAAACAAGATACTTAATAAAAACTAACGAATTTTTGTTCCTTTACCAATTTCAAAGATTTCATATCACCTTAAAGCTTAGATAAGATATCGTAATTCAACAATCTCAATTTTGCAAGATCTTGGTCAAGTTAAAGTCTTCAAAAAAGTCTCTGGTTTCTTTTCAAAATAAATTTATTTTACAATCTTCCAATCATTGTTTTGGTATCCAAATCTATATTAAGCGCAACATTTTCAACCAATTTTATTATGCTTTATACAATTACAAATAAAATTACCTATTTAATAAAGGAAATTTTATTATTTTATTGAGTCTAAAAATAAACGATTATGAATTGGACATTTTTTTTTAACAGACGGACGGAAGGAAGGAAAGACATCAGAATTCTCTTAAAAAAAAAATTAAATTCCAAAAATACCATATTTTTCTTTTTGATCAATATAAAACCCGAATGTAAATAAGTATGTAAATATTGATATTACCTTTCCTTGAATTAAGCGTCATGTGATCATTAAAATATTGATATAACCTTTACCTTAATTAAGCGTCATTTTCAACCCCTTTTACATTGATGTGCCTTGTAATAAAAGTGCTTAGGAAATCTAGTCGACGGGGTTTTAGTTGGGACAACTCGATTTTGACAGTCTTATGCATCCGATTATCAGGCGCAGTTTAGCGCTCCAATATTTGATAAAATAATTCGGCACGACCAGTTTTTTAAAAAATCAATCGACACCCATTTGTCAAAAAACTCCAGATCAATTGGAAATATTTCCGCAGTTTGTGCATTCGATTCCTTATCAAGCAACAGAACAGATCAATGATCTATTTTCATCTGTGTTTTCTTTTTTTTTCTTTATGGTGAACCAGCATTCTGGGGATGGTCCCTACTTATTCAGTGCATTGTGTTGGTATTAGGAAAATAGGTTATGGGATGGAGGATAGAGGGAGTAGTGTTTGTGGACATTAGACTTGAATTTCCCTGAGTTGCAAGTGACAGGAAAGACCTCTGCAGGGAGTCTGTTCCAAATACGTACAGTACGATTAAAGAAAGAATTTTCCCTATAATGCGTAAATAAACGCGTGTTGGGGACAAGCTCTCTAATTTCATCAGAACACATTCCATTGTAATATCGATAGAACAATGAAATACAGCCCACATTGCGACGTTGCTCTAGTGAATCAATAGATTTGGATACCCTACTATTCATGTTCTGCCTCATTGTCTCGATCTCTAACGGGCTTGATCTATAATTGAATGAGTATGAATGGCAAATGTTGCTGTCATCTGCAAAAGAGTAGATAGGATTGAAGGTTTGATAAAGAAGATCATTGAGAAAGATTAGAAATAGAATAGAAGAATGAACGGAGCCTTTCAGTACACCTGAATTGATCTTGAACTCGTTTGATGAAACCCCATCTATTATAACTCGTATCAATGAGAAAGCTCGATATAAACCGAGAGAAGTGATTACCGACACCGAAAGCTATAAGTTTAGATAAGAGTGCACCATGCCACACTCTATCAAACGCCTTAGAAATATCAAGAGCCAGAACTTTACTTTCGCCAAAACGGTGAATGGAACGACACCATCCTTCCGATAAAAAAGCTAACATTTCATAAAGAACTAGCATTATCCTTTACTCTTTTGACGAAGGACCTGAAGGTCTTACTGCCTCGTGGGGAATTAAGAACTTTAGAAGATGCTGCTCGCACAGAGCTCTTTCCCGTCTTAGCACTTTGGCACACGAATACCTCGCCTTCTTGCGCAACGAGTCAGTATCTGGATTTTGGTTATTTCATCAGATTCTGAATTCTTTATCTCAGGATTTGACTGCGTCTTTACACGTCTGATTAAACCAAGATTTATTTATTGTTTTAATCGAAATTTTCTTACAATGGTATAAAAGATTTCATCCCAAGAATAACTATATTCTCCACCATTTTCGCACTGGCATTAATATCATTGTCTATAAAAAAAAAAAACTTAGTTTCCAGTTAAAATGCCAAAAGAAATCGTTGAGCTCAACCCAACGTTTTATTGATGTTTGAGAAACTAACCGAAGCCTGGAGAACAAAAAGGAGGCAGAAATGGTGCAGTGATCCGAATTGCCGAGAGGTATAAGAACACTCACTTCATACTTGTCAGAGTGTGAAGTGAGAAAAAGGTCAAGTGTGTTGTTGTGGTGCCCTTCAACACATGAAATATACGTTGGTTCATTCAATAGTTGCACAAGGTGATTGTGCGCTGCAAATAGTTCAACATATTGGCCTTGCATTTGATTTCAAATTTGTTTATTTTGCAAAATCTTGGTCCAATTCTTAAAATATTTCTTATTTAATAAAAATATGTGAAATCGGATAATAAACAAAAATTTGCTCCAATACCGGCACTACTGAAATGTTTGTGTAGTCCTCCTTCCAAAATTAAAGTTGTAATCTCATTAAAAGTTACAGATTTGTGTACAAAAAATGTCTATTCTGCTCCAATGTCCTGAGAGTCAACATAAGCCAGGTCTTTACTCAAAAGTTGCAGAATCTGCCAAAGCATCGACCTGTCTCTTTAAAAAAACCCTACTTCCATATTTATAGTTCTAGAAAAATCCCAAGTTTGGAGAATGCCACCAGAACTGCTGGGAATACAAACTCGTTATACATGACCACATTTACAACGATAGTCATGCAATAATAGCCAATGGGAAGTGTTAGAGGGCCAATAGGAAATTGTTTTACACCGAGGCTAGGAAATTTCCAATTAAAACACCTTTCCAGTAAGTTATCATGTGAATTGAACAATTGTCGTTAAGAAAACACTTCATAAAAATAAAATAATACATGATGATGAATTTAAGGAATTTTAAACATTTAAAAATTTTTATTTTTTAATATGAAACTCAGATTTCTTATCTGAATATAAAGAAATTAAAATCTTTAACCTTCCCAGAAAATAAAAATAACAAAATTAAAATATTTATTAACAGCCACATTAACCATTTCCTATTCGGTCTAATTCGTTTATCCAAGTGGCAGGAAAAAGGTGTATTATGTAAACATAGTACAAGCAGCTAAATAGTAAAAATTCTTCCTCTCCTTTTACCAAACCAAAGACCATAAGGCGTACTAACAAACAACCAACAACTCAAACCTTAACAACCAAACTCACAAACATCATTAATGTTGAAGAACTTTTTCCCTCCCTAAAACTAAATTCAAGCAGCACAAAACTACTCTCGTTACCGATTATTAACGTAATTATCGACTACAAATATACTTTAAAAATGTAGGATTTTAAAAATAAGCTGAAACATAGAGAGACAGAGAAAGCTAGAAAGAAAATTTTAGAAATGTTAGTTATGCACACACACACATGTTAATATGTTCTTACATACATTTCATTCCATTTCGTTTAACATTTTTTTTGTTTTTTTTTTTTTTCAAATCAACAAGAGAAAAAGGCAAAAATGAATTTACTTTTTTTGAAGATACAAATTTTTAAATCATTTCTTTATCGTGTATAATTAAATGAATTACAAGGTTATTAAAGCGTTATAAGGTTGGATAAATTTATAAAAAATTACTGATAGCAAAAAGTCAACATAAGACGATAATACTTGAGTTGTTGAGCTAGAAATTAATAATTGTATTTTTAATTTAATTTGAAATAGAAGGGCCAATTAGAACAGTACATTGTATGTGGAATTCAAACGATATTTACACAAATAATTATAAATAATGGAATATTTAATATTAAAACTATTTTTTCTTTTCGATCATAATAAGTATTCTTTGTATATACTATCGTGTGGCAAAAAAGTAAAAAAATATATGTTAAATGAAGGATTTATGCCTCGCACATGTATCTATAAAGTATGAGCTTTGATAAAGGCCATTCTTCTGTTCGATGTGAAATTAGACTTCTCTCGCAGTGGTGACGCTATTTGGCCACCTAGATGATGCTTTTCATTTAAAGTGTTTTCTAAAGTCACTGATCCATAATAACTAGCAGAAATAACTTCAATTCCCTGAAAGTCAAAAAAGAATTTGGAACAAGTTCCCAACAAACCAAATGATATCGTAATGATATCATTACGATATCATTTCAGTGATATAGAAGCCCGAGAATGATATCATTTATAATTCTAAAATGATATAGGTTGCTTTCTGAAAGGTACACTCGAAAATGATATCATAATTTTTGAAAATAACGATATTAGTAATGATATCATTTAATTTAAGCAGCGCGATAATTTAGCAATATATTGCAAAATATATACATACATATATGCTAAGATTGTATCAATATATTATATTCTAAATATGTTATCAAAAGTTAATAAAATAGCCATAATAATCCAAAGTTCATCCAGCTCCAAATCATTTTACATGTAATACAAAACTTTTGCAATCCGAATACAAGTCTCCCTTTAAATCCGGGCTGATATTGGTTTCTTCATCTTATACGCGTTAATTGTTTGCAATTCCACTAAATTTAGCTGTAAAAATTCAATTCTCATATAAAGCATAACATAAAATATTTTTCTAATACAAAAATTTTCAATTTAATTTTATTTTTCTGAAAATGTTTGAAGTTTTTTTCTAAGGAAAATATAATTTCGATATTTTATCATATAATTTTAAAATTATGATATCATAAATGATACTGTATCGTTTCTTGGTTTGTTGGGTTATGTCTCAATTGTGGCACTCATGGAGAATACATAAATTGGGTTTTAAGAATTATTTTGAGAACTAGTGCTTAAAAACTAGTTTTGCATTCCTTTTAGAACACTTCTCTTAAAAAGTTACACAGTGCAAAATTAAAAAATGTCGTCCATAGTTCCAACGAAAAATGAAAGCGTACCAGTGGTCTAAGAAACCCCCCAAAAGGTTTTTCAAAGTTGGTTAGAATTTCAGTTTTAAACTGAAAGAAGATTCGTAATCAGAAAGTCAAATTCCATATAGTCCACCTATTTTTACTCTACACAACCATAGGTGGTTGGGGTATTATGCGTTTGTGCTGATGTAACATCCAAAAATATTAGTCTTAGATCCACCTTAACTTATATCAATCGACTTAGAATCACTTCCTGAGTCGATTCCATGTAAACCTTGTAATCAAACTAAATATTGTACACAGGTATCTTATGTTTCAAGGACGAAACCTAGGTTACGATTGGTCCATTATTTCACCTAGCCCCCATACAAACGCCCTTCCGAAATAGGGGTTTAACGATCATAAATCCGTTAAATATAGCAATATTTTCGCAATATATTCGGACACAAACCCGTCTTCAGAAAATCACTTTAACGGGCATAAATCCCATTTAAATAATAGGATTTACTTACATATATATTGGCCATAGGTCTAACAAACAGGTATCATATGGTCGTGCTTAACCGACTACATATTTCTAACTTGTTTTGTTTAAGGAAAGACTTCTCTGCAGATTTACATTTAATTTCTTTGGGGTTCAAATGGCTCAAAAGTGGCGATTAAGTGAAATTTTAAAATTAAGTTTTTATAATAATGTTTGGTGTCTTGTGAAACTAGATAAAAATTTTGTTGAAATCAATAAAGTATATTTTGGTTTAAAATATAAACAAAAATTAAACTTCTTCTGAAGATAATTATTTAGCAAAAGTATTGTGTAACTGATTGATCGAGGTAACAAAATATGAAATTTTGATTTTAATTCCCTATAGATTTTTTTTAATATATTTTGCAAACTATTATTATCGGAATGACTAATAAAATCGGTAAAAAAAAATTACGAAGTCTCATACCACTTGTATGGGAAATGAGGGGAAAAATAATTCAAAATATTTAAATAAAATAATACCCAGCAAAAACTTTTTGGTTTTCGATAATGACGACTACTTATTAAAGTACTTTCCTGGAAAGTAGGCGTCATTATTATTTGCCTTCTCTACATTACATAAATAAGTACTCAATAGTATAATTGCAGAGTAAGTTACACTCACATGGATCAGTTGTCTAGAGCGCAGGATTAGCAATCAGAAGGTTGCCGGTTCAACCCCATTCTGATGCTATTCGTTTTTTTAACAAAATGTTTCAAAAATATATTTTATGCTAAAACAAGTTTTTTAGCTTTGAATATTAAGTGCGAGACTAGTAATTGGGGTCCCAAGTTCAAACCTCACTGACGGCAAAATTTTTTTGTTTTTTTTTTTTATTTTTATTTTTGTTTAGGTACATATTTTTTAGTATCACTAGAGTCTAAAAATAACTACTAGAATTCATGGACAACTCGAACAAAAATAACTAGTTACTGAGACAAAAAATAAGTAGTTTATTTTTATTTCCAATTATACCTGCTAGCTTACCAGGAAAGCAAAGTTTTTGCTGGGTATTTATATTTAAATTTAATTTATAGTTATTTTAATAAACATTTTTATTCGAAAGATTTTAGTTTTTTATTAACATTCACATATTTTAGAAATCTATAACTGAAAATTAGTAATTAGCTGTATGTGTTATATACAGTGCATTTCACATTTATAACGTCAATTTATTTTGTAGCATATATTTTTGAAATATTTAATAAAAATATTAGATCCTTTGGAGAAATTTAGTCCCTTGGATTTATTATCGATCGCTACCACTTGGTACGTCAATAGTATTATTGTTGTTGTTTTAGCAGCAAATATTTCACTTCTGTTTTTTTTTTTTTTTTTTTAATTTATGAAAATTTAAGAGAAATTAATAAGAAATTCGTTCGCCATTTCTTTAAGTATCATTGAAAATTGTATGATTGGTATTTTCCAGAGCGATTTTCGTTGAATTTTAATTTTCTTTTGTGTATTTTTTGGAGAATTTCGTTACAAAATATTTTGTTCAAGAATTTTTAAAATTGCATTACTCTACATTTTGAAAATTATATGCCAAAAAATTCAGAATTTTTTACTCTATCGAATAAATATTAAATTGTAAATATTTAAGTTATAATTGCGGATAAGCACTATTTTTTGTAATTATAAATCTATGAATAAGGATCAAGTTGGTAAGGAGATTTTTTTTTTACTCTAAATGGCGTCATGTGTGCAGTTTGAAATTGAAATTCCGATTTTGGTGCCCTTAAGGCTCATGTCTTATATCATCCCAGTAGTATCGATTGTCATCTGCGGCATTTAAATTTAATTTATTTTGATCAAAAATCAATATTTATGCCAAAATATTTATATGTTTTACAAATTTATTTAACGGTTTTTAGTCAAAATTTTCTGTGTGTTTGTTTCCTATTAGGTTTCATTTTATAACATGAATACCATATCTTATTCAATATGTAGTTCAGGAATATGGTCAATAAATGGATTGCTATCTTAAAAATTACCATCTGTGCTTTAACCAAAAATGTTGTTAAATAACGACGGACGGACCCTGGCTTAAGAACAAAAAAAGTTCAAATTTTACTTTTTCTACTTGTTTGTATCTAAATCAATGAAAAAGAAATATAAAGCAGATTATTTTTATAATTTCCTGAACTAAGCGCAATTTTTCATGTCATTGAAACCAATGTGCAGTGGTGCGTATGAATAATATGAGTTTTTGAACATTTTTTCCACGATCAATGGTAAGAGCATTGCAAAATTCTTTTTAAAAAAACATTGAATTTCTTAAAAAAGTCAAATTTTTTCAATATTATTTCAATCCTTCTATATTTTCCCAATTATTTGTGGTACATAACAGTTACCCAACAAAAACTGTTTTGTTTTCGGTAATGGCAACTACTTATAAAAGTAGTTTCTTGGTAATGAGGCGTTATTAGTATTTGCCTTCTCTACATTACATAAATAAGTACTCAATAGTATAATAGAAGAGTATTTTGCAATAGCGTAGCCCATTCTGATGCTGTTAGTTTTTTTTTTTTTAACAAATATACATGTATACCCTTTACCACAGGTGTAAAGGGTATATGTATAAGTTTGTCATCCCGTTTGTAATTTCTAAAATATTTATCTAAGACCCCAAAAAGTATATATTTTCTGGATCCTTATTGATAGGGGATTCGATATAAAGATGCCCATCCGTCTGTTGAAATCAGTTTTTAGAAAGCTCCAGTTATCGGATATATATGTTTTATACATCAAATTTTAGCAAATATTCCTTAGAAAAACGCTAATAAAAAATCGGTTAATAAATAACTGAGATATCGGCAAAAAATACTCCCAAAGATACTCCCAAAAAATCGTATTTGTTGTCGGATTTTCTAGGCTCCTATACAAGCTAGCGACTTCGTTTTTGCACGAAAAATTCAAAATCGTTCTTCAAATTTTTTTCCTGAAAAAAATTGGTCCATTAGTATGCGAAATATCGGCCAAAACGCATTTTTAGACTTTTTGAAGTTCTTATATAAGTTACGGATATCAAACAAATTCGTTCATAAACAACCGAGTTATGGGCCAAAAACTAAAAAAATTGTTAATAATATAAATACACACAAAAATATTTATATTAAGTATTGTTGTTGTTTTTTGTATAGGCAAGTAGTTTAGTTAGCAACAGCAGTTATATAATGATTAACATTGTTGTTCTTGTTGTTTGTATATGCAGTCAGTTTGTATATATGTACATATATACCAGTGATCGCCACACTCATACATTCACAATTATGTTTATGTATGTTTTGTTTTACTCTGCCATTAAGAAATTGTACACCAAAAAAATAACTTTATTTTTATAGTAATTTAATTTTGAAAGTTTCTTCGTGAATTCAAGACTTGTAAATGGAAATACATGTTACTAGTTTAGAATTTGAATAGTAATAACCAGGGATCGCAATGATTATCATAAAAATTATGATTTAATCATTACTTTTATATTCTTTGATTAAAATATAACGATTGATATTTATTTTTATTATTTTTTTTTTTTTTTTTCAAAATATGTATAACTATTATTTTAGGATTTTAATTTTTTATTAAAAAGTATCGGTTAATAACAAATATAACTCAACACGTAAGATTATTTAAAATGTTTATGTTTGGTTTATAATAAAATATTAATTTTATATTATAACCGTAATTTCTTAGTAAAAATATAATAAAAAATAATAGTTTTTTCATAAATAAGAAATAAAAAAATCATTTTGACCAAACAAAAATCTTTAAATTAGTCCTACTTGATATGAAACATTTTTCATGAGTGTATCTCAAGCAACAAGCGTAACATAACCTCTTTGTTTGAATACTCGTGCAAGAATGACTTGCTTTGTGTGTTTTTTATTGATATCAAGAGCATAACAAAAGAGATAAAAAGCACTCGAGCTTGGGTTTTGGCGATCGCTGATATATACATACAAAATTATATAAATATGCAATTGTTTTTGTTGATTATTTTTTTAAAGCAAAGCTTGCTATGACTGTTTTTTTTTCGTATTCAAATGTTCGTAGTTTGGAAAAAAATTAGATTTGTAAATGTGAAAATATGAAAGCATACGTTACGGCGAAAATTTTATTATTTTTCGGTGAGATGGCGAAGGGTATCAAAAAATCGGCACAGCCGAATCTTTTTTTAATTTCATTTATACTAAAACAAGTTTTTGTTACTTGGAAATAATTCTCTTACCTAATTATAAAGAGTGATCCATTAAATTCACAATGTTGTCGAAATATGTATTATCGACTCCTACACATAACTTATTGCACTGACCGTTTGGTAAGTCCTACCAAGAAACAAGCAAAACAATTTGCTAAAATTTCAAAAATTCATGTTATCAAATGTCAAATTATTAATAAATTAATCTCTGATGTCAAATACAGGTCTCATATTAACTTAATTCCTTTATCCCATGAATAAAGCTTCTCAAGTTATAATTTTATTTAAAATGGAATATGAATAATAAACGTATCTGTTAAAAGTTACTTTAATCACCCAGCACAAATTGTCCATTTGTATCCACTGCAACAACCTGAACTTGTAACCCAGCGCATAAAAAAAAACAATTTAATATAAAAACACTTTCCTTTTATTCATAGAGTGCATAAAGTTCGTCAAAATTAAATTTGATTTTTTTTTCTAGTTATTATTTCTTTTTAATAAAACCTATAATCGTGCAACATTTTTAACCTTATTTTACACTTTAACTACTCTACTCTTTCCCCATGCAATTTTTTTTTGTAATAGTGTGAGTTTGTTTATGTAGAAGTTTATTCTTTAAACAATTTTTTTTTTTTTTTTTTTTGCTGCAGACACTATACAGAATATTTATTCTACAGATGAATAGATACAAGTGCAAAATAATAGAAAGAAATGAAAGAAAGAATAAAAAATAACATACTTAATATTTTTTTATTTTTAGTTTTATAACAAAAGAGGTCAAAATAGGGTCAATTGTTTGACTGACTTAGTAAACAGTTTAAATAAAAGAAAATAAAAATAGATAGAATAAGTTTTAGAAAAGGATAAACAAAATAAAATCATATTTAACACTAATAGAGCATAAAAGGGTGTAAAGAATATACGTTTTAAAAAGGAATTTATATAAGTAAAATTAATTAGCTATATTTTAAAAATTACATATTAGTTGTCTTACTAATTTATATTTGTTTTGTTTTGACTTTACTTCCAGCTAAACTCAACAAACGAATAATGTGAAACGACTGCAAGCGATCTATTTAAAACGATCGTTAATACTTAATACTTTTAAACAGCTTAACTAAAAAAAATACAACAACTAAAAAAAGACCTTTTTTAAAAAACACAAACCAAAGATTTATTTAAAATTTAAGTTAATACCAATTTAGTGGCCATCAGCATGTCTAAACATAAAGATAACGATCATTTACGTAATGATATTTATGAAAATCTCCCCTGTCAGGCCATGTTTAATGAGTCTGTACGTAAAATGCAACAACAGAAAAATGTACAAACAACTAATTCCAACTCGAATAATATTAACTCGAATAAGGCTTTGTCACAACAATTACTGCTAAATAATATAAGTAATCAAAGCGCTCATTTAAATGTTGCCAATTCAAATGCAAATATTAATACAAACTCAAATTCAAATTCAGCGCCTAATAATAAACATCAGCAGAGTAGTAAGCATTTTCCTGTAGGACAAATGCCTAAAGAAATGATTTATGCTACACCTCTAAGAAAATCGGATCGTTATAAAAGCGGTGAACGTAGCAGACTGCAACAGCCTACGGCTCCTTCGGCCCGAGTTATAAATGAAGCCAATGAAACGAATGACTTAAAACTGACCAATATAATGGACTATAAACAGTTGAATACTCGTGATAGTAATCGTTTAAGTAATAGTAATCGTAATGGTAACTCTATACCGGTTACTGATCTAGATGATGAACCCGATTCCGGCTGTACCTCCAGCAATATGTATACAAATCAGGGTATACCTTTACCTACTACAAGTGGTAGTGGTAATGCAATTTCCATTAGTCATCAGTTGGAAGATAGACGCATATTAAACTTTCTTAAAGATACTACCCAACTGCATAAGAAAATGGAAATGTCGGGCAAAGATTGTCCCAACTCAAGTTTTTCCAATTTGGCTAGAGAAGAACATTTTGCCAATTTAGTGCAACAAAATTTTCCAGTAGAATTGTCAAGACGTAGTGTTGATCTCGAAGAAGTAATGGAGGCTGCTTTAGAAGGTGCAGGTAATATGGAACGTAATCCTGAGGAAACCTCTGATAACTTAGAGGTGTTAATGCAAAAGAAGATATCTCCCGATAAAGAGGTAAATGGTTTTGTAGCCAATGGTCACCAAGAAGTGGTGCAGCATCATCACCATCATCACTATCCCTCGCATCAGCATTATGAAGCCAAAGTTTATATAAATCGTGAATGGGTTTTAAAGAAAATAGCCATGTGTTTGGAACAACGTACTGCGGGTAAAAAATCTATGCCCGGTCTTTTGGGAGCTGTGGGTAATAGTAAAAATGAACCTTTTTCTGGTTCATCACAATTTATGTCAGCTCGTGCTAAAGCTTCTGCCATATCCTCTTCAACCTATAATGGTTGCTTGGTGTTGGGTTCAAATGGCTCTGGCAAGACTTCCATTTGTCAGGCTATATTAAATGGTAATTCTGGCACCAAAGGTATTTTAAATCGTAAATTATTGGCTTGCTACTTAATTGAATCACAAAATCCCGAATGCCATAGTCTGTCGTTATTTATACGTAAATTAGTTTTACAAATCTTAAGTCATTCTTCGCTTATAACCAAAGATGAATCCCAGCGTATAATCGATGAAGGTTTCTCATTTCTACAAGATGAAGTTCAACAACAAGAATCCAAACTAGATGAGGCTATGAATAATATTTCTTTAGATGAAAATGCTGAAGATATTTTAATAGCTGAACTGAAAAAAGGAGCTAAGGAATGTGATTTTTCTGAATTGGATCATTTTCAAGAGCGTCGCACTTCCACCAGTAAAAAATCGGATAATTTACAGCTCTTAAGGCAAAAATCTGAGCCAGCACCTGAACAATGTTTTTACGAGTCTAATGTACAAGATAAACAAAACTATGGTACTCATCCCCCCAAAGGATTAAAAAATAAAACTACAGCAGATTATGAGGAAAATAAAGATAATGATACGGAAAAATATAGGAAAAGAGATGAAGATCACTCATGTTCATCTTCGAGTAAAACTAGTCCTGGCAAGAAATCCAAAATTCCTGTTAAACTATCTAGACCAGGTGCTGTAGCCTCTCCTGTTAAACATGTCAATACGACAACCAATAATTCATCGACGATACCTCAGCAAGGAGGAGGAGAAGATATTGCTGTGGTGGTAAGTGAAGATCTTAAGCAAGAAATTCAAGCGGCCATAGAGGCAGATGATAACAATGAAGATTTAAAATCAGACAAAGATGAAAAACAAGACAACGAAGATAAACCCGAAGCTGATAAAGACTTTGAGGAGTTATGCCGACAAAATAAACAAAAAGAGACAACGACCAAGGAGAGCAAGGAAAAAGCCGAAGACAACGAGCGCGAAGACTTGAGATTGAATAGAGAAAATGAAAATTATAATGACAACAATTTAATTGATTTTGATTTATCTGTTAATGGTAAATCTGCGGAAATAACTTTGCCTATGGACGAAGGAGAACCCATGTCTCTTAATACTCTACCTCCACCCCTGCCTAAAACCAAAAGTTGTCGCACTATTATAGCCGATGGTTACTATGAAATGTTACTTTCCAATCCGGAAATATTTGAATGTTTGACAGTCGATAATATAGAAAAGAATCCTGATGAGTGTTTTAAGAAGGCTTTGCTATTTCCTCTCTTGGAATTAACACCTCCTAAGACGGCTCTTCTACTGCTAATCGATTCCATAGATGAGAACTACATCAATGAGGGAAATTTGATTTCAACCCTTAAGGGAGGTCGTGGTAATACCACCACCCATAAAAGTCGCAATGTTGCCGAATTATTATCCAATCATATACATCTCTTTCCCAAATGGCTTTTCCTGGTGTGTACTACCAAAAAACAAACTAAACAAATAACTAAAATGTTTACCGGCTTTAAAAAAATCACTTTAGATGATTTACGTAAATCTCACGTGGTTAAAGATGTGCAAGAATACATAATTAATAGATTAAATTCTGATTTTAAAGACAGTATTATGTTGACCAAGGAGATCATTGAATCTTTGCATCAACTTTATATTAAATCGAATGGTTGCATTTTATACTTGGAAAAAGTATTAAATGGCATTAAGGAAAACTTTTTCAGTTTTCGTGAAATCAAGTTAATACCTTGCACCTTAAATGGCTTATATTTGTATATATGCCAGAAATCATTTAATAAAAAACAATACATGAAAATAAGACCAGTACTTAATGTACTGTTGGCCTCCTCGGGTTATGTGGATAAACTTTTCCTATTTAATTGCTTAAGAACTCACTACTATACCATTGACAATGAAGAGTTTGAAAAACGCTTACAGTTAATGAAGAATATTCTACTCTATGATAATGATCAGCAAAGACTGAAGATATTCCACAATTCCTTTTCCGATTGGTTGGTGGATGTTAAATTTGCTACTAAGAAATTTATATGCGATGTCAACGAAGGTCATGTGATGATCTCTATGTATTATTTGTTAGTTTCAGAGACTCTATGCGCTAATACGGTGCGTAAATTTATCTATCATCTTATTAAGTCGGGAGAGTATTTGACCAACCGTAATATTGATTTGGATTTGATATTAATGCTGTTGGAATCTAGACTCAACTTGAATGATTGTTTCTATACCAATCATTTGAATTGTTGCTCTCAGTGTGAAATGGATTTTAAGAATGATCCTAACTTTTTACCCAAAACCCGCAATATGATTGAAAAGTTTTTAAACAACGAATTGGGTGATGAATTCTCACAGATGCTGTGTGATTTCTTCAAACCCAGCTTACCAACAGATGGTAAAATCTTAAAGCTGCTCATAGAAACGGGCATTAATAATGCAGATACACAAACATCTTGTGAATCTTCATTAATGTCACCTGAACTATCGGAAAAATCCCAAAACATAGACTTTGAATTGGCAGATTTATTGATATCCAGTGAAAGATCTTGTATTTTGGAAACCCAACGACCTACCAGTCCCTCGGAGAAAAGTGAGCCTCATCATGAAAGCCAGGATGACAATGCTTCTTCTACTCTGCATCAACTTTCAGATTCTAATCGTCTGGAATTACATAAGGGCAAGGCCTTGATTCATATATTGGCTAATGATGGTAATCATTTGCTATTGGAACGAGCTTTAAATGCCTGCAAAGGTCCCATAGATTTGGAAATTGAAGATTATAATGGTCAGACCGCCTTAAATATAGCATCACGTAATGGTCATTTGGATGTGGTTAAACTATTGCTTAACTTTTCTCAGCCCTGTAACGATGGCACTGGACGCATGAAAAGAGTAGATGTAAATCATGCAGACCGTGATGGTTGGACTCCTTTAAGATCGGCCTCTTGGGGAGGTCATACTGAAGTGGTTAAGTTATTAATAGCTCATCCAGCTTGTAAAATCGATTTGGCCGACAAAGAAGGTCGTACAGCTTTAAGAGCTGCTGCTTGGAGTGGCCATGAAGATATTTTGAAAATACTCATAGAACATGGTGCAGATGTTAATTCTGTTGATCGTCAAGGACGTACCTCATTAATAGCTGCCTCCTATATGGGTCACTATGATATTGTAGAGATATTATTAGAAAATGGAGCCAATGTTAATCATCTTGATTTGGATGGTCGTAGTGCTTTGTGTGTGGCGGCTCTATGTGGTTCTTCGGGTTATAGTAAGGTTATATCTACGCTTTTGGAACATGGTGCTAATACCGATCAACTAGACAATGATGGCATGTCTCCTTTGTTAGTTAGTTCTTTCGAAGGAAATGCTGAAGTTTGCGAACTTTTACTGGAAAATGGTGCTGATCCTGATTTGGCTGATTTTATGGGCAGAACACCGTTATGGGCTGCTTGTACCGCCGGTCATGCCAATGTGGTTAAACTTTTGCTATTCTGGGGTTGTGGCATTGATTGTATGGACTCTGAAGGTCGTACTGTTCTCAGTATTGCTGCTGCTCAGGGTAATATAGAAACTGTACGCCAGCTATTAGATCGTGGTCTTGATGAAACCCATCGTGATAATGCTGGCTGGACACCTCTTCATTATGCCGCCTTTGAAGGTTTTCATGAAGTTTGCCTCCAACTATTGGAATCTGGAGCTAAAATCGATGAATGTGATAATGAGGGAAAGACAGCTTTACATTTGGCCGCTCAAGAGGGTAGAACAAAATGTGTCCAAGTCTTATTGGAGTGTCATGCTACATTTGTCGATCAAAAAGCTCATGATGGTAAAACAGCATTTCGCTTGGCTTGCTTGGAGGGACATTTGGAGACTGTACAATATCTTTTGAAATATAATTGCGATGTTAATGCCAAAGATGCTGACTCTCGTACTACTTTGTATATTTTGGCTTTGGAAAATAAATTGGAAATGGTTAAATATCTCTTAGAATTCACAGATGTTGATGTTAATATCAGTGATAGTGAGGGACGTACTGCTCTGCATGTGGCTGCTTGGCAGGGTCATGTTGATATGGTGAAAATGTTAATAACATTGGGTAAGTCAAAATGGAGATAAATATTTAAAAAAAAAAATCTGTATTAATTTTTTTTTTTTCACATTAAGGTAATGCGGATGTTAATGCCATGGATTTGGAAGCTCGTACACCTTTGCATTCTTGTGCTTGGCAAGGAAATCATGATGTAATGAATATTTTACTATACTTTGGAGCTTTGGCAGATCATGCCTGCAAACAGGGAGCCACAGCTTTGGGTATATCGGCTCAAGAGGGTCATGAAAAATGTGTCATAGCATTATTGAAATATGGTGCTAATCCCTATAAATCTGATCATTGTGGCCGCACCCCCATTAAATTGGCAGCCAAATCAAATCGCACAAGTATCTTAAAGATTTTCGATAACTATACCAAAAGTAAGGATTTGCCTTAAAATTACGAGTTTAAATTTTTATAGTTTACTTTATATTTTCTTAATTTAGATGAATCTAGCAATCCTTTGGAGGCTAAATTTCATCATGCCAACATGTTACGTTCACCTGATCAGCCACCATCTATACCAGCTCATGCCAATTTGGGTGTGGGCAGTTTAACAGCCTCACCATTCCCACCTCATGCCTCAGCCTCATCGGTTTGTTCGGCCGCCACCACGGCTACTGTTAATAATAATATGGCAGCACCCAATATTTTGAATGCCTCTAGTTCAACACATAGTTCAAATAATTTCTATCAGAATACCATGCAATCGGATACCAGCAGTTTACACAAACGTAAAAGTGTTATATCTAGTCAGTCAACAGGCAGTAGTAATGATGTAAGTTTTTACATATTAATTTTTATATTCACCATTAAAAAAAAAAAAAAAAGTAAAGTTTGTAACGTAACATTATATTCGTCTAAGATACCATCAGAGTCCTCTTGAAATTCTAAGACGATTTAGCTGTGTTCGTCTGTCTACTGAAAGCACAATAGAAGTAGAGGCGTATCATCTAGGGTGGAAAACTTGGCTCAAATATTTCTCTTTGATAAGGATTGTTTGGTATGGGCAAAATCGGTTCATAAACAAAAAATACTTGGGAAAAAAAAAATATCGGTGTCCGTCATAACTCCCTTTCATGTAGTTTCGTCAATATCTCTAAACCCATTACTCTAGATGTAAAATATTGGACACAACTATTTTATTTATCTATAAATCTGTTCAAAATGCTAAAAATTTCTTGATCCAAAGAGCAAGTGAATAAAAGAGAAAGAATAAACTAGGGGAAGTCGCAGCTCCCTTTTGAAGTAAATATTTAAAATCTCATACCCAAAGAATATTACTGCGACAGAATTAAGATTTTGTGAAAGTTATTTCATTATCAAGATCTTTAACTAAGTTGAAAATAGGACGGCTAGTGCTAGGGGATGTCGTATACTCCATAAAAAGTAAATATTTAAAATCGCAAATCCAAAGAAGTCTTGAGATTATGTGAACAAAACATTCATATCAAGTTTCATAATTATGATAAACATACGACGGGTGGGACTTGGGGCATTTGTAAGCTCCACAAAAAGTAAATATGGCAAATTGCATATCTAAACAACTATTACAGCAAAAGTCCTAAGATTAATGTAAAATAATTTTCATATCAAGTTCCATAATTAAGGTGAACATAGGACGGGTAGAGCTAGGGGGTAAACCCCTTACAAAGTAAATATTTAAAATTGCATATCCAAAAAACTATTACAGCGAAAATCTTAGGAATATGTTAAAATAATTGGATATCAAGTTCTATAATCAAGTAGGACGGGTAGGACTAGGAGGAGTCGTAGCCCCCATATAAAGTAAATAATAAAAATCTCATATCCAATGAAAGCCTTAAAATTTTGTGGAAATTTTTTTCGTATCAAGTTCCACAATTAAGACGAATATAGTGCGAATGGGATTAGGGGGATTCGTAGCCCCCTACCAAGTAAATATTGTAAATTTCATCTATATATATAAAAGAGTAACGTCACTTAGTGATTGGTTGATTGGCTGTATATATATCGACTATTCCAGGAAAGAACGCCCGAAAAAGTATATTTTTTTACTTGATGGCGTTCAATTTCGATAAAAATTTGTATGCATAAACTCCATTAAGCCTTTTATCAATTTCAGTTTTCAGTTTTGTGAAATTTCAAAAACTCGCGATTTAATTTCGCTTGAATAGCAATATCTCTGGAAAGACTTTGTGAATTTTAATGATTTAAACGGCCTTAAAATTTCGCATATATCGACTTTACGACGAACGCTTTAAAAATAAGAAAGATTTTTTAAAAAAATCATTTTAATGCAATTGCATTTTTCAAATGCATTTTTCTTTAAATATGCTATTAAAATTTTTTAATATTTTAACATAAATGAAAAGTTCGGAATCTTTACATTAAAATAAGAGTGTAAAATTTTTGGGACGCGAAAATCTTATATGCATAATCCAATTTTTATAAAAACATTTATAAAACTTTTCATATAAAATTAAATTTTTTTCTTGTTTTTGAAATTTTCTTTAAAATTTGTATAAAAGTTAACAAAATATAAAAAGTATGTAATATTAAATATTCATATCTCTTGAAGTTATTGATGGATTTTCGTAATTTAAAAAGTATGTGTGTAATTGTGTAATTTAGTCATCATTTCAAAAACCACGTCTTCGATCCATAACATTTTAAAAATATAAATGCAGATTTTAGATGCATTTTTGTTAGTTGCGAATTTATTAAATTTTATTTTTTCAAAAGTGTATTTAAAAATGCTTTGTTTATTATAACTTAAAACAATAAATAGTTTGATACATAAAGTTTTACTATTTTTCAGGATTTTTTTTAAAAATAACACAATAAATTTTTTTTAACAAAATACGTAAAGATACTCATAATAGCAGAAAAATATAATTTTTATATGAAAAAATTTAAACTAGTTGAAGAAGAGGGGAAATTATGTACAGTACATGTGTGCGTCCCAAAAATTTAAGACTTTTATTTTAATGTAAAGATTCCAAACTTTTCATTTATGTTAAAATATTAAAAAATTTTAATGGCATATTTAAAGAAAAATGCATTTGAAAAATGCAATTGCATTAAAATGCATTTTTAAAAAATATTTTTTATTTATAAAATATTCATGTTTAAGCTAACATAATTACAATTTAAACGCCGTTTAAATCACAAATTTCTGCAAAGCCTTCCCAGAAATATTTGTATTTAAAGTTATATACTTTGAGATTTTTTAGATTTTTTAAAAAGTGAAAAAGCGAAATAAAATCGCGAACCCATAGACCTTATACGAATAAAATTTTATAAAAATCGGAGGACACTTGGTATATTTTTGGGCGTTCTTTCATGGAATGGACGATATATATTTTTTTTAATGATACATATATATTAGATCCCAATACAATTTAGAAATTCATTGGAATACAATCTTTGTTACTTCCAGGGGAAATAAAAAGTATCAAAAAGGGAATAAAATCGAGAAATTAATTTTTTTTTTTTTTCAAATTAAATAATGCATTTTTATTATATTAAACCTAGAAACATGAACTTAAGTACATGTAGCCCTAAGTGACTGGGAATTCACAAGAGGGGACTTTGCGGTACTTTTTTTTTGTTCGTCTAATGGTACTTTTTAAATATTTTATAATATTGAACCTAGAAACATCAAATTAGAGATATATGTGATCTAAGTGAATAAGATGACTTTGTGATACTTCTTCATTCTTCTAATGGTACTTTTTGCATTTGCTACAATATTGGACCTTGAAACATGAAATTAAAGATACATGGTCTTATGTGAGTAAGAATTCAAGAGGGGAAGTTTGTGATATTTTGTTCTTCCAATGGTACTCTTTGAATTTTCTATAATATTGAACCTAAAAAAAATGTGGAATTAAAAATATATGGTCCTAAGTGAATAAGAATCCACAAAAGAGGATTTGTGGTACTTTTTCGTTATTTTAATGGTGCCTTTTGAATTTTCTAAAATATTGAACCTGAAAACATGAAATTAAAGATATAAGATCCTAAGTGAATGAAAATCCACAGAAGGGGATTTGTGGTAATTTTTCGTTCTTCTAATGGTTTTTTTAGAATTTTCTAAAATATATCATTCAAAACGGGGGACTTTTTGGTATTTTTTTTTTTTACTCTTCTAATGGTACGCTTAGAATTTTCTATAATATTTAACCTAAAATCATGAAATTAAGGATATATGGTCCTAAGTGAATAAAAATCCATAAGAGAGTACTTTGTGGTACTTATCGTTATTATAATATTGCTCTTTGAATTTTTTGTAGTAATCATTAACTTTCAAACGTGAAATTAAAGATATATGGTTCTGTGTTTAGGGTCCACAAACCTTATTGGTCACATTCTTTTCTACTAAAATATAATAGAAATAATTTTGTAGTTTTTAAACCTTCGAACGTTAAAAATGTAAGGAACTGGTAACAAAAATATTTAAAAAGTTTTTTATTCTTAATGCTGACAGAACATTAATATTATAACTGTTCCCATGGGAGATAGGTATAACTGTTGAATTTTACGGGTTTTTTCACTTTTGGTATTTCATTTTTTTTTTTTTTTTTTTCTCAATAAAGGGCTACCAATTTTTTATGTGGGCTATGTAGGAGTACTGCAAGATCGAGATAAATGCTATCTATATAAAAGTGTATCTGTGTGTTAGTCTATCTGTTTTTTTTTATACCCTACACCACCAAATGTGTTTGTGCAAAAGTTGTAACGCAGAAAAAAAATCTTCGGACCCCCACCTTAAAGTATACCGTTCGACTCAGAATCACTTTCTGAGTCGATTTAACGATGTCCTTCCGTCCGTCTGGTCGGCTGGCTGGCTGGCTGTCCATGTAAAGCTTGTGCGCAAAGTACAGGTCGCAATTTTGAAGATAATTTGATAAAATTTGGTACATATACACAAGGACGAAGCCTATTGAATTTGGTTATGATCGGCCCATTATTTCACCTAGCCCCCATACAAATGTCATCCCGGAATATAGTTTTAACACTTATAGATGCCTTAAAAATAGGAATATTTTAATGAAATTTAGTACAAATAAGTTTTATATCAGCAAAAATCTGTCTGCCAAATTTCATGAAGATCGGTCCATAACTGACCATAGCTCCTTGAAGCGCATTGTGTTTAAGCTAACGAAGTAGCTGGAAAAATTTTTTAACAATATATATAACTTTAAATCTGCTACTATATTTCTCTATCAAAGCAATTGGTAGTGGACCTCATAGTAATCGAAGCAATGATTACTTTAAAATAAGTATGTCTATAATATAAAGTACATACCTATTTTATATTATAGATAATATAGATGTTAAATTTTTTATTCCATTTAGATTTTTTTCCTGATGTTGGCTTTATAAAATTTGACAAAGCCGAATATAACATTACTTGTTACTTCTGAAATTTTAAAAATTACAGTTGCTAATTAAAATTCTCTGTATTTATTATAGGCCCCTCTTACATTTACCCAACAATTGCAGCGTCAAACCAAACTTAGCTCTCGTAATAATCCATTTGTGCAAAACTCTCCTATGGTCAATGCAAAACATAATTCAGTATCTTCTACATCACTGGCTCACAAAAATTCTGCTCATCAAAGGCATTCACAAATTCTACCCGATCTCAATGAACATCAAATGGGTAAGTAGAAATTTATTTATTTATTTTTTTTTTTTTTTTTAATAAAATTTTTTAAATATTTTGTTTTTAATTTATCTGGTCTTAGCTGCTCATATGCCTAGTAATGAGGCTGATCTTTATGACATGGAATGTATGTCTCCCCTATATGCTACACCACCCCACTCACCCAGCAGTGAATTAAGTTCTCCTGGACAATTGCCCTCTATCAATAATATTGATGATTGTGCAGGAGCATCGGGTTTGAATGGTAGCAGTAGCGGTGCCAGTTGTTCAGGTGGTAAATCAGTATTACCCGATAATCATTTTGCCCGTGATACTCATATGCGCATAATATTGGGTAATCTTAAGGAAAATCAAGCCAGTTCATCAAGGTAATTTTTATTTAATGAATTTCTTAGATTTTTTTTCTTATAACGTTACTTTATTTTCCAGCAAAAGCAAACGCAGTGGTATTACCACAAATCCGGCTATGCGTTTAATACGCAGCCGTTTTGATTCTGCTGCCCAGCTCATAAGACGTACAAATAATATACTCTCAAGCAGTGGTCAGGGTTCATCAAGTATTGGAGTAAAATCCGGCACTTTTCAGTGGCGCAAAGAAAGTCAAATGTAAATTATATAATAAAATAAAGATAAACAAAAAATGTTATAAAAAATAAAATACATTTAATTAATTTAATAAAAATAAAATCTTAAGTAATTTGTTAAATTTTTTGTTTGTTTATTTATGATTTTTAAGTATTTGATTTTGTGATAGTTTATTTTAAGTTTATTCAATTATTTAAATTATTTAACGAAAAAAATCCCCAGTAGAATTAAATATATAATAAAAAATATTATAATAAAAGCAAAGTAGAAGAGACCTTAAACAAAACAAAATATTATTAAAAAAATATTAAATTAAAAAAATATTCATAATAATAACAACCAACAACACTTATACACACAAACCCCTTTATTTAAATAAATAAAAAATAAATAAATGTAGATTCGATATAAAAATATAACAAGGAAACGAAATTAATTATTTCAAAAGTAGTTTGAACGAATATTAAAAAAAAGTACACTGCAGGAAATTAATATTTAAAATTAAACCTATATTCAAAAAAAGGAACAATTAAAAAGAACGATTTAAACATAAAATAAAAGCAATATTTGCAATTACGTTTGAAAAAAAAAATTAACAAAATTTATTTAAAATTAAGTTAAATTATTGAAAAATTGTTTTATTTTAGTTTACTTTTTTTCTTAAAAGTAGTTTTAATATATAAAATAAATCTAATTAAAAAAATATAATTTTATTAAGAAAAAAATTTTAGTTGAAAAAGTAAAACACGATATTTAAAACTCTTAAATTATGCAAATTATTAAATTTCCTTAAGAATTAAATGAAAATTAAAAAAAAAAAATAATGTTTTTTAGTTTAACAAAAAAAACAAAATGTACTGACACTTATTATAACTATTTAATACTTAAAAAACACACATACACCCTTACAAAAAAATATACATAAATATAATTATTAAAAATAAAATACATATGTACATCCATACTTAAAAATTTAGTCATTTAATCTAAACAAAAAAAAACACAAACAACAAAAAAATTTTAAATAAATTATTTTCAAATTTTTTTCTGAACAATTAACGAATTTTTTATATTATTTATTTCTGAATTATTGTTTTATATTTAGAAAGTAGACACTTTCTTGAAACTTTAAGGATCTGCTACGAATTTAGCTAAGAATTGTTGAATATATTTCTTAAAAATATGGACTTAATTCTTAATAAAAAAAATATATGTGGACCTTAATTAAAAATTTTGAACCTAGTTGAATATTGACTTCAATACGTACTCAATTAATTTTATCTGAGTTTTCAAGATTTAAAACTAATAGTGTGTAAAAAAATTACACTCAATATTTAAGAACTTAGAAAAATGTTTGAAAATTACATAAGCTTTTCATATACTTTTAAATTTTTTGTGCTTTTGAATCCCATTTAATACTATAATACGAAAAAAATTTATCTATATTCAGTAAATAAAAAAATAACGTTACTGAGGGAATGACTTACTGACTGACTCTTCATAGCAACGCCCAAACGTTTAAAGCTACTCAGAAAAAATGATTTGTCAAAAATAACAAGCGAGAATGTTATATTCGGCCGAATCTATATACCCACTATCAACTTTTCAAAATTTTACGTTAAATGGGAGGTGGCCGGTAAGTAGGCGGACCACGCCCATTTTTTGTTTCCGAGTTTAAATTGGTTCTCGAACTATTTGCACAAAATTTCGTTGACGTTTTACCTTATATGGGAGGTTGGGGGTAAAGTGGGCTAACCATGTCCATTTTTGGTTTCCAAGTTTATATCGACCCTCGAACTATCTGAACAAAATTTCATTGTCGTACATGTTTTAATTTAAGAGATATCAGCAGAAAAGTATGAAATGAAGCTACAACGGACACCCTGTGTTTCTAGTATTTGGCCCATAACTTGTTTGCTTATTAACTGATTTTGCCCATTTTCAATCCCAAACAAACCTTATATAAGGTAAATATTTTAGCCAAATTTCGCCTATATAGGTTGTCCCGTTCGAGCCCTGTCCTGTCCGACAGACAAACGGACGGACATAGCTAGATCGACTCAGAAACATACCAGGACCCAGAAAATATATACTTTATGGGGTCTTAAATGATTTTTTCGACATATTACATACGGAATGACAAAATCAATATAACCCCATCTTTTTGATGGTGGGTATAAAAACCATTTTAATTACTTTTTTAATTCTATCAATTATTCAATTGATTAAAATACAAATTTTCTAATATTATAATCAGCTATCAATCAGATATAAATAAAAATAAGTAATAATTTTAATAATTGAATAAACAATTATTTTTTCATGGAAATGAAATTAGATTTTTACATTTTTCTACGTAAAATTGAAATTTAATGTTATTATAAAAATATTTTTATAATTAAATATAATAAATATTAAATTTAATTATAAAAATATTTGAAATCATTTTAATTCTGATTAATAATTTAATTGAATTTTTTTCAAAAATATTTTTTATTACGTAGAAAAATTATAAAAAATTGTAGATTAGTCTCCTATCAAATAAATCCACTAAGACAGGATTTTTGGAAATTCTAATGTTTAGGGGATAAAAACGGGTAAATCTGGTAACTTTATATCTGTTAACTAATGAAGATACAAAAAAGTTTAACAGTTATCATTATTAATTTTAAAAACAATCGGATAGGTGTCTGAAATTTGACTTTCTTAGGAAGAACTCGAGTAAAAACTGTATTCAATACTAACCACTATATATAATATTTTCTATTTTTCCATTTTAATGGTAAAATATTTTTTACTTATCATTAATCATAGTATTTTACAGAATTTTACAGAATATTTTTTGACGCTTTTTTCTTTTACAAAAAGGGTTTTTATCCCGAGAATTCCCGAAAAAAAAACAGGATTGCTTTCCTGTTTTTTCCGGGGAAAAAGTGGCAAAAATGATGAAAAAACCATTAAGAGCCAAGATGACCTTTAAATGAAGGTTTATAATGGTACATCGTCATTATAGTTTAGAAAAAGGAATTGGAATTGTTAAAAGATGGTATAGTCCTTAGTTAGAAGATATAATTACATAAAAATAAGAACAATTTAAAGAGAATTTAGGAAAAATCTATCCGAAAAATTTAACATCACTTAGAAAATGTTAAAAATTTTCTGTAATCGTTGGTATGTTTGGCGAGAATTTATGATTTCTATAAAGGTTATGATGTTCTCATCATCTGTGATATAATATGCGATTTATAAATATTAATAGACTACATTATTATCGATTTTACTTTTGTATTGAATTTTCTATGTAATTAAAATAACTGTAGAGCCAATGAATTTCACTTTTTATAATGCGGATATCATAGCGTTTCTAAATAATATACTTTCTAGCCAAACATACCAACGATTGCAAAATTTTTGAACATTTTCTAAGTGATGTTAAATTTTTCGGATAGATTTTTCCTAAATGCTCTTTAAATTATTCTTATTTTTATGTAATTATATCTTCTAACTAAGGACTATACCATCCTTTAACAATTCCAATTCCTTTTTCTAAACTATAATGACGATGTACCATTATAAACCTTCACTTAAAGGTCATCTTAATGGTTTTTTCATCATTTTTGCCACTATTTTTAGGTTTTTGCAACTTATTAAAGTTGAGTTTGTATCAAAAGATTTTACACTATCTTATAGATAAGATTTGGGATCATCTTTAGCAAAGTTAAGCGTAATTGACTTTTTTAAAACTGTGTAAATTATTATGAAGTATAAAAAATGTGTATAAATACTTTTGAATTAAAAAATGCGTATGAATTTTTCCTTCAATATCAATATCAGAAATTACACATTTCAAGCTTTACAACAACAAAAGAACTTTTTCAAAATATTTTATAACAACAAAAATATTTGACTTCCAAATTTTCGAAAAATTTTAAAATGTGTAAATATATATGACTATGACTGTATATTTAACCAATTACCATGAAATTTTGTAAATTTGTTTATTTAAAACACATAATCATAAAAACATATAAGTATTTATATTTACTTGTATCTTCGTACGGAGTTGTATTTTAGCCGTTATATTTTTAATCAAATATCATTAAAAACAAGCTCGAAGGTTATTTTCGGCTCGGCCGAATCTATATACCCACCATCAGCTTTCTCAAATTTTACGTTATATGAGAGGTGGGAAACCATTTTTGGTTTCCAAGTCTTCGAACTATCTGTACAAAATATTGTTACCGTACATGCTTTTGTTTAAGACATATCAGCAGAAAATTATAAAATGAGGCTACAACGGACACACTGTATTTCTAGTATTTTGCCCATAACTTTTTTGTTTATTAACTTATTTATTTTGCTCATTTTCAATACCAAACAAACCTTATATAAGATAAATATTTTAGCCAAATCTCGTCCCCCTAGGTTGTCCCGTTCGAGCCTTATCATATTTTAAACAGACAGACGGACGGACATTTTACACACGGAATGACAAAATCAATATACCCCCATCTTTTTGATGGTGGATATAATAAACTCTGAAAGTATTGAGTAACAATATTACATTATTGAGTACCCAAAAAAAAAGCGGGCAGGTTAGGTTAGGTTCTACGGCCAGTGTCCTTAATAGATATCTTACATGCCCCCATGATGAATATATGATCCCGTTGTGGTACCTCAATACAGATAGTTTAGCAGTCCTTAGCTCTGATAATGCCTAACAATCGCATAACAGATCGAAGACTGACTCTTTTTCAGTCTCATCATTACAACTTCAACAGAAGTCATAATAAGGATGACTCATTCTTCGCGTATGAGTCCCAAAGATGCAATGGCCAGTGATTATTGACACTATTGAATGAAGAAATTAAACATAAACGCTCCTGAGTGAGTAAAATCCTATACAAAGGAACTTTGTGATACTTTTTTATACCCACCATCAAAAAGATGGGGGGTATATTGATTTTGTCAATCCGTGCGTAACATGTTTAAGGAATTATTTAAGACACCATAAAGTATATATTTTCTGGGTCCTGGTTCGATTCTGGATAGGGCTCGAACGAGACAACGTAGGGGTACGAAATTTGGCCCAAATATTTATCTAATATAATGTTTGTTTGGCATTGAAAATGGGCAAAATCAGTTAATAAACATAAAGTTATGGGCTAAAAACTATAATCACAGGGTGTCCGTTGTAGCTTCATTTCATACTTTTCTGTTGATATCTCTTAAACAAAAGCATGTATGACAACGAAATTTTGTACAGATAGTTTGAGGGTTGATGTAAACTTGGAAACCAAAAATGGGCGAGGTCCGCCCACTTTTCCGCCCACCTCCCATATAAGGTGAAACGTCAACGAAATTTTGTACAAATAGTTCAAGGACCGATGTAAACTCGGAAACAAAAATTTTCCGAAAAACAAACTTTATCGCCCATTTCCCATTTAAAGAAAAATTTTAAAAAGTTGATGGTGGGTATACAGATTCGGCCAAGCCGAATATAACATTCGCGCTTGTTATTCTTAAAATGGTACCTTTTAAATTTTTTGGGTTAATTAACCTAGAAACATGAAATTACAGATATATTTATGTGTGTGGATGAACAAGTGGGGACTGTTTGGAACTTTATAGGTCTTCTAGTGGTACTTTTTGAATTTTTTTTATAACTTTCACAATATGAAAATTAAATGGTTCTAAGTAACAGACAATGTACAAGAAGTTTTTTTTTGTACTTTTTGAGATCAAATTAAGTAATTGTGGCACTTTTTATTTTTCTAATAGTACTTTTTGATTTTATTCGTAATAAATAACCTAGAAAATTGGAGTCATGATATTGAAATCATTCTGAAGACGTTAATGTGTAGCTATTGAGCGTATAAAAATATAATATTAAGTTAACTTAATTTGGCATCTATTGTAGTTTTTTTTATTTAAATTGGACAAATCGTTCTCGAGTTATTCTAATGTCAGAGCTCGAAAAGAGAGAAATATTAGACCTGCATAAAAAAGTCAAAACACAAAAAAACTGATTAGTGAAACTTGTGAAACGTTGGAGATATCTAAGCATTTACCATTGTTAGAGCGAAGGTGTTTTCGAGTGGACTTGGAGGAGCACAGGACTTCAGTATTTATTTTTTTTTATTTATTTTTTAATGGATCAAAACCTTATCCAAACTTTGTAAATTTTGAAAAAGTTGTTTATTTATTTTTTTAATTTTTTATAAAATTCTCAAAAGCAAAACCGAGATCAATTAAAAAACTACTACTGGTCTGGATAAATTTCACCGCAGAGAGGTATTATTTTGAGTTTCCTTTTTAATCAAGGAAGTATGCTAATTAAATATTTATTTTAAATATTGTCCATTTCTTATTACGTTTTTTAAATTAATTTAAATCTATTCATTTTCTAAGGTTTTCTTATTTTAAATTTCTTTTAATTTTCCAACAAAAAACACTAAACAAAATTTCCTTGTGACCAATTTTAAACTAACTATAAGACACAAACTAAAGACTCTTTTATAAATAAATAATAAAACACATAAACTATCAACTATCAAAAAGAAAATAAAATATTTTGTAAAACATTTTTAATGGTTTATTTAATTATTTAATACTTTAAGGGTTTGACTGTAAATTACGATATTAAAAGCTAAGACTATATTTTCAGATAAACCGATGTTTGTATAAACTCCATCAATTTCATTTTAAAATCACTTTTATATACTTTTTATACCCTACACCTCCATAGGTGGTTGGGGTATTATTTCATTCTAAAGAAATTATTTTTTTTAAATTATACTCTTTAACAAATATATACAATTTTTGTTCAAGTGTAATTTCATTATTAAAAGATTTGTTTATTATTACTTATTTATTATTTATTAACAACAGCCTTAAATGTTTTTTTTTTTTTTTTTTTTTTTTGTTAAAACCACGCATGATGGGGGGAAATAAACCTACAAAATGATTAATAAAATATTTTTTATGCATAACTTTACATTTGAATATATTTTTATGATTATTGAAAAACCCAAAAGAAAATATCATTATTTATATCTACCAAAATAAAATACATACATACGTAAATTTAAATTAAATTTAAATCTTCAACCAGACAAGTAGTTACAAAACACATATTAAAAAAAGTAAAAATTAAACAAAATATTTATATAAAAAAAACAAAATATTTAAAAGAAAAATGTTAAAAAAAATATTGTTAACATTTCCAAAAACTATTAAAAAATATGGAATATGGAGAAATATGATATTAATTAAAACCAAAACATAAAAATTAAACTTTAAATAAAAACAAAAATATATTTACTAAAACTTAAAATAACATTTAATAAAACACATGTCACAAGTGTATATTTACAACTCAAAGTTAAATATTTGCAATATTCATTTAAACATTAAATTCAAAAAAATAAAAAATTAAAACAAAAATAAAAAAATGTTGACTTACAAATTATATACATATAAAATTAAAAATACCGAATTAAAAAAAGTTACAGGAATTTTTGATTGTGAATGTGTGAGTTATTAAGGAAGATGAATTTTTAGTTTAATTTCTTATTATTTTGAGAATTGAAATTACATTTGCAATTAGGCTAAAAGATATAAACATTTTTTCGAGTTTAAATAAACAAAAAAAAATTAAAATTAATTACAGTGTGTTATTATTTATGAAGGAAAAAAAAACAAAACATTTAATTATCTCAGAAAACGGAATTATTGTAAACAATATGAACATTTAAAGATTTTCGTCCCTTTTGTTCTATCTGCTCTGGTTTAGCTTTAAAATCGATTTTTATGTTTTTTATAAAAAATCGATTTTTGGTAGGAAATATGAGTGATCACAGATTTTCGCCCTTTTTCTTCTATCTGCTCTGGTTTAGCTTTAAAATCGATTTTTATGTTTTTCATATAAAAATCTAATTTTAGTATGAAATATGAGTGATCACAGATTTTCGTTTTTTTCTTCTATCTGCTCTGGTTTAACTTTAAAATCGATTTTTATGTTTTTCATATAAAAGTCAGATATTAGTATGAAATATGAGTGATCGCAGATTTTCGACCTTTTTCTTCTATCTGCTCTGGTTTAGCTTTAAAATCGATTTTTATGTTTTTCATATAAAAATCTAATTTTAGCATGAAATATGAGTGATCACAGATTTTCGTTACTTTTCTTCTATCTGCTCTGGTTTAGCTTTAAAATCGATTTTTATGTTTTTCATATAAAATTGGATTTTTGGAAGAAAATATGAGTGATCACAGATTTTCGTTATTTTTCTTCTATCTGCTCTTGTTTAGCTTTAAAATCGATTTTTATGTTTTTCATATAAAAATCTAATTTTAGCATGAAATATGAGTGATCACAGATTTTCGTTACTTTTCTTCTATCTGCTCTGGTTTAGCTTTAAAATCGATTTTTATGTTTTTCATATAAAAATCTAATTTTAGTATGAAATATGAGTGATCACAGTTTTTCGACCTTTTTCTTCTATCTGCTCTGGTTTAGCTTTAAAATCGATTTTTATATTTTTCATATAAAATTCGATTTTTGGAAGAGAATATGAGTGATCACAGATTTTCGTTATTTTTCTTCTATCTGCTCTGGTTTAGCTTTAAAATCGATTTTTATGTTTTTCATATAAAAATCTAATTTTAGCATGAAATATGAGTGATAACAGATTTTCGTCCTTTTTCTTCTATCTGCTCTGGTTTAGCTTTAAAATCGATTTTTATGTTTTTAATATAAAAATCTAATTTTAGTATGAAATATGAGTGATCACAGTTTTTCGTTATTTTTCTTCTATCTGCTCTGGTTTAGCTTTAAAATCGATTTTTATGTTTTTCATATAAAATTGGATTTTTGGAAGAAAATATGAGTGATCACAGATTTTCGTTATTTTTCTTCTATCTGCTCTGGTTTAGCTTTAAAATCGATTTTTATGTTTTTCATATAAAAATCAATTTTTAGTAGGAAATATGAGTGATCACAGGTTTTCGTCCTTTTTCTTCTATCTGCTCTGGTTTAGCTTTAAAATCGATTTTTATGTTTTTCATATAAAATTGGATTTTTCGAAGAAAATATGAGTGATAACAGATTTTCGACCTTTTTCTTCTATCTGCTCTGGTTTAGCTTTAAAATCGATTTTTATGTTTTTCATATAAAAATCTAATTTTAGCATGAAATATGAGTGATAACAGATTTTCGTCCTTTTTCTTCTATCTGCTCTGGTTTAGCTTTAAAATCGATTTTTATGTTTTTAATATAAAAATCTAATTTTAGTATGAAATATGAGTGATCACAGTTTTTCGTTATTTTTCTTCTATCTGCTCTGGTTTAGCTTTAAAATCGATTTTTATGTTTTTCATATAAAATTGGATTTTTGGAAGAAAATATGAGTGATCACAGATTTTCGTTATTTTTCTTCTATCTGCTCTGGTTTAGCTTTAAAATCGATTTTTATGTTTTTCATATAAAAATCAATTTTTAGTAGGAAATATGAGTGATCACAGGTTTTCGTCCTTTTTCTTCTATCTGCTCTGGTTTAGCTTTAAAATCGATTTTTATGTTTTTCATATAAAATTGGATTTTTCGAAGAAAATATGAGTGATAACAGATTTTCGTTCTTTTTCTTCTATCTGCTCTGGTTTAGCTTTAAAATCTATTTTTATGTTTTTCATATAAAAATCAATTTTTGGAAGAAAATATGAGTGATCACAAATTTTCGTTCTTTTTCTTCTATCTGCTCTGGTTTATCGATTTTTATGTTTTTCATATAAAAATCTAATTTTAGTATGAAATATGAGTGATCACAGATTTTCGTGATTTTTCTTCTATCTGCTCTGGTTTAACTTTAAAATCGATTTTTATGTTTTTCATATAAAAATCTAAGTTTAGTAGAAAGTATGAGTGATCACAGATTTTCGTTCTTCTATCTGCTCTGGTTTAGCTTTAAAATCTATTTTTATGTTTTACTAAAAATCAATTTTTAGTAGGAAATATGAGTGATCACAGATTTTCGTTATTTTTCTTCTATCTGCTCTGGTTTAGCTTTAAAAACTATTTTTATGTTTTTCATATAAAAATCAATTTTTAGTAGGAAATATGAGTGATCACAGGTTTTCGTCCTTTTTCTTCTATCTGCTCTGGTTTAGCTTTAAAATCGATTTTTATGTTTTTCATATAAAAATCTAATTTTAGTATGAAATATGAGTGATCACAGATTTTCGTCCTTTTTCTTGTATCTGCTCTGGTTTAGCTTTAAAATCGATTTTTATGTTTTTCATATAAAAATCTAATTTATGCATGAAATATGAGTGATCACAGATTTTCGTTTTTTTTCTTCTATCTGCTCTGGTTTAACTTTAAAATCTATTTTTATGTTTTTCATATAAAAATCAATTTTTAGTAGGAAATATGAGTGATCACAGATTTTCGTACTTTTTCTTCTATCTGCTCTGGTTTAGCTTTAAAATCGATTTTTATGTTTCTCATATAAAATTCGATTTTTGGAAGAAAATATGAGTGATCACAGATTTTCGTTATTTTTCTTCTATCTGCTCTGGTTTAGCTTTAAAATCTATTTTTATGTTTTTCATATAAAATTAAATTTTTGGTATGAAATATGAGTGATCACAGATTTTCGTTCTTTTTCTTCTATCTGCTCTGGTTTAACTTTAAAATCGATTTTTATGTTTTTCATATAAAAATCAATTTTTAGTAGGAAATATGAGTGATCACAGGTTTTCGTTCTTTTTCTTCTATCTGCTCTGGTTTAGCTTTAAAATCGATTTTTATGTTTTTCATATAAAATTGGATTTTTGGAAGAAAATATGAGTGATCACAGATTTTCGTTATTTTTCTTCTATCTGCTCTTGTTTAGCTTTAAAATCGATTTTTATGTTTTTCATATAAAAATCAATTTTTAGTAGGAAATATGAGTGATCACAGGTTTTCGTCCTTTTTCTTCTATCTGCTCTGGTTTAGCTTTAAAATCGATTTTTATGTTTTTCATATAAAATTGGATTTTTGGAAGAAAATATGAGTGATCACAGATTTTCGTTATTTTTCTTCTATCTGCTCTTGTTTAGCTTTAAAATCGATTTTTATGTTTTTCATATAAAAATCAATTTTTAGTAGGAAATATGAGTGATCACAGGTTTTCGTTCTTTTTCTTCTATCTGCTCTGGTTTAGCTTTAAAATCGATTTTAGTATTTTTATATTTTTCATATAAAATTGGATTTTTGGAAGAAAATATGAGTGATCACAGATTTTCGTTATTTTTCTTCTATCTGCTCTGGTTTAGCTTTAAAATCGATTTTTATGTTTTTCATATAAAAGTCAGATATTAGTATGAAATATAAGTGATCACAGATTTTCGTTATTTTTCTTCTATCTGCTCTTGTTTAGCTTTAAAATCGATTTTTATGTTTTTCATATAAAAATCAATTTTTAGTAGGAAATATGAGTGATCACAGGTTTTCGTTCTTTTTCTTCTATCTGCTCTGGTTTAGCTTTAAAATCGATTTTTATGTTTTTCATATAAAATTGGATTTTTGGAAGAAAATATGAGTGATCACAGATTTTCGTTATTTTTCTTCTATCTGCTCTGGTTTAGCTTTAAAATCGATTTTTATGTTTTTCATATAAAAATCAATTTTTAGTAGGAAATATGAGTGATCACAGGTTTTCGTTCTTTTTCTTCTATCTGCTCTGGTTTAGCTTTAAAATCGATTTTTATGTTTTTCATATAAAATTGGATTTTTGGAAGATAATATGAGTGATCACAGATTTTCGTTATTTTTCTTCTATCTGCTCTTGTTTAGCTTTAAAATCGATTTTTATGTTTTTCATATAAAAATCAATTTTTAGTAGGAAATATGAGTGATCACAGGTTTTCGTTCTTTTTCTTCTATCTGCTCTGGTTTAGCTTTAAAATCGATTTTAGTATTTTTATATTTTTCATATAAAATTGGATTTTTGGAAGAAAATATGAGTGATCACAGATTTTCGTTATTTTTCTTCTATCTGCTCTGGTTTAGCTTTAAAATCGATTTTTATGTTTTTCATATAAAAATCTAATTTTAGTATGAAATATGAGTGATCACAGATTTTCGTTATTTTTCTTCTATCTGCTCTTGTTTAGCTTTAAAATCGATTTTTATGTTTTTCATATAAAAATCAATTTTTAGTAGGAAATATGAGTGATCACAGGTTTTCGTCCTTTTTCTTCTATCTGCTCTGGTTTAGCTTTAAAATCGATTTTTATGTTTTTCATATAAAAATCTAATTTTAGTATGAAATATGAGTGATCACAGATTTTCGTCCTTTTTCTTGTATCTGCTCTGGTTTAGCTTTAAAATCGATTTTTATGTTTTTCATATAAAAATCTAATTTATGCATGAAATATGAGTGATCACAGATTTTCGTTTTTTTTCTTCTATCTGCTCTGGTTTAACTTTAAAATCTATTTTTATGTTTTTCATATAAAAATCAATTTTTAGTAGGAAATATGAGTGATCACAGATTTTCGTACTTTTTCTTCTATCTGCTCTGGTTTAGCTTTAAAATCGATTTTTATGTTTCTCATATAAAATTCGATTTTTGGAAGAAAATATGAGTGATCACAGATTTTCGTTATTTTTCTTCTATCTGCTCTGGTTTAGCTTTAAAATCTATTTTTATGTTTTTCATATAAAATTAAATTTTTGGTATGAAATATGAGTGATCACAGATTTTCGTTCTTTTTCTTCTATCTGCTCTGGTTTAACTTTAAAATCGATTTTTATATTTTTCATATAAAATTCGATTTTTGGAAGAGAATATGAGTGATCACAGATTTTCGTTCTTTTTCTTCTATCTGCTCTGGTTTAGCTTTAAAATAGATTTTTATATTTTTCATATAAAATTCGATTTTTGGAAGAGAATATGAGTGATAACAGATTTTCGTCCTTTTTCTTCTATCTGCTCTGGTTTAGCTTTAAAATCGATTTTTATGTTTTTAATATAAAAATCTAATTTTAGTATGAAATATGAGTGATCACAGATTTTCATCCTTTTTCATCTATCAAAATCTAATTTTAGTATGAAATATGAGTGATCACAGATTTTCGTTCTTTTTCTTCTATCTGCTCTGGTTTAGCTTTAAAATCTATTTTTATGTTTTTCATATAAAAATCAATTTTTGGAAGAAAATATGAGTGATAACAGATTTTCGTTATTTTTCTTCTATCTGCTCTGGTTTAGCTTTAAAATCGATTTTTATGTTTTTAATATAAAAATCTAATTTTAGTATGAAATATGAGTGATCACAGATTTTCGTTCTTTTTCTTCTATCTGCTCTGGTTTATCAATTTTTATGTTTTTCATATAAAAATCTAATTTTAGTATGAAATATGAGTGATCACAGATTTTCGTTATTTTTCTTCTATCTGCTCTGGTTTAACTTTAAAATCGATTTTTATGTTTTTCATATAAAAATCTAAGTTTAGTAGAAAGTATGAGTGATCACAGATTTTCGTTCTTCTATCTGCTCCGGTTTAGCTTTAAAATCTATTTTTATGTTTTACTAAAAATCAATTTTTAGTAGGAAATATGAGTGATCAAAGATTTTCGTTGTTTTTCTTCTATTTGGTCTGGATTAGCTTTAAAAACTATTTTTATGTTTTTCATATAAAAATCAATTTTTAGTAGGAAATATGAGTGATCACAGGTTTTCGTCCTTTTTCTTCTATCTGCTCTGGTTTAGCTTTAAAATCGATTTTTATGTTTTTCATATAAAATTGGATTTTTGGAAGAAAATATGAGTGATCACAGATTTTCGTTATTTTTCTTCTATCTGCTCTGGTTTAGCTTTAAAATCGATTTTTATGTTTTTCATATAAAAATCAATTTTTAGTAGGAAATATGAGTGATCACAGGTTTTCGTTCTTTTTCTTCTATCTGCTCTGGTTTAGCTTTAAAATCGATTTTTATGTTTTTCATATAAAATTGGATTTTTGGAAGAAAATATGAGTGATCACAGATTTTCGTTATTTTTCTTCTATCTGCTCTTGTTTAGCTTTAAAATCGATTTTTATGTTTTTCATACAAAAATCAATTTTTAGTAGGAAATATGAGTGATCACAGGTTTTCGTTCTTTTTCTTCTATCTGCTCTGGTTTAGCTTTAAAATCGATTTTTATGTTTTTCATATAAAATTGGATTTTTGGAAGAAAATATGAGTGATCACAGATTTTCGTTATTTTTCTTCTATCTGCTCTTGTTTAGCTTTAAAATCGATTTTTATGTTTTTCATATAAAAATCAATTTTTAGTAGGAAATATGAGTGATCACAGGTTTTCGTTCTTTTTCTTCTATCTGCTCTGGTTTAGCTTTAAAATCGATTTTAGTATTTTTATATTTTTCATATAAAATTGGATTTTTGGAAGAAAATATGAGTGATCACAGATTTTCGTTATTTTTCTTCTATCTGCTCTGGTTTAGCTTTAAAATCGATTTTTATGTTTTTCATATAAAAGTCAGATATTAGTATGAAATATAACTGATCACAGATTTTCGTTATTTTTCTTCTATCTGCTCTTGTTTAGCTTTAAAATCGATTTTTATGTTTTTCATATAAAAATCAATTTTTAGTAGGAAATATGAGTGATCACAGGTTTTCGTTCTTTTTCTTCTATCTGCTCTGGTTTAGCTTTAAAATCGATTTTTATGTTTTTCATATAAAATTGGATTTTTGGAAGAAAATATGAGTGATCACAGATTTTCGTTATTTTTCTTCTATCTGCTCTGGTTTAGCTTTAAAATCGATTTTTATGTTTTTCATATAAAAATCAATTTTTAGTAGGAAATATGAGTGATCACAGGTTTTCGTTCTTTTTCTTCTATCTGCTCTGGTTTAGCTTTAAAATCGATTTTTATGTTTTTCATATAAAATTGGATTTTTGGAAGAAAATATGAGTGATCACAGATTTTCGTTATTTTTCTTCTATCTGCTCTTGTTTAGCTTTAAAATCGGTTTTTATGTTTTTCATATAAAAATCAATTTTTAGTAGGAAATATGAGTGATCACAGGTTTTCGTTCTTTTTCTTCTATCTGCTCTGGTTTAGCTTTAAAATCGATTTTAGTATTTTTATATTTTTCATATAAAATTGGATTTTTGGAAGAAAATATGAGTGATCACAGATTTTCGTTATTTTTCTTCTATCTGCTCTGGTTTAGCTTTAAAATCGATTTTTATGTTTTTCATATAAAAATCTAATTTTAGTATGAAATATGAGTGATCACAGATTTTCGTTATTTTTCTTCTATCTGCTCTTGTTTAGCTTTAAAATCGATTTTTATGTTTTTCATATAAAAATCAATTTTTAGTAGGAAATATGAGTGATCACAGGTTTTCGTTATTTTTCTTCTATCTGCTCTGGTTTAGCTTTAAAATCGATTTTTATGTTTTTCATATAAAAATCAGTTTTTGGAAGAAAATATGAGTGATAACAGATTTTCGTTATTTTTCTTCTATCTGCTCTGGTTTAGCTTTAAAATCGATTTTTATGTTTTTCATATAAAAATCAATTTTTAGTAGGAAATATGAGTGATCACAGATTTTCGTACTTTTTCTTCTATCTGCTCTGGTTTAGCTTTAAAATCGATTTTTATGTTTTTCATATAAAAATCAATTTTTAGTAGGAAATATGAGTGATCACAGGTTTTCGTCCTTTTTCTTCTATCTGCTCTGGTTTATCTTTAAAATCGATTTTTATGTTTTTCATATAAAATTCGATTTTTGGAAGAAAATATGAGTGATCACAGATTTTCGTTATTTTTCTTCTATCTGCTCTGGTTTAGCTTTAAAATCGATTTTTATGTTTTTCATATAAAAATCTAATTTTAGTATGAAATATGAGTGATCACAGATTTTCGTTATTTTTCTTCCATCTGCTCTTGTTTAGCTTTAAAATCGATTTTTATGTTTTTCATATAAAAATCAATTTTTAGTAGGAAATATGAGTGATCACAGGTTTTCGTTATTTTTCTTCTATCTGCTCTGGTTTAGCTTTAAAATCGATTTTTATGTTTTTCATATAAAAATCAGTTTTTGGAAGAAAATATGAGTGATAACAGATTTTCGTTATTTTTCTTCTATCTGCTCTGGTTTAGCTTTAAAATCGATTTTTATTTTTTTTCATATAAAAATCAATTTTTAGTAGGAAATATGAGTGATCACAGATTTTCGTACTTTTTCTTCTATCTGCTCTGGTTTAGCTTTAAAATCGATTTTTATGTTTTTCATATAAAATTCGATTTTTGGAAGAAAATATGAGTGATCACAGATTTTCGTTATTTTTCTTCTATCTGCTCTGATTAAGCTTTAAAATCGATTTTTATAAAATTCGATTTTTGGAAGAAAATATGAGTGATCACAGATTTTCGTTATTTTTCTTCTATCTGCTCTGGTTTAGCTTTAAAATCTATTTTTATGTTTTTCATACAAAAATCAATTTTTAGTAGGAAATATGAGTGATCACAGATTTTCGTACTTTTTCTTCTATCTGCTCTGGTTCAGCTTTAAAATCGATTTTTATGTTTTTCATATAAAATTCGATTTTTGGAAGAAAATATGAGTGATCACAGATTTTCGTTATTTTTCTTCTATCTGCTCTGATTTAGCTTTAAAATCGATTTTTATATTTTTCATATAAAAATCTAATTTTAGTATGAAATATGAGTGATCACAGATTTTCGTTTTTTTCTTCTATCTGCTCTGGTTTAGCCTTAAAATCTATTTTTATGTTTTTCATATAAAAATCAATTTTTAGTAGGAAATATGAGTGATCACAGATTTTCGTACTTTTTCTTCTATCTGCTCTGGTTTAGCTTTAAAATCGATTTTTATGTTTTTCATATAAAATTCGATTTTTGGAAGAAAATATGAGTGATCACAGATTTTCGTTCTTTTTCTTCTATCTGCTCTGGTTTAGCTTTAAAATCTATTTTTATGTTTTTCATATAAAAATCTAATTTTAGTATGAAATATGAGTGATCACAGATTTTCGTTCTTTTTCTTCTATCTGCTCTGGTTTAGCTTTAAAATCGATTTTTATGTTTTTCATATAAAAATCTAATTTTAGTATGAAATATGAGTGATCACAGATTTTCGTTATTTTTCTTCTATCTGCTCTGGTTTAGCTTTAAAATCGATTTTTATGTTTTTCATATAAAATTCGATTTTTGGAAGAAAATATGAGTGTTCACAGATTTTCGTTATTTTTCTTCTATCTGCTCTGATTTAGCTTTAAAATCGATTTTTATGTTTTTCATATAAAAATCTAATTTTAGTATGAAATATGAGTGATCACAGATTTTCGTTATTTTTCTTCTATCTGCTCTGGTTTAACTTTAAAATCGATTTTTATGTTTTTCATATAAAAATCTAAGTTTAGTAGAAAGTATGAGTGATCACAGATTTTCGTTCTTCTATCTGCTCTGGTTTAGCTTTAAAATCTATTTTTATGTTTTTCATATAAAAATCAATTTTTAGTAGGAAATATGAGTGATCACAGGTTTTCGTCCTTTTTCTTCTATCTGCTCTGGTTTAGCTTTAAAATCGATTTTTATGTTTTTCATATAAAATTGGATTTTTCGAAGAAAATATGAGTGATCACAGATTTTCGTTATTTTTCTTCTATCTGCTCTGGTTTAGCTTTAAAATCGATTTTTATGTTTTTCATATAAAAATCTAATTTTAGTATGAAATATGAGTGATCACAGATTTTCGTACTTTTTCTTCTATCTGCTCTGGTTTAGCTTTAAAATCGATTTTTATGTTTTTCATATAAAATTCGATTTTTGGAAGAAAATATGAGTGATCACAGATTTTCGTTATTTTTCTTCTATCTGCTCTGATTTAGCTTTAAAATCGATTTTTATATTTTTCATATAAAAATCTAATTTTAGTATGAAATATGAGTGATCACAGATTTTCGTTTTTTTCTTCTATCTGCTCTGGTTTAGCCTTAAAATCTATTTTTATGTTTTTCATATAAAAATCAATTTTTAGTAGGAAATATGAGTGATCACAGATTTTCGTACTTTTTCTTCTATCTGCTCTGGTTTAGCTTTAAAATCGATTTTTATGTTTTTCATATAAAATTGGATTTTTGGAAGAAAATATGAGTGATCACAGATTTTCGTTATTTTTCTTCTATCTGCTCTGGTTTAGCTTTAAAATCTATTTTTATGTTTTTCATATAAAAATCTAATTTTAGTATGAAATATGAGTGATCACAGATTTTCGTTCTTTTTCTTCTATCTGCTCTGGTTTAGCTTTAAAATCTATTTTTATGTTTTTCATATAAAAATCAGTTTTTGGAAGAAAATATGAGTGATAACAGATTTTCGTTATTTTTCTTCTATCTGCTCTGGTTTAGCTTTAAAATCGATTTTTATTTTTTTTCATATAAAAATCAATTTTTAGTAGGAAATATGAGTGATCACAGATTTTCGTACTTTTTCTTCTATCTGCTCTGGTTTAGCTTTAAAATCGATTTTTATGTTTTTCATATAAAATTCGATTTTTGGAAGAAAATATGAGTGATCACAGATTTTCGTTATTTTTCTTCTATCTGCTCTGATTAAGCTTTAAAATCGATTTTTATAAAATTCGATTTTTGGAAGAAAATATGAGTGATCACAGATTTTCGTGATTTTTCTTCTATCTGCTCTGGTTTAGCTTTAAAATCGATTTTTATGTTTTTCATATAAAAATCTAATTTTAGTATGAAATATGAGTGATCACAGATTTTCGTTTTTTTCTTCTATCTGCTCTGGTTTAGCTTTAAAATCTATTTTTATGTTTTTCATATAAAAATCAATTTTTAGTAGGAAATATGAGTGATCACAGATTTTCGTACTTTTTCTTCTATCTGCTCTGGTTTAGCTTTAAAATCGATTTTTATGTTTTTCATATAAAATTCGATTTTTGGAAGAAAATATGAGTGATCACAGATTTTCGTTATTTTTCTTCTATCTGCTCTGATTTAGCTTTAAAATCGATTTTTATATTTTTCATATAAAAATCTAATTTTAGTATGAAATATGAGTGATCACAGATTTTCGTTTTTTTCTTCTATCTGCTCTGGTTTAGCCTTAAAATCTATTTTTATGTTTTTCATATAAAAATCAATTTTTAGTAGGAAATATGAGTGATCACAGATTTTCGTACTTTTTCTTCTATCTGCTCTGGTTTAGCTTTAAAATCGATTTTTATGTTTTTCATATAAAATTCGATTTTTGGAAGAAAATATGAGTGATCACAGATTTTCGTTCTTTTTCTTCTATCTGCTCTGGTTCAGCTTTAAAATCTATTTTTATGTTTTTCATATAAAAATCAATTTTTAGTAGGAAATATGAGTGATCACAGGTTTTCGTTCTTTTTCTTCTATCTGCTCTGGTTTAGCTTTAAAATCGATTTTTATGTTTTTCATATAAAATTGGATTTTTGGAAGAAAATATGAGTGATCACAGATTTTCGTTATTTTTCTTCTATCTGCTCTTGTTTAGCTTTAAAATCGATTTTTATGTTTTTCATATAAAAATCAATTTTTAGTAGGAAATATGAGTGATCACAGGTTTTCGTTCTTTTTCTTCTATCTGCTCTGGTTTAGCTTTAAAATCGATTTTTATGTTTTTCATATAAAATTGGATTTTTGGAAGAAAATATGAGTGATCACAGATTTTCGTTATTTTTCTTCTATCTGCTCTTGTTTAGCTTTAAAATCGATTTTTATGTTTTTCATATAAAAATCAATTTTTAGTAGGAAATATGAGTGATCACAGGTTTTCGTTCTTTTTCTTCTATCTGCTCTGGTTTAGCTTTAAAATCGATTTTAGTATTTTTATATTTTTCATATAAAATTGGATTTTTGGAAGAAAATATGAGTGATCACAGATTTTCGTTATTTTTCTTCTATCTGCTCTGGTTTAGCTTTAAAATCGATTTTTATGTTTTTCATATAAAAGTCAGATATTAGTATGAAATATAAGTGATCAAAGATTTTCGTTATTTTTCTTCTATCTGCTCTTGTTTAGCTTTAAAATCGATTTTTATGTTTTTCATATAAAAATCAATTTTTAGTAGGAAATATGAGTGATCACAGGTTTTCGTTCTTGTTCTTCTATCTGCTCTGGTTTAGCTTTAAAATCGATTTTTATGTTTTTCATATAAAATTGGATTTTTGGAAGAAAATATGAGTGATCACAGATTTTCGTTATTTTTCTTCTATCTGCTCTGGTTTAGCTTTAAAATCGATTTTTATGTTTTTCATATAAAAATCAATTTTTAGTAGGAAATATGAGTGATCACAGGTTTTCGTTCTTTTTCTTCTATCTGCTCTGGTTTAGCTTTAAAATCGATTTTTATGTTTTTCATATAAAAATCAATTTTTAGTAGGAAATATGAGTGATCACAGGTTTTCGTCCTTTTTCTTCTATCTGCTCTGGTTTATCTTTAAAATCGATTTTTATGTTTTTCATATAAAATTCGATTTTTGGAAGAAAATATGAGTGATCACAGATTTTCGTTATTTTTCTTCTATCTGCTCTGGTTTAGCTTTAAAATCGATTTTTATGTTTTTCATATAAAAATCTAATTTTAGTATGAAATATGAGTGATCACAGATTTTCGTTATTTTTCTTCTATCTGCTCTTGTTTAGCTTTAAAATCGATTTTTATGTTTTTCATATAAAAATCAATTTTTAGTAGGAAATATGAGTGATCACAGGTTTTCGTTATTTTTCTTCTATCTGCTCTGGTTTAGCTTTAAAATCGATTTTTATGTTTTTCATATAAAAATCAGTTTTTTGAAGAAAATATGAGTGATAACAGATTTTCGTTATTTTTCTTCTATCTGCTCTGGTTTAGCTTTAAAATCGATTTTTATTTTTTTTCATATAAAAATCAATTTTTAGTAGGAAATATGAGTGATCACAGATTTTCGTACTTTTTCTTCTATCTGCTCTGGTTTAGCTTTAAAATCGATTTTTATGTTTTTCATATAAAATTCGATTTTTGGAAGAAAATATGAGTGATCACAGATTTTCGTTATTTTTCTTCTATCTGCTCTGATTAAGCTTTAAAATCGATTTTTATAAAATTCGATTTTTGGAAGAAAATATGAGTGATCACAGATTTTCGTGATTTTTCTTCTATCTGCTCTGGTTTAGCTTTAAAATCGATTTTTATGTTTTTCATATAAAAATCTAATTTTAGTATGAAATATGAGTGATCACAGATTTTCGTTTTTTTCTTCTATCTGCTCTGGTTTAGCTTTAAAATCTATTTTTATGTTTTTCATATAAAAATCAATTTTTAGTAGGAAATATGAGTGATCACAGATTTTCGTACTTTTTCTTCTATCTGCTCTGGTTTAGCTTTAAAATCGATTTTTATGTTTTTCATATAAAATTCGATTTTTGGAAGAAAATATGAGTGATCACAGATTTTCGTTATTTTTCTTCTATCTGCTCTGATTTAGCTTTAAAATCGATTTTTATATTTTTCATATAAAAATCTAATTTTAGTATGAAATATGAGTGATCACAGATTTTCGTTTTTTTCTTCTATCTGCTCTGGTTTAGCCTTAAAATCTATTTTTATGTTTTTCATATAAAAATCAATTTTTAGTAGGAAATATGAGTGATCACAGATTTTCGTACTTTTTCTTCTATCTGCTCTGGTTTAGCTTTAAAATCGATTTTTATGTTTTTCATATAAAATTCGATTTTTGGAAGAAAATATGAGTGATCACAGATTTTCGTTCTTTTTCTTCTATCTGCTCTGGTTTAGCTTTAAAATCTATTTTTATGTTTTTCATATAAAAATCTAATTTTAGTATGAAATATGAGTGATCACAGATTTTCGTTCTTTTTCTTCTATCTGCTCTGGTTTAGCTTTAAAATCGATTTTTATGTTTTTCATATAAAAATCTAATTTTAGTATGAAATATGAGTGATCACAGATTTTCGTTATTTTTCTTCTATCTGCTCTGGTTTAGCTTTAAAATCGATTTTTATGTTTTTCATATAAAATTCGATTTTTGGAAGAAAATATGAGTGTTCACAGATTTTCGTTATTTTTCTTCTATCTGCTCTGATTTAGCTTTAAAATCGATTTTTATGTTTTTCATATAAAAATCTAATTTTAGTATGAAATATGAGTGATCACAGATTTTCGTTATTTTTCTTCTATCTGCTCTGGTTTAACTTTAAAATCGATTTTTATGTTTTTCATATAAAAATCTAAGTTTAGTAGAAAGTATGAGTGATCACAGATTTTCGTTCTTCTATCTGCTCTGGTTTAGCTTTAAAATCTATTTTTATGTTTTTCATATAAAAATCAATTTTTAGTAGGAAATATGAGTGATCACAGGTTTTCGTCCTTTTTCTTCTATCTGCTCTGGTTTAGCTTTAAAATCGATTTTTATGTTTTTCATATAAAATTGGATTTTTCGAAGAAAATATGAGTGATCACAGATTTTCGTTATTTTTCTTCTATCTGCTCTGGTTTAGCTTTAAAATCGATTTTTATGTTTTTCATATAAAAATCTAATTTTAGTATGAAATATGAGTGATCACAGATTTTCGTTCTTTTTCTTCTATCTGCTCTGGTTTAGCTTTAAAATCTATTTTTATGTTTTTCATATAAAATTGGATTTTTGGAAGAAAATATGAGTGATCACAGATTTTCGTTATTTTTCTTCTATCTGCTCTGGTTTAGCTTTAAAATCGATTTTTATGTTTTTCATATAAAATTGGATTTTTGGAAGAAAATATGAGTGATCACAGATTTTCGTTATTTTTCTTCTATCTGCTCTGGTTTAGCTTTAAAATCGATTTTTATGTTTTTCATATAAAAATCAGTTTTTAGTAGGAAATATGAGTGATCACAGGTTTTCGTCTTTTTTCTTCTATCTGCTCTGGTTTAGCTTTAAAATCGATTTTTATGTTTTTCATATAAAATTGGATTTTTGGAAGAAAATATGAGTGATCACAGATTTTCGTTATTTTTCTTCTATCTGCTCTGGTTTAGCTTTAAAATCGATTCTTATGTTTTTCATATAAAAGTCAGATATTAGTATGAAATATGAGTGATCAAAGATTTTCGTTATTTTTCATCTATCTGCTCTGGTTTATCTTTAAAAACTATTTTTATGTTTTTCATATAAAAATCAATTTTTAGTAGGAAATATGAGTGATCACAGGTTTTCGTCCTTTTTCTTCTATCTGCTCTGGTTTAGCTTTAAAATCGATTTTTATGTTTTTCATATAAAATTCGATTTTTGGAAGAAAATATGAGTGATCACAGATTTTCGTTCTTTTTCTTCTATCTGCTCTGGTTTAGCTTTAAAATCTATTTTTATGTTTTTCATATAAAAATCTAATTTTAGTATGAAATATGAGTGATCACAGATTTTCGTTTTTTTCTTCTATCTGCTCTGGTTTAGCTTTAAAATCGATTTTTATGTTTTTCATATAAAATTCGATTTTTGGAAGAAAATATGAGTGATCACAGATTTTCGTTCTTTTTCTTCTATCTGCTCTGGTTTAGCTTTAAAATCGATTTTTATGTTTTTCATATAAAAATCTAATTTTAGTATGAAATATGAGTGATCACAGATTTTCGCTCTTTTTCATCTATCTGCTCTGGTTTAGCTTTAAAATCGATTTTTATGTTTTTCATATAAAAATCAATTTTTAGTAGGAAATATGAGTGATCACAGATTTTCGTACTTTTTCTTCTATCTACTCTGGTTTAGCTTTAAAATCGATTTTGATGTTTTTCATATAAAATTCGATTTTTGGAAGAAAATATGAGTGATCACAGATTTTCGTTATTTTTCTTCTATCTGCTCTGATTTAGCTTTAAAATCGATTTTTATGTTTTTCATATAAAATTCGATTTTTGGAAGAAAATATGAGTGATCACAGATTTTCGTGATTTTTCTTCTATCTGCTCTGGTTTAGCTTTAAAATCGATTTTTATGTTTTTCATATAAAAATCTAATTTTAGTATGAAATATGAGTGATCACAGATTTTCGTTTTTTTCTTCTATCTGCTCTGGTTTAGCTTTAAAATCTATTTTTATGTTTTTCATATAAAAATCAATTTTTAGTAGGAAATATGAGTGATCACAGATTTTCGTTACTTTTCTTCTATCTGCTCTGGTTTAGCTTTAAAATCGATTTTTATATTTTTCATATAAAATTCGATTTTTATAGGAAAATATGAGTGATCACAGATTTTCGTTATTTTTCTTCTATCTGCTATGATTTAGCTTTAAAATCGATTTTTATGTTTTTCATATAAAAATCTAATTTTAGTATGAAATATGAGTGATCACAGATTTTCGTTATTTTTCTTCTATCTGCTCTGGTTTAGCCTTAAAATCTATTTTTAGGTTTTTCATATAAAAATCAATTTTTAGTAGGAAATATGAGTGATCACAGATTTTCGTACTTTTTCTTCTATCTGCTCTGGTTTAGCTTTAATATCGATTTTTATGTTTTTCATATAAAATTCGATTTTTATAGGAAAATATGAGTGATCACAGATTTTCGTTATTTTTCTTCTATCTGCTCTGATTTAGCTTTAAAATCGATTTTTATATTTTTCATATAAAAATCTAATTTTAGTATGAAATATGAGTGATCACAGATTTTCGTTTTTTTCTTCTATCTGCTCTGGTTTAGCCTTAAAATCTATTTTTAGGTTTTTCATATAAAAATCAATTTTTAGTAGGAAATATGAGTGATCACAGATTTTCGTACTTTTTCTTCTATCTGCTCTGGTTTAGCTTTAAAATCGATTTTTATGTTTTTCATATAAAATTCGATTTTTGGAAGAAAATATGAGTGTTCACAGATTTTCGTTCTTTTTCTTCTATCTGCTCTGGTTTAGCTTTAAAATCGATTTTTATGTTTTTCATATAAAAATCTAATTTTAGTATGAAATATGAGTGATCACAGATTTTCGTTCTTTTTCTTCTATCTGCTCTGGTTTAGCTTTAAAATCTATTTTTATGTTTTTCATATAAAAATCTAATTTTAGTATGAAATATGAATGATCACAGATTTTCGTTCTTTTTCTTCTATCTGCTCTGGTTTAGCTTTAAAATCGATTTTTATGTTTTTCATATAAAAATCTAATTTTAGTATGAAATATGAGTGATCACAGATTTTCGTTCTTCTTCTTATATCTGCTCTGGTTTAGCTTTAAAATCGATTTTTATATTTTTCATATAAAATTCGATTTTTGGAAGAAAATATGAGTGATCACAGATTTTCGTTATTTTTCTTCTATCTGCTCTGATTTAGCTTTAAAATCGATTTTTATGTTTTTCATATAAAAATCTAATTTTAGTATGAAATATGAGTGATCACAGATTTTCGTTCTTTTTCTTCTATCTGCTCTGGTTTAGCTTTAAAATCTATTTTTATGTTTTTCATATAAAAATCAATTTTTAGTAGGAAATATGAGTGATCACAGATTTTCGTACTTTTTCTTCTATCTGCTCTGGTTTAACTTTAAAATCGATTTTTATGTTTTTCATATAAAATTCGATTTTTATAGGAAAATATGAGTGATCACAGATTTTCGTTATTTTTCTTCTATCTGCTCTGATTTAGCTTTAAAATCGATTTTTATGTTTTTCATATAAAAATCTAATTTTAGTATGAAATATGAGTGATCACAGATTTTCGTTATTTTTCTTCTATCTGCTCTGGTTTAGCTTTAAAATCGTTCTTTATGTTTTTGATATAAAAGTCAGATATTAGTATGAAATATGAGTGATCACAGTTTTTCGTTATTTTTCTTCTATCTGCTCTGGTTTAACTTTAAAATCGATTTTTATGTTTTTCATATTAAAATCTAAGTTCAGTAGAAAGTATGAGTGATAACAGATTTTCGTAATTTTTCTTCTATCTGCTCTGGTTTAGCTTTAAAATCGATTTTTATGTTTTTCATATAAAAGTCAGATATTAGTATGAAATATGAGTGATCACAGATTTTCGTTATTTTTCTTCTATCTGCTCTGGTTAACTTTAAAATCGATTTTTATGTTTTTCATATAAAAGTCAGATATTAGTATGAAATATGAGTGATCACAGATTTTCGTTCTTTTTCTTCTATCTGCTCTGGTTTAGCTTTAAAATCGATTTTTATGTTTTTCATATAAAAATCTAATTTTATTAGAAAATATGAGTGATCACAGATTTTCGTTCTTTTTCTTCTATCTGCTCTGGTTTAGCTTTAAAATCGATTTTTATGTTTTTCATATAAAAATCAGTTTTTGGAAGAAAATATGAGTGATCACAGATTTTCGTTCTTTTTCTTCTATCTGCTCTGGTTTAGCTTTAAAATCGATTTTTATGTTTTTCATATAAAAATCAATTTTTAGTATGAAATATGAGTGATCACAGATTTTCGTTATTTTTCTTCTATCTGCTCTGGTTAACTTTAAAATCGATTTTTATGTTTTTCATATAAAAATCTAATTTTAGTATGAAATATGAGTGATCACAGATTTTCGTTATTTTTCTTCTATCTGCTCTGGTTTAGCTTTAAAATCGTTCTTTATGTTTTTGATATAAAAGTCAGATATTAGTATGAAATATGAGTGATCACAGTTTTTCGTTATTTTTCTTCTATCTGCTCTGGTTTAACTTTAAAATCGATTTTTATGTTTTTCATATAAAAGTCAGATATTAGTATGAAATATGAGTGATCACAGATTTTCGTTCTTTTTCTTCTATCTGCTCTGGTTTAGCTTTAAAATCGATTTTTATGTTTTTCATATTAAAATCTAAGTTCAGTAGAAAGTATGAGTGATAACAGATTTTCGTAATTTTTCTTCTATCTGCTCTGGTTTAGCTTTAAAATCGATTTTTATGTTTTTCATATAAAAGTCAGATATTAGTATGAAATATGAGTGATCACAGATTTTCGTTATTTTTCTTCTATCTGCTCTGGTTTAGCTTTAAAATCGATTTTTATGTTTTTCATATAAAAGTCAGATATTAGTATGAAATATGAGTGATCACAGATTTTCGTACTTTTTCTTCTATCTGCTCTGGTTTAGCTTTAAAATCGATTTTTATGTTTTTCATATAAAAATCAATTTTTAGTAGGAAATATGAGTGATCACAGGTTTTCGTCCTTTTTCTTCTATCTGCTCTGGTTTATCTTTAAAATCGATTTTTATGTTTTTCATATAAAATTCGATTTTTGGAAGAAAATATGAGTGATCACAGATTTTCGATATTTTTCTTCTATCTGCTCTGGTTTAGCTTTAAAATCGATTTTTATGTTTTTCATATAAAAATCTAATTTTAGTATGAAATATGAGTGATCACAGATTTTCGTTATTTTTCTTCTATCTGCTCTTGTTTAGCTTTAAAATCGATTTTTATGTTTTTCATATAAAAATCAATTTTTAGTAGGAAATATGAGTGATCACAGGTTTTCGTTATTTTTCTTCTATCTGCTCTGGTTTAGCTTTAAAATCGATTTTTATATTTTTCATATAAAATTCGATTTTTGGAAGAGAATATGAGTGATAACAGATTTTCGTCCTTTTTCTTCTATCTGCTCTGGTTTAGCTTTAAAATCGATTTTTATGTTTTTAATATAAAAATCTAATTTTAGTATGAAATATGAGTGATCACAGATTTTCGTCCTTTTTCTTCTATCTGCTCTGGTTTAGCTTTAAAATCGATTTTTATGTTTTTCATATAAAATTCGATTTTTGGAAGAAAATATGAGTGATCACAGATTTTCGTTTTTTTTCTTCTATCTGCTCTGGTTTAGCTTTAAAATCGATTTTTATGTTTTTCATATAAAAATCAATTTTTAGTAGGATATATGAGTGATCACAGATTTTCGTACTTTTTCTTCTATCTGCTCTGGTTTAGCTTTAAAATCGATTTTTATGTTTTTCATATAAAATTCGATCTTTGGAAGAAAATATGAGTGATCACAGATTTTCGTTATTTTTCTTCTATCTGCTCTGGTTTAGCTTTAAAATCGATTTTTATGTTTTTCATATAAAAATCTAATTTTAGTATGAAATATGAGTGATCACAGATTTTCGTTCTTTTTCTTCTATCTGCTCTGGTTTATCGATTTTTATGTTTTTCATATAAAAATCTAATTTTTGCATGAAATATGAGTGATCACAGATTTTCGTTTTTTTTCTTCTATCTGCTCTGGTTTAGCTTTAAAATCGATTTTTATGTTTTTCATATAAAAATCTGATTTTAGTATGAAATATGAGTGATCACAGATTTTAGTTTTTTTCTTCTATCTGCTCTGGTTTAGCTTTAAAATCGATTTTTATGTTTTTCATATAAAAATCAATTTTTAGTAGGATATATGAGTGATCACAGATTTTCGTACTTTTTCTTCTATCTGCTCTGGTTTAGCTTTAAAATCGATTTTTATGTTTTTCATATAAAATTCGATCTTTGGAAGAAAATATGAGTGATCACAGATTTTCGTTATTTTTCTTCTATCTGCTCTGGTTTAACTTTAAAATCGATTTTTATGTTTTTCATATAAAAGTCAGATGTTAGCATGAAATATGAGTGATCACAGATTTTCGTTCTTTTTCTTCTATCTGCTCTGGTTTAGCTTTAAAATCGATTTTTATGTTTTTCATATAAAAATCTAATTTTAGTATGAAATATGAGTGATCACAGATTTTCGTTCTTTTTCTTCTATCTGCTCTGGTTTATCGATTTTTATGTTTTTCATATAAAAATCTAATTTTAGTATGAAATATGAGTGATCACAGTTTTTCGTTATTTTTCTTCTATCTGCTCTGGTTTAGCTTTAAAATCGATTTTTATGTTTTTAATATAAAAATTTAATTTTAGTATGAAATATGACTGATCACAGATTTTCGTTCTTTTTCTTCTATCTGCTCTGGTTTAACTTTAAAATCGATTTTTATGTTTTTCATATAAAAATCTAAGTTTAGTAGAAAGTATGAGTGATCACAGATTTTCGTTCTTCTATCTGCTCTGATTTAGCTTTAAAATCTATTATTATGTTTTTCATATAAAAATCAATTTTTAGTAGGAAATATGAGTGATCAAAGATTTTGGTTATTTTTCTTCTATCTGCTCTGGTTTAGCTTTAAAAATTATTTTTATGTTTTTCATATAAAAATCAATTTTTAGTAGGAAATATGAGTGATCACAGATTTTCGTTATTTTTCTTCTATCTGCTCTGGATTAGCTTTAAAATCGATTTTTATGTTTTTCATATAAAATTGGATTTTTGGAAGAAAATATGAGTGATCACAGATTTTCGTTATTTTTCTTCTATCTGCTCTGGCTTAGCTTTAAAATCTATTTTTATGTTTTACTAAAAATCAATTTTTAGTAGGAAATATGAGTGATCAAAGATTTTCGTTATTTTTCTTCTATCTGCTCTGGTTTAGCTTTAAAAACTATTTTTATGTTTTTCATATAAAAATCAATTTTTAGTAGGAAATATGAGTGATCACAGATTTTCGTTATTTTTCTTCTATCTGCTCTGATTTAGCTTTAAAATCGATTTTTATGTTTTTCATATAAAATTGGATTTTTGGAAAAAAATATGAGTGATCACAGATTTTCGTTATTTTTCTTCTATCTGCTCTGGTTTAGCTTTAAAATCGATTTTTATGTTTTTCATATAAAAGCCAGATATTAGTATGAAATATGAGTGATCACAGATTTTCGTTATTTTTCTTCTATCTGCTCTGGCTTAGCTTTAAAATCGATTTTTATGTTCTTCATATAAAAATCAATTTTTAGTAGGAAATATGAGTGATCACAGGTTTTCGTCCTTTTTCTTCTATCTGCTCTGGTTTAGCTTTAAAATCTATTTTTATGTTTTTCATATAAAAATCTAATTTTAGTATGAAATATGAGTGATCACAGTTTTTCGTTATTTTTCTTCTATCTGCTCTGGTTTAACTTTAAAATTTTTATGTTTTTCATATAGAAGTTAGATATTTGTATGAAATATGAGTGATCACAGATTTTCGACCTTTTTCTTCTATCTGCTCTGGTTTAGCTTTAAAATCGATTTTTATGTTTGTCATATAAAATTCGATTTTTGGAAGAAAATATGAGTGATCACAGATTTTCGTTATTTTTCTTCTATCTGCTCTGGTTTAGCTTTAAAATCGATTTTTATGTTTTTCATATAAAAATCAAATTTTGGAAGGAAATATGAGTGATAACAGATTTTTGTTATTTTTCTTCTATCTGCTCTGGTTTAGCTTTAAAATCGAGTGTGAAGTAGTGTTGAAGATAGAAAATTAATTAAATTTAAATAATAACGGTATTAATCGAAGACTAATTTATATACTACTTTATAGACTAATTTATAGTCTAGTATACACCAAGTCTATAATTTAGGCTATAGGCTAGTTTAAAGTCCAGACTACAGATTAATTCATATTCTAGCATATTTTATAGTCTTGACTATAGACTATTTTATAGACCAGACTATAGAATATTTTCTTGTCCAGTCTATAGACTATTTTCTTGTCCAGAATGTAGACTATTTTATAGTGCAGATTATACACTTTTTTTTGTCCATAATATACACTATTTTCTTGTTCAGACTATAGACTGTTTTATAGTCCAGATTATACACTATTTTCTTGTCCAGACTAAAAACTATTTTCTTGTTCAGACTATAGACTATTTTATAGTCCAGACTATAGAATATTTTATAGCTCAGAATATAGACTATATTATAATCCAGACTATAGATTATATTATAATCCAGACTATAGACTATTTTATAATCCAGATTATAGACTATTATATAGTCCAGAATGTAGACTATTTTATAGTCCAGACTATAGAGTATTTTATAGTCTATTCTATTGACTATTTCGTAGTCTATTCTATAGACTATTTTGTAGCCTATTCTATAGGCTATTTTATACTCTATACTGTAGACTATTCTATTCCATATACTATTTTATGGTTTATTATATAGACTATTTTATAGTTTATTCTATTCACAGATTTTCGTTATTTTTCTTCTATCTGCTCTGGTTTAGCTTTAAAATCGATTTTTATGTTTTTCATATAAAAATCTAATTTTAGTAGAAAATATGAGTGATCACAGATTTTCGTTCTTTTTCTTCTATCTGCTCTGGTTTAGCTTTAAAATCGATTTTTATGTTTTTCATATAAAAATCTAATTTTAGTAGAAAATATGAGTGATCACAGATTTTCGTTATTTTTCTTCTATCTGCTCTGGTTAACTTTAAAATCGATTTTTATGTTTTTCATATAAAAATCTAATTTTAGTATGAAATATGAGTGATCACAGATTTTCGTTATTTTTCTTCTATCTGCTCTGGTTTAGCTTTAAAATCTATTTTTATGTTTTTCATATAAAAATCAATTTTTGGAAGGAAATATGAGTGATAACAGATTTTCGTTATTTTTCTTCTATCTGCTCTGGTTTAGCTTTAAAATCGATTTTTATGTTTTTAATATAAAAATCTAATTTTAGTATGAAATATGAGTGATCACAGATTTTCGTGCTTTTTCTTCTATCTGCTCTGGTTTATCGATTTTTATGTTTTTCATATAAAAATCTAATTTTAGTATGAAAAATGAGTGATCACAGATTTTCGTTATTTTTCTTCTATCTGCTCTGGTTTAGCTTTAAAATCGATTTTTATGTTTTTCATATAAAAATCTAAGTTTAGTAGAAAGTATGAGTGATCACAGATTTTCGTTCTTCTATCTGCTCTGGTTTAGCTTTAAAATATATTTTTATGTTTTTCATATAAAAATCAATTTTTAGTAGGAAATATGAGTGATCAAAGATTTTCGTTATTTTTCTTCTATCTGCTCTGGTTTAGCTTTAAAAACTATTTTTATGTTTTTCATATAAAAATCAATTTTTAGTAGGAAATATGAGTGATCACAGGTTTTCGTCCTTTTTCTTCTATCTGCTCTGGTTTAGCTTTAAAATCGATTTTTATGTTTTTCATATAAAAGTCAGATATTAGTATGAAATATGAGTGATCACAGATTTTCGTTATTTTTCTTCTATCTGCTCTGGTTAACTTTAAAATCGATTTTTATGTTTTTCATATAAAAATCCGATTTTAGTATGAAATATGAGTGATCACAGATTTTCGTTATTTTTCTTCTATCTGCTCTGGTTTAGCTTTAAAATCGTTCTTTATGTTTTTCATATAAAAATCCGATTTTTGGAAGAAAATATGAGTGATCACAGATTTTCGTTATTTTTCTTCTATCTGCTCTGGTTTAGCTTTAAAATCGATTTTTATGTTTTTCATATAAAAATCTAATTTTAGTAGAAAATATGAGTGGTCACAGATTTTCGTTATTTTTCTTCTATCTGCTCTGGTTTAGCTTTAAAATCGATTTTTATGTTTTTCATATAAAAATCTAATTTTAGTAGAAAATATGAGTGATCACAGATTTTCGTTCTCTTTCTTCTATCTGCTCTGGTTTAGCTTTAAAATCGATTTTTATGTTTTTCATATAAAAATCTAATTTTAGTAGAAAATATGAGTGATCACAGATTTTCGTTATTTTTCTTCTATCTGCTCTGGTTTAGCTTTAAAATCAATTTTTATGTTTTTCATATAAAAATCTAATTTTAGTAGAAAATATGAGTGATCACAGATTTTCGTTCTTCTATCTGCTCTGGTTTAGCTTTAAAATCGATTTTTATGTTTTTCATATAAAAATCAATTTTTAGTATGAAATATGAGTGATCACAGATTTTCGTTATTTTTCTTCTATCTGCTCTGGTTAACTTTAAAATCGATTTTTATGTTTTTCATATAAAAATCTAATTTTAGTATGAAATATGAGTGATCACAGATTTTCGTTATTTTTCTTCTATCTGCTCTGGTTTAGCTTTAAAATCTATTTTTATGTTTTTCATATAAAAATCAATTTTTGGAAGGAAATATGAGTGATAACAGATTTTCGTTATTTTTCTTCTATCTGCTCTGGTTTAGCTTTAAAATCGATTTTTATGTTTTTAATATAAAAATCTAATTTTAGTATGAAATATGAGTGATCACAGATTTTCTTTCTTTTTCTTCTATCTGCTCTGGTTTGTCGATTTTTATGTTTTTCATATAAAAATCTAATTTTAGTATGAAAAATGAGTGATCACAGATTTTCGTTATTTTTCTTCTATCTGCTCTGGTTTAACTTTAAAATCGATTTTTATGTTTTTCATATAAAAATCTAAGTTTAGTAGAAAGTATGAGTGATCACAGATTTTCGTTCTTCTATTTGCTCTGGTTTAGCTTTAAAATATATTTTTATGTTTTACTAAAAATCAATTTTTAGTAGGAAATATGAGTGATCAAAGATTTTCGTTATTTTTCTTCTATCTGCTCTGGTTTAGCTTTAAAAACTATTTTTATGTTTTTCATATAAAAATCAATTTTTAGTAGGAAATATGAGTGATCACAGGTTTTCGTCCTTTTTCTTCTATCTGCTCTGGTTTAGCTTTAAAATCGATTTTTATGTTTTTCATATAAAATTCGATTTTTGGAAGAAAATATGAGTGATCACAGATTTTCGTTATTTTTCTTCTATCTGCTCTGGTTTAGCTTTAAAATCGATTTTTATGTTTTTCATATAAAAGTCAGATATTAGTAGGAAATATGAGTGATCAAAGATTTTCGTTATTTTTCTTCTATCTGCTCTGGTTAACTTTAAAATCGATTTTTATGTTTTTCATATAAAAATCCGATTTTAGTATGAAATATGAGTGATCACAGATTTTCGTTATTTTTCTTCTATCTGCTCTGGTTTAGCTTTAAAATCGTTCTTTATGTTTTTCATATAAAAATCCGATTTTAGTATGAAATATGAGTGATCACAGATTTTCGTTATTTTTCTTCTATCTGCTCTGGTTTAGCTTTAAAATCGTTCTTTATGTTTTTCATATAAAAATCCGATTTTAGTATGAAATATGAGTGATCACAGATTTTCGTTATTTTTCTTCTATCTGCTCTGGTTTAGCTTTAAAATCGATTTTTATGTTTTTCATATAAAAATCTAATTTTAGTAGAAAATATGAGTGATCACAGGTTTTCGTCCTTTTTCTTCTATCTGCTCTGGTTTAGCTTTAAAATCGATTTTTATGTTTTTCATATAAAAGTCAGATATTAGTATGAAATATGAGTGATCACAGATTTTCGTTATTTTTCTTCTATCTGCTCTGGTTAACTTTAAAATCGATTTTTATGTTTTTCATATAAAAATCCGATTTTAGTATGAAATATGAGTGATCACAGATTTTCGTTATTTTTCTTCTATCTGCTCTGGTTTAGCTTTAAAATCGTTCTTTATGTTTTTCATATAAAAATCCGATTTTTGGAAGAAAATATGAGTGATCACAGATTTTCGTTATTTTTCTTCTATCTGCTCTGGTTTAGCTTTAAAATCGATTTTTATGTTTTTCATATAAAATTCGATTTTTGGAAGAAAATATGAGTGATCACAGATTTTCGTTATTTTTCTTCTATCTGCTCTGGTTTAGCTTTAAAATCGTTCTTTATGTTTTTCATATAAAAATCCGATTTTAGTATGAAATATGAGTGATCACAGATTTTCGTTATTTTTCTTCTATCTGCTCTGGTTTAGCTTTAAAATCGATTTTTATGTTTTTCATATAAAAATCTAATTTTAGTAGAAAATATGAGTGATCACAGATTTTCGTTCTTTTTCTTCTATCTGCTCTGGTTTAGCTTTTAAAACTATTTTTATGTTTTTCATATAAAAATCAATTTTTAGTAGGAAATATGAGTGGTCACGATTTTTATGTTTTTCGTATAAAAATCTAATTTTAGTAGAAAATATGAGTGATCACAGATTTTCGTTCTTTTTCTTCTATCTGCTCTGGTTTAGCTTTAAAATCGATTTTTATGTTTTTCATATAAAAATCTAATTTTAGTAGAAAATATGAGTGGTCACAGATTTTCGTTATTTTTCTTCTATCTGCTCTGGTTTAGCTTTAAAATCGATTTTTATGTTTTTCATATAAAAATCAATTTTTAGTATGAAATATGAGTGATCACAGATTTTCGTTATTTTTCTTCTATCTGCTCTGGTTAACTTTAAAATCGATTTTTATGTTTTTCATATAAAAATCTAAGTTTAGTAGAAAGTATGAGTGATCACAGATTTTCGTTCTTTTTCTTCTATCTGCTCTGGTTTAGCTTTAAAATCGATTTTTATGTTTTTCATATAAAAATCTAAGTTTAGTAGAAAATATGAGTGATCACAGATTTTCGTTCTTTTTCTTCTATCTGCTCTGGTTTAGCTTTAAAATCGATTTTTATGTTTTTCATATAAAAATCTAAGTTTAGTAGAAAGTATGAGTGATCACAGATTTTCGTTATTTTTCTTCTATCTGCTCTGGTTTAGCTTTAAAATCTATTTTTATGTTTTACTAAAAATCAATTTTTAGTAGGAAATATGAGTGATCACAGGTTTTCGTTCTTTTTTCTTCTATCTGTTTTTATGTTTTTCATATAAAAATCTAATTTTAGTAGAAAATATGAGTGATCACAGATTTTCGTTATTTTTCTTCTATCTGCTCTGGTTTAGCTTTAAAATCGATTTTTATGTTTTTCATCATAGTAAAATAATAAAGTACTCGCACATCTACAAAAACAAAAATTGCTTGTATTTTGTTAGTGTAAAACTACTGCCCACAATGTCAGAATGCTTTGAGCGGAAAAATGAGAGAACGAAAGAGAGCAAGAGAAAAAAAAACTCAAAAAATATTTTACATGTGAATACAAAAACAATTTGACAGTACCGCGAGGTTTGCCAATGAAAAAATTGTAAAACAGCTGGTCTTACGAGTATACTTTATTATTATACTATGGTTTTTCATATAAAAATCTAATTTTAGTAGAAAATATGAGTGATCACAGATTTTCGTTATTTTTCTTCTATCTGCTCTGGTTTAGCTTTAAAATCGTTTTTTATGTTTTTCATATAAAAATCCGATTTTAGTATGAAATATGAGTGATCACAGATTTTCGTCCTTTTTCTTCTATCTGCTCTGGTTTAGCTTTAGAATCGATTTTTATATTTTTTATATAAAAATTGATTTTGGTAGGAAAAATGAGTGATCACAGATTTTCGTTATTTTTCTTCTATCTGCTCTGGTTTAGCTTTAAAATCGATTATGTTCACAGATTTTTTTATGTATTTTTTAAAAAACAAAAATTTAGAATATTTTTATTTATTTAATTTGTAACTTTGAGTCTACATTAGACAAATTTTTATCAAGACAAACGTCAAAATTTTATCAAGATAAAGATTTGTCTAATGTAGACTGAATTTGTCAGTGTTATTGCAGCGTTAAAAGAAAATTGTCAGCGCTCGTGCTCTGACAACTTTGTCTTGATAATGCTTAGTAAAAGACGCCATCTTGATTGTTGTTGGTACTTTTTGCATGGTTTATTATGACATACGTTTTCCCCTATAATTGATAGAGATAAAAAATTATCTGCAACTCAAACAAAAATTTGACGTTTGTCTTGATTTAAATTTCTCTAATGTAGACTCAAAGTAACGATATTGTAAATATATAATAAACCATAGCCAGTTTCACTTCTCAATTTCTTTACCTATCTGGTAACTCTTGTCTGTGCTATTGACAATCAGGTTGTCAAATTTGACAGCGCAAAAAGTATACTTGTGCAAGTGGGTGAGTTTTCAGGAATTCGTTTTTTTATATTCAGCAGAAGAAATTAAACGAAACTATAATATAAAAAGGTAATTTTATAATAATTCCCAGAAAAAAACAGTAAATTGTAATAATTTTCAAAGATTTATCCATTTAAAAAAATTGGAAGATTTTGTTTGTGAAAAAATCAACTTGAAAAAAAATCATTACATAACCTTTAATGTTTTTAAGGTTACCCAAAATGAAGCAAAATTTTTTAATTTAAGGAAAAAATATTAAATTATATGTGCCATTAATTATCATTTGCAGATGTTGTCTCAATCCATCTTGAACGGTGTACGCGTATTGCGTGTTGAGGCCCGCCGCAGCATTGGTATCATTGCTCCAGCCATGAACAAAGCTTCCGATCCCATTCAACAACTTTTCTTGGACAAAGTACGTGAATACAAACAAAAGAGCGCGTAAGTATATTGGAAAAAAATAAATTATTGTATAAAAGACAAATTTAATTATGTATTAATTTTCTTGCAGTGGTGGCAAATTGGTTGATCCCACACCTGAAATTGAAAATGAAATTAAAAAGGAATTGGATCGTGTTGCCAAGGTATTCGGCAGTGATGGCAAAACTGATATGACCAAATTCCCTGAATTCAAGTTCCCCGAAGTTAAAGTTGATCCCATCTCCACCTCCGCTTAGATTTTAATTAAAAAAAATTATTTAAAAAGCAAAGAAAAATTCCAACTGTGTTGATGTCAAATGATGAAGCAGTTAAATTGAGCTTTCTTAATTTCTTAATGATTTTAAAAATCATTTATATTCTGCCTACGCTCAGTTTAAATACTTTATTTGTTTTTCGATTCCAAAATATTTAAAATAAACATTGAAAAATATTCGAAAAACACTTGAAACTTTTTTGATATTTATTTACAGTTTTACTTTGTATGTTTGAATTTATTATCTGGTACTTATAATTTGTTGTACTGTTTCCTGCAGCAAATCCATTTTATGGTACTCTGACACTTTGCGAAATGTTCTAAGTAGTTGATCTATTTCTCTACCCGATATTAGTGGTACAAAGTCTCCAGCACATGTACAGAATTCGGCCAGATTCTCCCTTTTTATTTCATTACACCGTGTGCAGCGTAAATCTTGTAAAACGTATGACATCAATTTTCGTTGAACTACATCAATGATGCGCATTTCAATTTCCTCATTATCATAGGCAACAAAACATTGAGCACACAACCAAACAGGACTGTTAAGAAAACATATCAAAGAAATAATAAACCATTAGTTATGCACAGTGGTCCGAAAACACTTTTTTTTAGAAAAAAATTATGTATTGTGAACCGTTGAAAATATCTAAATAAAATTTCACAGCGGCCTAGCTGAGAAAATGTTCATAGTACGTCTGGGGACAGACGATGCGTCTCCAACTCGAAAACATCTCATGTCTGGTCTTGTCAAATTTTATTTAGATATCACAAGTTACAGAGTTACATATTTCCAAAGAAAAGCATTTTGGAATTACCAAATTATACAATGAAACAATTTCTACTTACATTCCATCCTTCATAGCACGATGTTTATCTTTACACAAATCCAAGTCTCGACAATGATTACACGCCTTACAGATAACCTCGGATATGGTGTAACTATCGCAAGGATCTTTCCATTCTGCCAAGTCAGAAAATTCTCCAACACCGACTAAACGCAACATATTACGACGCAATTCGTTGATGTCTTCCAATAAACCCTTATCAACACTTAAAACCTTAATAAGGGTACGTATTAAATCCAAACCCGGACTATGTTTTCCCTTGCCATAATTCTTATGCAGCTTAATAATGAAATCAAAGGCAGCATGTGATATATCTTTAATAGCCTGCTGGGTAGTTTTACGTTCGGCCAAAGATTGCATAAACAAAGTTATAAGGGCTTCGAATTTTTCGCGACACTCATTTTCTTCGGGTAAATGTTCACTTATAGTCCAATTTAACTCCAAAGATATTTGTTCTTCCTCTTCGGCATTCTCTTCATCCTCCGGGGCCCGGGGTACTTCTTCGACATCATTGTCGGAATCTTCATCATCGGAATTTTGAGACTCTATATTCTTTAAGCGATCTTCGCTCTGAGCCGCTAAAGCAGCTGCTGTAACATCGCCTAATGTTGTTTCATCTATACCTTTGGGCAAACGACCCCTAATACCTGAATAGTTGGCATGATCCAGCCATAACATAAAGTCCCAACATTGTTCGAAAGACAGCTGTATTGAATGAAACATTTCCTTATTTCTTAAGGACTGTACCACATAGTCTACATAGGCCAAAGCATCAGCTACCGATTTTTTACCCGACGACAAGATAATGCGATTAAAGTCGGCATATATAATGCTGGCACCTAAACGTTTGAATTCTGCTACAATTCTTAAAAACATTTTTCTCATTAGATTATTAAGAGATCTTCTAAGAGCGGGATCGTAAAGCAAGGCATTGCTGGATCTAACCCAACGATAGAAATGTACAATTTGAAAATCTGAGAATATGTTGCGATTAATAGACACCTCTCTTAACCAGCCATTAACCATGGAACGCATAACACGAAAAGCGGCAGAGCATAAAGCTGTCTCATCATAACTAGGTAAAGTGGCAGCCGGTACCGTACCTATCATTTCTTCCAGCGACGCCTGGGGTATAACATCAAATGTTATGGCTGATGAAGCACCTTCTAATTCTTGTATTTTTGTCGACTGCAAAAGAGCAGACACTGCCAAACTGTCCAAAGCCAATTCTACACAAACATCAGGATAAAATCCTGGTTGATTTTGAACCACCGTAATGCTATCTTCAAATTCGGCCAATAATCTGCTGTCATCTGCTTCACGGCCGCCCAAATCAGGTCGTGTAGTAGCAGACCACCATAAAACGAAGTTGTGTTTTTGCAATAATCTAGCAAAAAAGAGATCGGCTCCAAATAGCACCGTATCCGGGGGCATATTGCCCAAAGGAACGTGGAAGTAACGACATTGATCCAGCATTAATTCCACTACATTGTTTAGATTCAAAAAGTGACGTACCAAGGCACGACAACCTTGTCGCTGCCAATCTAATCCCGACAGCAGAGAAGCATCATCAGATATATGTATTTGTGCCTGAGGAAAATCTAATAAAATTGGCATATTATTGCTAAGTTTACGAGCTTCCAAAGCTGTTTGCATGCAAATAATTGTAGGTCCCCGTTTTTCTTCTTTGTAGGTCGACAAGGCTTTTTGTATATGCCGATAAACTTGTTTGACATCAACTTCTATAAATATTTCGAAAGTAAAATCTTCTGGTGGTATTTTGGCGGCATCTTCGGGATTTTGTAAATTCTTTATCAAAGCTAATCTTTCAGCTGTATAAAGATTTTTCATATTGGGCATTTGATTTGTACGCACGGTATCTAAAGCAATAACTATGGCTTTTTTACTGGCCATTAGAAAAATGGACCATACTTCCTTTTTGGCTGTTGGTATATTATGTTGATAAAGGAATATTTTTCTTAGTTTATGACTTGAACCTTGCAGATATTTAATATGTGCTTGAGACTTTTGTTCCAATTGTTCTATGCTAAAACTTTCCAAATCTTTAGTAGCCAAACTAGCCAATCTTCTGGCTTCCTCACGTTGTACCGCACACAAACAACCCATGTCCATAAGGGCTCTAAATTCCAAAGACATTTGAGTTTCATAAATACCCTCAATATCGGGGGTAGCCAGATCAGCCAACATACCCAAACAATTGTCTTTAAATACTTGCTCGGGTACACTGTAACGATAGAGATTATAAACGGGACGAGAACGTGGCAAAACTCGATTTACTTTCTTCCACATTTGACCCTCTTCAGGTGGTGCTAGACTTCTTTGATTAACATAGAAAATACGAGGCACGGTTAATTTGATTTTGTGCAATTCCTCGCCAATCATAGCCCATACTGTAAAATGTCCTAGATCATCCACTGGAACAATTTGTAATATTTGCCAGACCTGGTCTAGTAAAGTACGCTGAGCTCTTCTTAGGAATCCACCTAAAGTTGCTGTTGAAATGACTCCTTTAGAAGAGGATCTGTGATCTTGAGCCTCGTTGGCATTATCACTGCGTTGTCGTTTATTTTGTTGTTTATATCGTTGACGTCTTTCCAACTGCCAAGCCCATTTAAGCTTTTGAAATTTTACCCATTCAACAATTTCTTTACGTGTTTTGCCTATGGCTGGTGGTTGGCCCAAAGCTTGGCGCCAAGATGTATGCTCCGGCTGGTTAGGTTCATTTTCATCCTCATCTGAGTTGGCCCGACGTCTTTTAGTTACTCTGGGCCTGCCATCGCTTGTCTGCTCTACACCTACCAAGTCTTCCATATCAGCAATATCTACATCTTTTGCCTCACTGTCATTACTGGAAGAGGTTAGGGCTGGCTTAGGTTTTGGTCTAGCCGTAAACATTTCATTAATTCTACGCTGTTTAAAAACATCGTTTTTTTCGGAAATTTTTTTATGCAGCCAATCGGGATGTTGTACACGAGGTACGGGATTAGATAGACCCTGTAAGGCAGCCGGTATAGTAATAATTTTTTGTATAGCTCCTCCCAAACGTTCGATATAATAATTCCAATCTAAAACGTCACGTATATCAGCATCACCCATTGTGTTGTCTCTTAGCCAACGACGTAGATGATGTCTTCGCACACTGGGTTCCGATTGAAATATGGCCAAAGGTATAGCTCTTTCAGTAACAGGCGCACCTTCAGGTTTACGTGATATAATATATTTACACGCTAAACCAGCATCTTTAACCATTTGCTCTCCTAAAAACTCAGCTAATCTTTTGGCTGTAGATATTGAAGTCGACTTTTGTGCACCATACTCTTCAAGTTTTTTGGACATAGACTTATTTTCCGAAATTAATTCAAACAGCTCAGAATCAGGTAAATTGGAGCCACGACTATATAAAACATCCAACCAATAATCGGCCACTTTAGCTACAGAAGCATAACATTCTTCCAAAGTGTTACCAGCCAAAAATGCCTCAAATACTGAACTCTGAAAATTCTTAATGAGCTGCAACTCACCACGTCTCTTAACCTCAAAACCTTTAAGTTCAGCCAATGATCCATCAAAATTGAATACCGCATATCTTTTCTTTAACTTTTTGCCTTCCTCTTTAGCGGCTGGCAAAACCATAGCCAAATAAGGACCATCAACTTCAAAGAAAATAGAATTTTCTTCTCTAATGGTATATTCCGGAGGTCCACCCGAATCATCTTTAGCTTTAACCAATTCATGATACTGGTCATTGGTAAAGTGATCCTTGACCATGGTATTAAGTACGGCATTTGGATAAGAAATATTAATTTTCTTTTTCTTTTCATGAGATGTATGAACGGTAAATTCTTGTGGAAATGACCCTGGTAAAATACACCAAATACCATCAGTATCCAATTCCAAAGGTCTACCAACACGTTCAATAATTTCTCGAGCTTTGGTAATAATATTAGAACCAGTTAAACATACAATACCAGCCATAGGCATAGAATGCCATCTAGCTCCTCTACGCATGACATAACCATAGAAAGAATTCAAAATACATTTGTGAGCCAACTGCAAGGAATCGTATAAAACCTCTCTACCTTTGGCAGCTTTGATTTCTGATGCATCGCCTGAGGCTATAGCCGCACTAACAGCCGCTTTGGCTACTTTTGTTAGCCCCTTATATTCATAACGACGATCACGAAAGGCTCTTACAGTATCTACATAAAAACTGTTTTCCTTTTGGCATATGGTCGAATTTCTAGTTTCCAATTTAGTAATTTTTGTTTTCTTATAAGCTTTGCGACAATAGTCCGATAAACGTTTCTTTTCATAGGCCGCCTGATCTTCTTTGGAAAGTTCATGAAATGCCCTCTGTGGTCCGCCCGGAAACAGGGGAGGAAATTTTTCAGTTTCCAATTGTTGTTGAATTCTTTGAAATTCATTTCTAGATGCCGGCAACATTTCACCACGCCACAACCAATCCATTTCACGTTTACAGCGAGCACCAGGCTTATTAAAATCACAAGCAGCACAATCAGTATCACTGACCATGGCAGAAGGTTGCAAACGATTAGTTAAAATAATATTAGGATACATAGCACCTACATCCAAGTGATATATGACAGGTTGTTCTAAACGATTGGGTATATCGTGTAATCCCTTCAAAGCTTGACATATCTCCTTATGAACCTCATCCAGATTGTTAACTTTTTCTAAGGGAATACCTTCCTCCACTTCTAAGGCATGTTTTAAGACACGATCAACATTATCGATTAGTTGCTGAACCATATTAGGATCTAAACGAAAACGACAGGGAATATCAGCACGAAATACCCCCGATTCTAGAGCTTCCACATGACCACCCACATATGTTTCCGAATCTAAAACATGACCCTCATTTGACAATTTATTGAGTTCACTTTGTTGTTTGTTGGGATATACAATGTTGGCATGATATGCCTGAACCATAAGCAATGTTTCACACAAAGTACCCGAACCTTTACGTAAAATTTCATCAGGTTCCATAGGAATAATTGTATTTAAAGCGAATATAAAGGGATGTACATATTTCATGTATAAATAATAAGTGGCTACAGCATCTGAAACGGAATAATTGGATAGCACTTGTGGCTGTTCGACGGCCATTTTACACATATCTTCTGGATCTAATTCAACGGGATCATAACGCAATTTTGCTTTAGCAACAGCTTTAAGACCTTGTGAACCAACTGGTAGATAAGAATCACGTTTAACCTGAAATTTTTTGGGAGAGAAATAAAATTGAGAAGAGGCATTATTAAATAGAGATAAAGAATAATCTTCAAATCAGCGTTTGTAACAATAAAATCGAGGTTTCCCTTTAATTTTTCGACTTTTTTTCGGCTAATTTTGAGTTTTTCATTATCTAGAAACAAGAAAGTACGTTTCTATAATTGAAACACAAAGTCAAATTTTTCCATATTTTAAACAATCGTATTTTTAAATTTTTTAATATTTGAATAGTTGACCCTGCTAACAAATTGTTGAATTAAATTTCGACATAAAATAGGAAAATCGATTTCTAGACTATTATTAAGTGAACTAAAAATGGAAATTTTACAAAAAATTTAAAAAAAGTATAATAAAAAATTCGCAAATAAATAAAAGAAACTCCTAAAAAAGTTTTAGCTGTATAAAATACACAGTTTTATAAATAATACTTCTACTAAAAGGTTTAATCACTTCCAAATATAGACATTCACCCAATATTAATTTTCCCAAAATTATATCAAAGATTTTGAAATTATAAACCTAGAAATTTCATTCGACGACCTCTAAACAACTTAACTTATTTTACTTAAAATAAAATAAAAATATCACATTATTTAACTTACCCAACACAAGCAATCCATATGTATAGAAGGTCTGCACAAATAATTACCATCTCTTGATTTTGAAAAACCAATCTCCTGTTTCATATCCAAATCATATACCGCTGCTCTAGTCTCAACAAATGGCCAATCGAAAAAGTCTCCATTGTACGTTACAACAATATGTGGACGAACTTCCATTATATGATCGAAAAACTTTTGTATCAATTCCATTTCGTTGGCTTCATTGAATACAATAAAATTTCCCTCAAATTCGGGTTTTGGTGTATATTCAAAATCGTCTACATCACAGGAAATAATTTCACGATTTGTAATCAAATAACCCTGACCATCAATCATATAGGAAATCATCATTATTTGATCTGTCTGGGCATCAGGAAACTTTAAGGGTAATTTTGTAGTTTCAATATCGAAAGCCAGCACAACTGGTTCGGGACGTTCAAGTATGTCGGGACGTGGTGTTATAATGGGTAATTCCATGCCACCACTACGACAACGTATATTATACCATTGACCGCAGAAAATTTTCAAATCTATAGATACACGTACATGATAAGGTACATCATGTTCTCTTATATCCATGATACAATCCATATAATCTAATTGTTTTTTACCATCGCTACCATCATTCGCGTTATTGGCAGCCAAGGAGGAGGCCAACATTTGCAGATAATAAGTATTGGATTTTTCTCTTTCGGTATTTTTGCGTACAGCAGCCATAATTTCACGTCTCACTTTAGTCATGGCCGTCTGGTTGAGAAAAGTTAATTTAAGATATTGTTGTTTAAGACCAGACAAATGATTGGGTAAATCTAAATCTTCTTTATATATATGTTCTACTCCCACCAACTGGCCCGCATATTTGCGACTTAAGAATCTTGCCACTTCTATAGCTTGTTTTTCATCAGGTTTTACCAGTAAATAAGGTTGATAGGCTACAGTACATTTAAAGCGGGAGCCATCCATTTGTATAAAGAACAAATCTAAGGCGGCCACCAGACGCCGATCTTCATCTAGTACTTCAGTCTTAAAAATTTGATATTAAGTTTTCATATTATTTAAAGTAAAATAGCCGATTTCTTACCGTGTGCATATTGATGAGATATCCCGTTCTTTCCAGACCATCTTTAACGCGATCAAAACCATATTTTGAATCAATTTTATCATTTTCTCTCGACTGTCGGTAACCAGCTTCATTAAAATAATCATCGCTGTTCAAATAAAAATAATCAATTAATTTGGTATAGATCTCTTAAATTATATGTATACAATACCCTTCTGCTCTGGTTTCTGCTACAAATTTCCCTGTATTCTGTAAAACTTTTTTACCACCAATTGGTTCCATATTTTATATTTTTAATAAACAATTAACAACAATTAAAAATAAATAAAAAATTTCCGACCTGTAGTTTATAAAATTCCAATTTGTTTTGTTTGTTTCTTTGTATTTTAAATTACCCCAGCAAGGGGATTTATTTGGCCACGGAATAAAATTGCAATTTGCAATTTCGCAATTAAACAAAATTTTGTTTACATTTGGCGCCAAATCTTTCAGCTGTCATTCAGTGTTGCCATTGATTGTATAATTAAATATTTCTTAGTTATTTCAAATAAAAACGATTTTTTTATTTTTATAATTTATTTCTTTAAAATTATGATTTTTAAAGCTTCAAGAACTTATAGATCCCATATAGATGTCATATATTGGTACTCATTTATCTCGTAAATATTTCCTATACTATTTATCCGATTTCAAAGAATAAGGTGTCAATTAAAAGCTCTTAATGGTGCATTTATAAAAATGAAATAAAAATAATATAAACGTTTCATAAACGCAACTTTTTTAAGTAGTTTGTAATATCTAGTGCAAAAAAAATTTTGGTGCAAATAATTTTTCTTAATAGTTTCATAAACACAACCTTTTTAAGTATTTTGTAATTTCTAGTGCAAAAAAATGTTTTTGTGCAAATAATTTTTCTTAATAGCCGTCCAAAAGCGGCTTCGCTAGCATAATTCTTCCTTTTTGCCCAACTCTTTTTGACACGAGTTTTTTAGGGAAATTTATAACTTCCAAAATATTTAATTGCACTCAAAAATTTTTACATCACAGTTAAAAATACTATCAATGAAAAAATCAAATAAATCGGAGCTGAATCAGGGTGGTCTATTTATACCAAAAAAATAATAATAATTATATAAAAAACAAAAAGTTTCATAAATATAATTTTTTTTAAGAAAAATTTGTTTTACAAAATATAAACAAGGACAATGAAATGAGAATACATTGGAAAATTTGTATTCATGTGTAGACCACTGTTGCCAGATTTGACGATTTATCGTCAAAATGGCTTGCAAAAATTTCTATTGCGAAAAAGATTAAAACACCTTAGACTAAATAAAAAGTATAACTTTTTTGATTCCAGCTTTGCGATTTGAGAAATTAAGGCGAAAATTCGAAATTAGTTGAAAAAATAAGTCAAATTTGGGAAACCCTGGTTCTCGCAAAAATCGATTTTTGAAAGCTTTTTTTCCTTTAAAGTATTTTGTGTTTAGTTATCTTTCAGAAAAATCTAAATACTATACATGTTATTTAAGAAAATTTTTATATAACAGAAAAAGAGTGTTACCAATTTTTTGACAAAAAAAAAAAAAAAAAAAAAAAAACGTGAAAAAATCAACTTTTTTTGAAAGTTTAAATTTATATGCTTGTAACTTTTGACTCCGTAAATATTTTTTCAAAATTCTTTCCTTACACAATTTTTCTATTTGATTTTAATGATATAAGACTAATTTAAGAAAAATGAAGCTAAAATTGGACCTGCTGCAGCGAAAAAACTTCACCAAGACGGGCTAAAAAGTAAAAATTTTAATTTTTGAAGCTTAATATCTCTTTAACAAAAAGAGATAATATAGGCATGCGACGATGTTTTTTGTAGATATCGACTAGCAGAATCCTTCCATATAAAAATCTTTGAAATCGGTTCGGATATAAGGAATCAAAATCGCTTTTAATAAATTTTATACCCGAGGTGTCCAACTTTGGGACCCTGTGGACTCGCCCTCTGTAGGTCTATATGATCCAAGCTCAAAACTTAAACTCGCATACACCTCTACTATCACCATGTGAAATTTCATGGAAATCGGAGAAGCCGTTCCAAAGTTCCATAATTATTTCCATTTAATTTTTTTAATCGCACACTGTGCGGCGAATAAACCCTACAACTAGCCAAAATACTTATTAAACAGCCGAACTAACTAGTCGTCTTCACTTAACATAAAATATTTAACATTAACACTAACATCATGTTACTGATAAATATATATCGTTCAATTTGATGTTAATGTTAATTTTATCGATGTTTAAACATGGTTCCTTTAACATTTGCTTTAACAACCGTGTTTAAACATCGAAAAAAATTAACATTAACTTCAAATTGAACGATCTACATTTATCAGTAACACGATGTTAGTGTTAATGTTAAATATTTTATGTTAGGTGAAGACGACTAGTAAGAATCCAAGGACATTTTTGATGAATTCATTCTTATAAGTGTTTTCATGATGAAATTATACCATGAGTGTTTTTTTATAACAAGGCAAGATAAATAACTTGTTTTTGTTTGTAATACATACAGTATTACAAACAAATGTATACCCAAGGTAGATTAAGAAGGTAACGACATTAAAACAGCTGAGAATTTTTTTTTCTTTTTGAAATCAATATGGCTGCCTGTGTTTTCTAATTTGAAGTGTCAAATTTTTGTTTATATTTACATTTTTTTGCTTACTTTTGTGTTATTGCGTCTTTCTCCTCTCTTTTTACTACATGAATTGTTTTTGTTTTTTATAAAGAAACATGTGAAATGACAAAATTAAAGTTGACATAAGACATGACAATGCAAAAACAAAATACATGGGGTTTTTTTTGGTGTTGTAGTTGTTGTAGAGTTGTCGTTACCTTCTTAATCTACCTTGTGTATACTCTTGATATACACAATACTTCATTTACGTGACTTTTTTGAAATACGAGTTTTCATTTAATGCGGGCTTGGTATAACTCGTAGAAACAATAGCGACAAAGATAAAATTTGGCAAATTACTGTACTGGAATGAATTAATTGAAAAATTGATTATTAAATGAAATAATGGCTACAAAATAAAAAGTCATAGTATAATAATAAAGTACTCGCACATCTACAAGAACAAAAATTGCTTGTATTTTGTTAGTGTAAAACTACTGCCCACAATGTCAAAATGCTTTGAACGGAAAAATGAGAGAATGAAGGAAAGCAACAGTAAAAAAGCTCGAAAAAAATTTTACATATGAATACAAAAACAATTTGACAGTACCGCGAGGTTTGCCAATGAAAAAATTGTAAAACTGATCATTTAAAATGCACTGTTTGTTATGGTGTTGATTACATTTAGCCAGCAGCAGTTTGCAGTGCTGTTTCATTTAGCCCTGATTCTAAATTCACTGCGCTGCATTCAGATTGAGAGCGAGACAAAGATAGTGAGCAAATAAATGAGAGGCCAAAATACACAAGTAGAATTAAGCTAGATGGTGGTTTTAAATTGTGGCTGCCTTCGCTGAATTGTAATTATAACGGCAGCAACATGTTGCACTGACAGTGAACAGCTGATAATTTTTGATGATACTGTTGCTGACTACGCGTAATTGTAATTTGTGCTTAAAATTCAGAACCCTGCACTAATATATACAACTCTGTATTATTTTGGCATTTATTGTTTTACCGACAACATCTGTCAAACACCATTAAAAACAAAAATTTACAAGTCATCGGTAAAAAAGCAGAAAAAGTTTGCAAAATTTATAGGAAATTATTATTAAAAATTTATAAAACCAAAAACAAACATTTAACTCAACCGATTTTTTATCCAACTTTATAAAAAAAAACAGAAATAATGGCAACTACGTTGGAAGATAAATCTATTTGGGAAGATGGTGATGAATTGGGTGAGGAAGTGATGCGTATGTCCACAGATGAAATTGTTAGCAGGACGCGTTTGATGGACAATGAAATAAAAATAATGAAGAGTGAGGTTATGCGTATAACCCATGAAATACAGGCTCAAAACGATAAAATCAAGGATAATACTGAAAAAATTAAGGTACGTCTTACATTGGAACATTTTCATACATATTTCATGAATAATATCGTCATTGTTTCTATTACAGGTTAATAAAACATTGCCCTACTTGGTATCAAATGTTATTGAACTTTTGGATATGGAAGCCCAAGAAGATGAAGATGATGGTGCCGTACAAGTTTTAGATAATCAACGTAAAGGCAAATGTGCCGTTATTAAAACATCCACACGTCAGGCCTACTTTTTGCCAGTCATTGGTCTAGTAGATGCTGAAAAGTTGAAACCTGGCGATTTAGTAGGTGTTAACAAAGATTCATACTTGATATTAGAAACTTTGCCCGCAGAATATGATGCTCGTGTTAAGGCTATGGAAGTAGATGAACGTCCCACAGAACAATATTCTGACATTGGTGGTTTGGACAAACAAATCCAAGAGTTGATCGAAGCAGTCGTTTTACCCATGACTCACAAGGAAAAATTCAAAAATTTAGGTATTCATCCACCCAAGGGCGTTTTACTGTATGGTCCTCCTGGTACTGGTAAAACCTTGTTGGCTCGTGCTTGTGCCGCTCAAACAAAATCCACATTCTTAAAGTTGGCAGGTCCACAATTGGTGCAGATGTTTATTGGTGATGGTGCCAAATTAGTCAGAGATGCTTTTGCCCTAGCCAAGGAAAAGGCACCAGCTATTATATTCATTGATGAATTGGATGCTATCGGTACAAAACGTTTCGATTCTGAGAAGGCTGGTGATCGTGAAGTACAGCGTACTATGTTGGAATTGCTTAACCAACTGGATGGTTTCAGTTCAACAGCCGACATTAAAGTTATTGCTGCCACAAATCGTGTAGATATTCTAGATCCTGCTCTATTGCGTTCCGGTCGTTTGGATAGAAAAATAGAATTTCCCCATCCCAATGAAGAGGCTCGTGCCCGCATTATGCAAATTCATTCGCGTAAAATGAATGTCAGTAGTGATGTTAATTTTGAGGAATTGGCTCGTTCCACCGATGATTTTAATGGTGCCCAATGTAAGGCTGTTTGTGTTGAGGCCGGTATGATTGCTTTACGTCGTTCAGCCACTCAAGTAACACATGAAGATTTCATGGATGCCATTATGGAGGTACAGGCCAAGAAAAAGGCCAATTTGAATTATTATGCTTAGGTGAATAAAAGGCATACAAAAATCTATATTATTATCTATAAATGTAACATTAAAAATTGCGCTTCAAACTATTACTTTTTTTAAATATAATTATTTTATTAAAAAATTAATAAAAACGAAAACATCTACAAGTTTTCAAAATAAATTACAAATTTTGCGGATATATTATTCTTTCTAGCGATAAATCGAACAATTTCTAAAAGTCGAATTGAACTTTAGTATCAAAATTGTCGAGAAATCGACATTCTTGTTGCCAAATAGACGAAAAAATGTTCTTTATTTAAAAGGAATAGGTTCTTAGCACGTTTGCCAATCAATCATACAAGATTGTTTGGCAAACGTGGCCATTAATGAGTCCTACATGCCCTTAGCAGAAGTTTCATCACGTATACATTCTAAGCAATTATCATGAATAAACGATGTTATATTTTGAGCTTTTAAGTCTTTCCTGTTCCACTCTGTCACGGAATTATTAGTACCATCTCCAGCTTCGGTTATAGGAGCTGACCTTTTAACAGCTTCCAAAGAATCGGCTGACGCTAAATGTCGTTCCACTCTAAACATCCAATTTTCGAAATTTTGTCCACTGAATTGTAGTATTCCTGTTTTATCCTCTGGGCCCATAACCTTTTATTTTTATAATTCGTTTTATTATATAAATAATTGTTGAAAAGTATAAGTTTATTGTTTCAGAATTTTTCAATACAATTTTCAATACATAAACAAATTAATACAAAATTTAAAACGATTACTTATGTAACAAATTAAGTAGTTTATATAAAAATAATAAATAACAAGTAATAATAAACAAAAATGTATAAATAACAAAAAGGAATAGGTTCTTAGCAGTTTTTATTTCAACATCATCATAAATTTGTCTCTCGATTGTTTTTTAAAAGCGAAAAATCTTAAAAAAAAAAAAAAAAAACGTGAAAAGTCGACTAATTCAAAATTTAAAAATGTCGAAAAATCGATTATTTAAAAATACTAAATACAATCAAGCTTTACAAAAATCACTAAACTGAAGTATGGCTAAATATTTTTACCTTAACTTGAAAATTTCACTAAGAATCGAAATTACATTAAAAAAATCTAAAATTTTCATAAAGATGTAAATATCTAAATTTTACATAAATATCGAAATAATTCCAAATTTTAGTAAAAGTAAAAAAATCAAAATTTTAGAAAAATGTTTATATATCGTAAACATATTGAAATTTTAACTTTGGGATCCGCTGTCAGAAAAAGAAACATTTTTTTATTTTTATGTTAGACCCAAATTTAGGACTTTTGAAGATTTCAAGTTTTTGTGTTTATAAACATGAGCCAATTAGGACATTCAAAAGTGATGAACATTTTATATTATATTTTTCACTTGATATTTTATTAATTAAACTACGTGGTTTTTAAAATTTTTATTTTTACGAATTTTTATTTAAGTTTTGCATTTTCGACTAAAATTTTACCACCTAGAATTTTATCAAGTTTTTGGAGTTTCTGAGTCCGTAGATATTTTGCAAGTAGTTTATAAACAAACGTGAGCCAAATTAGGACATAAAAAGCGATTAAACTAAAAATTCTATATTCAATTTTTTTGTTTTTTTTACATTTTTTGTTTATAAGAATTTTTACGAACCATAGTTCGCATCATAGCGATGCAAATGATGCCTTTTTATTTTTTTTTTTTTATATTCTAAAGCTTTGAATTAACAAATTCGATGTGTTTTTACCAGAGACATAACTGTTATAAGATTTATGTAAAAACTGCTTCCTAACTGTTAAAAAACTTAAAAAAAATCGTCTAAGAAACAGTTATTTTTAACAAATATAAATTTCCGTTAGTTTAAAATAAATAGGTATTATAGTTGTTTATAAGCAACTTTGGGGTCGAAAAGGATAAAGCTAAGAAAAGCGTACCTATGCATAATATTTTTATTTATTTATTCCATTCATGTAATATAAAGCCTATAAGGCCAAAATAACAATATTACAAAGTAAAAAATAGTGCCTCAGCACATAAATATACAAAATCAATCTCTGTTACTAACTTTACTTAAAAATTCTATATATAAGCGAGAAAAGAAGATATATTCAGTCAAGACCGACTATATGATACCCTACACCATTGAGTATGAGCATAAAAATTCGGGAAGGGGATTTATATTAGACCTGTGGCCAATTTTACTAAATCTGAAATAAAATATACAAATACAGAATAATGCGTTAATAATATCCAGATGATTTTATACACTATAGGGCGATTCCCGGAAGTGAGTTTTTTATTGGAGCTATGGTAAATTATGGACCGATTCTCATAAAATTTTGCAATGTTGTTTCTACTTACATAAAACTTATTTGTGTCGAATATTAAATAACATTCGTATGGGAATGATGCACATTAAAGTGATTTTCGCAAGAGGGGTTTATATGGGAGCTATGGTGAATCGTAAACCGATTTTCATAAAATTTGGTACAAAGATTGATACTTGTACAAAACTTCTTTTGCACCGAATTTCATTTAAATATTACTTTTAAGGCATTTTTGAGTGTTGAAATACTATGACGGGACATTTGTATGGGAGATAGGTTCATAAAAGTACCACCTGCCAAATTTCATTGAATTATCTTCAAAATTGTGACCTGTACTTTGTGCACAAGGTTTACATGGCCACACGGACATCGTTTGATCGATACCCCAACCACCTATGGTGATGTAAGGTATAAATATACAAATATAAATCTAAATTTGTATGCTAAGCTGTTTATGGATCTCCAGCCTTTATATTAATACAAAATAAATATAAACAAAAAATAAGACCCTAACAAATTGGTAGCGACTATCAATAATATTCTAAGAATGTAGAAAACAAAAAAGTATATTAAAAACAAATAAACTAATAATGTTAGGCAATAGAAAATGGGAAATTAAATACGTAATTCAATTGGTAAATGATTCCAACATCTAGCTATCCTCAGCAGGAAAGACCTTTCAAATACAGAATATGGAATTCCAGGAATCCTAATCTGCGGATTTCTAGATGAAAGCATAAAAAATATCCATTAATTTTATTTATTTATTTATTTTTATTCATTGTAATATAAAAAGCCTTTCAAGGCCAATACAATATAAATATATTACAAAGCTGTTAACCTGAATTAAATTTAAAATAATATATATATATACATACTTATATAAAATTAAAAATCTATTTATACAAAATAAACAATTCAATTGTATCAAATCATATCAATGGTTCCCCAACCGAAGATTATTGTTAATTACAAAAATACTGAAACAAAATGATCCCAACAGTGATTAAAATAAGAATAACAAGAATATTTTAAAAGGGAGAGAAAAAAATATATATAATTCAAACTAATTGGAAAGGATGGCCATAAGTTTAAGGCGAAAGGCATTATTGGAATGGGAAAAAACTCTTAGTTCCAAAGGTAAATAATTCCAGCACCTAGCAATTCTCACAATGAAAGATCTTTCATACAATGAAATGTTAATTCTAGGAATTAAAATCTGAGGGTTCCTAGAAGAACGAGTAAATACAAATTTGGAACAAAGTAATGTAGGCAACCCCCTTTTCATAACCTTGTAAAAACAAAGTAAGCTACGATAGCGTAAAAAATTTTGAAAAGAACAACCAAGAAAACGTTTAAAATATTCTGAAATATGTTCTCTCATCCGTACATTGAAAACAAATCTCACAATCATATTAAAAATTCTATTCAATTTAGATAAAATATATGAAAAAGTCCTTGATACAATTTCAAGACCATATAGAACAGTTGACATTAAAAGAGAATGAGCAAGGCGACATCTCATTTGAAAAGGTAAGTAAATACCAGCTGAATAGAGTCTACGTAAAGTACAGGAAATTGTGCAAAGTAAATAATCAATATGACACCCAAAAGTTAAAAATCTGTCAACATAAATTCCAAGACATTTTAACTTATCAACAAAAGTAATAGCAGTACCATTCCGACTATAATCCTTAAATTTTGTAAGTGACGTGAATTTTACAAATAGGGTAAATACAAAATAATAAAGAAAACTCATTTTTTAGCTAAATATTTCTTATATTTCCATGTTTTAAATGCTTTTTTAAAAGAATGTAAAAGTATCAATATATCAATGCAACATTAATACACCATTTTTTTAAATGCTACCAAAATGTAAGGATTCTCTGCAAAGAAAAATAAAATATATTAAAAAACTTTCTCTATTAAAAAAAAAATCATGTAAAAACTTACAAGTTGAAGGTGCAGAAACACAGAAATATAGGAAAGGCTGCTAAAAACAATTTTGGTTTGGGTACTTAAAATATGCTAAATACAATAGTTATCCGATTACAGACATCTATTCAGTTTTAGGTACAGACAAATCATAGAATAATTTACCCATTCCGCCAATGCCTACCAAACTGAGGGCAACGGTAAAACGGTACAAGACTTGATCGAAAACGGAACCTTTCAAGAAAACGGGTTTACCATCCTTCTTTTGGAAGTGTTCTTGAACTTTTTTGATTTCGAAATAGCCCTTTTCGATTTCAGCTTTAGCAACTGTGCGTTGGGCGCCGGAGGTGGTGAAACTGCGTACAACGGCCTAAAAACAGAAAGAAGCAAAAAATGCTTTATAGATTTTTTTCCAGAAAAAATATAACCTATCTTACGTAATGTTTTTGGAAATATTAATCGCGATGATTATTAAATAATTTTATTATATTTGATTAATATTTGATAATTTTTTATAGTCGGATAATCTTTTATACTTACTCTGGACAAGTTCAACATTTTTTATTGTATTTTATTTTTTTTATTAATTTCCAAAAAAGAAATAGAAATGAATTTTGTCACCGTTCTCTGGGGTCTAACAAAAAATTCACATTGAGCAATATGGAATTGTCAACTTTAAAATGTCAAGTTATGACATTTGATGCTGGAATTATGCAGAGTTGCAAAAAGGGTATGTCTGTCGATTAGGGTTTTATAGATTCAACAAAAGTCGACTTTTCGATTTTTCGACTTTTTTTTAATTTTTAAATAGTCGATTATTTGACTTTTCGACTTTTTTAAATTTTGAAATAATCGACTTTTTCCGACTTTTTTTGACTATTGACTATTTTTTGTTAATTGTCTAATAAAAACTTTAAAAATAAAAATGAATACAACGCAAACAAATATAATAATTGATTAACATACAAATCTATCCAATGAGAGTGCTAGTTACACACAAAAATATGTATTAACTACACGGTTTAATGGTATATAAATAAAAGATGATAAGAAACTATTCATTTAAAATAGGATAATTTTTTAAACATTTTTCCACTTTCCGACTATTTTCGACTATTTTCAACTTTTTCCGACTATTTTCAACTTTTTCCGACTATTTTCAACTTTTTCCGACTATTTTCAACTTTTTCCGACTTTTCGACTTTGTTCGACTTTTGGCATCAAGAAAGTCGATTTATCGACAATTTTCAAATCAAAAAGTCGATTTCACTTTTCGACTTTTTACAACAAAAAGTCGATTGTTCGATTATTCGAAAGTCGATTTGATAAACCCTACTGTCGATGCAATTCTGTGGAAAATGAACGTCGTTTGACGACGAAAAATTTAGCATCAGTCCGGCATCACTTTTATTAGAAACATTCCTTTCAGAAACATAATTATAATTTTCATGAAGAAATCAAACCTAATTTTTGCTAGCATTAAAACTAAAAATTAATTTCAATAGAATAATTAATTCATTTCAATAGAATAGTCCCAGGAATTAAAAAAAAATTAACTGTTACTTCTGTAAATAGAAGATGTTAAGAGACACCCTATAGAAAACTTTATAAAATGGTAAATTCAAAATTTTCAATAAAATCTAGTTTTCAGTGAGCGTTAAAACCGAAAACCATAGGAATCAAGAAATATGACTATCACTTCCCAAAAAACTATGGACATCCCCTATCAAACTTAAAAAAATTGTAAATTTTTTGGTGAATTCAAAATTTTCAATAAAATCTACAGTTTTTGGTGAGTGTTAAAGCCATAGAATAGAACTAGAAGCATAGAATAGAACTAGAAGTTTATGTGAGAGCCACCCTATACTAAATTTTCAAAAAATTTACTCATTTTTTGAAAATACAAAAACAAAATATATGTGACTACATGTATTTTGTTGTTGTATGAATTAGGTTTCTGACAATTGAATTAGGTTTTTTTCTCTCACATAAATATCTAGTTGTTAATCTATGACTAGAAGTTTATGTGAGAGCCACCTTATACTAAATTTTCAAAAAATTTACTCATTTTTTTGATAATACAAAAACAAAATATATGTGACTACATGTATTTTGTTTTTGTATGAATTAGGTTTCTGACAATTGAATTAGGTTTTTTTCTCTCACATAAATATCTAGTTGTTAATCTATGGTTAAAGCCAAAAACAGGGTTCGATAGGGAAATTTAAAATTATTACAACTTTTTTCATTTTTTGTTAACTTTGAGTCTACATTAGACAAATTTTTATCAAGACAAACGTCAAAATGAACTCGAATTTATGGAAGGTGGCAACAGTTGTGCAAAAATAACAATATGGCGAATTCATTAATGTTTTTTGTATATGCAGTTTGACAGCTGTAACAACCAAAAATAATAATCAGCTGTTTAACTGAGGCTACCTTGTATGGATTCGCACTGATTTTGACGTTTGTCTTGATAAAAATTTGTTTTTAAATTATTAAAGATATTTTAATAATCAAAAAAGGCTATAAAAAAGGCTAGAAGCTAAAACGACAATGTTGAGGCTAAAAGCTAAGGCTAGATTTAGCCTTAAAAAAGCTAAACTGTTTATAATTTATACCATCCGAGTGTTTATGTTACGATAATGCAAAACGATAAAATTTAAAAATTACGACTATAAAACACAATTTGAAAATAATTGATATAGTAATTTTATGTCATCATATAGCAACGTCAGTAATGTATGGCATCTGCCGTTATTTATAGTTAAAAAGTTTAGCAAGTTGACAAACAAATATACAATTTATGAAATGAGTCAAAAAAATATAAAAGATTATTTTTTAACTAAGAATGAGCCATCAGAATCATCCGATACTTCTGATTCAGATGTTTAAAATATGCATATTCCTTTGTCGAAACATTTAAAATATTATGAAGACCTTTTAATTTCTCAACAATACTTCTTTGGTTTGCTTCAGTTTTTTTTTATAATATATTGAATTGAATTTTTGTTTTGAAAAAATTACTTCAGCTATAGCCGGCTATTAGCCGCCGCTGATTTAAATTGGCCTCAGCCGCCGCCGCCGACTTTTTAACATCGGCTTCGTTCTCTGTTCATGTGTAGTTTTTCTTCAGAAGTGTAATTTGGCCATCGGTTATGTGTAGTTAGCAACATTTTTGGTGGCAACACTGGATTGACATGTTATTTTCAGTTCGCCTTGAATTCGCAAATCAAAACTAATATAAACAAAAGAAGACACCAAAATTGCATCTGTATTTTATATTTTAAAATAAATTTAAATCAATTAAATTATTTAACAAAAAATAATGGGATTTCTTACAGTTTTAAAGAAAATGAGACAAAAAGAAAAGGAAATGCGTATATTACTACTGTAAGTAAAATATTCCACGTACATATTACACTTCTTAACCGTAATCGAGAATCATGATTCATAGATGTAATTTATCGTTGTTTTTTCGCAGAGGTTTGGATAATGCCGGCAAAACTACAATATTGAAAAGATTTAATGGTGAACCTATCGATACCATATCACCAACATTGGGTTTTAATATAAAAACCTTAGAGCACAATGGTTATACACTAAATATGTGGGATGTGGGCGGTCAACGTTCATTACGTTCATACTGGCGTAATTACTTTGAATGTACAGATGGTTTAGTGTGGGTAGTCGATTGTGCGGATCGCATGCGTTTAGAGACTTGTAAAGAGGAATTGGAAATTTTGTTGCAAGAAGAAAGACTGGCTGGTGCCACTTTGTTGGTGTTAGCTAATAAACAAGATTTGCCTGGAGCATTAACAGCCAATGAAATCAAAGAAGTAAGTTTTACACATTATTATCCAGTGTATTTTTAAATAAACTATATTTTCTAGATTCTCCAACTGGACAATATAACCACACATCATTGGTTAGTTGTAGGCGTTAGCGCTGTTACGGGAGAAAAGCTCTTAAGCGCCGTGGACTGGTTAATAGATGATATAGCTAAACGTATATTTACTTTGGACTGAAGAGTTAATACTCATTAAAATACAATTTGTTTATAACATTTCCATTTTCAACTGTTTTCTTTTATAAAAAATCTCATTTTATATTTATCTTCTTTATTTTTCCACCAAATATAATTTATACAAATGTTTCCAATCCTCACGATCAAATTGTGGTTTTAAATTAACTTTCACAATTTCCGAAAAGCCCTCAGCTAGCGTGGGAACACAATATTTCTTTTTCATGGTATTAAAGATCATGTCATTAATTTTGGAATGCTTGTTATCGGTCAATTGCCGAAATGCTATATTGTGTTTAACTTGAGCCACAGAAACGTTCATCATAAAACAGCGACAATTAATTTTATAAGTCTTAGCCAGCTCAATAAACTTTTTACGTGACTCAACATCAACATTTGTATTATCTACAACACATGATTTTTTGGATGCTAACGATTTGTCGCAAGCTTTTAAGCAGGCTTGTGTGCTACCCAAAGTATCGGCATTTGCTACCGTATAACCGAGCGGTGCTAAGTGTTTTTGAGTGAAATGGGACTTTCCTAAACATAAGAAAAAAAAAAAAAAAATATTTATATGTATATCAAATACAGTTCTCATTAGTTAAAGACATGTTTACCTGATCCTGGGAGACCCATCATTATAATCATTTCACATTCATCTGAAGGAATTTTAGTATCCATGGGCTCTAGCAATGGTAAGTCCTTAATATCTACTGTTGGATCAAATTCAATTCTTATCCATTCTTCTTTCTTTGCTCCCATGAAATGCTCCTCTGGTGTATAAAAGGGAACACCAAGATTGTGTGCATATAACCTATCAGCTAAAGAATGATCTTTACGACGCTTATTCACACCTTTACCGACTTCCGGCCGACCAGCAGCATCGCCCACATAAAAACTTTGTTCACGTTTAATTTTAACATTTTGATTTTTTTCCTTTTCCAAATATTCCCACATGCCCGTTAGAGGTTTGCGATAATAACCATCTGAGGTAGCAACAAATACTTGTACAGGAACTTGTAATTTGGCTATGATTTGTTTGATTTTAACCTTGAATTCATCAACATTAACTTTACCCTTTGCTATACCACCCTGATTGGTAAAGAAACATATTTTGAAGCCTTCGTCCTTAAGAGACTTTAGTTTTTTAGGAATTTCTGGATAATTTAACATCCAATCATCGCTTGTTTTGGGAAACACATTACCCGATTTGGTTTTAATTATGGTACCATCTATATCATAGGATGCAATTTTTGCTGAAGCCTTAACACCCTTACTGGTGAATATTAACATTTTACCATTTTCTACTGAATCCCAAGAATCAGCGATAGATTCTTCAATTTGCTGCGAGTCATCATCAATTTCCATATTTTTGCTGTCCTCTAAAGGTTCTACAGTTTTATTTTGTACTTCTGGCGCTGGCTTAAATACCACTTCAAATGGATGTCGTCCATAAACAATTTCTAATACATCACCATGTTGGAGCTCACATTCCGTAAACTGTAAAGCCATTAAACCATTAACACCACAAGGATTTATACCTAAAACTTTAAGTTTTATATTGGCGCTTTCTAAATCAACTTTTAATTCCAACTGTTTTTTTGAGCACTTAGTGTCACGTATGCCAGTTTCTTTATTACGTCCTACTATATTAAGACCATTTTGTAGGTGCATCACTTGATGTTCTGGTTCCAAAGGTTTCAACTGACAAGCTCGTTTCATAATTTCTTTGGTTGTTTCTTTCATAGAGCGATGAAGGTAATTGGCAATGGACATTTATTTCATCATAGAATAAAAAAGTAAACAAAATTACCAAAACAAAAAAAAAAAAAAAAAATTCACTCACATTGATGTGTTAGCTTAGCATGGATGAATTTTTGAGTACTAAAATAAGTTTCACTAAATCCATAGTAAAATAATAAAGTACTCGCACATCTACAAAAACAAAAATTGTTTGTATTTTGTTAGTGTAAAACTACTGCCCACAATGTCAGAATGCTTTGAACGGAAAAATCAGAGAACGAAAGAGAGCAAGAGAAAAAAACTCAAAAAATATTTTACATGTGAATACAAAAACAATTTGACAGTACCGCGAGGTTTGCCAATGAAAAAATTGTAAAACAGCTGGTCTTACGAGTATACTTTATTATTATACTATGACTAAATCCTTAATGAGAAATTTAATTATATTAACAATGTTTTTTTTTTTTTTTTTAATAGAATATTTTTCTTTTAGTTATGTTTATTGCATTATTTTAAATTCATAGTTTTTTCTTAGTACTTACTACTACCTAGTTACAGCAACCCTGCGTGTTCCACTTAACAGCTGGTCGCAGACAATTTTTATTGTTAATTTTTTTGCCGGTTTTTAGTCAATAAATTTTTTAATTCTAATAAATTTTTATTTCAATTCAAGAAATATATACTTCCTTACCATGGCTTCTCTAGAACCTTTTGTTTTAAGAATTAAACCCGCCATGGATGCATTCCTTAGAAATTCTACTAAACAAAATCTAAAAAACTTGGAAAACGAATTGGCTCAATTCAATTGGATGCATATGAGTATATTTAATATTCAAATTTTGGTGCCTTTGGTCTTAAAACTGGAAGAGCTTAGCAAGTTCGTTGCAACGAGATACATTTTCTTTTTTTAAATTAATTATTATTATTTTTTTTTTTTTTCATTACATTCAGTGATAATCAGGATTTGCGTACTGGATGTTTACAATGCATTACATTAGTCACCTCAAAGGTATATTTAAAAGAATTGACAGCCTTGCGTACTATGCTCGTTGTTATCCTTAAACAAGTTCGTGAATGTGATAAAGCTTCGACAAGGCCAAACTTAAGTGAAGAAATAAAATTGGCTAGTGTTCAATGTATAACGGAATGTTTCAGACGTTCAACTTCAGATGTACTGGAACAATTTTATACCAAGGAATCCGCCATGATATTGGGACAAATTTTATTGACCTTAGTAGAGTTTGTGGAAAAAGAAAAATATAAAAAATTAGTGTAAGTAAAATATTTAAATCAGATTGAAAAATCTTTTCATATATGAAAGATCTTTCATCTATCAAATTTTGAAATTTTCAACGTACATTTGTTCGAAGGTAGACGTGTTTTTTCAATACTCTTCTAAATATTTTACAGTGGGTACTTTATGTGATAACTCTCATATTTTTTGGAATTGATCAAAGATTAAATACATAACAAAATTCAGAAAAGCTGATATACAGTATCGGTCACCTAATTAGCCCACCCAACCAGAATTTTTTTTGGACTTAATTTACTTTTTCTTGAAAAAAGTTTTTAGTTATTTTATTAATTCAATATATTGACCATTATGTACTTAATATATTGCAGCCAAAACTTGGATCATTAAACTAACACTTTACGCAAAAACATTGTTTTATTAAATATTCCTATAAAAATCAAAGACAGCTAATTAGCCCACTTGCACTATTTATTACGAAAAATCTAAGTAAGCTCTGAAAAAAATTATGTTTTAATATAAAATTCTAAGTATAAAGTAATTTTAATTAATTTAAGATAATTTTCGTGGGAAGATTTCATGGAAACATCCATTAAAATACTAATATTCGACAACACATACAAAGTGGTCAAAATCGATTAAATCCATTAAGAAAATTGGTTAGAAAGGTTAGATAATCATTACATTATCGTCAATAATCCTCCAAAGTATCATAAATCATTCAAAAACCTCAGCGCTGTGCAAAGAAATGAAAAACTTAGTTAAATTGCGAATTTCAAAAATAGAAAAATCATAAATTTCGCAATGAAACTCTGACTTAAAAGATTTATGGCGAATAAAAAACGCTTTAAAATGTACTTAAGTATCTACTAAAACTAAAACCAATTGCCAAATGTTATACTATATAGTATAAAAAGCATCATAAGTATAGATGTTTCAAAATAGAAAGTAAGTTCTTTATATCAGTAAAAAAAATAACAAAGAATTTTATCTAAAGAAACCGCTTGGATGAGATGCATAAAATATTTGTCAATAAGTTACCTAGACGAATGATTTAAAAAAAGTTATTTTCAATTTTGCAATGTTAAGGTAAGATTTTACACTTTCTTTTTAACTAGAATACTAATAAAACTTTTTAATACATCGCATATTACCAACTACCAGCAATTGTTTGCACTAGATAGTATCGATATAATATCTATTAAATATTATTAGATAGTTTATCAATTTTAAAATGATTTCTCAACTTTTATTTTTCTTTTGGAAAAGATTTTTCTTACTTAAATGCTGATTATTTGATCATCTAAATTCGCGGAGTAACTCAAACCGTAATTTTAGTTAACGAATTTAAACTTTTTGTATTGCTTTCGATGTTACAGATGATTGTTTACCATAATTAAAGGACTATCAAGGTTTCTATAAAATTTCATAATATTTTAATTTACATTTTTCGCGATTTTTATTAAATGTCGAATATTTGAAATATAAGACGTTTTAACCAATTTGGATATGAAATTTTTTACGAAAATTGCAGTTCTTCTATTTTTAAATTGTAATCCATATGAAAAATTACTTTTTTTAAAGCTTGCTTTGATTTTTCGTAATAAATAGTGTAAGTGGGCTAATTAGCTGTCTTTGATTTTTATAGGAATATTTAATAAAACAATGTTTTTGCGTAAAGTGTTAGTTTATTAATCCAAGTTTTGGCTGCAATGTATTAAGTACATAATGGTCAATATATTGAATTAATAAAACAACTAAAAACTTTTTTCAAGAAAAAGTAAATTAAGTCCAAAAAAAATTCTGGTTGGATGGGCTAATTAGATGACCGATACTGTATGTACATTTTTTTAAAAACATTATAAAAAATTTATGAAAAAGCACAGATGAAAATTTAAATGAAAGTATTTTTACAAAAAAATAGCTATTTATAATAACTTAAAATCAAATATATTACAAAAACACTGATATTACATTTTTAAAATCCGCAGATTTCGAAAAAATGTGATAATTTGAGTTTTTAGCCATATTAACAAAGTTGTTTTTAATCAATAATTTTCCATACAGCATAGCTTCTTTGGAATGTTTAATGATGGTATTTTATGTAAACGATGAAGCCGATCGTATGGATGTTGTTTTACGTAATCAAGTTGCCAACACAATATTTATTTTTCTACCCAAAATTGTAACAGTTTTATACCAAATATCAATTGCCGATGACACCATAGGAGAAACCATCAAAATTGTAAGTATTTTTCCATAAAACAATTTTGCTAAATGCAATTAATCTCATTTAATCATATTTCTCATAAAAGTCTTCCATTAAAGCCTTGGGTCGTATATTGTGTGTTATTTATGAAGAAACTACAGAAAATCTAATACATGCCAAATATGATGTGGGAGCTTTTAAAAGACTACTCAACGAAAGTCTAACACATACCAGTGATAGCTTGGATAACGATATTTTAGCCCTCAAAAAGAATAGAGAAAAATTGGAGGAACGCATGAAACAATTACAAGGAGAAGGACGCACACAAGAGTGGATACAAGCTACTTCGAAAAAATTACGTATTATTTTTACGCAAACTAGTATATTAAGATCACATACGTCAACAAAAATACGCAAAGAGTATGCTGAAATGTGTTGTCTTCTTATGGAAACATGTTCGCATAATCTTAAAGAGAATTTCTTGTTTATGTTGGAATCTGTTGTAGCTCTAACAGAAGATGAAGATTTGCATGTACGCAATCTTTGTTGTAAATGTATAGATCGTTTGCAAAATAATCATTGTAATGAGGGAATATTTGATGAAAATTCCGAATTACTGCTGGATGAACATCTGACAAAATTGCCTAGAATTATAGCGCGTTGTGATGATACGGAACAGTATGCTGAGTTAACATTTCTCAAAGGTTTTTTAAGGTCACTAAGTTCAAAGAAATTGCAATTGCTACTTTCTATACCTCATAATTTGGAAATGTTTTGTATGTGCTTATTGACGGCCTTAGATCTAGAAACATCTGTTGATTTACTTACAGAAGAGTATTCATTGCGCGAAATGGATGTAGATTGCGATTATTTAGAAAGTAGCAAATTACCTTGGCGTAAATTTAAGAATTTAAATTCGGAACGCAGTGTTAAGTGTTTAAATGAAATTTGTGGTATTTTGGGGAAAACTCCGATATTAAATCGCATTATTGTTTATTATCTTCTGGAAATGTTACAACGACAAGATAAGGCCATGAATGAAATACTTTTAATGCTATTATGGTTGGTCACAGCTAAAGAAATGAATAAACAATTTCAATGTAAGGATTTGAATTTGGTGAAACAATTACTAGATGAATTATTGGATGAGAAACATTGGCATTTGGCTTTAGAACCGGATAAAGTAAAACAACTTAAAGTCAATAGAGTAAGTAGAATTTTAAATTAAATATATATACCTACTAAATTTATGAAATTTTGTACTTAGTTACATACTTTTATATTTACGAGAGTACACCTGGGGTGCTTCGCTACCCCTATAGTAATGTTAATGTTAATATTTATTGAGCCTTTTTTTAACAATAAAAGTTAATAATTTTAACTAAAAAAAAATAACAAAGATTTCTTAAGACTATAATGTATTATCTTATAGTACAGTAAATATTTACAGTACCATGCTTTTACAATAAGATTAAAACAGATTAAAACAAATGTTTTACATACAAAAAATTACGCTCTTGCTCCCGAAGCTTACATATCTTAAGAGGAAAACTCTTAAAATAAACTTACATCTAAATTAAATACAAAAAAATAATAATCAAAAAAATAATAATAATAATAAAAAAACAAAATTCTCAAAAAGGTACTATCCTCTATGAGTACCAGGCGTACTTTTTTTGAAAAAACTATGTCTTAAATTAATATTTAAGTCAAAGTTGGGAAAATTTTCGTTACAAAAACCGATAGGTGAGAGATAGTTAGTATTATGCCAATTTGTATTTCTCTGAACTGAAAATATTCCTTTGACGTGATGATTTTCATAAACTGCAAGTCTATTTATAAACCTTTTCAAAATGTCACACACATATAAACCTATTGGTGTTATTTTTGAATTTCGATATAAATATATATTCGTATATCGCTTATTTAGTGCTTCAAAATTCTTTTGAATACTACATCTTAAAACTTTACGTTCAAATATATCTAATTCTCTCATTACAGTAGGTGAAATACTAAACCAAATTGGAAATCCGTATAAGAAAACCGGTCTTAAACTTGTTTTATATAAAAGAAGTTTCGTTTTCTTTGATAAGTTTATACATAATTTTTGAAAACAACCCCATTATCTTATAAGATTTGTTTAAAACTGTTCTTGCGTGTCTGTTAAATTTAAAAAGATTATTAAAATTGATTCCAAGATATTTTAGATTATTTACAAATGGTATCTCTACACCACCAAGAAAGAGTTTCAATCTTTTACTCTCAGGAACAACATAATTTTTGCATTTTCCCGACGCATTGCGGAGTCAAATTGCTTCACACTTAGCAGCATTTATTTTCACCCCCCAATCATTATAATAGTTTCTAACAATTTGAAGATGATAATAAATTTGATTCAAAGCGTCAATAGGGGATTCACTATGAGAATAAAGAAAGGAATCATCCGCATAAAGTAGGCTTGTTGAATTTGGTGAAATGTGAGGAAAATCATACATAAATATATTGTATAGGTGTGGAGCTAAAATGGAACTTTGTGGAACGCCGCACTTAATTGTACCAGTATTTGACAATTCACTATTAAATTGTACACAAAATGATCTTTCGTTAAAAAAACTTTGGAAAAGTTTAACTATATTGGCACTGAATCCTATTTGAATTAACTTATAAAGAATTCCATTATGAGATGCATGGTCGAAAGCCTTTTCAACGTCCAATGAAATCGCTACTGTGCAGCGACGATTACGAAGATTACATACTACATCATTTTGAAATTTTGACAACGCATCAACAGTAGAGTGTCCTTTTTTAAAGCCGAATTGAAGATCGGAAATATAAGATTCACTCATAGATAGGTCCATTTTTACCCTTATTATTCTCTCATAAAGTTTCCCTATGTTTGATAGTAAAGATATTGGTCTCAAATTATTGATATCTGTATTGTTAGGTTTCTTTTGTATAGGAACAATTTTTGATACCTTCCAAGCATTTGGAAAATATGAATTATTTAAACAATTGTTAAAAATAATCAGCAAATATTCAAATGCTTTTATGGGAAGTTTTTTTATAATAAAATTGGATATATTATCCAAACCACACGATTTTTTATTATTAATGCAATTAGAATGCTCTAACATCTCATCTATAGCTGAAAGATTCTCATAATTTTGTGTATTTATTGCTGAGAAACATTCAGAAAAAGTGTGTATACATGGAATGTCATTAATAGTATTATCAATAGTATTTAAAATATCAGCAACATTTCTAACTGATGTAGAACCACTGTAAATTCTTGAAAAATTATTTTTTAATTCGTTCAATATTAACGTCTTATCTTCTAATACTGTACAGATACACTTCTCAGATTTTTATTTCTTTTGTATCCTATTATGTTGTAAATTTGACGATGAGCAGTAGGTCCTGGTTTAATTTGCTGAAGTTTTCTGCTAAATAATTGAGACTGTTCGAGCTCCACTTGTCTCTTAATAATTATGTTTAATAGTTGTATTTGTTTCGATAAAAGTAAATAATCTGGATCAACTCGGCATAAATTTCGATGATATTTCCTTTTCAATTCCTTTTGCCACCTATATTAAATTTTAAATAAGCTTTTAATTTTGTCAGAAACAATAAACTTTCTACTCTTGCATTCAATTATATCCGAATGATAACTAGTAACTGATTGTATAGTGCATGTGAAATCGTCGATATACTTATCAATTTCCAAGTTCGTAAGATTTCTATTTGAATCTGGATAATGATTTAAAATGACACATCTAGCATCATTTCTGAAGTTTTCCCAATTTGTTCTTTTATAAGATGTGAATTTGTCTGGTTGTTTTAAGATAATTTCAAAACTTGACTGTTTTATTTGAAGTTTAAGTGGAAAGTGATCAGAAAATGTAGAAAGGGTTGATGTTTTATAATTAATGTTTGAAAAATCTATAAGTAATGAAATAAAGTAATGAAATAATATGTATGAGTAGTAACTTTTACCGCTTATAATTTCTTAAATACTGAACGAATTTTAGTAAAATTTAATGGTATATTTTCTATAAAATTAGCATGTTTAATGTGAGCGTAAAAGGGATTATAGGAAATTTGTTTGTCTATTAATTATATAGATATGTGTTTAGGGTTGCCAAGTTAAGATTCATAAAAAGCTGGATTTTGGAAAAATAGTGTAAAAAAAGTTTTTTATTAACAAATTTATGCACTTTGTTAGGAATATGATACTTTAAAATACAATTGGGAGATTCACAAAGTGTGCTATCATGTCGTATTGTCATAATGTCATAAAATTTTACAAAAGAAAAGCAACAAAAATATTTTTTATACATTGAAATATTTTAGGACATATGACAATATGACATGATAGCACACTTTGTGAATCCCCCAAATATCTATATTTAACTTAAAAATTGTCTTTGAGATTATTGAAATTTAATTTTTTAATTTTAATTTTTTAGCAGTTTTAAAAACTTACATTACTTTTGGTTTTGCGACTCCCCAATACGTATTTCATCAATTATTTTAAAAGTTCAAAATTTGAATACGAAGATTTGAATACTTTTTTACAAAATTTTCAATCTGTCGTCTTTTTCGTGTTCTCTTAAAATATTAGGTTCTTTATCGATTTTAATTTGTTTTTAAAAATTAATATTTTTAGCTGGACCAGGGATGAAAAAGTTGGTACTATAGTAATTTTTTTGATACTATTTAACATTCAAAAATAACGAAGTACTCCCAAGAGTCAATTGGTACTGTCCAATGATAAACTGATATTCCATAAATCGAATTAAAAATAAAATTTTTTAATGAAAAAATAATTTGGAGATATATAAATTTTAAATAGAAATCAATGTTTTTTTTATTTTTTTTTAACAAATATTGAGCTTATAATGACCACTATCTTCGACTAAATTTAGTGGCTTTCCGAGAAATTTAATAAGTAATTAGGACAATTTAAATAAGTTTATAGGACAAAAGAACTATATTATAGAAACATTTGAGTTGTACGTTTAATTTATAGTTATAAACTCTTAAATATACAATTATTACTAAAAAGTACAAGTTTCTATGCAATGTAAATCAAATTGAACTGAAAATGTTCCAAACTTCAAAGACATCAGGTAATCTATATATATAAAAATTAATGTGTGTTTGTATGTATGTTTGTTTGAAGTCTGTAGCCGCCTTAACGGCTAAACCGATTTCCTTGAAATTTTCACAGTGTGTTCCTATATGCCTGGAAGGAAAAATAGGCAAATTTTTATTTTTAAATTCTATGTGGGCGAGGTGCCACGCCCACTTACAAAATAACTATTAAAAGTAGTATATCTCGGAAATTGGTAATACTAGAGTCCTCAAATTTTGCACGAACAACTTTGACACCTATATGAACATTCTGGAAAAAATAGGCGAACTAGCAATAGGGGGTGTGGCACATCCCACGCCTAATATTGCTTGCCAATACCAAATGCCGTAAATTTAGGAAACTATAACAGTTACATTTCCCAAATTTTGTACAATAAACTTAAGTGTCAATGTGAACATTTTGAGCAAAAATGGGAGGAAAAGAAATAGTGGGCGTGTCATCTCTCACATAAAGTTAATGTACGACAAGCATTAGCTTCAATATGAATATTTTGGACACAAATTAGTACACTAGCAATAGTGGGCGTGGCACCTCCCATATAAAGAAAATATTAAATTATCATATCTGAGAAAATATAACAGTTAGAGTTCTAAAATTTTGTCGGAGCCACTTTGGTATCAATATTAATATTTAAGAAAAATATGGGCGGACTAGAAGTAGGGCGCATGGTACCTCCCATATGAATTAAATGCAAAAATTCGTATATCTGGGAAACTATTGGAGTTGGAATGCTCAAATTTTGCACAAAGAATTTTGACATCCATGAAAACATTTGTCTAATAAATTGGCGGATTATGGGGTATGGTCCTTCCCATAAAAAGTAAATACAAAAATTAGTATATCTGGGAAACTATTATAGCTTGAATTTTCAAATTTTGCACGGGAAACATCTATTTATCGGGGTGTGGCGAAGCACACCGGGTATTAGCTAGTAAATTATATTTTATCAAAACAAAAAAGGTATTTTCGATTTTCAGAACATGGAAAAAAGTCATGGAACAAAATGAAATCGAATGAAACCAAATTTTCGAAATTGATAACACAAACTGCGAAAATTTTCATTTTCACATGAAAATGAAATATAGAACATAACCGTATATTTCATTTATTTTCACTTTTTTGGAAGTAATTGTTAAGAACTTCCAAAAAAGTTTAAAATATGCACTTTGTTCAACTTTTGAAGTGGTGAAAATGTTCTTTTTTTGGAAGCTTTGATCGTTTTTTGCTTGGTATTAGATAAAATAAATTTTTGAGTTTCATTCGATTTATTCCAATTTTTTCTATTAAAGCAAATATGTTATTTTTTTCATAAAAGTTTAAATATGCACTTTGTTCAACTTCTGAAGTTTTTTTTTTCGAAATATCTAAAAATTTAGGGGGTGTTTTGAATTTTTTTTTTAATTGTTTGTGATGTCCTCGATTAGATAATTTTTCGGGAGGAAATAAAAAGTGCATTTTTGAGTTGTTATTAAAAAATTAACTAAAGAACCATTTTTTATAGAATGAATGTATTTAAAAATATACATAAAAATCGATTTATTACAAACTGTTAGTTATTATTATTAAATTGCTACACAGAAATTTTTAATAGCTTTATCTAATGTATATCTTAAACATTAAATATATTATTTACAATAAATTGGTTTCTTCTAGCATACAGATTGGTTTGTTGATCGTACACCTGGACTTTATGAATCAGCTATAGAAATACGAACACAAGATTATGATTCGGATGACGAAACAGAAGGTATGTTTTTAAATATATCCTTAACATTTCTATATAAAAAAATAAAAATTTTACTATGAATTTTATTCATAAATATTTACCCAATTCACAAAGTATATATGTTACATAGAAAATAACTAGAAGTCCAACTCTTTTCATTCGCTCAGAAACAAAAACTTACTCTCTTCACACGTATAAATTTGTTCTGTAGAAAATTTTACTAACACATACAAAGAGTTCAGTTATTTTCTATGGTATGTTATTTTAGTTATTGTGTTGTATGTTATTTCAAATAACATATTTTTTACATTTTTTAAATTTATATTGAAATTAAACATAACATTATATCATTTTGAAACCTATATTTATGAATTCTGTTAAAAATTATCCTACAAGCAAAGTAATACGAAAATGATTCGAAATCGTATTGCTTAGAAGAAAAAAATTATTGTGGCAATATTCATATTCGTATTGCGGAAGTTTCCTCCATCGGGAGAGATTGTGCGTCAATGGCAATACATCTAAGCAATAAGAAATCGATACGCCTGGATGAAAAATAAGCAATATTGCTAAATAATCATCTAGGTGAAAAAAGGACGATAATGCCAGATAATCTTCTGGAAGATGTGATAATAATATTATTGCTAAAAATGTATAAATAATAAATTGCTAAAGAAATCTAAAAATAATATGATTACAATGCTTTACCATCTTGTAAATCTTGCATATATATCGTCACATCATAAGGCCTGTAAAATTTGCACGCTCACATAAAATATTGTTTGTATATAGCTGTACAAACCAGGTAGCATGTAATGCGGACGGGCATCGTTAAATCGACTTGGATTTTTCATTAAAAAAAATAAAATAATTTTATATTTTGATATTTTTCAAAATAACAATACAACAACTCCTTCGAAAATAACACACTTATTCACAAAGTTCTATTTTTCTTCATATACAACTTTAACAAAAAACACAATAACGAGGTTGTGAATTGGGTAATTATGTTAATATTTTCTTAGTATATTTTTGCTATTTTATTTAAATATCACTAAAAAACAGTCAGAGATCAATTAAAAAAATAAATACTACCAAAAAATATATTATAAAAATTAATTAAAGTTTGCGCATGAAAAAATTACTTGATGCTAATAACCTAGGCAACCAAAAGTTTGCCTTAAAAAATGTGTTTTATGCGCATAAAAATGCTCATGCGGATGATCATTCGATTTTGTTTATATTTCGAAAAATCGGAAAAGTGTGTAAGTTTAAACATCAATATCTCTAAAAGTTGTTAAAGGATTTTGATGATTTAGACTGCATGTAGAAAACTTAACAAAACCAAAAGAGTTCATCAAAATTATATTGAAAGAATAAAAAATAAAAAACAGGTTCTGAAACCATTTTCTAACGCTTCTAAATGTGACAATTTCGAACAAAAATCATTGATTAAAGAACTAGTTCTAGAATAGTTCCATAGAATGAGTACTCGCTAGATAACGCTTCTACAGAACTAGTTCTGGAGGTGACAATTTCAAACAAAAGTTATTTGTCGTATCGCCAAAGTAGAACGAGAATAGGCTATTTTCAGGTATTCTAGAACTAATTGGAGTTGTGTCGTTCATGAACGAATCGATTCAATTGAACGAATCAGTAAAATGAACGATGTTGATTCATTCTTTTTTTTTTTTTTTTGAATCATATATTTAATATTGCTTAAGACAAAATTGTGTTAAATTTATTAATTATATTTTTATTTATTTATTTATTTATAAAATATTTATATACATAATAAATTATGAGTATAAATAGTAGAGGTATTAGGTACTAACAACTAAGGCTTTCGACCTATATTTTAAAAAGTAAGACTATATATTAAATTTTATTGTATAGGTTGCAATGTTTTAAAATAGTTATGACGGCTTTTACATTTTCAATATTAATGTTTTTTAAAAGTTCAGGTAGGCAAATTTTGCCGTAAAGTGCAATTTGTGTGTTGTTAATAAAGTTACAATTAAAAATAAGATGATTAATGTCAAACATTTGATTTGAGTTGCATAGATTACAAATATTTGGTGATGTGTTTTCAAAGAGATGTTGGTGTGTGATTAGGGTGTGACCTAATCTAATCCGTGTATATTTTCGTAAATCGAGTTTCGATATTTCATTAGGATATACTGCTACTGATCCCTGTGGATTAAAAGTTTTGTAAAGGTGGTGATAGTTAGACCAAATTGTTGCTTCTTTGGCTCTAGTGGCTGAAAATATAATGCGTATAATGTCAGATTTATTCGAAGACGAATAAGATAATATCGGCGCGTTTGTTGCGTATTTGGCAGCTTCATCGGCCAAAGAATTACCTTCAATGCCGATATGACTGGGGATCCACATGATTTTAAATTTATTGTTAAATTTTATTAGAATATCTCTTATTTTCGAAATAATAAGATTTTTATTTTTTGTATTTTGGATGGCAGTGATTGTAGATTTCGAGTCAGTGCAAATAATAAATTTTCCACGTATATTTTTGTACTTGTTGAGGGCGAGTAGAATTGCTGTAGATTCTGCGGTAAATATTGAGCATCTATGGTCAAGAATTCCTAAGTAGTCAGTTACGAGGTTGTCGTTGATTATCGCAAATGATGTTGCATTTAAAGTTTTGGACCCGTCAGTGTAAATTATTTTCCAATTTTTTGTTTTGTAAAAAGTGGAAATATCTTTGAATAGAGATATATAGTTGTTGTTGGGTGTAGAACCTTTTGGTAGCACAATGAGATCATGAATGAAGCATGAGCTTTTTAATTTCCAGTGTGGTTCAGTTGGAGTGTAGGATTTTTGTGGTATAAGTGGTATGTTAAGATCTATTGCCATATTGAGAGCCAGACGAACGGTTGATGGAAAACGAAGCTGAGACTGATTTGAGATGTTGTGAATGCGTCCTAAAAGTTGCTGTTCAGTGGGAAATAAAATTTTTGTGATAAACTTTGCAGTTGAGTTATCAAATTTATGTTTTAATGTGGGTAGTCCGGATTCGGCCATCAGATTTTTTATAGGTGTAGATTTAAGTGCTCCAAGGGCTATTCTTATAGATGAATTGTAAATTGGAATTATTTTTTTCATCTGAGCGGCTGATGTTTTGCCGTAGATAATTATACCATATTCTAATTTAGATAAAATAGTACTGCGTACAATATTAATAGCAGTGTTTGGATGAGTATTGCATTTTTTGCAATTGAGATATTTAATTAGATTGAGACGTGAGTGTAGAGATTTTTTTAGGTTATCTATGTGTGAAGACCACGAGAAGTTTTTATTGAAAATTACACCAAGTATTTTTAAATTATTGACTGTTACTATTTGTTTGCCTTGTATGACAATGTTAGAGTTATTACATATCTTTTTCTTACACACGTGAAGGCATTTAGTTTTGGCAATAGAGATTTTTGAACCTGTAGTGCTACACCAATTATTTATAGAGATGAAGAGTTGGTCAATTTCTACTTGAGTATTAATATTTTCTTTATGTTTACATAGTATGTATAGGTCATCTGCGTACATTACGTGTTTAAAAAATTTATTTTCTGAAATAATTTTGTTGAGCTTGTTTGTAGCAATTTGAAATAAAACCACCGAAAGAGGAGAACCTTGAGGAATCCCGTTTTGTAGAGGTTGTATGGATGAATATGTATTGTTTACGTTTGTCCTGATTTTTCTATTTGATAAAAACGAGAACACAAATTTGATTATTTTTGGACCAACTTTCCATTCTTTAAGTTGGGAAATAATTGTATGAATACCTACACGGTCAAACGCTTTTTCAAAATCTATAGATAGTATAGTTAGATGATTTCGATGGGAAATTGCACAAGCACAATGGTGGTCTATATAAGCTAGAGCGTCAATAGTACCTTTATTTGGTTTAAAAGCTACTTGATGAGGTGATATAAGTTTATTTTTTAATAGAAACCAAGTAAGCCTTGTTGCAACAATTTTTATTATACTATAATTGTTAAAAACAAATCAAATTTATTCTTATCCATTAATTTTTGCTCATAAAGTGTTCTAAGAAACAAATGAAATAATTGTTTCAGCTGATGTCTCTTCATACAAACATAAATCGTTCAGACTCTTTCATTTGTTGTATATATGTATACTCACACACTCATCGTTCAGGGTCTGATCAATGTTAAAAAATGAACGATGAATGCAATGATCGAACTGAATCAAAACTCAACGAACGAACTGAAAACTCAAAACGGTAAGCATCTCTTGCTTTAATAAACAAACATACATATATAAACAAAACTAATTCCCTTTGGTTTTATTTTCTTTCTTTTCTCTTTCCCATAAATCCTCACAACATTAACTTATAATTTCTCATCTCTCTCATCTTAAGGATTTATTTCCCCTACAAATAAATCCTCCCGTTCCTAATTAATTCATGTGGTCCTTCGAGCCATATTTATTTATTTATAAAAAATTTTGAACGTTGTGAACGAAACAGTAAAATGAACTATTATGTCCAACTCTAGAACTAATACAATTTTTCCCGGATGAAATTAATTTTAAACAAGGGAGAATGTTGTATTCGGCTTGTCCGAATCTATATATAATATATACCCACCATCAACTTTTTCAAATTTTACGTTCTATGGGAGGTGGGCGGTAAAGTGGGCGGACCACGCCAATTTTTTGTTTCCGATTGGTCCTGAAACTATCTGTACAAAATTTCGTTGCCGTATATGCTTTTGTTTAAGGGATATCAGCAAAAAAGTATGAAATGAAGCTACAACGAACACCATGTGTTTCTAGTATTTAGCCTATAACTTTTTTGTTTATTAACCGATTTTGCCCATTTTCAATACCAAACAAACCTTATAAAAGATAAATATTTCAAATTTTCGTCTCCTAGGATGTCCCGTACGAGCCATGTCCTACTTTCAACAGACATACAGACGGACGAACATAGCTAGATCGACTCAGAATCTAACCAGCAGCCAGCAAATATACACTTTATGGGGTCTTAAATGATTTTTTCGACATGTTACATACGGAATGTCAAAATCAATATACCATCCATCTTTTTGATGGTTGGTATAAAAAGCTCACAAAAAATAAAAAATACAAAAATTAAAAAAAAAAAAAAAAATTTATGAAAAAACTTTCGGGCTGTCCCACGTTCGACAAAATATATGGGAAACAATAAGAATATTTAAAATTTATTTGTTGTTTTCCATAAAAATTGTTGAAACCAAATTTTCGTTCGATATCGTGGGACAGGCTGAAACGGCCTGGACTATTTTGTCCCAGAACAATTTATATTGCATTTTTTATCACATATAATAAAGGTATTCACCTCAGAAATTGCAACTTTGCTAGACTCTTGCAAAGTAAGTTGTGCAAAATTTATTCTATGTGGTTGTTGTTGTGTTTACAGACATCGATGCAGAAATTTGCAACTTTCTGAACTGAATACCTTCAATAATTTTTTTTATATTAGAGGGAGAAAAAAATTTAGACAGTAGACATTTTTCAAAAATGCATTTAAAAATTGCATTTGCATTATGAATGAATTTTTCATTGATAATATTATTTTTAAATTAGTAAATTTCTAGAAAATATATTTATTTTATATATGCAAATCATTAAAATCTGTTAACAACTTTTAGAGATATTGATGTTAAAAGTGGAGATATTAAAATGGCTCCATAGAGTATGCGTGTGTCAAATATTAGCAAAATCGGAAGACATTAAAAATATTTTTGAGCGTTGTCTCGTGGAGTGGATTATATGATGAAATTTTAAATATAGATGAAATTTAGGCTATAAGATATAAATTAAAATTAAATTGATGGAAATAACGAAATTCGCACCTAAGTTTTAATAAAAATATTATGGGAAACATTCTAGATTCCATGCAATGCAGGTGAATTCAGCTAGTAGTACTTTATAAATACTTATTTTTTTATATTTAATTAATCCAATTAAAATATATTACTATTCTTCATAACATTTTTCTTTAATAGATTTAATACAAAAACAACAAAAAGTTACTATATCTGATGCAGAATTTAATGTTTTACATACCTGCATAGTGTTGGACTGTTTAGCTCATTGTGCCTCATATGTAGGAGAAAGGTTTGATGGTTATGTTTTTCAAACATTGCACAAAGTTTTATTAAAGCTGGGTAAGTATTTAAAATATGTATGTTTAAATTATAATTAAAATAAAATTAATAAATTGATATTAACTTAAAGCCCACAGTAATTCCATGGTATATAAAGCAGCCAATTTTGCATTAGTATCTATACAAAAATCTTTAAGATTTAATAAAGCCTTACATTTAATAGAAGGTCATATTGATTATATAACCTACCATTTAAATATGTTATTAAAAAAGGTTAGTTAGTAACTATTTAAAAATTTAACTTTAATAATTAAAATGTTTTTATTTTAAAGACACCAGAAAGTAAATCAGCTGTAGATATACTTTCGGTGGTTTTACAATTTTCTTCACGTAATAATCTGCCCCATTTGGAAGTAATTTTTGAAACAATCTACAATGAATGTTCTAAACAATATGAAACTTACAATGTAATTTCTTATTTAAAAGTATTTAATGCTTTTTTAAGACACATTTCTTCTTGGCTGTTATCATGTAATTTAGAAATTAAAGATGGTCAGAAAATGCATATTGATTATGATGATGGCAGTGAAATTATTGCAAATGAACATAATTTATTAACTTCTTGGTTGGATATTTTAAATAGTGGTAAAATATTTAATGAAGATATCACTATGGAATCTTCTAATAATGCTAGCAAAACAGAAAATTGTGATAGCCAAACTGAAAAGGAAGATGTGGAGGATAGTACGTTACAATTACCAAGACATATTGCAATGATTAAATCCATATTACAACAAGTTATAAAGTTTTTATCCTCTCATGAAGTGCAATTGCAAATTTTATCATTGGAATGTTTAACGTGTGGCATACCATTATTGCATGATTATGAAAATGAATTGTTACCGCTGGTACACACGACTTGGTCACCGCTTGTGGAGAAATTTCGCCAGAAAAATGCTTTAGTTTTAAATCGCTGCTTTTCTTTATTAGAAGTTTTGGCAATAAATGCTAAGGACTTTATCACAAAAAGAAGTTTAGAGTAAGTTATTTTAAATAAAAATTTCTTGTAAACATTTGAAGACAATGCGTTATTACTTTATTATTACAGTGATGTTATACCATTTCTTAAAAATTTTCTACAACTAGCTGCTGCGCATTCATCTAAAGAAACAATTACTGTGTAAGTGTTATTGAAATTTCAAAAATTAATTGTTTTTTATAATTTAAATGTATATTACATATCAGCCTTTTAATTTGTATGTGCTCGGGTAACTACATTTTTAGAAATTGGATTTTAAAACTTGAATTAAAAAAATGACATTAATATTATTATTATTAGTAGTTTCATAGAAATCGATAGTAAACAACTTTGGACCATCTACTGGAATGTTGAATACAAATGTAGTCACTATATAAAATATATGGAATTTCGTACATTTTAATGAAAATGTGAAATTAAATAATAAGTAATTTTGAAATGATTGAAGCGATTAACACAAAACTTTACATATGTAAGTGTAACAGAGAAGTATACGAGTTAAGGTTTTAAACGCGGACCCTACAATTCTCTCAGAAGTAGAGTTATGGGATCTTAAAATTGGGAACCTCTGTCTATATGTTAAAAATAAGATTTTTTTTAAAAAACCTTTGTTTAAATTTTCAAAATATCGTAACATTTAGTAACAAAATTTGCATTTACATACATATATAACAATCAGGTATGTGATTTCGATTTGAAAATGATCGATTATTTTCAAATCGAAAGATTTAAAAAATTTGTGATAAATTTCGATCGATTATAAGAATAATTTTTGAAACAATGCTTAATGTTTTCTTTACAAGATACAGCCTAATGAAAATCAAGGAAATTTTTTTCGGGAAACACTTAATATTTTACAGTAACATCTGATAAAAAGTAAGTTAAATTATACACTTTTATGAAAGATATGAGTGATTCCATGTGAAAACGGACAGCAATCGGATTTGACATCTCCGATTTCAATGAAATTCACTACAATCATTGACCATTGGAAATATTTTCGAAAACATGAAATTTCAGACCCATGTTTCTTTTCGGTCCGGAAATATGACGTTTTAAAAAACGAAAAAATGTTAAAAACTTTACAAATTAATGCTTATTTAAATTTTAATAACTTCTTAAATATACATGGTAGATCTCTAGTTGTTGCTGCATATTAAAGACAAAGATATTACCTTCATAAAGATATATAAAAAGTTTTTTACATCAAAAGTTCAAAGGTCAAAGTTGGAAATACAAAAATTCGAACTATTATATTTCAAAAACCGGTATTTTTAAAATTCTTAAAAAATTATATATTGTTGACATAACTTTTCTCCATATGGATATACAATTTCAAGTTGGAACCTTATTTAGTTTAGGAGTTATGAACAAAATTAAAATCCAATTATTAATTACTCCTAAGCTATAGAAAATAAAATTTTAATTTTCGTGTAATTTTAAAAATAAGGACATTACCTTAAAAATGATATATAGTGAGTTACTTTAGATCGAGAGATTAAAGGTCAAAATAAGACTTACAAAAAATAAACCATTATATCTCTGAAAACGATATTTTTAAAATGCTAAAAAAAATTATATAATATTAATACAACTCTGTTTCATGCTTGTGCAAAATTTTATGTTGGACACTCATTTAGTTCAGAAGTTATGTAACAAAATATAAAAAGTGAAGTCAAATTTTGTATATACAATTTTATTTTTTTAAATATGTGCCCATAAAAATAAACAATTTCAAAATAATTTTTGTAAATATTTTAAATTGTACATACAAAAAATATTTTTTTTTGTGTGTTTTACTTCATAATTCCTAAACCAATAGAGGCTCCAACTGAAATTGAAATTTGGCACAAATATAGGGAAGGGTTCCATTATCAATATATGTATTTTTTAAGAATTTTAAAATACCGTTTTTTGAGATATTAAGCTTTAATCTTTATATTATCGATTTTGACCTTTGAACTTTCGAAGTATATAAATGTTTTACTTATCGTTTTATAGTCAATTTGTTTTTCTCTTAAATGAAATAAAAATAAGAATCTTACAATGTATATTTCAGAAGTTATGAGCAATAAAGTGTGATTACTTTTGGAAAAAATTCAACCGCTTTTTGATTTTTGAAACATTATATTTTTGGACCGGGAGGATTCTTTACTCAGAAAAATTGTGATTTGAGCAACATTTGCAATACTTAATATCTGTAGCGAATTTCATTGAAATCGGAGATAAAAGGGGAGTTTAGGGGCAAAGATAAGAAATATATCCAATTTTGGCATTTGCCACATTTTAAGTTTCTTGTACGCTTTATTATTACTATTTACTGAGTCCATATTAAAACAAATTTCATTAATGTGGGATAAACAAAATCATTAAAATCGGATAAAAAACAAACAGTAATTCAATAAGCGTTAAATAAAACAATATATCGTCACCTAAAATGCAAAAGGGCGTAACCAATGAAAAATCAATTGTTGGTTTTTACTGTATTATAATGCACTGACCCAAACTACATCAACACACAAAATTTCATATTAATATCTTCAAAAATGACATCAATAATCACTAAAGCCAACTTCATAAACGAAACAGTTGTAAAGTTTGTTCCATTTAAGAAAAAAAAAAATTGGTTCGAAGAATGTTTTCTGCTTTATCTATTTACGCTTTAAGTAAACGATTAACACATTTTACTTATGCCTTTTGCATTTTCAAATAGTTATTTGTTTCTGGTGTAAAAAATGAAAAAAGTGTGGTTACGTCCTTTTGCATTTTAGGTGACGACGACAAATGTATCTATTAAAACAATCCTCTACGTAATTTTACACTCCCGAGCACATGCTAGTAGTTTTATGGCTTTAAAAAAATAAAAACAAATGATTTAAGAAGCAAACCTTTTTTATCTTTACTTTCAGCCAAACTCAAGAATATAAATTGCAGTTAAAACTTTTGCAAGAGTTTTCCAATCTCATTGAATGTCTTGATTTGGATGGTAAGCATTTAAATGAAATTTCTGAAATAATATCATTATATTTATCTAAAGATCAACCTAAAGTGTTACAAAATGAAGCCATTACATACTTTAAGAAACTACGCTATTATAATGGTCCTTTAATTTATTTAATAGTTATTAAGAAATCCCATTTAAAAATGTATAAAGATAATGTACGAACCATTCTTGAATATTTTAAAACTAAGGATAAATAATAAAAGCCGAAAAACAAAACCCAATTAAAATATTTTTTTCTAATTACAAATTTGTATATAAAAGAAATAATATTTTGTATTACAGCTAATTAAATATTAAAAAGTTATCACAGTTACCAAAAAAATAAGATGTGAAAAAAAAAAAATAAACAAATTATAATAAATTTCACTTAACAGTATTCTCTTTCCATGGCTTCAAAATCATCCATCATTTCGTCGAAGATGTCTTGTTGATTATTCTCTTCAGTTTCATCATCAAACTCCTTCATATCAACACAAACATAACCTCTGATGGCTTCCTTTTGAGGTGATTGTTGTCTCGTTGGAGTTTGTAACAATTTCTGTTGCAGTTGTTCCATTCGTTCGGCCATATTATATTCCTCTAAAGCATTCATATCAGTTTTAATGGGTGATTCCAACAGTTGTTGTTGTAATCGTTCTATTCTTTCAGCCATATCGAATTCCTCTTGTTCTGTTTCTATATCAGCTTGTAATTCAGCTAAATTATTGTTTTCATCTAACGCTAAATTTGCTGCTGCTTCTTCTGCTAATTGAAACTCTAAATCTTCGGCAGCTGCCAAATCTTCGTCATCCAGTTCATATTCATTTAAGTCTTCAAATTGCATAGACAAATTTCCTATATCGGGTATGCATACATTTTCCAAAAACTGATAAGGTGGAGTGGGAGGCAAAACCAAGGGTTGGTATTGTGGTAAATCAGCCGCATCTGGAGTTTTAACGGGACTGTAGGGATACTGCGAAGTGGTGGGTGTTTCGGTTTGTATTCTTGATTTAATAGCACGAAAACGTTCTCTTGCTGGTGGTGGGGTTTTCATGGGTTCAAAATCTATAGACTTATTAAAACCTTGATCTTGTCTTAGACGTTCCAATTGAGCCAATAAACGCTTTCTTTCCTGCCTTTGTTGACGGTTTATTAAATGTTGTCTGGTAGTTAATTCACGAGCGGTAGGACCTTGTTGCATTTTGGCCTTAGCGGCTCTTAATGCAGCAGCTCTTTCCATAATAGTAGCATAGTCGGGTGGAGGTGGTGTTGGTTTGGCTGGAACACTAATTAAAGGAGTTGCCGCCTTTGATGCAGCCAATTGTGCTAATTGTCTAGCTGCAACTTTTGGATTAAGTAGAGCTGTTTTATTTTTAAGTCCTGCCAATCTACGAGCTTTAGCTACTTCTGCAAGATATTCGGCTGGTAGTTCTGGTGGTTCTGTTGGACACTCCCTGGGTGATGGAGGCTTAACAGGTTTGGCTTTGGCATCAGGCATCTTCTTTTTTAATACTAACCTACGCATGACCTTTCCTTTTTTCGGTACTGGTGGAGGTCCAACTCTTCTTGAAATTGGTACTCTAACTTTAGCTGCTTTTGCAGCTGCCGCTTGCTCCGCAGTCTCCTTTGCCCTCAATTTCTGAATTAATTGTGCTCTCCTTATCATGGCCGCAACATCGGTTGGATCTTTAGGATGGGGAGGAATTGCTACAGGTCCCTGTGGTGTTTTTACTTTAATACCAGGGCAAACACCTAGAAGCGGAGGGCTACCAACTTCAATTTCTTGGGCCACTGTAGGCGATTTTGATCTTCTAGGGCTTACTGATTTTGGAGTCACAACTTTAGGAGGTGGTGTTTCCGCAAAATAATATGGAATCGATATGTTAGGAGATCTTATAGGCGTTTCCGTTTTCATAGGTGATATTGCGAATGATGGTGCACTAAGTTCAAAAAGTTCTTCTTCTGGCAACTCTTCCGGAAATTCTAAAGCTGTAGGTGTTGCAAGGGGACTTGGACAAATCGCAGCTTGTTTTTGTTCATATTGTTTACGTAGTCTGCTAATTATGGCAGAAGGTTGCGGCGGTGGTGTTGGAGGTGGTGTTAGTGGAATATACTGATCTTCGTTTAAAGAATATTGACTAACATCTATAAAGCTAGGCTCCTCAAATTCGCCTAGTTCTTCAAGTTCATCGAGGCTTTCAAAGGCAGCCACATCAAATTCTTCTGCTTCAAGTGGTTCTGGGAATTCTATTTTGTCTTCCTCGAGACGTGGACTTACAAAACGAACCGGAGAATAGGGTATATCTTCACGGGCTGGAGTTCTTGTAGGACTTTCTTCAATCGTAGGCGGTACTGTTGTTCTTTCAGTCATAATTCTTTGATATCTTGCTTTTGGAGTTTCATATTTAATTGTTTCGGTTGTAGGTTGTTGTTGAATTTCCATGGCACCTTTTAAAGCTTCCAAATATGCAGCTGATGCTATTGATGGTTGACCTCTTGGTACAGCACCTTTTTCTTTAATTGCTTTCATGCGGGCTATTGCTGTGGCATAATCCCTAATAGGCGAAGGAGGTGGTACGTTGAGTAGCGCTATTCTGGCATATTCAGCTTCTTGAGCTTTTCTAATGGCTTCAGCTTTTGCTGCTTCTCGCGCAGCCACTTTGGGATTTAGGGCGGCTGTTCTGTTTTTAAGACCAGCCAATATTCTTGCCATTGCAACTTCCTGTGCATAATTTTCCGGCAGTGGAGGAGGTTGTGAATAGTCTATTTCTTCCTCTTCTATAGGTTGTTGTATTTGTTCCGCTTTAGATGGTGTTTTAGTTGCCATAGCATCTCCACGTTTTCTCATCACTAACTTTTTGCGTTTTCCTGGTTTTTTGGGAGGTGGTGCTGTCCACCTAGAAATTGGAACTCTTTCCTTTTTCTTCGGCTTTGCTGCTTCTGCTGCAGCCAATGCAGCGGCCGCAGCTTTAGCTTCTTCCTCGGCACGTATTTCGGCTTCCTTTTGATCCATTAGTTGTTTAATTTTTCTAGCTCTTCTAACCATAGTTTTGTAATCGGTGGGATCATTTGGATGAGGTGGTACAACAATGGGACCTTCCGGTGAGTGAATACGATGTCTTAGGGGTGACACGGGTGGAAGTGGAGGTGTAGGTGTTGGCGGAGTAGCCTCAAAGAGCATAGGTATTGAAACATCTGGTGATCTAATCGGCGATCTCGCTGGTGAATGTGTAGGTGTTCGTGTGGGAGTTCTTTCAAATGCAGGACAGCTAAAGTCGAGTAGTTCTTCACCCGGAACTTCTTCAGGCAAAGGCAACATACGTGGTGGTGTTCTTAACTCAACTAGGTGGCCTGTTGGTACTTCTGGTCTATAAGTTTCCTTCATCTGTTGATGTACTTTTTCTATAAGATCCCTTGGTCTAGGTCGTTCCATTGGAGTTACTGGTGTGGTATCCAAAAAACTTGGTTCTTCAATATCTCCGAGTTCTTCTGCGATTTGTAATTCATCTGAACGATCTCTCGCTGTTATACGTTTACTCTCATTAATTTCACAAGTTACATTACCTTGAGGGTCGGTCGTCGTTGTTACGTGAGTTGTAAAGTGCTGTAACTCTCCATCTACTATTCCCGACGTCTCTATAACTTGCTCCTTAATGATATTATTTCCACTTCTTGTAATTTGAGTTGTTGATTTTTCCGCCCGCTTCTTGGCTTCCTCTCTTGACGGACTTGCAGTTAATTTTATGGGACTATAATAAATATCCGGTGTTTTTATAGGGCTTAAAGCAGGACTTGCGGGAGGAGTTTTTCTTTGGGCTAGTAATTGCCTATATCTTTCTTTAGGATCTATCCTTGGTGGAGTAGCTAACAGTTGCTGGTGCAAATTTGAAATAAGCTGATCCATATCTAAAGCAGCAACAGGTTGAGCTGCACCTTGATCATGAGGAGCTTCTAGAGCTTCCAAAGCTTCAAATTCTGCTAAAGATACATCTTCTGTTTGGGGAAAACCTTCGGCTTCCAATAATTGTTGTTCCAAATCAGCAATACGTTCTTTTAAGGCAAATTTTTTTTTTACTGATGTCGGAGGGCATACTGGAGCTGCCTCATATTGTTCTAAAGCTTCAAACTCAGCCAACTCTTCAGAATCAATGTCTGCTATGCGCCTGGAATCTGCGCGTGGAGTTATTGACAATCGTTGAGGTGTTGGTACCTTAGCACGGGGTGTTTCAGATAAGCGAACTGGTGTTGGGGGATATTGATATTCTCCTAACTGTTTTAAGGCTTCTAAATAGGCAATCTGTTCCATAGACGGTTTAACACCACGCCGGCGTCGAGGTTTCTTCCGCAAACGTTCCATACGTACTTTAATCTTTTCATGTTCGGGCAAGGAATCAAATGCCGCTGCTGCAGCGTCTTCAGCCGCTTTTTTGGCCGCAATTTTTGCAGCAACTTTTGGATTTAACGCAGCTGTTCTATTTTTTAAGCCATGTATTAATCGTGCTCTAGCTACTGCATCTCTATAATCCTGTGCCAGTGGTGGTGGTTCAGCAGGACATTCCCTATCTTCTTCTTCCTCAAGCGGACAAATTTGTTGAACTTCTTGTTTTTTCTTCTCTGGTACGGGCTGTGGGACACGCTTCCTCATGACAAGCTTTTTCCTTGGTTTAGCACTAACTTTTTTAGGTGGAGGTCCTACCCATCTTGAAATGGGCACACGACCTTTCTTAACTGGTACAGGTGGTGGTGGAGGTGCCCTGGCTGCCTCTTCGGCTTCTTCTTGCTTCTTTAATTTATAAATTGCTTGTGCTCTCCTTACCATCGCCGCATAGTCCTTAGGATCTTTTGGATGGGGTGGAACAACAATCGGACCCTCTGGTGTTCGTATTTTTTCTTTAATTTCTTCTATGTCTATTGGTGTACGAGATGATGTTACTTTTATTGGTGTTGGTGTTCGTGGTCGTGGTGAAGTTGGAGAAGGTGGTGTTATTGGGGTAACTGGCCGTACTTCACCCCATGCCATTGGTAGGGATACTCGGGGTGATCTGTATTTCGGAGGTGGTGTTTTTGGAGGTGTTCTGGCAAAAGATGGCGCACTTAGTTCAAATAATTCTTCATCTGGCAGTTCTTCTGGCATTGGAAGCATTTCGGGAGAAATACGGATTTCATGTTCAGCACGCTCCTTTAATTGCTGTTGAACTTGAGATCTTATTCTGCTTATGATATCGGAAGGTCTAGGTGGTGGACTTAGAGGCATTTCATAAGACATATCTGCTAAACTAGGTTCAAGTTCATATTCCAATTCATCAAATGGCATATCTTCAAGGTCACTAAATTGTCTGACAGCCGCAGCTCGTTTTTCAGGAGTTTCATCAATATTTAATAGCCATTCACTTTCAGGTGCTGAGGAAATGGGAGAACTTTCTTCTTTATATTGTCCCGGAAGAATACATTGAGTACCGCTGGGGCTCATAAGTCTAATAGGACTATAGGCGGCTGATGGTGTTCCGGAAGCATAATCAAACTGTTGTGCATATGTTGGGGTAGTTAATCGTTTTTCGTGAGCTTCTTTTAGTCTTTGAAACCTTTCTTGTAAGTTTTTAGGTGGCGTTTCGGGCATTAACTGTGATGTCTCTAGTACAATACTCTCGTCGGGACCCCTGAAATCTTGCATTTCGTCATAGTATATAGTACCCGGTTTTGCATCAGCTCTAGGTGTAATAAATGGTCGTTTTATTGATTCATTTCCCAAAATAGATTCTTCATCAAACAATCCCTGTTCTTGGAAAAATCCTACTTGTCCTAGCATTCGCATCGAAGGTGCTGGTACAAAGGGCGCTGGTGATAGGCCTTCTGAATGTGGAGAAGGTCGTGGTGGCGATGGAGTTAGCAGGTCTATTATTTCTGGTCTTTGTGATGGAGTATGTGGCTCAGGTTTTTTCATTCTTGGAGACGGAGTGAACTGATGGGCTAATTGTCTGCCCCAATGCCGTTCACCTCTTTTAGGTGTTTCATAGTCGTATAGCTTTTGAGCTTCTGCTTCTAGAGCTTCAAATTCGTCTAGTGACATATCTGGCCTTAGTTCTGCTTCCAGTTTCTCAAATTCTTCTAGCGATAAATCTGCTGGTACACAAACATGAGCTGCAGGGGAAGGCTGTCGAGTACGTCCTGGTGAGATAGAACGTTTCTGTAATGGGCTAAGAACTTGTCCTGGTGATACATAAGGTCGTAGTAATGATACATCTGGAATTTCAAATGACTCATCCTCTACAATTTCTTTTACGGGAACGCAAACTTCTGGAGTCACAGGCTGTGCACCCATAAATTGTTCCATATATTCAAATTCATCCAAAGATTCATCGGGTGTTTGTGGTGATAGAGTCGTGGAGCGGGGACGTATTCTCATCGGAGCTTGAGGCATACTCATTGGAGAATATGCAGTTTGCGGAGTTTGCGGTGACATCGTCTGAATAGAAATAGGAAGATCTTGCACAGTTGGTGAACGCTTTGGTGAAGGTTGACGCAGTACTTCCTCTATTGGGGGCATATTAGCTCGAATAGCAGCTATAGTTCCTAATATATCGGCTGATGCTTCAATGCGACGTTTTTTAGCTGGAATTTTACGGACTTTTTCCATTCTCTTTTTAATTTTCTCATGTTCGGGTAGTGCATCAAAAGCAGCTTGAGCAGCCTCTTCTGCTGCTTTTTTGGCAGCTAATTTTGCTGCAACTTTAGGGTTCAAAGCAGCTGTTCTATTTATTAGACCATGTATTAATCTGGTTCGAGCAACAGCATCTCTATATTCTTGTGGTAGTGGTGGTGGTTCGGAGGGGCATTCCCTAACTTCATCGTCCTCTTCCTCTGTCAGTGGAACAATCTTTTGTTTAGGTGAAACCTTAGGAACTCGCTTTTTAAGGACCAACCTTTTACGTGGTGGTCTTTTGGGATCTTTTGGAGGGGGAGCAACCCAACGAGATATGGGAACTCGTCCTTTCTTTCCAGTCGTTTTCGGAGGAGGAGGTGCAGCTTTAGCAAGAATTTCTTCTTCTTGTTTTTTAAGTCTTTGAATAGCTTGTGCACGTTTTACCATTGTCTTATAGTCTTTCGGATCTTTGGGATGTGGTGGTATACAAATTACCCCTTCTGGTGTTTTTGGTCTTGGCAAAGGACTAATGGGCTTAGGAGTTGCTGCTTTTGGCGTTGGAGCACGTGGTGGTGTAGTTATTCTTGGTGGCGGTGTTGGTACAGGAACTTCTCCCCAAGCATACATTCGTTGATCTTTTTCTATTGGAGTGTATGCCTTTACTTGTGGTGATGCTCTTGGGGGTGTTTTGTCGAATTCGGGAGTTTCAATATCAAATAATTCTTCATCAGTTAAATCTTGTGGAAAGTCAATCTGTGCTGGATATGCTGGCGTAGGACTTTGTGGTATATCTGGTAAAGCAAAATTAAGTTTTTGCTGAACTTGAGAACGAATTCTATCTATTATTTCAGCCGGTGTGGGTATAGAGGGATCTCTTGGCGGTGGTATGTCTGACGTATCCAAGAAATCTGGTGGTTCTATATCAGCTAAATCTTCAGGATAAGCTTCTTCCTCTCCTGACAAGCCCTTACCTTCTTGTATGTGACATGTAACATTTCCATATTCATCAGTTTTGGTTGTAACTTGTCTTGTTGACGTATGAACTTCACCGTTCTCAATCGTCGATGTTTCAGTGACTTCTTCTCTTATTGTTTCGGCTCCACCATTGGGACCTATTTTTGTTATTACCTTTTCACGTTTAGTTTCTTCAGTTCTTGGACTAGATGGACTTAGGAGTTGGATAGGGCTAAACTGAGCTGCTGACATTTGTGGTGTGCCGAGAGTAGGTCCGGGGCTGCCAGTTCGTTGACGTGGAGGAGTTTGAAAAGAAATAGCGGCTTGTGCTTCTTCTGCTGCCCTAATCGTTTCAGCAGCACGTCTAGCGGTTTGTTCTTTTAAATATTGTAACCTTTTTTGACCTTCATGTGGCTTTAAAGGAGAAAATTGCAAAAAATCTCCATCTGGAAATGGCGTCTCTTCACCAATTGGAGACATAACGTCAAGGTCTTTCCAACCTTTCTTCTTTTGTGTTCTCTTGGTAGGAATTAAGACACGGCCAAAATCAGCCGTAAAAATCCTTTCCGATGGTTTTACACGACGATCTGCTCTCAGTCTGCCAGTTGGCCGCCATTTGGGTTTTGTAGGTTTTGGTAATGGTAAATTGGCACGTATGGCTTCCAAAGCTCCTAAAGCTTCAATGGAAGGTCTGGGCAACATACTTCCTAGTCTTTTACGCATACCCTCCATTTTTTTCCTCATTCTTTCGATGGGTGGTAATGCTTCTATGGCTGCCAACTCTGCTTCCCGTGCAGCTTTAAGTTCTGCAATTCTTGCAGCTCGTTCGGGATTTAATAAAGCTGATCTATTTTTAATGCCAGCTAAAGTTCTCGCTCTTGCTACAGCTCTTGCATCTGATGGCGAATATTCACCAGGTGGATATACTTTTGCTGGTTTTTCCTCTTTCCTTTTCTTTTGCACGGGTACTTTCTTCTTTGGAGGTGGTGCTCTTTTAGGTATAGATGATTTAATTTCACGTTTTCCCCTTTTATCTTTAGTAGGTGGTGGTGGAGGAGGAGCCATAGCTGCTTCCTGAGCTTTCTTCTTCTGAATTGCCTGAGCTCTTTTAACTATGGCCATGTAATCTTTAGGATCTTTGGGGTGGGGTGGTATCACGATTGGACCTTCAGGGGTTGGTGGTTTTTGTTCGACAGATTTTACTGGTGTAGGTTTCTTTGGAGGTGGCGTTTTTGGCCTGGGTGGCGGTGTTGTTTCGAACATATTTGGTAATGATGTGTCTAAATTAAGTTCATCTTCTTCTTCTTCTCTTTCCCCCTCCTCTAATTTTGAGGGAGAAAATATATTTCTAAACCTATCAACTACAGCATTCACCATTGAAGTCAAAAAGCCCTGCGGTTTTGGGGTTTGTTCATCAACTATTTGTTTCCCAACCTCTAATTCTTCCTCTTCTTCGGTCGTTATTTCTAGAGGATAGTCTGGTTCTAAAGCCAAATCAGCACCGGATATTGATAAATCACACAAATCCGGAGAAGTAACGTCCTCTAAACCGAGTTCATCTAAAGAAATATCATCCTCAAAATCTGGCATCGAAATTTCACCTAAAGAAATTTCATCTCCAATTTCAAAACCGGCGTCGGCTAGAGCTTCAGCAGAGAAAGCAAACTCGGGTATGTCACCAACATCGAAATCGGGCATATCAATATTACGTAGGAACGCGTCATCAAAACCAGAAGGACATACTTGTGACGTGACTACTGGAGAGCGGGAACGTTTTGGTGTAACTACTGCAGGAGAACGTGAACGTTTTGGTGTAGCTCTAGGTGTCGTCAAAGGAGTTCCTGGTCTCGATTGAGGTCTAGAATATATCTGCTGCGGTGGCGTGGTAATCAAAGGACTCTGCGTAATTGAATATTGTAGACCAGAGTTATCATCAACTTCATACTCCGGTATTGAATCCATTTGCGTTCTTTGCATTAAGCCAGCTTGGGCTGCAGCAGCTGCCATCGCCTCACGGCTTCCTAGCAAATCTTGATATCGGAGTATGGAAGGTATTTCATAAATCGGACTACGTTTACCTGGATCAGCCGCTACAGGAGAGTGAAAAAGTTTTCGCTGCAAAGTATTAATGCGATCTTGTAAATTATCCTCCATGGCTTCAGTAACAGGACATTGATCATACGACTCTGCTCCATAAAGCTGTTCTAAAGCTTCAAATTCATCTAGCTCTTCTTGTTGTGCCATAGGAGGTGTAGCTCTCATACTATGCTGTACTGAAGGTGGAGTCTGTAAAAGCTGTTGCTGCAAAGCGTTTATGCGATTTTGTAAATCGTTTACACTCTCCTGCATAGTAGTATATTGATCGGACTTAGTTGCACCATATAGTTGTTCTAAAGCTTCAAATTCGTCCAATTCGTCTTGTGGGGGATGAATTAAAGTATTTTCCTTACGATCCTCTAAAACTGCTTTAGCTACATCAGTTTTAGATCGAATTGCAGCAACACGTTCCATAATATTGGCAAAAGTTGGCAACGTGGGAGTTTTTGGAGCAGGGGGTGATAATGAAGATTTCGTCAACACTGGAGTTGGTGCTGGTAATGGTGTTTTATTTTTTGGCAAAAGCTTTAAATTTGTGGTCTTTAAGCCTGCAAGTTTTCTCGTTCGTAATATAGCAGCAGCCCACTCATCTGGCACATAATCGGGCGGGTGCTGTGGCATGGTTGGAGCTTCCTTTTCCTTTTTTCTAACTAAACCAGGTTTTCGAGGTGCTGCCATTTTAGGCAACTTCGTTGGCTTAACTGTTGCTTTGACTGTGGGCTTTGGTAAAGTTGGAACCGGTTTTTTAGGTGGTAACTTCTTTGAGGTTGTTGCAACAGCTCTCACACCTTTTTTAGGCAATGCTTTTGGTGGAGGTTTTTGTGCTTTTGCTTCTTCAATTGCCTTAAGTCTTGCTATTGCTTGGGCTCTTCGAATTATTGCCACTACATCTTTTGAATCTTTGGGCGGGGGCGGTATAGCATGAGGATCTTTCGGTAAAGGTGGTATTTTATACGGACATAGTGGAGGTTCTGGTTTACTTTCGCCTATAACAGCTGCCATACGCCTGCGCACATCATCAATTTCTACTAATTGTGTTGGTTGTCCTTCTGCCGACGTTCCAATATGAGCGGCCATACGTTTACGTAAATTATCAATTTCAATTACCTCGGCTACTTCTGCTCTAAACGATTCCAATTTTTCAGCTGCTGTGGGTGCTGCTGGTTGTGGGGCCGGTGGGGGTGTTGCTAACAAACACCTGATCTCATCAAAAGAGGTATTGGCCGGAAGATCATGGAATGAAGGTGCCTCAAATTCATCCAAAAATTCTCCTGGTAAGTCTTCTAAATCAAAAGGTCTTTGCATGAAATATTCCGGCGAGGGTTCTTCTAGTACTTCTTCATTATTATTGTCATCAAGTGGGATACACACCATTCTGCTATCCTCTTCGCCTCCACCATAATTTCGGGTATACATTTCCGGTGTACTGGGTATACGATGAGGTTCCATACTTCGTAATCTTGAAGGTATTCTATTAGGCGATCTTTCAGGAATATAACGATCGCCTCGAATAACATTTTCTTGTTGTTGCTGCATGCATTGGGCACGATCCCATGAAATACTTCTTTGACGACTGTAATTATTAAAGAAAATATTTATGGAAGAATTCATGGCAATATCTTTATGAAGTACCTCATTATCTTGTTAGAAAAAGAAAAGTCGCAAATTACAGTCTCATTAAGATAGACGTTTTAAAGATTATAAAAGATCTGTTTTTTAATTTAGACTAAAGAAATGTTTTTTAACCGATAAAATTACGCGAAAATATTTAACTTGAAATTTTGTAAATTTTAACGAAATTAGAATTTTGCAAAGAATTTTGAATATATATATTTTTTAATAATTTTTTAATTTTTATTGAACTGATTTAATTTTGAAAAAATTGTTTATGAATTTGATTTAAATTGCATAGTTTATTATGATTGACATTTTTTAATTACATATTTATTTCTTTAATTGTGGTGTGTTTCTTAGCTAAATTTTTTAAAAATCTTAATTATAAAGTATCAGAATCTATTTAAATTTTATCACATTAATTAAGATTTAAATAATTAATTTAGAATGTGCTACCATTTTTAATTATTCATTAGTAGTAAGAATGTATTTTTTTTTTTATTTGCTTATCATAAGACACATTATCTCTGTTCGTTTGTTTGCTAGTTTTCAACTATTTTCCAATGATTTGTTTACAAACGTTTAGACAAACGAATATTAAGTCATTGTAATTAATTTTATTAATTTATTAAATCAAAGCACTACTTACCGAAAAAAGTGCGTGTTTTCAAATAATAGTAAAAATGTACGTTTTATTAAAATAATTTTGAAAAAAGTATATGAGTAATTCCATATCAAAACGGACAAAAAACAGTCATTTTCGGACTTCATGTATCCGATTTCAATGAAAATTGTTACAGTTATTACCTATTACAAGTGTTGCTCAAATGGCAATCTTTCAGACTTAAAACCCTTTCCGGTCCAAAAATATGACGTTTTTAAAATGAAAAAACTATCAAATTTTATCCAAAAGTTTACATAGTTCATTGCTCATAACTTCTAAACTATACATTGTAAAATTCTAATTTGTAGCTCATTTAATAGAAATAGATATTGGCTTTAAAATGACGCATATAAAATTTATTTACTTCGAAAGTTCAAAGGTCAAAATCTATAATATAATAATCAAAGCTGAATATCTCAAAAAACGGTATTTTAAAATTCTTAAAAAATATATATATTGATAACTTAACTCCATTCTATACTTGAGACAAAATTTCAAGTTGGAGTCTCTTTTCATTTAGGATTTATGAAGCAAAATATAGTAAAAGGCAATTTTATGTATGTAAAAATTTAAAATATTTACAAAAATTTATTTTAATTATTTTTTTTATTTAAAAAATACGAAATTTTATATACATTTTATATTTTGTTACATAACTTCTAAACTAGTTGTGTGTCCAATGTGAAATTTTGCATGGGCATGAACAAGAGTTGTGATAACAATATATAATTTTTTAAGAATTTTAAAGATATCGTTTTCGGAGATATAAAGATTTAATTTGTATAAGTTTAAATTTGACCTTTGAACTTTTAAATTAAATAAATTTACTACATATAATTTTGAAGACATTATTTTAATCTTTAAAATGATACTAAAACGAGAGAAGAAGATATAGTCGGTCAATCCCGACCATATGATACCCTACACCATTTCGATCCACATAATTTTGTTTTTACTATTATACAACTCACTTGTTTTAAATATTAACATAATACTAACATTTGTATGGGATTTATGCACGTTAAAGTGATTTTCGGGAGAGAGGCTTATATGGGTCAGTTTTGGACCGATCTTCATGAAATTCGGCAAACAGATTTGTGCTTATATAAAACTTATTTGTGCCAAATTTCATTAAAATATTCCTATTTTTAAGGCATCTAAAAGCGTTAAAACTCTATTCCGCGAGGACATTTGTATGGGGGCTATGTGAAATAATGGGCCGATCATAACCAAATTCGTCTTTGTGTTGAAAAAAGCATATGTACCAAATTTCATCAAATTATCTACAAAATTGCGACCTGTACTTTGAGCACCACCTATGGGTATAATTAAAATTTTATTGTGTATAGTTCAGAAGTTATAAGTAATTAAATTTTATTTTCGTCCATAACTTCTAAACTAAATGAGACTCCAACTTGAAATTTTCCGTACGTAGGAAGGAGAGTTACGTTAACATTATATATTTTTTTCAGAATTTTAAAAATACCGTTTTTTGAAATATAATGATTTGATTATTATAAGTCCAACTTTGACCTTTGAACTTTTGATTTATAAAAAATTTATAAATATCTTTATAAAGGTAATATTTTTGTCTTTATTACGAAACTAAAACTAAATAACTACCGTATATAGTTTAGAAGTTATTAGCAATTAAAGAAATGCACCTTTGTAAATTTTTAAAATTTTTCTCGTTTTTCAAACCGTCATATTTTTGGACCGGAAAGGGGCATGAGTCTAAAATTTGACGATTTGGGAAACACTTCCAATTGCCAATATCTGTAGTGAATTTCATTGACATCGGAGATGTCAAGTCCGATTGCTGTTCGTTTTGACATGGAATCCCCATATTTTGTTATAAAAAAGGACAAATGTTTTGAAATTCGAATTTTGAAATTGAAACAACTCGAAAACTACTGCTTATACAGCCAAGTTTAGTTAAGGATAATTCCATATGCAGGAGGGTCAGAACTTTTTATATAAACTTTTTAGAAACAAACCTACAAACATTTGGAAGATATCTTCCTAGAAGATATTTACGCAATATCTTCTTTTTATTATTTGGAAGAAAATCATCAAAGCAATATTTTTCTAATATTGTATTTTTATCAGTTTTAAGAAAATCAGGAAACAAACACAAAAAATAGATAAAATTTGTATTTTTTGTCATTTATAAATTAATTTTTATCATCAAAATATCGCCCCTTTTTCAGTAAGGTGATTATCCCCTCCGCAATAAATTTATGATATCATATTGAAATCAACTGGAAGAAGTTTACGCAATACATACTTTTATTTTTCAGTCATATTTTTTCAGCTGTCGAAGAATTATTTAGAAATTAAAAAATATTGGAAAAAAATGTGTGCCTCTTAGCAAAACTAAATTGCTATATTATGTGAGCGTGCAAATTTAATATGCATTGATGTAACGATATGTATGCATGATTTACAAGATGTTGAAGTATAGCTTATTATATTATTTTTTGATTTCTTTAGCAATAATTTTGGTATATTATTATTACATCTTCCAGAAGATTATTTGGTGGTATCGTCTTTTTTTCACCTAGATGATTATCTAGCAATATTGCTTATTTTTCATCCAGGCGTATCGATTTCTTATTGCTTAGATGTATTGCCAGTGACGCACAATCTCTCCCGATGGGGGAAACTTCCGCAATACGAATATGAAAATTGCCGCAATAAATTTTTTCTTCTAAGCAATACGATTTCGAATCATTTTCGTATTACTTTGCTTGTAGGGAATAATTAAAATTGAGTTTTTACTATTCAAATACAGACAAGATCAATTAAAAATTATCTTTTTATTTTAAGTTTGAAAAAGTTCAATTGAAAGTTAGCTTTCTATTTAAGCCCAGCAAAAATTTTGCTTACCCCGTAAGCCAACACATTACATTGCCAAAAAGTGGGTGAAAAATACATTACCTTTATATGGTAATGACATAGGGACCCATTTCTACGAATTCATGGGTCTCTATTACTAAAGTTTTTATTTTTAATAATCAAATACCATAATATAATAATATATAATAATATAATTCTATCATGATCAAATACTATAAATTTTAAAAAATTAGAAACAAAAGGTTGGCTTAACTGAGATTGGAACTTAGGCAAAAATAATCGTACATATTTAAAAAACTACTGTCTAATTTAAATAGTTTTTGCATACCAATATAAATTCAAATAATTTTACTTTAAAAAATATGGTATTAGTTGGGGGCATAGATTAACAACTAGATATTTATGTGAGAGAAAAAAACCTAATTCAATTGTCAGAAACCTAATTCAAACAAAAACAAAATACATGTAGTCACATATATTTTGTTTTTGTATTTTCAAAAAAATGAGTAAATTTTTTTAAAATTTAGCACATAAACTTCTAGTTCTATTCTATGGTTGGGGGTCTCTTTAGCAAACTGAGACATTCACAGAAAAAAGTCAACAATCAACAAATATATTAGTAAATAATTCATTTAATTAAACACATTTTTAAACCAAAATGATTATATTAATTACTAAAAACTGTAAAAAGTAGATGACTAAATGAATTAAACATTTAAATATGAAATAAATCTTACTTAAATCTTATTTTTTCTTATTTTTTTTTTTTTTTTTTTTTTTTAATTTTGATGCAAAAGTAAACAACTGTTTTTTATTGAAAAATATGTGGTAATAATTTTTTCTGTGTTTCAGATAGTGTATACAAAATCCGAAATCAAAAACTGGTTTTTGAACTTTAAAACGACGTGTTTCGAATAATTTCTACTTTCGAATTATTCGACATGTTTTTTTTTTCTAGGATTTACCATTTGTTTAATGTTTTCAAAAGAAATCTTAAGGAAATTCGTGTAAAATAAATCCGGAGGAGCTTGGGGCAAAGATCTGCCCACAAGCCCTATCCAAACTTTGTAAATTTTGAAAATTTGTTATATTCTTTTTGTTAAGTTCTCAAATTGCAAAGCTGGGATTGAATTAAAATTATTTTAATTATATATCTCCATATGTAAGGTAAACACACAAATGTTTCAAAAATGTATACTCACCAAATTCAATAATGAACTAATTGCAATAGCTCTTTAACACAAACAATTTTAATAAAGTTTAAAATAGTGTCAAGTATATTTTTTTGAAATTTTTTGAGCTTTCGACAAAATTGTATGCAAAACAATTAAACTTTTAATGCCAACTCATTGCAAATTTGTTGGGTTATAAGCCTATACAAAAATAATATCCGTAAACATTATCCCGAAAACGGTACGTCGTCTCAAACAAAAATAGTCCTTTTTTAGTGTGGACAAAAAATAGGGTCAGCAGTAATTTTGTTAAAATTTCTTAAATTTTTTTGTAAAATTGAAATATGAAACTTTATTTTTTCTAAATCTCAATAACGATATTAAAAATAAAAAATGAAAAAAGATGAGAATTATCAATTATTTCCAATTCCGAGAACTATTCGTTTTAAAAAAGGTCTATAGATTTGGAACTTTAAAAATATGGGTCCCAACAAAAGATACGTTCCAGAATCGATCATTATAGTTAAATAATATGAAGTAAAGTGCTACTCATAATATGAAGTAGCACTCTACGCCATTACACTTGCTTCGCTACTTTATGGGATACATAATTAGCATCTTTTTTTCTTAAATAACGAAAATAATAATATTTATAGCCATCGGAGATATCCATATTGATTTTTTTTTCATTCTATAGAACAATATGTTTCATTCCTTTTTTAGAACATGCGTTCACGGGTAAACGGGTGTAGTTTCACTTCACGAATGGTGTTTAGAGGTGGGTTTTTTATAATTTTTAGTCTTCTAAGGTGCACTGAATTTCGAATAACACGCTTTACGGTGAAACACTTGCTTAGATACCTGATTTTTGTTTAATTTTTGACGCAGAATGAGTAGAATTTGAGGCATCTCGAATGGTGAATCGTTTGTCAGCGTTCGTTGTTGCTTTATAAGTACCTCTTTTCATATTTTTTCCATAGAGGGAGTGATTTCCTAAAAAGTTAACAATATTTTAACTTTTCTCCATTTTTCTTCGCCATATTTCATAGATTAAGTCTGAATTGTCCATGCGGTATAATTTTGCTTTTTTCTTTATCGGAAATTTTTTTACGCGACCAGTATTTAAAGATTCTTATGGAAAACTATTGAAAATGTAAGGAAAACACACAATTATGGGTGAATTCAGCAAATACTTGACGCAAATTGATTTTATTCCTAATGAACCTATTCAGATAAAAAGAAAAATTGCCTTAAAAAATACCTTTGTGGGAAGAAAATCCGTTAAAAAACGTACTTAGTTGTTTTTTAATTATTTTTTGCTATTAAACAACTTAGAATTCAAGACTTTAGAAATCAAGATAAAAAATTTAACTATCTTTATTATATCAAAAATAATACGAGTTTTAATGTAACGAAAACCGTGAACCTAAGTATTCAATTGAAAAGCAGTGTATATTTTCTACTAATATTTTTTCTTGTTTGAAATAAAAGCGTTTCGACCAAACCGTCATTAATCCATTATGACCAAGCGCTGAAAGAGCGCTTTATTTTTTAAACGAACATGAATTTATTCCTGGGATATTACATATAAAACTGAGACTGGAACCGAGCCCGAAATATATTCGGCTAGAAGGGCCACTTGTTTTGAAAGAGAAAGACTATCGATTTTTATTTAACCTATTTTCGACCACTACCCGATTTCGTTGAGATAAGCTATATATATATACCTTTAGAATACACCCATTTCATAAAAGCACTTTTTCGGAAAGCAGATTTAAAAATATCGCCAAAATGACCATTGATGCATTTTCGCAACACTAACCTTTTAGGCGATCCTATTTATAAAAAATTAGATTTTTTTCTCTTATCTTTAAGACAACATATTAATCTAATAATAACAGTGAATTAGGCGATGTTAAAGTTACTGATGCGAAAACGCAACAGCGGTCGGAAATGGATTAAACGGTCATGCAGAGATTAAGGCGCGGAATTCGTACGTAGTGAAATCGTCCACTTAAGTTCACTCAATCTTCAACTAGCAGCATAGTCTGGATAACAGAGTGATTGTGGGATCGAAATTACGAAATTGCGGAAGAAATTTTTCGCCTACAAATATAACAGAAGATGATCAAATTCCTCTGGTCTGTCCAGCATTGCGAGATCGATTGCTCAACTATATAGTAGGGTGATCGATTATTCGACTTTTTTGAGAAACCGGTTTTAGAATAGTTCGAATAGTTGGTATATTAAAAAAAACGGTTGCACTTAATATTTATATCAAAAGACTACATTTTTTTAAAAAAATCAATAATTCTTATAATCAATTTAAAACTTATTAAATACAAGCGTAAAAGCCTGACAATGTCAGGAAAAATAATATAATAATGAAAGGTTTTATAATTAAGCCAAATTTTAATTTTCTACATCGTTTGGGAGCTTCAGAAAGCTCCCTTCTAGATGACTAGAAGATAATTATGTTTCAAAATTGTTGAAAAAAATCATCTAAATTTTAGTTAGCATAAACAGAATCCGTGGCTTAATATGGAAGCCTGTCTCAATTGAAACGATTCTGCAGGTGAAACTTTTTTAACACAACACCTTTAAAAAATAAAGGAAATATTGGATAAAAAAAATTTAATTTTGGGGTAAAAATATTACAGATATTACAATAGATTAAAAAATTCATACAGGATAATTATTAATTATTTATTTGTTTAATATTACAGAATAAATTTCAATTTAGACTTAAACTATATTTTTAAAACATAAGAAATCAGTCTTTATATTTAAAAATATTTAAAAAATTATTCCTAATTTCGACTCAAATATCACTATTTAGTACATGTTTTCTGAAATAAAATGCTATTTAATAAAACCGGTTTTTTGTATTTAAAAAAACCGGTCTATTCGACATTCGAAAAATGAACATTTTGAAAAAACCGACAGCACATTGACTGAAAAAATCACCCTACTATATAGGCCACCGTTCTCTTATGAATGTAGTTTTTATATAACTCGTACTCAAATTTCGTCCTTTGTATTTAACAATTATTTCTTCAATTGCATTCTTAATAATTTTTTTTTTTTTATCAACATCTTTTAATTATTTTTTAGAAAGTTTAAAATATTCCTTTGAAATTTCTGCAACTTATTTGTACAAAAAAACTACTTTCGATTAATAGAAGCCCAAAAGTATATTTCAGTATAAATTTGGATGGTAAGAATCGATCACAAATCGATAATCGATTTTTGGTTTTCGGCTATAATCGAAATAGATTCAACAGTCACTAGTAATGAGTCTAGTAGTCAGCCAATAAGGTAATGCTGGGAAGTTTTAGAAAAGGCCATTTGAAAAAAACGTTCTTCATTCCGATTTTATAAAAGATTAATTATAAATAAGATATAGAATTTAAAAAAGTTCAATTAAATATTAAATTTTCCTTTTATAATTTCGAGCATAGATTAACTAGATATTTATGTGAGAGAAAAAAACCTAATTCCATTGTCAAAAACCTAATTGATACAACAACAAAATACATGTAGTCACATATATTTTGTTTTTGGGTTTTCAAAAAAAAAAAAAAATTAGTAAATTTTTGGAAATTTAGTATAGGCTGGCTCTCACATAAACTTCTAGTTCTATTCTATGATTTCGAGTATAATAATTAAAAATTAGACATATTATTTTAAATGTCTCTGCGAACTGTGGACCCAGGAAATATGGCCCCAAAACACTAAATTATAAATAATCCCAACAACACGCAATTTTGGAGCAATATTTTTTCGTTTTTGGGCATTTGTGACGTGTTTTTTTGGGGTAAATTTGCACCGAATTGGAATGAAAAATTGCCCTAAAAACATGGAATGAAAAAAAGCCCCATAAACAATTTTAATATTTACTTTAGTGCGATTTTTCATCCTGCGATTTAAAAAAAAAAAATAATAATAATAATAATTTCACAACATGTGTTGGAGGATTTTGGTATTTCAAAGGATAATGACGACCAAAAAACTTTCCTTACTGCTTGTAATAGCGAAGAAAAGTTTTCTTATTGTATTTTCTAATCTTAAAAAAGATTAAGTTAATTAAGGAAAAGATTTTCATCTTCATTTTCTTATGAGATTATTTCATTTTTAAGAAAAAGAATAATGAAATAAGTCTCATTTTTGTTGAAATTTATTTCATTTTATTAAATTTGGGATAATTTTAAAATTTCTGAATGAAAGTCTTAAGGACTTTTTACTCAAGGTATGTCATATCCCAATATTTGTGCCAATTTTTAATTTCAACTTTGGGGTAATAATGAATTTTTCTGGGGCTATATTTCCAAAAACTTTGAGGAAATGTTTCATTATGAAAAATTGCCCCATAATTGGGGCCATTTTTTGTTTAGTGTTTTGGGGCCACTGTTCGCAGCGCAATTTTAAATTGAGAATAGGGTATGAAAAAGTAAATTAAGAAAAATCCAAGTGAAATTCAGAATCTAAACAGAAATAAAATTGTAAACGATGTTTATGTTAGGAATGATTTGAGTCTTTGTATGTATAAATTAAATTAACATGTTATATTCTAAAAATCGTCATCTAAAATGCAAAAATCATAACCACACTTTTCGATTTTTTACACCAGAAACCAAAAACAATTTGAAAATGCAAAAGACCGTAACTACAATTTTCAATTTTTTGCTTTAAAATTAATCAATTAAGTAAAATTTGTTAATCGTTCATCTAAAGTGTAAATAGATAAAGCAGAAAACATTCTTCAAACCAATTTTTCCTTAAATGGAAAAAACTTTACATCTGTTTCGTTTATGAAGTTGATGTTACGGCTTTTTGCATTTTAGGTGACAAAATATTATTTGCGTGTATATATGTATATACCTTTGCATACTTGACATTTTCAATTGATTTTTCTGAATTTGAAACAGTAATACATTTAAAAAAAAAAAAAAACTTTTTTTCGACAAAATGTACCTGACTTCAGATTTTCAATCACTAGTAAGGAACTGAAGATGAATTTAAAAAATGTTTTAAATATTTTTTCCATATTCAGCTCATAAATCCAAAAAAAGCGTTTACATTAATACACATGCATACACAAATAAATAAACTTTTCATTATATTTTCATAAAAATCTCTTTTATTAAACATGTTGGATTCATTCATATGTTCTTTTCATATTTTTTTGTTTTGTTACATTTAGTAATTGCTCTATGTTTACTGGTATTTTTTGTTCTTCTTTTGTTTATATAATAAAATTTAATTTTAGTTTTTGTTAGATTTTACTTACTAAAATGTTGTTTTTTCTCTTATAAATGTCTTTTTTTATATAATATGATAAAATAATGTTTGTTTGTATCTTTTATTGTTCATTTAATACCTAATGGTAATAATTTCAATGAGAGACAATAGCTAAATTATGCATTAGAATGGCAGAAGAAAAAAACAAACCTTAATAAAAGTTGGAAAAAACTTAAAATATATACAAATAAAAATAATCGAAATTGCAACAAATTTTGTTGCAAAAATCGCATGTTTAAAGTTACATAGCATTTTTTTTATTAGAGGAAAACAATTTTATAAAATAATTTTAAACAATCAAAAAATAAAAAATGGCAATAAAATAATTAAAAATAAACAAGTTTAACATTTTTTATTAAATTTTTGTAAACAATATTTTTTTCGTTCATTAAAATTAGCATTTGTAATGCAACTTTTGAAATGAAATTTATAATAAAGACCAGGATGTAAAATTATATGTTTTTGTTAATGAGAGCGTTTTTTTGTTTTCTGTTTTTAAATTTTCTTTTGTACAAAGCTTGCTTTGTATTGTTTTGAAAAAATGCCGTTTTATTATTATTACCTCTTTGTTTAACAAGTAGAGTTGGATGTTGCATCCTTGTGTTTATTTGCTTGCTGTTTGTTGTGTGTTCTTATTGTTGTTTTTTAATGCATATATTTATTTTTTGTAAAAAGTATTTAGCGTATAATTTTTAGCTTAAAAAGGTTGTTTTGAAAACATTAGAGCCATAAGAAATATTTAGAAAATGACTACGTCAATAAGCTCATAAGTCTATTTGCATAAGCCATAGGTTTTACATCAGGATGGGGCTGAAATAAATTAGAAAAATTATTAGTGAAATATAAAATAGTTAAAAAATATTTATTTTTCAACAATAAAAGCTGAAATCTATCTATCTATCTATCTATCTATCTATCTATCTATCTATCTATCTATCTATCTATCTATCTATCTATCTATCTATCTATCTATCTATCTATCTATCTATCTATCTATCTCTCTATCTATCTATCTATCTATCTATCTATCTATCTATCTATCTATCTATCTATCTATCTATCTATCTATCTATCTATCTATCTATCTATCTATCTATCTATCTATCTATCTATCTATCTATCTATCTATCTATCTATCTATCTATCTATCTATCTATCTATCTATCTATCTATCTATCTATCTATCTATCTATCTATCTATCTATCTATCTATCTATCTATCTATCTATCTATCTATCTATCTATCTATCTATCTATCTATCTATCTATCTATCTATCTATCTATCTATCTATCTATCTATCTATCTATCTATCTATCTATCTATCTATCTATCTATCTATCTATCTATCTATCTATCTATCTATCTATCTATCTATCTATCTATCTATCTATCTATCTATCTATCTATCTATCTATCTATCTATCTATCTATCTATCTATCTATCTATCTATCTATCTATCTATCTATCTATCTATCTATCTATCTATCTATCTATCTATCTATCTATCTATCTATCTATCTATCTATCTATCTATCTATCTATCTATCTATCTATCTATCTATCTATCTATCTATCTATCTATCTATCTATCTATCTATCTATCTATCTATCTATCTATCTATCTATCTATCTATCTATCTATCTATCTATCTATCTATCTATCTATCTATCTATCTATCTATCTATCTATCTATCTATCTATCTATCTATCTATCAATTGTTGGTTTATAAAGGGCTTCCATTATATATGAAAATAATTGAAAAGTAGGAGGGATGTATCCGAGATACCAGAAGTAACATCTGAATTTGATTTCAGATTCAAAAATCGCCAAAGAGGAATTTGAAGCAGTTGTTAAACCATTAACAATGATATATCACATTCTGCAATCGGACTTAAAATGGCGACGCTATACACAAAAAACGAAAAGGGTGGTATTTTGGGGCGTAATTTTTGCAATTTTGGAAACCTCATTAACTATCCTTTCATTCTAGGGGGTGACTGGCACAACTTATTTTTTTTTGTATGGAGACCGACCCGCTCTAGTAGACACCTCCTTTAAAATGTAATTGGCAAATGTTTTACGTTTTGATGAGCAATAAGTTCAAAAATATATGCAGTTTTCTAGGGTAGTATATATTCCGCTAAAAGTTCTATTTTGTAATTTTCTATGTCAAACAGAGTGAAATGATCACGTATGTTGTATATCTCATTATTGTTTCATACAACCACATTATTGTATTTCCTTCAACTTACCACTGATTCAAATGACTTAAAATTTGGTTTTAAATCATTGCCTTTGATTGTTATAAAAGCACCCATATTTCCCATAGTATCGCTGAAATTAAACATTTAAATAATATTCTTTAATATTTGCCCTCATATTAAAAAATGTAAGAAAACATACCAATAGTTTGGTGCCGAAAATACCGTTATACATTTGCCATCATGTGTTACATCATAACCCATATCCTTAACTTCATGCGAACGTACCACATAATCCAAATTATTGTATTTACAAAAGTTTTCTGTAACATCAGGACCAAATTGTATACCAACACCACGTTTTGAAGGACCACGACCATAACTTAGTTGTGGATCCGACCATAAAAGCTCACACATAAGACCATCCTCGGGTGGTTGGCAGTTACGTTCAATGCGCCTTAAATCATCTAGAGTGACATTGTCGCTAGAGAAAAGACCACCATGCATAACCAAGATTTTCTTATTGATACAATGACACAAGGGTAACCAGTTGAAAACTTGAGTAAACATATCAGCCATAGTGCTTGTGTATTTAGCAGTAACTTCACCGGTAAATCCATACATTTGATTCATATTGATACTTTCGTGATTTCCTGTTGAAAAAAGGTAAACCAATTAATAACTACGCCAAAAAATACGTTATAAATTGAAATATTACCTCTAGATAGATAGAAATGATTGGGATATAACAATTTAAAACCAAATAAGGTGAAAATACATTCTACCGAAAACGAGCCTCTATCGACAAAATCACCATTAAACAAATAAGGATTCGTTGGAGAGGGTAAACCATTTATTTCGAATATATTCATAAGATCATAAAACTGACCATGAATATCACCACAAATGGTAAATTTAGATTCATCGGGCACATTTATATCCACCATTGAAGGTTGAGTACGCATGTAACTATCAATATCGCACAAAATCTATATCAAAAATAATGTATTTTTAATTTGTCATAACAATTGGATTTTCATTATAATTACTTTGTAGGCATATTTGCGATGTAATTTCTTTTGTTGCTTATAATGTTCCATAAGTTCTAACATAAATTTCAACGTAACTTTACCATCTTCTAGAGCTGGTCCCTTATAATCGTCTTCAATGGCTAAAAAATGTGAAGAACAAAATTAGCAAAACTTATTTATTATTGATTGTAATTGTATGATACCTACCAATATTTTCTAAATCTCTAAACATTTCTGATAGAGTTTTTTCTGGTTTATCTACAGCAATAGCTCTTTCAAATGCTCTCATCTTAACAATTTTATTACATTCGGTATATTTTAATTTAGCATCTTTATCATTGGGACGGCATTTTGATACCTATTTATTTAAATAAGTTGTTAAAGTAAAAACTAAAGTAAGAAATCAATTTTAAATACTTACATATTCATAATCTGAAAGGGCCTGTTTGAATTTGCCCAAAGACATGTGAGCCGCTGCCCTGCGATAGTAGCCTTTAAGGTAGGTGGGATCTGCTTTGACGGCAGCAATACCATCCTGTAAGGCAAATCCAAAGCTCTCTTGTCTTAAGTGGGCCAATGAACGATTGGCATAAAAAATCGCATTAGTTGGTATTAATTCTATAGCTTTGGTGTACATTTCAATTGCTTTAGAGAAATCTTTAGCTAAAAATCAGATATTTAAAATAAAAAGTACTGTATTTTACAAGCCATGTTGAAATTTATTATAAAATAAATAGGTTTTTTGAGCTTTCTGCTAAAAATTATTTTTTAAAATGAAAAATTTTAAAGAACTCTAAATTAAATATATCACATACATACATATATTTTTATGTAAACAAATCAACTAACCTTTAAGATATTCATTTCCCTGAACTTTATATTTATCGGCTAAAATCACTTTTTCATCCTGAGCATTGGTATCTTTACTAGCTTCCGAATTTGGTGTTACTGTGGCAGCAGCAGTTGTAGCCGCAGCTGGTTTCGTAGAAGTATTATTTGACGTCACAGTTGATGCCGGGGCATTATTGGCACCTCCACCACCCTCAGCACCACATGCTTTCTGTTGGTCCTCATTGTTATTTTGTTCCATTTCAACTTGAACAGCTGACATGTTATAGGTTTTTTAAAAACAATAATTATGTTTTATCGAAAAATCTCACTCTTTTTTGCGCAAAAAAATTCGTTGTAATTTCTTCTGCTATTAAAAATTTTATCTTGATTGCTTTAATTTTTTATTGGTATTTTGTATAGTTGGTGTTGTTGTTAGGACAGTCCAATACCTCCACCACCTCTATTGACTTTTTTCAAATAAAGAAAACACACAAAAAAATACTTCTTTCGTATTCTTTGTAAGTTGAGTTTTTTCGACAAACTTTTTGCTAGTCTCTTTTTTCGATCCGGTTTATATTAAGCTGTTAAATAATAAGTTTAGTAGTTTAAAAGTAGCTATGAATTACGTTCACTTTAATTAACCTTAATTGATTTATAATTTGCAATATTTTTCCGAAAAAAAATTTCCGGACTATCGTTCGGTTAAAATTTTTTTCAAAAGAAAAGAATGAAGAAAAAATGGTTTTTTGACAGAAATTGGAAAAAAAAACTCACATTGTCATTATGTCACAACATAACAAATGTATGGTGACAAATAAAACAGGGTGACCAAGAAAAACATTATTTTGGAGTAGGATTAATATTTGAGAGACAATTAGTTAACACTACGTTCACACGAAAAGAAAACTAATTGTTTTTTTTTGCATAAATCAAGATCACCGGAACTATTGTTTTTAAGATAATTTTGATACTGATTCAAGAGTACTTTTACTTATGATTATAGTGATATAAAAAAATTTGTCCGCTCTTTCTCGGTTTACGAGTTATAGGCCTTTAAAATTTCATTATATTTCTCTAAATATCTTTATTAATAATTGTCCGATCACAAATACCTTTCTAATGATATATAACACAACCATATTAATTAATTCCTTGGGAACAAAATTGACATTTTTTATAAAAACTAAAAATTTTTTTTTATATTCGAAAAATGCTTATTTAGCGAAGCCGGTGTTCGACATACCCAGAAGAGCCCAACAGAAAAAAGCTTCATTTACGTAAAAAAATTATATTTCCATTTTCATAGTTCTGGCCAAAGAGTAACTAGAGACGAAACTAATTGTCAAAAACCTAAGTCAGTTGTCAAAAACCTAACTCATGCAACAACAAAATACATGTAATCAAATACATTTTGTTGTTGCCAAAAAAAAATAAAAACACATTTTTGTTTACAAAACAACAATTTTGTTTAATTGTCAATCGAGAATTTCGTCTCTATGTGTTACTCTATGGTTCTGGCAATCTTGATTAGTTCCGTTTTTTTTTTTAAACTAAATTTCAAAAACCAAATTTTTTTAATGCAAAATTTTAAAAATAATTGATTTAACTATTATTTTTTTTTTTTTTTTTTTACATATGACTCCAAAAATAATGGGATTTGAATTTTTTGTCATATATGAAAACTTATTATTGTGAAATCAGTTGAACATGATGTTCCATAATTAATTACGATCAAGGAAACCACAAATATGCAATTGCATGTGTTTTCCTGGACGTTTAATGAAGCCATCGATAAAATATTTATCGGTTTCAGAACAAATAAATCATTTTGGCATCGATTTGTTAGTGCATATTTTACCCTTAATGGCATATTTTTGCATTTTTAGTGCATATTTATAGCATATTTTGTTATTTTTAGGTCATATTTAACCCTTTTAGAGCATTTTTTGGCATTATAAAATGTTTTTCAAATTTGATTTAATAAAAAAAAGAAAACAATATAATAATAATAAATTCTAAAATTAACTTTAATGGATACCATTTTATCGTTGAGAATCCTGTCTTGTAGCAACAAGATTATGATTGAAGTTAATGTTGTAAAAACATTATTTTTTAATGAAAGCATATCGAGCCCCATAGCGTAATTAGAAAGTGCTTGCACATCTACAAAAACAACAATTCCTTGTATTTTGTTAGTGTAAAACTACTGCACATAATGTCAAAATGCTACGAACAGAAAATGAGAGGAAGAGTAAAAAAAAATCGAAAAAATTTTGCATAGATATAAAAAAACAATTTGACAGTTCCGCGAGTTATATCAATGAAAACATTGTAAAACAGCTGTTCTTACGAGTATACATTATAATTATACTATGAATTTAAACATTAAGCCCAAATTACAATAGCGCGTAGTCAGCAAAAATTATCAGCTGATCACTGTCAGCACAACATGTTGCTGCCGTTATAATTACAATTCAGCGTAGGCAGCCACAATTTACAACCACCTCTCGCATTTATTTGCTCACTCTCTTTGTCTCGCTCTCAATATGAATGCAGCGCAGTGAATTTAGAAACAGGGCTAAATGAAACAGCACTGCAAACTGCTGCTGACTAAATGTAATCAACACCATAACAAACAGTGCATTCTAAATAATCAGCTGATTATGGCAGCACACACTGCTGCTGACTACGCGCTATGCAGCAAAAATTTACAACCACCATCTTGCTTTATTCTACTTGTGTATTTTAGCCTCTCATTTACATGCTCACTCTCTTTGTCTCGCTCTCAATCTGAATGCAGCGCAGTGAATTTAGAAACAGGGCTAAATGAAACAGCACTGCAAACTGCTGCTGACCAAATGTAATCAACACCATAACAAACAGTGCATTCTAAATAATCAGTTGATTATGGCAGCACACACTGCTGTTGACTACGCGCAATTGTAATTTGGACTTTATGCGGCAGCGAACAATGTTGTACTTGTGAATGTATTTTAAAAGCAATATGGCATCTTTCGTGTATAGTTTTCAAAATTATAAGTTTTAACAATTTTTGGAAAAAATAAAAATCCAAGTTTAAATAATAAAACTAACCAAAAATTAGGGAAAATTATATCTTGAATAATTTTGTTTGATCCTTACTACTAAAGCCCAAATTACAATTACGCGTAGTCAGCAACAGTATCAGCAAAAATTATCAGCTGTTCACTGTCAGTACAACATGATGCTGCCGTTATAATTACAATTAAGCGTAGGCAGCCACAATTTACAACCACCATCTTGCTTTATTCTACTTGTGTATTTTAGCCTCTCATTTACATGCTCACTCTCTTTGTCTCGCTCTCAATCTGAATGCAGCGCAGTGAATTTAGAAACAGGGCTAAATGAAACAGCACTGCAAACTGCTGCTGACTAAATGTAAAGCTCAAATTACAATAGCGCGTAGTCAGCAACAGTACCAGCAAAAATTATCAGCTGATCACTGTCAGCACAACATGTTGCTGCCGTTATAATTACAATTCAGCGTAGGCAGCCACAATTTACAACCACCATCTAGCTTTGTTCTAGTTGTGTATTTTAGCCTCTCATTTATTTGCTCACTCTCAATCTGAATGCAGCGCAGTGAATTTAGAAACAGGGCTAAATGAAACAGCACTGCATACTGCTGCTGACTAAATGTAAAGCTCAAATTACAATAGCGCGTAGTCAGCAACAGTACCAGCAAAAATTATCAGCTGATCACTTTCAGCACAACATGTTGCTGCCGTTATAATTACAATTCAGCGTAGGCAGTCACAGTTTACAATCACCATCTAGTTTTGTTCTACTTGTGTATTTTAGCCTCTCATTTACATGCTCACTCTCTTTGTCTCGCTCTCAATCTGAATGCAGCGCAGTGAATTTAGAAACAGGGCTAAATGAAACAGCACTGCAAACTGCTGTTGGCTAAATGTAATCAACACCATAACAAACAGTGCATTCTAAATAATCAGCTGATTATGGCAGCACACACTGCTGCTGACTACGCGCTATTGTAATTTGGGCTTTATGCGGCAGCGTACAGTGTATATGGAATTAAAAAAAATAATAAATAATAAGAATAAAATGAATAATAAAATAAAATCGCTATTGTCGACTATAATAAGCCTTTTATATTTTTTATAATACAAATTGTTCCGAAATCAATGATTTTTATGTTCTATTTTTCCAGATTGTGAGATGTTTTGTTGCTTCGTTGAACACTTGAAGAACCATGTTCATGATAATGATGATGCTTTGACTACTTTTTTTTCGTTTTCAACGAAATTTATTTTTTCAACAACAACATACAGTGGCTCACAGCCACTACTTCTTTTTGGAAAAGTACTTCCATGCAGGGTCCATGCGTGGCGCACAGTGCTATATAAAGGAGTATTGGTTACAAACCATTTTAAAATGGTCACTTTAAATGGTTAAAATATATGCTTCTATGGTACAAGAAATCATTATGAGTTTTTTTCATGAAAATCGGTTAGACAATAAAAGGCATTGATGATGTACCGAAGAAACATACAATCGTGACTGCGACAACCTACGGATCTCAGCACCAAAACTGACATCCGGAATTCAAACAATGTTGCGTCAAAACTTTTTGCCATACATTGTAAATACTGGATTATTGTACTCGTCTTCATGGCGTATAACTGCCGGGTTCTAGAGTCACAAAACCCATACATAACATTCGTGTAGTCGTATTACAAATTTATTGGAATATTTATTTATTTATTATATTAATATATTCAATTAATTTTGGTAAATAGAAAAAGTTCTTATTGGACGGGAATACGGAGGACCGGTTCGTAGAAAACTTCTAGTGCCATAAGTCTTTATAGGTAGCAAAACTAAACTTCTTCGTAGAACTGTGGGTCATTTGTCGTCAGTTTATTGTGTTCTATTTGATCGTACAGGTCATTATATTATAACAAGAGCTGATGATCTTATAAAAATATAGTCCTCAATGGATGGCCGATTATTGGCTGATTATTGCATGCAAGAAGACTTTTAAATATTTAAACAAAAAAAGAGCTACATAATCAACTTTACCAAGGAATTTGTTTCCAAAGATCCAATGTTTTGGAACTCTATTATTTTTTGTTAATTAGTTATAATTCTATATATTAGGCTCTTTTTTGTGCGAGAACCGAATACCGAGCTGAACCAAGAAAATTTTAAAATAACAGTGAAACATGTTGGTGGCAGTTTCATGGTTTGGTATGTCGGTTAATGGTGGTGGGAAGTTGGAACTAATTGGATCCCAATTGTAAACAATGCTAAAAATCGATTTTCGATTTTACGATCAACTTTTTTCACTTCGATTTTCAAAATCGATTTATCGGTCCCCAAAATCGATTTTATTTTGAAGTCGATTTTTTATTGATAAAGTCAAAAGTGTATCAAAAACAATTATAAATTAAAAAAAATAATAAATCTATAAAATGATTTTAAACGTTCAGGTCACAAGTTATACATGTATAAAAGTTATGTGTATAAAATATAAGAAATCTGTAAACATTAAATTTATCCATCAATCCATTTAAATCAACGCTCACCACTACTAAGTATGTTTCTTTGTTGTGTTATTATTAGGCCATCTTTCAAGAATAGGCGTTCAAACGTTACAGATATTCTGGAGCTATTTGATTAATATTTGGATATTTTTTTTATTTTTTTCTTTCAGAGGATTTAGAAGATTGTTTTACCAAATGCTCAGCTAGGGATAATATGTAAAAATAAAAAAAAAATCCATTTTCTTAAAACCAATGTTTGGCAAACTCGACTTGGGCCTTTATTAAATTTCACTTTTAATTTAAATTTTTATATTTTTTAGTCCTTTGTAGATTGTCATAGAACTGATTAAACATAACTTTATTATCGATTTTTTCCTCCTGAAAATCGATTTTCGACTAAAATTTAAATCGATGTACCTTTCCCTAGACAGTAGTAGATACCTTTACATTCTAAAGGATAATTTGTTGCAGAGTGCAAAAAATCAGGGAATATTATCATATTTTTGATATTGCCAACATAACGATCCTAATAATAAATTTGGTATTGTGTACAATTAGCCAATATGTAAAGGCCCAATTTTAACGATGTTCTCTAAACAGTCGCCAGACCTCAATATTATTGAAAATTTGTGGTCCACATTGGTAATTTACATAATAAAATTGGTATTAGGCCGTAAAAATGCACTATGAACACATTTCGCCTAATATTACTGGACGCACGAAAACCACCTCTAATCTGTTGCATACAATTAAGACTACCATTCCATATAAAAAATAATCAGGTATGTGATGAAAATCGATTTCGAGCAAAAAACGAAAAAGGTTGTGATACACATAAAATTTTCGATTTCAATTTCGTTTTATTGTAAAAACGAAATCGATTTCATTTTCCATTTTGTTTTATGAAAATCACAATAAATTAGGTTGTGATCATGGTTGTGATAAAAACGAAATTGACATGATTTTATCGTTTTCAAATCGAACAAATTTTGGTACTCGTTTTAAAATTTAATTTGATTAAAACTGTTACAAAAGAATTAGAATCTTGTGGGTAAAAAATAAAAGCTATATTGTAGAAAGAAAAATAAAATAAATAATACCTTTTAAAGATTATATATTGAGGCAGAGGTTAAGAAAAGTATAGAGGTTAAGAAAAGTATAGAAATTTTATTCTGTTGCTTTAAAACACTGAATTTTAAGTTTAAAACTTAAAATATATTTTGTAATTTGTGATGGAACTTGCGATGAATCGATGTACCTTATTGTTTAAAAACCTATCAGACACTCGAATTAAACTGTAACTTCACATATGGGTTTTACAATTTAACTTTTAAGGTTTCTGGATACATCTACCACAAAGGAAAAAACTGATTTTGAATATTCAAAATAATCATTGTGCTAACCCAATTTCAAATTACCAGTAAAAATTTAAATCCAATGCAAAGTCCAAACTGCATCTGCTAAAAAGCGTTCCTATTAAAATATTGCATTAATTTTTATTTTTGTAGGATTAATTAATTAATCGCCAAAAATGTAAATTTATTATTCCTCCACAAAGTGTTATTTTTATGGGCAATGTTTTCTTTTTTAGAAGCAAGGAATATCTCTTTTGTGGCAGCTTCACGCAAAACTTAACTTTTGATAATTTTTTATTAAAAAATTAACATAAAAACATTAAAATAAAATTTATTTCATTTAAATAATACAAATTTCAAAATTAATTTGTTGTGATTTGGCAAGAAACATATTGAACATCACAACCTAATCAGTTTAAGAATACGATTTACTTTTGAAATTGACCGAATTTCATCACATATCTGAATGTAATTATTGGTCGTAATTTTCAATTTTTTGTTATGTCATAAGTGGGTGCTTAAAATAAGCTGTGAGATAAAAATATTGGATTTTTTGTTTTCATATCTTTAATTTGCTTAAAGGTAAACTTTAACACTAAATAATGGTTCTATATTAAACTAGAAATCTTCCTCTTTCTAATGATACGAAATATTATTTTTAATTCCAGTCTGTTACTTTGTCATGGAGCTTTAAAAATAAAATTGTATAATGCATAATTTAAGCTGTGAGCCACTGTATATTAGTGTGTAGCAAAATCTCAAGAGTCTTGTAATTTGTTATTCACTTTAAAAAGGAAGAGGAATAACGACACATGTCTTCAAGATTATCACACGTTACACTGTAGAATACATTTCATTTCTCTCCGGAGTCAGTAACAACTTTAGCGTGTTCATCATAATTCGTCGATGGTTATATGAATTATTTTTCCATCCATATTATGGACGCATTCACTCAATCTTTTTGTATAATAAAAATTCAACATTAATCTCAAGCCAAGAAGCTACTATAGGAAATTACATATACAGCGAAAGCTTCCATAGGCGGTGATTTTGTCCGTTATCAGAAGATGTCCGTCTATGGGATATGGTTCATCATAGTTTTTAATAAGAGGTAATTCAGTAGCATAGGTACTGGTATCTTTTTATTTCAACATCCAAGATTGATTGTAATGAATTACCTTATAGATAAAAATATTCTTATATATACATATTAAAATGCAAAAGACCGTAACGTGACGTAAAAATCAAATTTCAAATTAATTAATTATTTGATTTATTCAACAATTTGATTAAATATATTTATGATTAATCAATTAATCAGGAATTTAAATAGTTAAAATCGTGAATAATTAAATAATTTTAAATTTATTTGACTTTCTTTTTTATGTTTTTAATTTTCATTATAATATAAAAAACTGCATGCAAAGTCGTTTGAAAATATAAAATGTGGGTCGTTTAATCACCAAATAACATATATTATATATTTAGCATTTTTTGTTTCATTTGTTTAATTGTAAACTAAATTTGAGAACATTGAATAATATTATTCAAATTTGATTAATTAAAATTAAAAGTAATTAATCAGAATTTTTATTAATTAGAATTGTTGATTAATCGATTAACTGATTAATATGTGTATAGATTAAATAAAATTTTGTATAACCGATTAATCGCACATCCATAGTATTGACAAAAGTCAAATGATAGTAACATTAATTTCAAAAACAGTCATAAAATTTGTTCCATTTAAGAAAAATGTTATTTGAAAAGTGTTTTATTATTTATTGATTTTAGCATCATTAAGGGAAATTTTAAAGCAAACAAAAAAAAAAAAAAAATAAAATAGTGGTTTTTCTTTTATGATTTTATGGAATAATAGCTACAGTTAGGCTTCTCTCCATTTTCATTCCATTTTTCTAAAATATCTAAATTTAGTTCGTACGCAAAAAAAAAAAAAAAAAGTCATCTCTTAACTGGAGAGAATGGGGTGATTTTCTACAAGATGTGTTTGGAGTGCTTTTCAATATGGTTTCAATTTACTTGTCCATCCAATATCATGTGGTCTTTTTTTTCTGAACCATGTTTCCTATCGATGGTCGAATTCCCCTGATACTGTTGAATGACGTTGAAAACAGTATGACAGAGGACATTTAATTCTTTGACCAATTATTTGTAGGACCAATTTGTTTTTTTTTTTTTTTTTTTAATTTTTAATAATTTATAGCACGTACATCATTTTCGTTACTCATTTTGGTCAAACTCCCAACAAATCAACAGTTTGTCTTCAAGAATAATAACTGACATATTTTCAATGATAAAATAATTTTAAAAATTGCTTCGGAAAAAAGTTATGAAGCAAAACGTGTGTTAAGATTAAAAAATATGAACTAAATACATACTAACCCAATTCACAAAGTATATTATTTTAGTTATTGTGTTATATGTTATTTAATATTATGTTCAGACACATATGTTTTTTACTACACTATTTTTAAGTTAAAATAAAAACTTTCTATATGATATTATGAAAACAACAATTTAAAATGAGGTTTATGAATTCAGTTTCAGAAAAGAATAAATGAGAATGAGATATTCCAATTCAAAATTTGAAAATATCATTTTAGTTTATGATTTTTTTATTATAATTCAGAAAAGAACATATTAAAATAATATTTCTCTTTTAATTCCAGAATATAATTTACATTTTTCATATAAATTTCAGAAGTGAAACTTTTTATTTAGAATTGAAAAAAAATTACTTGAAAATTTGGTTTTCAATTTATAATTTTGAAAATAACAACTTAAATTGGAATTTTTATTTAAATTTTCGAAAAGAACAATTTATAAGAAGATTTTTCCATTTAAAATTCAGAAAAATATTGAAATTTTGAAAAAACTTACTTAAATTCAGAACTTCAACTGAAATAATATATAGAATTAAATTTCCATTAGGAATAATTTTTCCAGATGGATTTGAAACAATTTCTTAATTTTATTTGCTTAAAGGTCACATAAATTAAGTTGATCTAACATTATTTCATCATTTAAATCACTCTTATTCAAATCTAATTTTCAATTTTTGTTTTCAAAAATTTCAGAACACTTCTTTTCTAAAATTTAAATGAAAAATCTAATTTTCAACTTTTATTTTCAAAAATTTAAATGAAAAATCTAATTTTCCAATGATCTTTTTTAAAATTTAAATTTATTTTCAATTGATTTTTAAAAAATACCATTAAAAGTGATGTAGTTCTTTAAAAAAGTAAATAAGTTTATGCATCACTGCTTACATATAATTTTATTATGTTTTTCCTTTGCCAAAATATTTTCATAAATTGTTGATTTAAATAAAAATTTTACACACATATACTTTCTAATTCCAAAAATAGAATTTTTAAACAAATAATAAATGTGAACAAATATAAATTTAATTTTTAATTCACCAAATAATAAATGTGAACAAATATAAATTTAATTTTTAATTCACCCAGGAAATATTGTATTAGTTCTACAACTAGTTCTGAAACACATAAAAATAGCCTGTATTTGTTCTACTTTGGCTACGACCAATGATTTTTGTTTGAAATTGTCACCTCCAGAACTAGTTCTGTGGAAGTGTTACCTAGCCAGTACCCATTCTATGGAACGGTTCGAGAACTAGTTCCTTAATCAATAATTTTTGTTGAAAATTGTCACATTCAGAACTAGTGCCATAGAAGAGTTAGGGAAAGGTTTCAGAATCTGTTTTTATTTTTATTTTGTATTCTAATGGGCTATTTTCTAAAGTCCACTTTTGAAATCAATTGAATTTTGTAAATATATACATACAGTTAGGGACAAAACTATTTGTACACCTCATATATTTCGTATACCTTCACGCACATTTTCAACAGATCCGCTGTTTTTATACTTGCTTACAATGTATTGTACTGTGGAATGTTGCAAATTTACTAAATTACTTATATTCCGGAGAGATTTTCCTTTTTTATGTTCATCAATAATTAAATTTTTAATATCCAAACTCAACTCTTTTCGCTTTCCCATTTTTGATGTGCTTATTATTCAAAACGTTAAAACCAACTTCTTATTTTGTAAAATAAAACTCGATTAACGAAGAAAATATAACGGTATTTAAAAAAATCATCATACAAGAGTCCAACGTACAAATAATTGTACAAAGTACTGATGTACAAATACTTTTGTCCCAAAGATTTTTACTTAAATTGTACTTTTTTTTAACAATGTGTTATATATTAATTTATTTTTTATCAAATAATTCAATAAAAATGGACCTGAATTAAAACTACATATAATAATTTTTTATTCTTTATAAATTATTGAAGATATACGAAATGCATGGGTGTACAAATAGTTTTGTCCCTAACTGTATATATTTTTTTTAATTTTTGAAATTTTTTATACAAGTTTTTTAAACAGTTCTAGGAAGTTCTCAGAAGGGATGTAGAAGTCATACAGAATTAGTTCTTAAGCACTAGTTCTCTAAAACGTTTTTCAAAACGAATTTAGACGAATGTCAGAATTGGTTGTGATACCACTAATTCTGAGGATGTTATTAAAGAATCTGAAGTGGTTCTGATAATGTACTAAAATACTAAAAATTTCTTTCCTATGGAAACTTAGTTGTTTTTATTGTGTTAAATTATTAAACAACACAAATCGAGATGTTTTCTGGCTTTGAAATATATTAAAAAACGAGTCAATTTGTTTTTTTGGAATAAACATCACCATTCTGCATTTTTCAATATTACAGTTTTCAATAAATATTTAGCCGTATTCCAAAAAATTAATGTAGGTTTGTAACGAAGTTTTATGGTATTAAACGAATTTATACCATGAAACGTTATTACATACATTTTTTATTATTTTTATATGGGTCATTTTATTTACTAACTTGTTATATTACAGCATCTGTGAATACCCTATTATTATTCTACCTTACTTTTGAACACCCTTATTGTTGTTCTAAGAATTAAGATTTAATAATTCTCATTAAGTTTATATAATTATTATCATAAGTACTCTAAGTTTGGATGAAGTAGTTGCGATTTAATTTGCCAAAATCTAAGACAGCTGATATTACGATATAACTTGCCTTATTTCAAGACACTTGATATCGTAACATCAGTCACTGTTTCTCTGGTACTCGGATTAGGTCCGAGCGTCAGGGGGATACCTTGCACAGCATTTCTGTCTGTTTCGGACACAGCGGCTTTGCTCCGTCTGTTTCGGCACTACAACTTCGGTCGTCAGTCCCGATACCACTACTTCGGTTGTTAGTCTCGGCACTACGATCTCGGTTGTTAGTTTCGGCACCGTGACTTTGGTCATCGGTTTTGGCACAGCGAATTATCGTCTGTCTCGGCACTGCAACTTCGGTTGTTAGTTTTGGCACCGTGACTTCGGTCATCGGTTTTGGCACAGCGAATTATCGTCTGTCTCGGCACTGCAACTTCGGTTGTTAGTTTTGGCACCGTGACTTCGGTCATCGGTTTTGGCACATCGAATTATCGTCTGTCTCGGCACTGCAACTTCGGTTGTTAGTTTTGGCACCGTGACTTCGGTCATCGGTTTTGGCACAGCGAATTATCGTCTGTCTCGGCACTGCAACTTCGGTTGTTAGTTTTGGCACCGTGACTTCGGTCATCGGTTTTGGCACAGCGAATTATCTTCTGTCTCGGCACTGCAACTTCGGTTGTTAGTTTTGGCACCGTGACTTCGGTCATCGGTTTTGGCACAGCGAATTATCGTCTGTCTCGGCACTGCAACTTCGGTTGTTAGTTTTGGCACCGTGACTTCGGTCATCGGTTTTGGCACAGCGTATTGTATCGTCTGTCTCGGCACTGCAACTTCGGTTGTTAGTTTTGGCACCGTGACTTCGGTCATCGGTTTTGGCACAGCGTATTGTATCGTCTGTTATACCCATTAGATTAAGTCTGAATTTTGTAATCTAGCTTTAAGAAACCGTATTATTACATTAGTATTCATAAGTTATATTTAAGTATCATCAACGATCCTGCTTGCTGCATAATACCAGAGGGAACCGAGTCTTCAACTCCGCATCTACCAGTAGAATCCGAATTACCTGAGAAGTAACCGACTGAATCCCTACATATCATCATGCTGCTAGTAATTTATATAACACAAAAGTATTAACTATAATTTATTGTTACCGATATCTGAAACATTGAATTATTAAATAAAGATACACTGTATAATTAGCCCCCAGAAAGGGTAAATCAATTGTGTTCTCACTTCAGGTTCGTGGATCCCGTAAGTCGACCCTGGACGCGACTGAACTACCCCAGCCGACGACAAAACCACGTTACAGGTTACATAAAGAGTTTCTAACTTGCTCTTACGGAAATTTACATACACAAAATTAGTAATTTGTTATCAAACTTACGTTAGAATTTGTATCCTCTATTATGAAAATAATATTATTCTGTAGAACAATTTTTAAACAAGATATTTAAAAAAAATGTTTGAATAATAGTAAAAACGCAATGAATTAAAATATATATCTCAGTGGACATAATAAAATATAATTTTCTAAAGTTTAATTTTTGGAGGTTGATAATTAGCATTAAACTCAGAATATAAAGAAATCGGAAGCTGTGAAAATGGCAGTATTTTCAAAGAATTTAGTTTGAATATAATCTATAATTTTACAGCCGTATTCAAAAAAACTTAACACAGCTTTACCAACCATTTATAATCAAAATTACTTAAAGTTGTATTAAAAAACATTGATTTGCTTACTATACCATTGGTAAAGCCTTGTAAACTTTAAAAATTTTAATAATGGTTCGACCTTACTTTAAGACCATATTTTAAGATGTCTTCAGCTAAGGCATCGTTCGAGGCGATTAAAGGACCCTGTAATATGGGAGAACATGTTATACACATGAAACACGATCGACCTATAAAGCAACGATACTATCCCCGTAATCCCGCTATGCAAAACATCATTAACGAGGAAGTAGATGAATTACTTGCTATGGACCGCATAGAGCCTTCACACAGCCCCTACAGTTCACCCGTCGTACTTGTTCGTAAAAAACAAGGAACTTGGCGCATGTGCATAGATTTTAGACAAATCAATGCAGCAGCAGAACCAGACGCTTACCCTCTCCCACAAATTAATGCCATACTCGACCAATTAAGAGAAGCTTCTTTTATTTCTACGATTGACCTGAAAAATGGGTACTGGCAGATACCAGTTGCCGCACAGTCTCGGCAATATACCGCTTTTACCGTTCCCGGCCGAGGTTTGTTTCAGTGGAAAGTCATGCCCTTCGGTCTACACTCAGCACCAGCCACTTTCCAACGTATTTTAGATACCGTCATTGGGCCCGAATTACATCCAAAAGTATTCGCATATTTGGATGATATCATCGTGTTGGGACGAACGTTTCACGAACATTTGGATATGCTTAAAATAGTTTTTGACCGTCTGTTATCGGCCAACCTTCAAATTAACTTCGACAAATGCGAGTTTATACGAACAAGTTTGAAGTATCTCGGACATGTAGTTTGCACCGAAGGCATTCATACCGACCCTGGCAAAATAGAAGCAATTCGGAAGCTAGATTCTCCTAAAACCATTCGGGAACTTCGGCGCATACTGGGAATTGCATCGTGGTACCGCCGATTTATACCAAACTTTTCAAAAATAGCCGAACCGATGACACGCCTATTAAAGAAGAAGAACAAATGGAATTGGGGACCCGACCAGGAGAGCGCTTTTACAACCCTGAAATTTAAACTAACTGAAGCACCCATATTAAGTTGCCCTGACTTCGAAAGACCGTTTTTCTTGCAAACCGATGCCAGTAAAGAAGGTTTAGGAGCAGTTTTATTTCAACGGCATGGCGAACAAGAAAAAGTCATCGCCTATGCAAGTCGAACCCTGAACGAACTGGAACGAAAATATTCCGCAACCGAGCAAGAGTGCTTGGCAGTACTATGGGGTATCAGGAAAATGCGATCGTACTTAGAAGGGTACAGGTTTACCGTTATCACCGACCACCAATCGCTAAAATGGCTGCACTCAATTCAGAACCCCTCCGGTCGTTTAGCCCGTTGGGCATTGGAAATCCAACAATTCGACTTCGAGATCGAGTATAGACGGGGCAAACTGAATGTAGTAGCCGATGCTCTTTCCCGAAATCCATTACCGACTAATCCTAATGACCCTTTAGCCACGGTAATTTCGTTAAAACCGAACTGGTATGAGAAAATTTGGAGAAGACTCCAAGAGCCAGCTCAGAATCTTCCAGACTACCAGATAGTAGGAGCCCGGCTCTTTCGTCACATCACAAAAAAATCGGCAGTTTCAGATACCCCTGAGTGGAAACTTTGCATCCCTCCGAATGATATTCCCCGAATACTCACGGAGGTCCATGACCGGGAAACGGCAGGGCATCTTGGGGTTCATAAAACGGTTCGTCGGGCTCAGGAAAAGTACTATTGGCCGGGAATGGTGCGGGATATCCGAGAGTATGTTCGGACATGCTCCACCTGCGGTCGCTTCAAGGTCGAACAAAAACGGAAAGCGGGATTAATGACAACAATGACAAGCAGCCATCCATGGGAGGTAGTGTGTATGGATTTCGTAGGACCTCTCCCACGCTCATCCTCGGGACGAAGTTTTCTACTGGTATTTGTGGACAAATTCAGTAAATGGGTCGAACTTGTCCCTCTACGAAGTGCAACATCTGCGTCCGTCATCACCGCGCTAAGGGAAAGAATAATTTATCGATTTGGATGCCCTTCGGTAGTAATATCCGATAACGGTTCTCAATTCGTGAGCAAATCGGTAGAAAATTTCCTAAGTAAATGCGGAATACAACACCGGTTAACGGCCCCCTACACACCACAGGAAAACCCCACCGAAAGAGTAAACCGAGTTATAAAAATCCTTATCGCACAAAATACCGAAGGCAACCACCGGCGTTGGGATGTTCCGCTTGCCGAGATAGCATTTGCAATCAACACAGCCAGCCATGACACCACGAAAACCAGCCCCGCCGAAATATTATTCGGAAGAAACCTCAAACCACCGAACCAGATTTTTGAGGAAGGTGAAGTCCCCACGGGTAGCGTTGTTCTCCGAGAACGCGGGCCGAAAGAATGGAATAACATCGTAGAAATAATGAAGAGAGCATCCAAGAAACAGCAAAGGTATTATAACTTGCGCAGAAGGGAATGGCACCCCAAAGTAGGGGAAAAGGTTTTCCAGCGAAATCATACCTTATCATCGGCTATTTCTCACTTCGCAGGCAAACTCGCTCCAAAATATTGCGGCCCTTACGAAATAATTGGGAAAATATCATCGAATATATATATATTACAAACGAATACAGGGAAAACCAATCGTGCACATGTACAAGACCTAAAACCATATCACGAAAGGGAATCCCATAGAGAGGAATAAAAAAATAAAAAAAATAAAATAAAAAAATAGTAAAGAGAATTAAAGAAAGAATATATAAAAGAAAGGAGGACACAATAAATTATACCTGGGCAACCAAATTAAATAGGAAAAAAAGTATAAAAGGCCGCCTCAGATTAGAAATTCAATCATTTGCAGAATGGAGCGCAAGCACACAAGACCACTAGCCCCTGGCAAAATAAAAACTTACTTACAAAAAACGGCCATGCCCCGTCATGTCCCACCTTTCCTTCCTCCCTTTGAGGCTAGGCCAATAATACAAAGTGTGGAAAATGCACCAATTGCCAAATCGGGGCATAGGGTCGTGGATGCATTGGCGAAAGAAGTGTGGGACAAGCGTGTGATACATCCCCTACATGGGATGACCTCCGGACCCCCACCCTTGGCACCCCTGTCCAGGACTACACCACCGAACCCATCCCCTACCTTACCCAGACCAAGTGAGGAAGAGAGTATGACCAGTAGTCAAGGAAATAATACGACCCCTCAGCAGGATTGTCTAAACCAGGAAGAGGAGGACCTGCTCAACGATATCCTCAACTTGAATCCGCCGGAGCTAAGTGAGGGGGAAGAGGGGGAAGATGACCCGTTCAGGGGACTGACCATCAAAGCCCCATCGTCAAAAGTAGGTCGGTGGATAATTTATCCAAAGGGCAGACCTAAAGTGGAGGTAAGGGTACGCCACGGCATTGCTCGCCTCAGATGCCAAGGCCGTACCAAAACTATTAGATTGCCGGAGGAGTGAATTTTTTTTTTTTTTTTGTAATTTTTAATCTGTGAACAATATTATTTATTTTCTTTACATTTTCTTTTGAATAATACTTTAAGTTTAATTTTTTTTTATATATACAAAAAAAAAATATATATATATATATAAAATAAAAAAGATTAAAAAAAATAAATATATACGCACTCTAAGTTGAGCCAAAGTTCATTGAGCTTCGGTAAATGTTACCTTCGGGTAGTGCAGACCGAAAGGTCGAAACTCACTTAGCGCATAAATTTTTTTTTTTTTTTTTCGAAAGTAGGAGGGGAATGTAACGTGCCGTTACAAATCCATTTTTATAAAAAACCATATTTAACTTAACCATACTAATGTACAATGCTGCTATTTTTTTTTAACCCCTCTAATGTACAGTATTGTTTATTTCATTCCACTTTGTTATGTTATTCTTGATGGTACGTAATAATTCCCATTTAATTTATTTTATTTTTTACTTATATAGATAAAGTTTTGTGATGAAAAGGGAGCTGATATTGTTGTTCGTACAGCACTTCTGCATGATCCCGAAGTACCGTCCGAATATAACCCGATATCCGCTCTTTAACATAGACACGTGTCGTAGTTGTTACTAACCGTATTTTATCTAGTTTGCATTCGTAGTTAGCCGAACTCAAAGCCTCCGAATTCTTTTGAGTCCGAAGTAGTTACTTTTGTACTTTGCATTCGTAGTTAGCCGAACTCAAAGCCTCCGAATTCTTTTGAGTCCGAAGTAGTTACTTTCGTACTTTGCATTCGTAGTTAGCCGAACTCAAAGCCTCCGAATTCTTTTGAGTCCGAAGTAGTTACTTTTGTACTTTGCATTCGTAGTTAGCCGAACTCAAAGCCTCCGAATTCTTTTGAGTCCGAAGTAGTTACTTTTGTATTTTGCATTCGTAGTTAGCCGAACTCAAAGCCTCCGAATTCTTTTGAGTCCGAAGTAGTTACTTTTGTACTTTGCATTCGTAGTTAGCCGAACTCAAAGCCTCCGAATTCTTTTGAGTCCGAAGTAGTTACGTTTGTACTTTGCATTCGTAGTTAGCCGAACTCAAAGCTCCCACATTCTGTTGAGTACGAATTTATTATCTCTTTTATATTTATCGAACTTGGGAACTTCCGAATTCTTCTCAAGAGCGAAGTAGTTTTGCCACTTCCGAAAACCGCACAAATACCAGTATTAATAATAAGAAACCCGTTTTCTCCTATATTTTACCAGTTTCCTTCTCCCTTTCACCGCATTATCGTTTCCCGTATCAACGCTTCACCGTATCAACGATTCACCGTACCAACGATTCATCGTATCAACGCTTCACCGTATCAACGATTCACCGTACCAACGATTCATCGTATCAACGCTTCACCGTATCAACGATTCACCGTACCAACGATTCATCGTATCAACGCTTCATCGTATCAACGCTTCATCGTACCAACACTTCATCGTCTCAACGTACCCTCGTATCACCGCTGAAATACCTGAACCACCGTAGCATTAAGTATATTTAAGTAGTTTAAGGTTTCATAAATAAAAGCTTTGTTTTCCTATTACCATCTAAGGAAATACTTGTGTTTTATTTTCAAAGGAAGCAGACCTTTGAAACGAACCTGGACAGACTGAGTCATACCTCGGCTGGAAAACTAAACTGCATTACACGTTACTTTTTTCAAGAAAAATAAAAATAAAGATAAATTTTTAGATTCATTTCAACAAAATCAACGTATTTAAAATGTCCGAATGTTAAAATCTGTGATAAAATAAAAAATGTTTCAAAATATCAGAATATCCAATTTTAAATGTGTAGGGAGAAGAGCTGTGTCAAGATCATATATACTTTTTTTAATAATTTAAAAAAATATAAATAATGTTCGAACAAACGGTCTTCGGATCCCCTTACATCTAAGGAGACTTGGAACCACATTTGTGAACCAATGTACTCTATAAGACGATGCGAAAACTAGGAAATAAAAAGTTGTTATGTTCACCTCTCAGCCGGCTAACAGCCGACTTTGAGCCGCCGCCAACAATTTTTAGCAAAGCCGCCGCCGCCGTTAAAATCGTTCGGCGCAGGTCTCTGTACACAAACTAGTAATCAAAACAAGAAACCGAAATATTCATCTGTAAGTAACAAGATAAATAAATAAATAAACGTTACAATAGTTACAGAAAATATATAAGTATAGTATGTATTTTAAAAGTTAGAAAAATATATCATTTACTACCTATACATATTAGAAAATAAGAAAAAAAGTTAAAATATAGTATGCAATTGTTACCTCTGAATTTTTAGTATTTATAGCCATTATTGCCTTGTTGTTATTAGAGCAGTTTAGTGCAGCAGCAGCAAATTGTTGGTGTATGAATGGATTTATTTATTTAAAAAATATTTCTGAAGTTTAACTTTTTTGTTTGTTTTCCATGATTTACCAGTCGCTCATGTAATAATAAAAAATGTGGTAAAGACACTTCGTAGAGAGTATTCATAAGTATAGTAGTTGTTGCAGTTGACTACCGAGAGTGAGACAACTCCGGCTAAATTGGTAATAGTGCATTAGAGTTTATAATAAACAAGAAAAATCATTGTAAAAATATCCATGGAAAAAGGTGAAAAACAAGCAAGATAATGCCAACGACATTAGTTTTCAGTTGATGTCGTGGAGTTAAGACGCATAAAAAATATAAAATAATATAGTAACTGCAACATTTATTTATTAATTAAAAGAAAACGTACATAAAAATTGTGTTGTAAATCTGTAATAAACTATTTTACAATTAATAAGTTAGACTAATAAATAGCTCTATGTAATGTGCAAATTAATGTTAATTCGTTTCTTTGACAATTGAACTATATAATATACATACATATGTAAATGTATTAAGATATTTGTAACCAAATCAGCAGCCAGTGTACCAGCCCTCACATTCCTAGAAAAATTTTGTATAGTCGAACGTAGTGAGTAGTTTTAGTTAAGTGCATGTGTACAATATATATGTATGTATATTTAAAAAAAAAATAAAATATTTTGTTTTTATTAAAAAATACCGTTGTCTGTGAATTTGATAAACAAGGCAAAGTAATAAAATGTATACCAACATACAAACATGTATAGACGGGAACATTTAATTTTATTGCATGCGATAAATTCTTTCATTTTGTCTATTAGAATAATACAAGTCTATCACAACTTAACTCGCTATTTATACCCTACACCACCATAGGTGTTTGGGGTATAATGCGTTTGTGCTGATGTTTGTAACGCACAGAAAAAATTATCGGACCCCGACCTTAAAGTATACCGTTCGACTCAGAATCACTTTCTGAATCGATTTAACGATGTCCGTCCGTCTGGTCGGATGGCTGGCTGTCTGTCCATGTAAACCTTGTGAACAAAGTACAGGTCGCAATTTTAAAGATATCTTGATGAAATTTGGCAGGAATAAGGACGAAGCCTATTGAAATTGGTTATGTCCTCCCGTTATTGGTTATGGTTTAACGATCATAAATGCCTTAATTATAGCAATATTTCAATGAAATCCCCTCTTCCGAAAATCTCATACAAATGATAGTATCAAGTTAATATTCGACACAAATAAGTTTTATATAAGTGGAAACAACATTGCCAAGATTTATGAGAACCGGTCCATAATTTAACATAGCTCCCATATAAAGCTTCCGGGAATCTCCCTAAAGGCATAAAATCATATAGATGTTAGTATTAATGCACTGTTCTGTATTTGTATAATTTATTTTACATTGAGTAAAAGTGTTGGTCTACAATTAGCTACAGGTCTAATTTTTAGCTCATACAGAATGGTGTAGGGTATCATATAGTCGGTCTTGACCGACTATAGTTTCTCTCGTTTTTTAAATGCAACGTTTTTATACATAATTTATAAACTGAAAAATATAATTAAAAACAATTTATAAATAATTTCGATTGGAATGGAATTCTGATTAATATAAAATTAATGTTTTAATTACAATTTTACTTTTTTATGTATCTATTAGTGATAAAATGAAATTGCTTTTTACGAAATGCATTAAATCGTTTGAAATAATAACCTTATGTATAAATCAGTCTTAAAATGTCCTATGTATCTTCAAAATTTTAAGTGAAAAAGCTGTTTTTGGGTAGGGTCCGGTAATAGTTTTGTTGTAGTTTTCTTGATATTTTATTTAAAAAGATATTTTGGGAAGTAGAAGAATTAGTCTTTTTATCATCTAATTTTTAAAAATTATTTTTTTTTTTTACATTTTTGCTCTTAATACCTAAAAGCCTTTTTCAAATAGAACAATATATTTAACGAAAAATGCATTTAAAATTTTCTTCAAGAAAAAAATTTTTCTTGTTAAATTTTAGATATATTTTTCATAAAAGAATTGTTAAAGTGATAATTGCAAAAATGCCAAAAAGGTCCTTTTTATATTTAACTTAAAATTAAAACTATTAGTGCTTTGAATAAAAAATAATCAAAATCTTGATTTTATTCAAACTTAGGTAAAAATAGTCACTAATAAAAATTTCGTTTAAATTTGAGGAGAAAAACAAATTTTACCACTTTATTCAGTTGTCAACGGTTTGTCAAACTGAGATAAATAAAACTTCTATAGATGGTGATTAAAATGATCTTCAAGTTATGTTAACATAATGAATGAAGTTTTTTTAGAGAATATTCCTTCGGATTGTTATAAAAATTCTGAAATCCAATTCTATTTTAAGTTCTTTTTTAAAGTTAGAAAAAACTTTAAATTGATTAGAAAAAACATTAAATTGATTATTTCTTAAAAAAGGAATTAAGAGCTGCCGAAGTATGTATCAAATTCATAGGCTTAATACGTAATGATTAATTTTTTTTTTTACATTAAATAACAGTATTAATTGTAATTTAGTTTTTAAAAATAAAAATAATATATTAAAAACACGCTGTTACAAAATTGCAATTTTTGGAATATGATCAAAAGTGGGCTATGGGCCTTCATGAGGACATTACAAAACAATTAAAATAAAAAAATTTGGAGAAATCCCCTAAGTTTCGAGATATGGCAAAAAAGGGGGGTTTTAAACTATAATACTCTGTATTAATACCAAAAATATTTTCAAATTTATTATAGTGTAAATACCTTAATACTTTGTATGTTGAATTCTTGAAACTTTTGAAACGTTAATGCATCTTTTAAAGCAAATTTTGGCACACTTTATATTCAATTCAGTTAAATTTTTCGTCTTTAATATTTTATTTTTTTGTTTATATTTAATTATGTTTATAAATTTTGTATAGAAACAAATTTTTAATAAAAATTTTAATATAATAATTTTTACAAAATTAATTTTGTAAATTAAAGCGTTTTAGTGCTGTTGAAGTATATTTTAAAGAATTCAAAGACTTAATCAATTAATACGTAATGAGTAAATGAATTTATGCAATAAAAAACAAAATTATTTTTTTTTTTTTTTTATTTAATTTGAAAAAAAACTTAATAACATTAAGGTGGTTTTACACTATAATACTTGGTATTAATACCAGAGTTTCATTTTATATAATACATATCAAAAAATGTATTAAGGAAAGTATTATCAAATGTCATATTTTTTATTTTCTTTATTAAAATATTTTTTAAAAAATTACAAACGAAAAATTAAACAAAATAAATTACAAATCAAAATACAAACAAAAAAGTGTGTGGAAATTTGCTTCAATAGATGCAATTACGTTTCAAACAATTCAAGATTTCAACATACAAGGTATTGAAGATATTTACACTATAATACATTTGAAAATATTTTTGGTATTAATACAAAGTATTACAGTGTAAAACCCCCTTTAAACTCACATGTACCTAAAAATCGCTATATTTACTATTCTTCCTATTTAAAATTTTAGATCTCTTTAATAATCTCTGAGATAATTTTACGTTAAAACTGCTCGCAACACATTGTAATATTTAACAGCAACAAAGATGTCAATGAATAATTTAACTATTGATGGTGAATTCCGTTACATTGTTCAGTGGTTTAACGAATGGAGTGAATTACAACGTGATGATTTTGTACCAATACTAGTAAAATATATAACGGGCACTCACACTAACGAAGATGATGATAATTATGATCTTGCAGCTGCAGCAGCAACCACACCAGTTAATATGAATGGTTTACCAAATGATCTTGAATTCAGTGGAAGACCAATGTCACTATTTCAATGCAGGGTAAGAAGAATACAGTAAATGTGCATAGTAAAAGAAACATGAATGAACAGAAAATGAAAGTGTTTATTATAATATTCATATTTTTGTATATATTACAGATTAAACTTTTCAATCAATGGAATCGTAGATGGCCATTGGAATTTAAAGAAAAGTTACAACAAAAAATTACAGAAATTGATGTTAAAGTGGGTGAGAAAATCAAGTTGGCAATAAATCCCAACACTAACGGCAGTCTTACAAATGGTTATGCATCAAATGAACAAGAATTACACAGTTTGGAGGAATCAAAAGAAAATGTTGTTATAGTTAATAATTGTGCTGCAAATGTAGAGGAGACATTGGCATTGAATGACCCCATGACAGAAGTTTTAAATAATGAAACATCTGTTGATGACATTGAAACGAATGAAGATGCCAACAACAGTATTGAACAACAACCGCTATTCAATAACACAGTTATTAATAATACGACAGACACACTTAATACTGACACTAATAATGATGATAATAATGATGTAGTTGCTATTGCTGCCGTTGCTAGTAATGCTAATAATGATAATGAAGTTTGTAGCAATAATACAAGACATAATCATGCAATTAATGAACGTGGAGAACCTGTTGAACAGGTTATACAAATGCAAAATCTACAAATAAATGAAGAAAAAGCAGAAGCTGAAAAAGACCATGAAGATGTAACAGCAACTGTGGAACAGAAACAGCAACAACAACAGCCACTACCAACTATAACAGTTACAGTTAATCCAGTCGTTGTTACACAAACAATTACTACAAATGCAGAAGTTCCTTTAGTTGTTTAAACATGTTTGAATTGAATTTATTTTATTTTCTTATTTTATTTCTTTATTTTTTTCGCTTAACGCTTTCCAGAGCATAATGATCACCTTTGTAATAATAATTATTATTTGAAATAGCATTAAAAGCATAAATAGATATGCCAACTATTCGTACCGTTTGTTTTTAAGCTAATTAAATACATATACAACATGAATTTAACATAGATATATACGCACAATCAACAAGCATTCCAATTAAATTTATGTTTAAATATCTAATTATTTGTGGCATATAAAGTAAATACTCGTAGCCGAAGATACAAGAGAGAAGGAAAAAACCAACTAATAAAAAATGAATTAAATATAAAGTTTTTAATGAAATTGTTGCATCTTGTTTTATTTACTTTTTAATTTTACAGTTAAAAAAAATATGTGTATAAAAGAATATCACAATGAATTTTAATTCTATTCGTTGGAATTTTTATTAAGGAGTTTGGCGATATCTAAAATTATGAAAAACTAAATTACTAAATGAGTTATAAGAAAAAAATATAATCTTATATGTGTTAATTGGATAACTTTCTTAATTAGCCTCGTACATACTAATGTATTTTTTGAAATTTAATTGAAATTTTTACTGTGTGTATAAAATAACAAGTACACATGTCTCCATAATAATGTTAATATTTTTTTATAACCAGAGTCGGAGTTTATTGTCTTTGTTTGGATTATTATTGTATGGTTTAAATAATTTATCATGTTTTGTTACGCCTTATTAATTGAAATTAGAAAAAAAAAAAAAAAACACAATCAGGTTTTATATCATGTAAACGGATTTAATGTCAACCAGCGATAATAATTTTATGTGGATTTAAAATATTCACAACCAAAATAAGTTCTTAAAATTTTGTTAACTGGTTTTGGGCAATTAATTATTATGGTGCACCAAAAAGTTCATTTCCTCTATATATTTTTTTATTGTATTATATACACTATTAGGATAAATGTGTATATTGACAGAATGTTTTAAAGCTAATTGTATGTGTTCTGGCTTTCGATTTCACAAGAATAAATGTGAAAACGAACGATTTAAAATTTTGTTAATGTTCTCGTTTTCACTTAAGAAGAAAAATAATATAATTCTTTTCACTTAAAAATATGTAGGTGAAAACAATTCGTATGCATATTTTTTCTAATAAAAAAATTTTAATTCTAAAATAAAACGACAAATAATGAAAATTTGAATTGTCATTTATGCAATTCAAATTTATTAAAAAATATATACATATATAATAAAACCATTTTTACATTAAAAATTTAATTTTAATAAAAAAGAAAAAAATCAGAGATGTTTTATTTTTTTGTTAAACCATAATTTTTGGATTAAACAACAGTTTGTGGTAATCTGTAAAATTCTTTCTGTGTAACTAATTTTTTTTAATTGTTAAAGAAAATTTAAAAACGGGAAAACCAATTTTCAATTTCGTGTGATTTCAAAACGTTTCGAAAACAGTAACGCAAACAAATATTAGCTAAGATCTATTAGAGATTTGTAGATCATTTTGTGATTTTTAAATACTACCAAACATCAATATATTTGATTTAAATTTAAATAAAATAACATTTATTAAAAATTATAATTCAAATTAAAAAATCCGTTAGGTATCGAGTTCTCAAAAATAGTAGAATTTACCAGCACTACGCCATATGTGGTTTGGGGTATTATGTGTGCTGATGTTTATAATGACCAGAAAAAATATTCCAAATGAAGGGGTCCACATAGGGAGACGAAATTCGGCTCAAATAATCTTATATAAGGTTTGTTTGATATTGAAAATGGGTAAAATCGGTTAATAAAGTTATGGGCCAAATACTAGAAACACAAACATTTCATAATTTTCTGCTGATAACTCTTAAGCGAAAGCATATACGACAACAAAATTTTGTACACAAAGTTCGGGAGTCGATATAAACTCGGAAATAAAAAATGGGCGTGATACGCCTACTTTATCGCCCACCTCCCATATAAGGTAAAACGTCAACCAAATTTATAAATAGTTCAAGGGCCAATGTAAACTCGGAAACAAAAAATGGTCATAATCCGTCCACTTTACCGCCCACCACCCATAAAACGTAAAATTTTAAAAAGTTGATGGTGGGTATATAGATTCGGCCAAGCCGACTACAACATTCTCGCTTGTCATTAAATAATAATATTTTTATAAACAGTAGAATACTCTAGTAATGGCAATGCTAGGGTATGTTTATTCTACGTTTAGTTTTAGTTGTTTATATTCCAAAAAATATTTTTATATATAAACAATTTATGTAAATATTTTTTTCCGGGATTTAAAATTCCAGAAAATCCCGTTTGGCATCCCTAATATAAAACTTTTGCACAAAGTAAAGGGCGTAATTTTAAAGATAATTTGATGCAATTTGGCAGATATGTTGAAATAGACGACGAAAAAGCCTATTGAAATTAGTTATGATCGGTCCATTATTATAAATTTGTTTGGAATAATATTAAAAATATCGTTAATTTGCATTAATAAAGTCTAATGAAGATAAAGCTTTATTTTGGCCGATATTACCAAGGGACAATTTTTTAATTACATATTAACTATACGAAATTGACTTTTACTTAAAGGAACACTATTCAAGTCCGATAGTGGAATATTGGACAGAACAGAATTATGTGGAACACAACTCAATCACAAATTATGACTCAACATCTGTGTAATCTTTGTTTATACTTTTAATATATTTTTATAGATTCATTTAAAGTAAAAATTTAAATTGCTAATTTTTTACTATTAAATTAAATTCATTCATAATGAATTACATTCAACCTTTGAGTAATTTTTAAATTCAATTCTACTCCAAATAGCATGAAAATATATTTCTTTTAATCAATTTGTAAATATTTCCTGTTTTAGATTTTCATTTTAGTTGCTTAAACAATTTTTCTCAAGCTAATTTGTTATTGACTAGATTTCGAAATTATTTAATTGATTAAATTAAAATAACACGTTTTATTTTCAATCGCAAAACGGCATAAGGTAGGCTGTAGATTTTCTTGAGTAGGTACATTAGAAATCCGTTTTCAATAATTTCTAAACATCCCCTAAGTTATATCTCGAAAAAAAAAAAAAAAACATAACTGTGAGTAATTGCTGTGCTCCCGATCCCGTAGCTACTTATATTTAAACTTAATTGATTTAAAAACCAGTATAATGTACCTTTTTAACTACATACAGTCGAACACGGTTATAACAAACTGGAAGGGACCGACATATTTATTTCGTCATAAACGTAGTTCGTTATACCCGTAAAATTCCAGAAAAAAATATATATAGATCTATATCATCTATATCGTTTAAACAACGCCCAAAAAAGGGTATTTTTTTTACTTGATGGCTTTCAATTTCGATAATAATTTGCATAAACAAACTCCATTAAGCCTTTTATCAATTTCAGTTTACAGTTTCTTGAAATTGCAAAAACTCGCGAATTTATTTCGCTTTTTTACTTTCTCAAAAACCAAAAATATTTCAAAAGTATGTAACTTTGAATAGCAATATCTCTGAGAAGACTTTGTGAATTTTAATGATTTAGTGCCTTTGAATTTCGCATATAGCGGCTTTACGACGAACATTTTAAAAATAAGAAAGATTTTTTAGAAAAGTCATTAAATATGCTATTTAAAATTTTTTAACATAATTAAAAAGTTTGGAATTTTTACATTAAAATAATGGTGTCAAATTTTTGTACGCGAAAATCTTATATGCATAATCCAATCTTTATAAAAAAAACATGTTTTTTGGAATTTTCTTTAAAATTTATATAAATTTTAACAAAACATAAAAAGTATGAAGTTTTAAATATTCATATCTCTTCAAGTTATTGATGGATTTCTCTAATTTAAAAAGTATTTAAAAGGCCATTATATTTATTTTGTGTAGTTTTGACAGCATTTCCAAAATCTCTTTTTCGTTCCAAAATATTTTCAAAATATAAATGTAATTTATAGATGCATTTCTGTTAATCGCGAATTTATTAAATTTTAATTTTTCTAAAAGTGTATTTAAAAATGCTTTGTTTATTATAACTTGGAACAATAATTAGTCTGGTACATAAAGGTTTACTATTTTTAACGAATTTTTAAAAAGTAACACAATCAATTTTTTGTAACAAAATATGTAAAGCTACACATAATACCAAAAAAATAAAATTTTTATATGAACAAAATTAAATTAGTTGAAGAAAATGCGAAATTGTGCATAGTATATGCGTTCGTCCCAAAAATTTGAGATTTTTATTCTAATGTAAAGATTCCACGCTTTCCAAATACGTAAAAAAAATTAAAAAATATTAATAGCATATTTAAAGAAAAATGCTTTTAAAAAAATGCAATTGCATTAAAATGCACTTTTGAAAAATATTTTTTATTTATAGAGTATTCATGTTTAAGCTGACATAATACCAATTCAAACGCCGTTTAAATCATAAATTTCTGCAAAGCCTTCCCAGAAATATTTGTATTTAAAGATGTATACTTTTGAAATTTTTTAGGTTATTTCGAAAGTGAAAAAGCGAAATAAAATCGCGAATTTTCTGAATTTCACGAATCTGAAAAAGGAAATCTATGTAGACATCCATAGACCTTTTACGTGCAAAATTTTATAAAAATCGAAAGACACTTGGTAAATTTTTGGGCCTTCTTTCATGGAATGGTCGATATATATTTTTTTACAAAATACACATATTTTATAAAATACTATTATTTGGAATTAAAGCGTGTTGCTTTCCTTTAAAAATGGGCGGTATTTATGATTTTTAAATATTAACGAATATTCATTTAACAAATGCCAAATTGAAATTAATTATATTTTTTATACTAATTTAATGTTTTTTTTTATTACTGATGTTTTTAAATTGGCATGTTTTGAGATATTTACTTTTTGAGGAATAACGATTTTCTAATATTTAGTGTTTAATCCTCAAATAATTACAGTTTTATTATTAGCTATTTTCGATAACTGTATGTTATGTTAAAAAGGTCAACAACTATAAATAAAAAATTATTTTATTTGCCGATAATTTCAATTGAAATTAATGAAAATTATTTTCATTTATCCAATAATTTAAATGAAAATAAATAAAAGTTATTTCTGTTAGTTTTTAAATTTTTGGAACATATTGAAATGTGTAATTTTATTTATCTAAAACCAGGGAGTTCGCTATAAACGTAGTTTCTTGGATGAAAACCTCTTCTTGGGATCATAAAAATGTGTTCGTTATAAAAAAAGTTCGATATAACCGTGTTCGTTATAAACGTAGTTATTATGGTTTGGAAAATGTTGGTAAAATCAATGGGACCGAAGACCGCTATAGCCATAGTTCGATATAACCGTGTTCGACTGAATATTTAAATCTTTTATATATGCGTATGTTAAGAATAAAAAGACATATCAATCTTTCAAATCGCTAAAAAAATATAAAAAGTTATTCAACATTTTCTTAGCTTTATCTAAAAATCTATATTAATATTATGAAATCAAGTGTGTGTTTGTGATGCAATCAAGCATAAACTACTGAGCCGATTTTAACGAAATTTTAAATACAGATGAACTTTAGTCTGGAATTAACTATAGGATATAAATTAAAATTAAATTGATGAAGATAGCGAAAATATTGCAGTTTTTTACACTTCAAACTTTAATTCATTTTTTGAAAAGATTGATATTTAAAAATAAAGGGGAAAAGCTTTTTTAACATTTTCTATATTTTTTTATTAACTTTTTAGATTCCATACAATGCAGGGGCATTCAGCTCGTACTTCATATTATTTTAAAACAAAATATTTTATTTGGTGTATACTTTTTGGAGCAAAAATGAGAAAATAAAAATTTTACTTTTATTTCTGATAATATAGAATAAGTTTTATAGTTTTTGACTAATTCTTTAAAAATAAATTTTGTTATAGTATGTATATTATATATACAACAAAAAAATCTTTAAAAATTATCATTGTATAGTCTTCTATATTAAAGTTTATAATAAGGTCGTTATCAGGTTATGTGGCTGGTTATCAGGTTATGTGATTATGTGGTTATATTAAAATCAGAAAAATTCATTACAAAAAATAACCATCTTTGCCCAACTCATACCCTTGTTCATAGATTATGTGATTATCTGTTTATTGTGTTAGAAAATAATAAAAATTTAAACAATTAAATTATTTTGTTGTTTTTAATTTTACTATATAATCACATAACCTAATAACCAGCCTATCGTGAACAACCTTAATAAATTTCAGTTTATATCGAAATATTGTGGAACAAATTTGTTCTTTTTTAAATGTTAAAATTTTATTTTTTTATATTTGGACAAAACAGCCTGATAATTTTAACTGAAGTAGTGTTTTTCATTCTTTTACCAATATATTCCAAAATATGTTAAACTTTTATAATTATATCTATACGTCTATCGAAATAGAGGTTTTATTCTTTCACTTTATTTTATAAAAAAAATATACACTTTTTCAAATATTTCAAGATTGGATATTAAAGAAATTTTTATTTGATCGAAAGTTGCAACGTTCAGCATTGGTTGATAATGGAAAAATTGTAATATTTAAAATTTTTAAGACCTTGTTTTTAGATTTGAAAGTTTATATAAAAAAATATCCGTTTTATGTCAAAATTTAAAGGCGATATCTTTGTTCGTTTAAATGCTTATTTCAATTTAAATACTAACATTATTTTTCACAAAAAGTGCTTCAAATCTTAATTTTACGGATTTTGGATCATGTTTGAATATTATTTAGAATTTTATAAGGAATCTATATCTATATCTCTTAAACGAAAAGATATAACCTGCACTTGGTTTTTTTTTTTTAGAGATTTATAAGGACTATCAATGTTTAAAATTTCATAACCATAAATTAAATTTTGAAGATTAAAAAAAAAAAGAAAAAATGATATACAATACTGTGTAGAACATTAGATACAGAATTAAGATTTTTAAATTATTTTTTAATATATTAAATTTACAACAAAATTAATTCCATAACATTGTTAACACATTTGGTTACCAACAAACATTTCTTAGATGTGAATTTATTTCTTTTCGCAAAAACGAGAAAAATATAGCATGTTCTCTATATGAAAGTGTGCATATCAAAAGCAACAAAATTTCCAATTGAAAAATTTATATAAATTTTCAAAATTTATTCCAATTTTTTAAAATAAATGGCATTTTTATAGTAAAAATATATGTAAACAAGTTTGCAATCGTAAATTGCCTGGCGGTACCAAAGCAGAATTTGTGGTCTATAATTAGACACCAGCAGAATGGAATACGTATTTTCTGTGCCGCTACACACTTCATTAGCATTCGTGGTGTCTTATCCATTTCGGTTTCGTTGAAATCTAAACATTGCGACCGCCTTGCACTGGTTGTAATTTTGGGTAATTTGTAAACCAAATATTGTAAAGAATAAAACCATTCTTAGTTTTAGCTGCTTTTTTAGTTGCTTTTGTTCTGCACAGTACTGTATGTACTTGATACGATCAACTTTGAAGGTCCATTTACTACACACTACTACAGCACTCGAAAACATCTCAGCTTTGGCCATGCCAAATTATAACTTACAGAATTATTAAAAAAAGCGTTTTGGAACCACCCTGCGACGATAATTTTAAAATTTTTTTGTACACAATATAATCTTAAAAATTTTTCAAAATCGAAATTTTTTAATATTTTAATTTTTAATATATAAATATTAATGAAATAAAATAAAAAAATATTTTTCCGTCCACCGAATTACCAAAAATTCAGTTTTCAAAATACCGTTTTTTTAGTAAAAGCTACATTACTGAAAAATGCGTCGTCAATTCCAAAGAGTAGGATCAGGAAAAAATTCTTCAATTTATTATGAAAAATTATTTCATTATCACTAATTTCTGAATAATTCCGAAACTATTGGGCAAATAAAAAAAACTATTTTTATTTAAAGAGGACAAACAAATTTCAACTTTTTTCAACACATCATCTTTGAAATCGGACTTGATTTCTATAAGCTACGATTATTTGAAACTTTAATACTCGAGTTGGTTGACATATTACCCACAGGGTGACAAGATGATTTTTTACAACAACTCTCATGTATTTTAATTCAATATGTCTAGTAGTTTAGGACACAGATATATTACCAACATTTTTGCTAACTTCCCTATTGTGCACCAACAGATGACTTTTGTATTCCTCCATTAACAATATTAATGGGATGTATTTTTTAAATATGTTAACTAATCTTACATTTTATTTTTTTGTATACAATTTATTATATTTTTCTACATTATTGGCAATTTCTGCTACTTTCTGGAAAAATATGACCTTCATATCATATACATATACTAATCGTATTATAAATATTTGTATGTAATTTGTTTAAGAAACATATTTTAAATTCCTAGTTGATAAGAAATGTTAGAATAAAGTGTTGATTTGCTTTTAATAAGACATGCTAAATAAACAAAGAAAAAAAAAACTAATTATTTTATAATTTCATAATTAATTTCTTTTTTGATTGTTTGCAGCTAATTTATTATTTATTAATAGTCTTAAAAATAAAAATCTTTGTCTATATAGACAAAATCATTCATTCATACATACATATGTATGTATGTAAATTTATATAATACTACAAATAATAGTAATATAAATACTAATGTCTACAAAATCTTTAATGAAATGTTAAGTTATTTATTTATTTATTTATATTTCACTTTATTTTGTTGTATGTAGTATGTTTTATAGTATATTTTCAAAAACTTTGTTATTATTAAAATCATTATCATTTAAAACGTGAAACGTTGCGGTGCTTTATGGAGGACTGACTGGTTTGAAACGCATTTCAAAAAGAAAACGAAGAAAAAAATAATAATATTCAAGTGAAATGTTTTATAATAAAGGTTAAAAACCAAATCAAATTAAGAAAAAATATTTAAATGCGTTAATTAAAAAAGAAAACAACTTACTAATTTAATTTATTAAAAAAAAATATTTAAATTTTTTTTTTAAATATTGTGGTTTCATTTAACAAGGCAAAAATGTCTAGCTTGAAATTTAAATTAAATTTAAATTTGTGTTTTTGTTTCCTATTGGTGAATTGTGTCAGTAAAGGTAAATTAAAATAATCAAACAAATGTTGTGTAAACAAAAGTGGAAAGAAAAAGTTGATAATAAAATTATAATATTAATTAAGTAAATAAAGAAATAAAATATTAATGCAAAATATATAAATTTAATAAATACGCGCGATTCCTTGGATTAGAATGTTGTAAATATTTATTTGTTCTGTGTGTGAATATGTAATATATGAAATATAAAAAATTTACGTTTTTAAATAATTTTAGCATATTTTAAATTTAACCTTTAAAATATTGCGGGGAAATGATCTGAAAATGTATTTAGTACTTTATTACAGTGGAATATAAAAAAACTAGTTTTAGTGACTAGAAGAAATCCTTATATCAAAATTTTTATTAATCTGACAAATCATCAGTTTGATCGTCTAAAGGGGCCTAAATAAACGTGCGGATTTCGTATTCAATACATAATAGGTTTGTTTTCTTACTTTTAGGGTAAAGTGCTGTAAAATAAAAAAAAAATAAATAAATATTTTTTCTCTCAAAAATTAAAAAAATGTACGGAAACACAAAAAAAAAAAAACAAAATTTGTTTACTTAGAAAGAAAACATCAAACTATTTTAAAAATTAATATGTATGTGAATAATTTTATTTTTCAACATAGGTTGTGTTTTGTTGCTAACGTTCATAGGTAATCTATATATGTATATAAAAGAGTAATGGCTGAGTGATTGACTGTTTGACTTACTTGGTGATTCATCATCGCACAGCCCAAACGGTTAAAGCTAGAAAGATGAAATATGGACTGTAGATTGGTCTCCTACCGAATAGATCCACTAAGACGGGATTTTTGGAAATTCGAATGTTTAGGGGGTAAAAAAGGGTAAAATCGGTAACCTTATATCTCCTAAACTAATAGAGATACCAAAAAAGTTGAATAGATATCGTAATTCATTTAAAAAATAATCGGATAGGTGTCTGGTAATTTTTTTTATATCTGTTATTTTAGGGAGAAAACGGGTAAAAACTTTAATTTGGTACTTTTTTGGAACCCCATCTATATTTTAATCCAGTTAGTATAGAAATAAAATATGCATCAAATTAGTACCTTATCGAAAATTTGCGAATACATGTTTGGTACTTTTACGAAACGTTTAAGAGTAAAAATCGTACCTGATTTTGGTACTTTTATCACAAAATATTTTTTCTTTTTACTGACACATATATGAATATTTTAACATTCTATTTGTATAATTTAGAAATTAATTGGAATATAATCTTTGTTACATCTAGGAGGAATAAAAAAGTACCAATTCCATTCAAATTAAGTAATGCATTTTTGATTATATTAAACCTAGAAACGTGAACTTAAGCACATGTAGTCCTAAATAAGTGAGAATTTACAGGAGGGGATTCTGTGGTACTGTTTTGTTCTTCTAATGATACTTTTTCTAAAATATTAAACCTGAAAACATGAAATTAAAAATAAATGGCCCTAAGTAAATGAGAATCCATAAGAGGGTACTTTGTGATGCTTTTCGTTATTATATTACTCTTTGAATTAATAAACAACTTTCAAACGTGAAATTAAAGATATATGGTCCTGTGTTTAGAATCCACAAGCCCTATTGGTCACATTCTTCTCTACTAAAACATAATAATAGAAATAATTTGGTAGTTTTTGAAACTTCGAACGTTAAAAATGTTAGAAACTGGTAACTAAAATATTTAAAAGTTTATTGTTCTTAATGCTGACAGAACACCAATATTATAACTGTTCCCACGGGTGTTAGGAATCATAGTTGAATTTTACGGTTTTCTTAATTTTGGATATTTCATTTTGTTTTTCCTAAATAAAAAGGTTGCCAAGTTTTTATCTGGTCTATGTAGGAGTACTGCTAGATCGTGTTATATGCTATTTATATTAAAGTGAATTTTTGTTTGTTTTTCTGTTTTTGAATTTTATATCGATGCTTATATTTCAATACAATGGGATAGCGAAGCACATTGTGTTTATGATGTTAGAAATATTATTCAAAAATTTATAGTTATAAAATTATAACTTAACACAATTTGAATTTATAATATAGTATGGTTTTTCTTGAAAAAATCTACGCTAACGAAGTTGCGGGTATACTGCTCGTTTCATACAAATTTAAAATAAGTTAGAAACTTAACGTGTAAAATTCTACGATAAGAGTGCTACCAATTTATAAACAGAAATACAATTATGAATATTTGAATGCCAATAAATGATAAAAATATAAAATTAAAATTGAAAAGAAATAAAAAAAAGTTGAAATAATTAGTTTTATGAAGAAAATTTTTTTGTGCAAATCTTGTTTGGATTTTAAGTTATACCAAGTCGGAGGGATAACGTTTTTTTGCTAACTATCAACGTTAGCAACAAAACACAGCTATATTTGAACGTTTTTATACCCTACACCACCATTATGTGTTTGTGTATAATTGTAACGCAGAGAAAAATTCTTCGGATACTTAAAGTATACCGTTCGTCTCAGAATCACTTTCTGAGCAGATTTAACGATGTCCGTCCATCTGGTCGGCTGGCTGGCTGACTGTCTATGTAAAGCTTGTGCGCAAAGTACAGGTCGCAATTTTGAAGATAATTTGATGAAATTTGGTACATATGCTTTTTTCAACACAAGGACGAACTTGGTTATGATCGGCCTATTATTTCACCTAGCCCCCATACAAATGTCCTCTCGGAATAGAGTTTCAACACTTACAGATGCCTTAAAAATAGGAATATTTTAATACACAAATAAGTTTTATATAAGCAAAAAATTATGTTAATATTTAACACAAGTAAGTTGTATATAAGTAAAAACAAAATTATTTGGATCGAAATGGTGTAGGGTATCATATGGTCGGGCTTGATCGACTATATCTTCTCTCGTTTTTAATGAAACTTTCTTGTTTGTAACAAAAACAAAATATTTTTTTATCATGATACAAGGAAATAGAGGTAGAGCCGTTCTCTCTTTTCATCGACATATTTATCTTCTGACTTTTAAGCGATTTATTATTTTATTTCTCTTAAAAAAATAAACTTTTTTGTTTATTTTTTGAATTTTTTGTTAATTTGAAATAAAATATATTTTCTTCAATTCTTGGTGCACAAAATTAAATAAAAAATAAAATAAAAATAGCATATTTATTTCAAATTAGTAAACTATTTATGCATTGCACGTTGGGGTAAAATGTGTCAAAAGTGGCGATTAATTAAATTTTGAAAATTCCATTTTTGTAATAAAGTTGGGTAACGAATAAAAATAGACAAAATTATGTATCAATATCAATTAAATTCTTCAAGCTAGGTGAAAAAGAGTAAAAAATTAAATTTTCTTCAACTTCAACAGTGTATTTATTTTAAATAAAAAGTCTTCTAAAGTAAAAAAATTTAAATAGAGCCATAAACTTCAGGTATTTAAGTGTACTTTTCTGGATTTACATGAAATTTCACATAGAGTAGCGGAGGAAAGTAACATTTTGAGGAGCTGTGGGGGTTCAAAATAGGGTACTAATGTCATAGAAAATGTTTAACCACTAGCGAATTTTTGTTATATCATCTTAAAATCCTTGATAAATCATTTAGAAAACATGCTTGCATATACTTATACACTCTTCATATTCATTTGAAATTTCAATAATCTCAACTTTGCAAGATGTTGGCCAAGGCTTTTCCATATATATCCCAACATTGTCAACCAATTTTATTATATTTCTTGCAGTTTATTAAAGAACAAAATCGCCTATCGAATAAAGAAAATTGTAAGTTTATATCTTTATTGAGTCAAAAAATAAATGATTTTGAATTGGCAAGTTTGCAAAAATATATAAACAGACGGACGGAAGGACAGACATTAAAATTCTTTAAAAAAGGCATTAAAATTCCAAATATATATTATTTTTTTTTACTTCTTGACCAATATAAAAACTAAATCTAAATATTAAAGTATTGGTATGACCTTTCTCTAAATTAAGTTCCATTTTCGACCCATTTAACCCATATGCATAGACGGACGGACATTACCATTCTGCCAAAAAATATTTTAGAATTCTAAAAATGCATTTTTACTAACCAATTTGGATATTACTTTTTCCTAAATAAAGCGCCATTTTTGACTCATTTAACCCAAATGTTTGGACGGACATTACCATTCAGCCAAAAAACATCTTATAGTTCTAAAAATACATTTTACTTACTAATTAATAGAAAAATTAAACGTGATTATTAAAGTGTTGATATCAACTTTCCCTGAATTATCCATAATTGTCGACCCATTTAACTCTAATGTATAGACAGACGGACATTACCACTCTGCAAAAAAAAAAAAAAAAAATTCTAAAACTGATTTTTTTTTTATAATCAATAAAAAAATAAAATAAAACATATCACTTTTCCCAGAATTAATTGCCATTTTCGACCCTTTTAACTTTTGCAATGTTGAGTTCCAAAAAAAAGAACGAGAAAATACTCGATACTTGCACAGCACTATTGTATAAACTGAAAGCTAAAAAATTACAGTAAAAAATCTTTCCATCAAATTTACTTAAAGTTAGTGCTAACGGAAACCATGAATTAATGATTTTATTTTAACTTTTTGTTTTATCTGAATGTTAGTTTTAATCAAGCCTAAGAATTATTTAAGAAAAACTCTTGTTTGCAAAATAAAAATTATCATGTTTTTCCATCAATCCGAATTTGAATTTAAAATGGAAATTTAACTAGAATTTTTTTGGAAAACATTTCGAGAAATACGTTAAAATTATAATTATTGAGTTTATAGGGATATAATTAAATAATTTGTTGTTCCAAAATGTTCGAAAGATATAGAAAGAAAATCCCTTTTTTTTTTACAAAATTTTTCAAAATCCCGCTTTTTCCATAAAATTTTGTTCAGTATCCCGCTTTCTAATCGTTCGGGTCCTTCTTTTTGACAAAAACCCTCTGGTCACGTTGCTTTTACCCCATTGTGTATCGCTCGTTTATTATTTTTACATTAGGGTGACAAATTAAAGGACAAGATATACGATTTGGAACCTTGTATTATTAATCCAACTGAAATATTTACACATAAAAACGTTGAAAGTTACAAATTTAAAAGAATTCTCTTGAATGTTGGAAAACCACGTTCTTGCCTCTGTTAATTAAATTTGAATTTATCTTCATAAAATTAGAATTTTCATTTTTTGTAAAAATCTTATATTTTAAAGCAAATATTTTTGATAGAAGAAAATTAATGATTCATCTCTTAACACTTTTCGATGTTACGCCACTTGATATATGGACTTTTACTGATATTTAAAATATTTTCGTGGTTTAAATAAAAACAAAGCGTATGATGGACATCCATATAATTTTTATGGAGAGTATGTCAAATATTTCAGCAATGTGTAGAATTGTTGATTTCTGTATTTAATAAATGTTTGTATTTTTAGCGGATTTATTGAAATAATTTCAAATAGGACTAGTTTCGAGGAAACACTTGATACATACGAAAGGTGAAATTAATGAAAGATTTGGAAATGTGAAATATTTGTTTACACTACCAACATTTAACATCTAACATCTTTCACAATTAAAAGTCACTCACAAAGTTCAAGAAATTTGGACTCGTTTTGAATAATTATTAAAAATAACTAATAATTTTCACCAATTTAAACAAAAATAATTGATATTTTTGGTAATATTTGCTTTTTATAATATTTTTTTAGTGACGACACCAAATAAAGGAAAAAAAGTAGGTTGGAACAGAATGATATACATTGTCGGACAAAATAAAGTGCGGTTTTTTACTCTTGCTATTTATTTCATAATAATTGCCTTCTAGGTTCATTATGGTCTACTTTTTTGGTGTCCAGGTAAATGTCGTTTTATATTCTTTAATTTAATAAACAAAAGAAGTTTTTGAAATAAGTTTGTTTCGAGTTTGGAGTAAAAATGTTATGTTGGTCATACATTTTGTGCGACAAAATAAAGTGACACTTTACTTAATTTCTTAAATTTGGCTTCCAATTTTCGAGCTTTTTGATACAAAATGGAAAGCATATGCTTAAAAAGTGCTAAATTTGAATATTTTATTCATTAAACTCTAATCAAATTATTATTACATTTGAAAAAAAGAGACAGATCCGGCCATATTATCGGAAAGTGTTCGACCACAACCCAGTAAGATTTCTTGATTCCAGATAGTGAAAATGAAGTAAGATCAATGTAATTGTCTTTAAAGTGCAGATTTTTAGAATCTGAGGTCAAAAGAACCATTTCATTATACAAAATTGCAATTTAGAATGAAAATTAGAAGAAATTAATACTACGAAGTAAAATCCTAGCTATATCGAAATTCTCGCCAAAAAGAAGGAAGTAATTTTAATTATTACTAGCCTAACTGTTCAGACAAGGATCGAACAAATGGGTTTCACAGTGAGTGCGATCGAAGAAATCTTAACACACGTTTTGCATCATAACTTTTTTCCGAAGCAATATTTAAATTTTTTTTTTAATCTAATTATCTTTGAAAAATATGTCAGTTATTATTTTTAATGACAACCATGTTGATTTGTTGTGCGTTTGATCAAAATGAGTGACGAAAAAGATGTAAGTGCTATAAATAAAAAAATTTAAAAAAAAAAAAATCTAAATTGGTCCTACAAATAATTGGCCAAAGAATTATATGTCTGTTGTCAAACTATTTCCAAGGTTATTAAACAGTACTAGGAGAATTCTATCATTGCACAGTGGGACAGAATCGAAATTTTTTGGAAATAAATCTGTAACTTCCGATCTGCTGGTTGGATTTGCATGAAAATTGGTACAGGCGTAGCATGTACCAATGTACGATGTTAAGTTTGGAAGAGGGACCGAACAGACCTCTCAGGGGCGGAGCTAAAGGGGCTCAAAGTTGGTTACCCGTGACATAAAATTTTTTAATCGCTTTCCTCAATTTTGAATGTTCTTGGTCCAGTTTTTTTCAAATATATCCTAGTAATTCCGACCGATTTTATTTGTTTTTTCTTTACCTAATTAAATAACAAATTTATCTATTGAATAAAAAAAAATTGAAGTCGATATCTTAACCGAGTCCAGAAATAAACGATTTTGAATTTGAAAATTGCAAAAATTACGACTTTTTGTGTTTTTTTTGGCCGAAAAAGTACCTACACTCTTTTTTCTCTAAAATAAAATTTTCTTTAACAACATATAATAATTTTATACTTTTTTGAAAGGTATCTTCACAGAGAAGAATATAAAATAAAAAGCAAGCCCAATAACTCAAACCCTCCCGAATTCGACCCATTTTATATGAAAGTTTTGACTTAAGTCTATATTTTCTCAAATCCCACAGCACGAATCGGCAAACGGAATGCAGTTTAAGAATCTGTAATATGTTGTTAAAAGTTTTCAATCAAAATCTACGGGACTTCGGAAAAATGTGGATTTTATAGCCGAAAATCTGAAAAAAGCTCATTTTTGGGATTTTCGGCCTTTTTTTTAGGGAATTGTGGTATTCCTTTTATAAAAATCTTAAAGATTTATTTTTGAAGTGCTCTAAGTAGGGTACCTCTGACATATAACATTTTTGAAAACTAACCAAATTTTTGTTCCTCACCCGAGATTATTATATCACCTTAAAGCTCTTGATAATACCTTTGAAAAAACATGCTTGCTTGTACTACTTATCTCACATATTTTTCGCGTTATATGCATTGAAATTCAATTTTACGAAATCTTGCACAAGTTTTTTCTATATATAACCCAACATATTCGACAGATTTTGTTATATATTTTTAATTAGTAATTAAAGAACACAATAAAAGAAAATTTTAAGTCAATATGCTTATTTAGTTCAATTTTGACATCAGAAATCTTCTAAAAAAATCTTAAAATTCCAAAAACTGATTTTTAAATTATAAAATTAAAATATTGATATCGCCTTTCCCTGAATTAGCGCCATTTTCGAACCCTTTTATTCCAATGTGTGATCTCAAATTAGAACTTATATATGTTGAAAAGCATCCAACAAATATATTTAATTCTAAGTAATACTTTTTTACGAAAAGTGGAAAATGGAAATTCTTAAAGAAATTAAATCAAACAAATAAAATATTTATATATTAAAAATGTCTACACTTTTTTAAAACAAAAACGAGATAGAAAGATATAGTCGGTCAAGCCCGACCATATGATACCCTACACCATCATATATGTGCATCAAAATTCGGAGAGGGGTCTTATATTAGACCTGTGGCCAATTGTGGATTGATACTTTTACCAAGTATAAAATAAAATATAAAAATACAAAATCCAAAGTGGGTTTATATGAGAGCTATTATAAATTATGAACCGAATATTTATATATTAAAAATGTCTACACTTTTTTAAAACAAAAACGAGATAGAAAGATATAGTCGGTCAAGCCCGACCATATGATACCCTACACCATCATATATGTGCATCAAAATTCGGAGAGGGGTCTTATATTAGACCTGTGGCCAATTGTGGATTGATACTTTTACCAAGTATAAAATAAAATATAAAAATACAAAATATTACATTTATATGAATTTATGCGGTTTACGGTGATTCCCGAAAGTGGGTTTATATGAGAGCTATTATAAATTATGAACCGAATATTTATATATTAAAAATGTCTACACTTTTTTAAAACAAAAACGAGATAGAAAGATATAGTCGGTCAAGCCCGACCATATGATACCCTACACCATCATATATGTGCATCAAAATTCGGAGAGGGGTCTTATATTAGACCTGTGGCCAATTGTGGATTGATACTTTTACCAAGTATAAAATAAAATATAAAAATACAAAATATTACATTTATATGAATTTAAGCGGTTTACGGTGATTCCCGAAAGTGGGTTTATATGAGAGCTATTATAAATTATGAACCGAATCTCATCAAATTTAGCACTGCGATTTCTACTTAAACAAAAGTTATTTGTGTCGAATATTAACTTGATAGTGACATTTGTATGGGATTTATGTACGTTAAAGTGATTTTCGGAAGATGGATTTATATGGGAAATATGGTCTATTATGGACCGATCTTGATGAAATTTGGTACAAAGATTTACATTTACACAAAACTTATTTGAACCGAATTTAATATAAATATTGCTATAGAATACTAAGAATAGAAAATAGTACTCTTTCCTACAACAACAACATTTCTCTCTCTTAACATACAAATTCTGTGTGAATTCAACACACTGGTGAGAGAAACAACACAAAATAAACAAATATTTTCATTAAAATTTAAGGAAAATTACACACGCGACACATTTTTCCACTAACACACGATATTTTTATTATTTTTTCACACACGTTTATTGTATTTTCACTCCCGTTAAACAAATAGTTTTTACAAACTGAAAAAATATTTTTTTATTTTATTTTTGACATTCCTTTTTTGTATGTTGAAATTTAAATTGAACGAACGAATTTAAAATAATTTTAAATTATTTTCATATTCATCAATAAAAAGCAAAAAAATGTAATTATATTACTATTTGTGGATGTAACCCGCATCAAAAGATGAACATCTTGGAATATAATTGTGATGAATTATAATTAATAATTTGTTAATACTCTTTGGTGCAATTATGTATGATTATGATCCCAGCAGGAAAATATGTTAGTGCTTCCTCCCAACAGGCCTTTTTGAACGCCTCCGAACAAACTTTAAATACATTCCTTTTTGCCTTCTGTAAAAATTCCTTAAAGAATGCCTCGACTTCCTTTGAAAAGAAATCCGGTACTAATTCTTGTTTCCATTTAATTAGATGCGAAATAGAAGGTGTCACTCACCTACTAACTTTCTCATTACAAACATAAAAAATTGTAACTACGAGACTTAGAAAGCTCACTCTTTAGTCTTCTTTTAAGTGTCGATAAAGAAGGTAGTCCGCATGTCTTTTTTTATATATTTCATACTCTTTTTTAATAGCATTGAAAATATAAGAGAGCATATTTATTTATTTAAGAGTCCTTGCCTTTTCGCTTCTTTTTGAAAGGGAGAAGGGAAGGCCTTGCCTCCAATGACACGCCGTGTAAAAAAGAAATAGTGTTGCAATGCGAGTGGCAGGCCTTGTAGATCCTAAATAAGGCATTTTGGAATGTATCTTTATGTATCTTTATGTGTGGTGAAAGTGGTTTCAGCACAAATACATATAAATAAAATTTAACTAACACAATCTTAAAGTTAGGTTTTTTTTGACAACAGGTTTTTTTGACAAGCCTTATTTTCTTAGTATTCTTTGCTCTTGAGCTTATAACTTTTGATGTGGTGAAAATATAAATATAAAATATAAAAATATAAATAAACCCGCCTGACTAATATATCGAAATTGAACGAACGTTCGCTAAAACGTATAAATTTCGAACAAAAATGTTAGAGAAAAGTTAGAAATATTTTTAATTTATGAACATTCGAAAAAGTGAACAATTTGCTATAATTTCTCGAAATAGAATTTTTAGAGATATTTTCGATAATTTTAATGAGAACGAACGTTCGCTTCAGCAAATAATTATCTGTAATTTTTCTTATTCAAATGTACGAGAACTTATCGCAAATAAAAAAAAAAGTGAACATTCGATTTAGCGAATAATTCTCTGAATTTTTTCGATAATTTTTTTTTTTTTTTTCAGTAGTGGAAACAAATGAAAAATATGTCAGTACAAAAATAAATTTTAACAAATATGTTCTAAAAACAGGAATAATTGAAATAAAATAATAAAAAAGGATGACAAAAGTTGTAAGTAAAAATGTCCCTTAGAAAAATTTATTTGATTTAAATATCTTAATTAATTTCAGGTCCTATCAGACAAAAATTTGCAATTTTTAATATGAATTCGTTTGTCGAGTTAATTCCATATTTATTAAGGGTCTCAAAATTCCTAAAAAGAAAACTGTTCGATGAATTAAATGGCGGATTTGATTGTTCACAAAAAATCAAGTGTTAAAGTTAAATTAAATTAAATAAGATAACTTTTTTATGACCATAATTATATAAATTACTTAATACTTAAGTTTCATCTTTAATATGTGTATAATTTGTAATTTTAAATTTGCTAATTGATGTTGAATAAAATGATAATTGAAGTATACTCTCTTTCATTTTTTAAAAAATATTTTTTGTCAGGAACAATATATTATTAGTCTATCTTTATCGAATTCGAAAGCAAACAAAAAACGATATAACTAACAAATATTTATCGATATTGCTAAATTATATTTCTCGAATATTTTTCGATACAAGTTAGGAACATTTTTCGAACTGTTTATCTTATCGAAAAAGAATTGTGAATGTTACTATTTGTGATAAGAATTTCATGTCGAAAAACATTCTTTATTGATATCACTTTCGAATTTCGAGAACGAAGATTCTCTTGCCACAAACTGAAAGACAAGTAAACCTTTTTCATATCGTTTTCCGAACTCGTTTTCGAAAGATTTGCTCGAGAATGCTTCGAATAAAATTTGAAATAGATATCACTTTCGAATACTTTGGCCAGTTGGGAATAATTCTGTTAATTGTAATTGTTTTGAATTTTCATTAGAAAAGTTGAAAGAAAATCTAGCCTGAAGATGTATAAAGTACAAAAAAATCCTAATAGAAACGCAAAACAAGAATGTGGAGGTAAAAAAATAACGAGAAAGTTCTTCAGACGAATTTTTTCATATTTATTGTTAGTGTATAATAGAAGATGAAACGTTCGTACAGGCTGACTTTTTTCAACTTCCTGGCCAGGAATTCTATGTTGCAGATGCTAGAGGGATTATGGCAGAAAAATATCAAAGAAATCAAAATTCCCAAGAAAGTTTTTGTTTTGGGAAGCCATATGCATATGTGGAAAAGAAGTACTTCATTCATAAAATATGTTTCCATTAACACAGAAATATACGTGAATGAGTGCCTTTGGAAAAGACTTCTCCCTTTCCTAAGAAAATACAGTACAGGGCTCTAGTAAAAAATAATTTAAAGAACATTAAAAGCTCAGCTTAAAATGAAGCGGAGTTTAAAAATACAACAAAAAAATTAACAAAACACAATAAAACCTTTAATTGGAAGAATTCTGAAAAATATCAGATATTTCCTTAAAAACCAACAGAAAATAAATTATTCTTTTATGTTTAGAACTTGAACATAACACTTATTAATAAAAATATAATTCCAAAAAATTCGCCTATTGGTTTAGTTTCTGTAAACAGATTTGTTTGCACGGATTTTTTCGTGCGCAGTCCTTATTTGAGGAGTCGCAGATCAAAACGTACTTTTTTCATTATTTGAATTTGTTGGGAAATTGAGAATTAATTTTTTCGTTCTTTTACAAAGCAGTTTGAATCTGGAAATGCTAAGGAGCGTTCTCCTTTCCATAAAATGTATCGAATGACATCAATTTACCACAACAAATCTTAAGGATTTGTGGAATTAAAGGACTTTTAAATGTAAAAAGTACGTTTTGTTAAACAAATTTTGGAAAAAATTACAATTTCTTTGTATTTTAAAGGAAATAATTATCGAGAATTTATAAAACGATCTAAATATACTGTTCGCAAAAATTGTGAACCAAAATAACTTACAAAAATTCTTGTTCTTAAGAAAAATATACCTCCAAAAATCCAAAAAAAATTATGAACAAGCGCGATTTTTCCTGCAAAAATCGTCAATTGTGAGTAAAATACGATCGTAGTAAGTTCCTATGACGCAATTTTGTTCTTAGCATATGTTCCCATGTAAAATTTAAATATCGCTTTGATTGTGTTTTTAATTTTCTCATAACTACCTTTTTACAAGAGTGTATAATAATAGATTAAAAAACATTTTAGAAAATTTGTATTACATATGCAAATATATAATTTTCGTGGAATTCCCAAGCAATGTCAACTTTAAAACTAATAAAAACAATTATAAAAAGAAGATAACAATTAAATAAAAATGTTTTAATTATACAATTACAGAGTTGCCAGTTTATTTTATTATAATATATCCGTTATAGGGTTTAAATGATAATAAGTTTTATATTTAAAAAATTTTTTCTACAGCCGAAAAGTAACTGCAAGTTCTGAAAGTCATGATTTTTACATTATGTTGTCATTACAAGGAAATACTTAGTGCGAAAAAAGAGCTGCAGAAGTTATTGGTAGGATGTTCTTTTTTAAGGTTTATTTTTATTAGAAGTTCTTCTCTTAAAAATATGTTTATAACGTTTTTTAATAAAAATAATGTTTTAGGATTGTTAAATAATAAAAATACTTTTAAATTTGTTGAAATTTAATTTTATTTGAAATTATCGAAATTTTTTCTTGCAAAAAATAAATTAATTTTCACTTTTTTGGAAGTAATTAATAATAAATTCCAAAATATACTCCTAGTTCTACCTTTAAAGTGGTGAACATGTTGTTTGGAGGCACTTGCTCATTTTTTGCTGGGAATTGATGCTATACAATTTAGCAAGAATTGATTCATTAATTGGAACTATTTACCAATTGAAGGCTATTTATTTTTATTAAATTTAATTGGAAACAGACTAAAACAACATGAAGGCTGACTTAATACTTTCTTACATTATTACTATTTATTATCTTAACTTAAATTGGAAATTTTTACATTCTAACAAAACTAAAATAAGAATACACGTTGTTATTTACACTGGCTAAAATATATTAAAAACTTTAGTTAATATATTCATTAACAAAAGTCCGGTTTAAAGATAAAGAAACAGAAATACCAAAAAAAAAAATAAAAAAAAAAACAATACACTTAACTAGGTCAGTTCCGTTAAAAACAAAAACAATAAAATTTATATATAAAAGTACAAACAACACGAGTACTTATAAATGTGTAAAAACAACGTATCATATTTATTTCTAAAAACTAAATTTGAGACAAATTAATGACCAAAAACGCTTATAAAATAATAAAACTGTAAACATTTACAGCATCAAATAGTTTGCGAACAAAAAATAGAAAAACCATAGACACACAAATTAATAATGTCGTCATTAATTACCTTGATCATGAATTTGCTGCTAATATAAAGCCGGTATAAAATGTTAAAACACGTAATGAATCATTCTTATAATTCAATAAAATTGCAATCACACGCAAAGAAAAAACATGGTTGGTCAAACCATAATCGGTAACTATCATTAATGTTTAGGTTTATGATTCCCTCAATCATATCAGTTATTATACCCTTTTGTGAACATAATATTGTCCTATCCAATATTAATATAATATGGACCTCATAATCATAACATTTATATGTGATAGTCCTCACAACCATACTGCATAAATATAACATGATCCCTATATTAAATATTATAATACCCCCAATCATAATACTATGCATACGGTTAAAATGTATTTTTATTTATTATTATTATTTTTTAATTTAAATTTTGTGAATAGAAAATAATTAAAAAACAAATACGACAGCCTTCACTGGACGATTTCGTTCAAGAAAATTCATCTTCACATTCACACACCTAAAAGAAAATTGTAGAAATACATTTTTTTATTATTATTTTTATATTTGACCGCACTGAATTATTGATATTTATTGTACTTACCGAAAAATATTTCCAATTTAAAATTTGGCCATTGATGATTTGCTCCGTCAGCACTCGTTATTAAAAAATAATAATAAAGTTTTTTAATAAAAATTTTGTGAACTTTTTTAAACGTTTTTCTTCACTTTGCGTCCGTCACATTTAAGATTTCATTACTGAATGAGTAAATTATTTCGAAAGAGAGACAACAATAAAGACGAGCATATTATTGTCACCCCTCGCATTAAAATATTACATACAAATATTTCATTGAAATAATATGTTACTAGGAAACATATTATTCTTTTAGTACACCGACTTTATATTATTACAAAGCATCGTATGTTAAAATGATCAGAACAAAAAATAATCGATTCAGCTTAGTCTAAAACACAATAATTTGATTGTGTTAGCCATATAAACTACTTAGGAACATCACTTGATTTCCGCGAGCATTTCGAAATCATGTTTTTTCTTTGCGTGCATGTGGTGTAAAATTCATGTATAAAATAGACACAAAAATTTGAGTTAAATAACCGCAAAATCAAGAAAAAAAAAAAGGTTCAAAAAACCTAAACAAAATTGGAGAAAAGAAGTCTTAAGAAAGAAAAAACTTGTTTCGAAGAGAAAATGATAAAAGAGTAAAAGAGCATATGAAATAAAAGACTTAAGAAACAAAAATTTTTTGTTGTTTTATATTGATCTTTAAGTTAATGAATATAGTTTTAATAATTATCATCACTTTATTTTTCTCTTTAAAACAGTTTCTGCCTTAACAGCGCAAAATTTATCGTTATGCAATTGTATTTTATTACAATCCTGTGAAGCTTTCAACACTTTCATCGACAATTCATCCAACGATGCCCACATTAAATCCGTCATACAAGAAGCAATTTGTCATTTTGATGGTTTCAGTATATTCGTTTGCTGTCCCGATAAAATTAATCATAAACGAAATGTTAAGCATAATCCCGAATTAGATTATTTAGATGAATTAACGGGTCTAAACTGTCCACCCTCATTTGGCAACGAATATAATTATGATGAATATGTAAAAACACACGAAATCGAAGCAAAATATTATGATGGTCATCATCATTCACCAAATACACATGATTATAATTATGAGATTAATCACGATCATCATAATCATGCAACGCCTGTAGTCTGTGATGGATTGGGTAATTGCAGTCCATTGGCATATTCACATGATAATGGTCACTTACCCGCACAACATTATCCTTCATATCATAATCATGATCACCATCATCATCCAGTACATGACATGCATGTACCATTTTTTCCTCAATCTAATACAAATCAGCAGGAATATGATTATACTACGCAGAGAGTTACTACATCAGCACCAACAAAAAAAAGATTCAATAGTTGTGGCATGTTGCCACGTGGTTCTGGCGGTAATATTGAAGTTTTTCCCTGGATTACACGTTTAGCTTATTTGAATACAAGTAAGTTGTTTTAATAATAATACAGTATAAACTCCATAATCCGGATAATTGATTACAGACCCCTATCCGGATTATCAAATTATCCGGATTATCGAGATTTTTTCTTAGTCACTTTTTGTTAAACAAAAAGTCTAAATTTTTCGTCTAAAAATAGTCTATATTTAAAGTTTTTCAAAAATGTTTCATTTAGCCCAAAAGATACAAACTTCTTTGTACTCATTTTACTGAAAAAAATTTGGGATAAATACTTTAACTGAAAATAACGAAATTCAATATAATCAACTCTCACATCATAATTCTTATCGTATTTTCTAAACTTTGCTAAAATTTAAATAGAAAATGTACTTTTTATATTCAAGCCGGATTACAAAGTTGCAATCAATCCAGATTATAGAGTATGTAATGAAGTGGGAAATGCCGTCCGGATTACCGAATAATCCGGATTATCGCCATTCGGATTATAGTTTATACTGTACTATATGACATAGAACATGTGAGAGAAAAAAACCTAATTCATACAACAACAAAATACATGTAGTCACATATATTTTGTTTTTGTGTTTTCAAAAAAATTAGTAAATTTTTTCAAAATTTAGTATAGGGTGGCTCTCACATAAACTTCTAGTTCTATTTTATGCTATATAATATGTTTATTAAATATAATTCATATTATATAAAAATAATTTTCAAAAATATCACATAAACTCATGCACTACGTTACGCAATTGCAATGTTAACACTACCCCCAAACAAAATACCATAGTACTACGACATAGCTCCCATTTGGCTTCAGTCATTCGAAATCTACAAGCACAATTTTTAATTCTATTCGTAGCATCCACCAACGATGATATAGAAGATTTAAATAATTCTTCAGGTTCTTTTTTATCTGCCATTATAATTAAGAATTTGGTATTGAGATCTGCAAATAGTTATTAGACAATTGTTAAAAACACAACAAATTTATTAACATTTATACAAAAAAATCAATACATACACCTTAAACAGATACGGAAATGGAAAGAAAATTAGTTTAGCATGTTTTTAATGATTTATTTATGTAGCTGAGACAATATGAACTTTATAATTATTATTGGTTAGAAGTGAAGGTCGGTCAATCAATTTTATTTTTAAAATCGTCAAATATTATCATACATCAAAACAATTAATATTTGCTTAAGTAATTTCAACGGAATTTAAGAAATTACTAAATATTGTAAAATTTTTTAAATGATATTATTATTAGGGTGTAGGGACCGGGATTTCTCGGCAATTCCAGGAAATTTCTCGAGAAAACGGGAAATTAAATATTCACATCGTTTTAAAATCTTGTAGAAAAAATTTTGCTATTTACAACATCTTATAACTATGAAAGATTGACGTTACTCTAAACATGATACTTTTAAGAGTTTAACTCAAAGAATACAACTTTTTCATAGCGTTAAAATTTTAGATGCTACCCACTAGACTTAATTGATTGGGGGTAACATTTTAAATTTCTCAATCATCAAAGATTTTGATATGTCGATGTATGACATACATAAAAAAATTTCCTAGAAATGTCTGTGTTATATCAAATAGTTATTAACTTTTGTCAAAACCAGTTTTTATTTTAATTTTTGTTTATCTTGATTAAAAATATTTTATAGATTGCGTTTAAATCATTACATCGAAATAACACTGTTGTTTCGACAATTTTTTTAATTTTAAAAAGGACTTTTTCATACATAATTGTCATAAATTGAAGACGCATTTTTCGAACAGGTGTCGCTTAGATTGTTTTAAAGTTGTTTTTTTATTCAATACATATAAAATACTGTTTGCTAAAGTATCTAAGTTTTAAACTAATTTAAAAATGTGAAATTCCTTAGCTGGAATAAATATTGTGAGGACTAATTTCAAAAATTAAATTTGTTTAAACCCTCAAAGAATTTCGAAAGGACATTTCCACTTCATAAATATTACTATACATTTTTACAATAATTCCATAAATCATAATTTCAAAAAAAAAAATTATATATATATATATATATATATATATATATATATATATATATATATATATATATATATATATATATATATATATATATATATATATATATATATATATATATATATATATTAGGGTAAATTTGAAGATTTTGATCATATCATACCTTTTTGGAAGGTTTTTGCAGCAGTAAAAATAATGGCGTAATTTTTTTCTTAATTTTCCTACTCCTTCCCCTGCATATTTGCGGCTAAAAACGCACATTTTGAGCTCCATTTTGCGCAGAGACGAATTCAATTGATTAATAACAAATTTATTTTATACATCAATTCTACATAAAATTTTAGTAAGAATGAGCACTATTCCACCCGCTTAAAATGCATCGTCTTCCAATTAGGGTGTCCGAAAAATTGACTTTTTTCAAAAAAGTTTTAAAAATATATTTTTTTATAAATAATGGCGTAATTTTTTTCTTAATTTTCCAACTCCTTCCCCTGCAAATCTGCGGCTAAAAACGCACATTTTGTGCTAAATTTTGCGCAGAGACGAATCCAATTGATTTATAAAAAAAATTTCTATTATACATCAACTCTACATCAAATTTTAGTAAGAATGGGCACTATTTGGTTGTCCGGAAAATTTACTTTTTTCAAAAAAAAATTAAAAATATATTTTTTTATAAACACAGTCAAAATATACTACTTGCTTTAAAAAATTACGCAAAAATAATTAATCTACGACTTTTCGCTTTAGAGTTATAAGACTAAGAAATTTTCAAATATAACTATAAAAAAATAATTATCTTAAAAATTAATTGTTATTACAAAATTTTAAAACATGTACATTATAATTCACAGTAGCCTTTGCATTTTATTGTTACAATAATCAATATTTTTATGTTGGTTTAAATATTTTTTTTTTGCTATTATATGAAAATTTTAATACCTTATAACTTTAAAGCGAAAAGTGGTAAAGTAAATATTTTTGCGTTATATTTCTAAGCAAATAGTATATCGTCACCGAAAATGCAAAACAACGTAACATCAAAATTTTCAAATTTGTGTTTTTGATGATATAGTTTATTATTCAAAAATACGCGTGATCACAAAAGTTATCAGAAATCATTTTAATTAAAATTTTTCTAAAATTTGTATTGATATTAGTTGTTTTGGCTTCAGAAAATTGAAATCTTGAAAAACGTAAACCACATAACTTAAAAAATATTTAATAAAAATATTCATCATTAGGGCAAGTTTTTCAAGCTTTTCGCTTGGAAAGTAAGCATTTGCATATTTCAAAACAATTTCACAAAAAATGCTTATATTTTAAATCTTTGCATAAATTTGCATATAATGAAGATAAAAGTTAGTTTTCTAACAAAAACACAATTTTTTGGTGATTTTTTAAAGTTCAATCAAATAATTTCTAAAAAATTTTTGGTGAGAATTTTGAGTACATTGTAAATATTGTAAAGAAAAATAATTCGGAAGCGTCAAATATGATACTTAAAATTAAAATAGTTATATTTTTATAAACATCGAAATCTATTAGAGATTGAAAGTTAAAAAATGCATATTTGTGCATATTTTCTACACATTAATATATGAAAATGCATAAATTCGTTGGTTTTTATATACATATTCATGCTATTTTTGCATATTTCTGTGCATATTATAACATTTTTTTGTGCTTTTTCAAGCGCATATTTCAATTTTTTTTGTGCATATAAAAACTTGCCCTGTTCATCATCAATATATTAGGCAGTATTTAAGGATGTAATAACCCAAAAATCTTGTTTGTAGGACAATTTGTTTGGATTTTATGAAGTTTTTTGTACATCCTGTAAAGTTATGAAAAGTGATGTTACGTTGTTTTGCATTTTCGGTGACGATATTTTCATTGTATTTATAAAAACATATATTTTTAAAACTTTTTTGAAAAAAGTCAATTTTTCAGCATACGCATACCCTATGGAGCCACTTAAATATCTCCATTTTTATTTTTTTTAATTTTTTAAAAATTCGCGAATTTATTCTCGATTTTGATTTTTTGAAAAGTATCTAAATTTAAACTTCAATATCTCTAAAAGTTATTAACGGATTTAATGATTTAAATTGCATATTTAAGAAGAATATGTCCATTATAAATATAGTAATTTAAAAATAATATCATTTAAAAATGCATTCATAATGCAAATGCAATTTTAGTATGCATTTTTGAAAAATTTCTATCCTTTCAATTTTTTTCTTCTGATATAAAAAACATTATTATATTTGCTAAAAAGTGCAATATAATTGTTAAAATAGTGGACCATTTTGTTCCACTATTTTAAAATATTTCTTAATTTTTTTTTTTTTTAAATTTTTGTATTTTTTAATTTTTGTGGGCTTATTTTAAAATTAATTTTAATCATAATATTTCATAAGTTGTTATTTGCGGTATAAAATCTATTTGTCCCAGATTAAGTACTAATGTTTTATATAATAAACATATTTGTCTTCAGTATTAAGAAAAAATATTTAAAATCAAAAAGGTAGAAATTTCTTAAAAATGCATCCGAAAATTTAATTTTTTTCGTGAGTGCATCATTAGCAAAAAAATTAGTTTTGGATTCATACAATATAATTTACAATATTTATCGTAACAAACTTTATACTAGTTTTTAAATCAATAAAATCCGATACTTAAGGAGTTATAAACATTTAAAGCTACATATTACTAAAAGAGTATAATCAAAAAAAAGTTAAAAATCAAAATTTTTTGAAAAATTTAAATTTTTGTATAAAAAAATTGATGAAAATCTTTTTAAAAAAATTGATGATTTTTTTTTTTTTTTTTTTTAAATATTAAAAATAGAACTGTTATTTTTATTTTTTTGAATTTTAAAAAATTCGCGAATTTATTCACGATTTTGATTTTTTGATAAGTCAAAAAAATCGCAAAAGTGTCTAAATTTAAACACCAATATCTCTAAAAGTTATTAACGGATTTTAATGATTTAAATTACATATTTAAGAAGAATATGTCCACTATAAATATAGTAATTTTAAAATAATATCATTTAAAAATGCATTCATAATGCAAATGCAATTTTAGGATGCATTTTTGAAAAATTTCTACTATTTCGATTTTTATTCTTTTTTAATATGTTAAATTATAAATTATATTGTAATGATGCACTCTCGAAAAAAATGCAAAATGTAGACCACCTGTGTAACCTTTTCTCATGCTATCAATTCTAAATAACCGCTCTAAAGAAATGTGTATATTTGTTTGTGTTCCGCTTTTTCACAAATTAAGTGATTCCTTTTACATTACTAATCACATACAATTTTTCATTCTAATTCCAGCTAGTCGAACAATAGGTTATCGTTGTATGGGCACTATTATAAGTGATCAACATATCTTAACGGCCGCCCATTGCGTGGATAAATTGGTACGAGATTTAAGATTGTAAGTAATCCATAAAGGGATGTTATAGCCACACAAAAATTAATTTAAAGATTTTAATTTTCAAGAATTTATGTACGCATCGGTGATGATAGCAATTTTGATGATTATCAAATTTTGGAGACTATAGTACATCCAAATTACAATGAACCCTTATTTAACAATGATGTGGCTCTATTAAGATTAGCAATTACTTCACAGTCCAAGGGTATGTGTATTGATTGATGAAAATAATATTTTAGTTTTAGTTTCAATCTAATAAAATAATTTCTTTTTAGGTCCTTTAATACAAATTTGCTTACCTCAAAGTAATAGTAGTACTTTAACAGGAGATACGGGAATTGTAGCCGGTTGGAGCAATAGTGGTAATAAAAATTAAATTTTGATTTATTGTTTTGTTTTTGTTTTTTTTCTTACAATTTTGTTTTGTTTTTATGTTTGTCTTTTTAAATCAACGACAATAATATTTTTTATTATAAAATTTTATTTGATTTTATTTTTAACAGGTACACCAACTCTTAAAAGCTCTACAATACGTTACATTAACTTACCCATTATGAATAATACAGAATGTGCCATACGTTATGCAAAATATAGTGAAAATTTTGAAATAAGTATTGTTATAACACCCACCGAATTTTGTGCTCAAGCTCAAGCCATGAATGATGTATGCGAAGGTAAAATAAAATAAAAAATGTTTCAAGGAAATAATTAATTTTCTATAATATTTTTTATATATTTTTTTTTAGGCGACAGTGGTGGTCCCTTTATGGAACGTTCTAAATCTGGACGTTATACTTTAATAGGCATTGTAGCTTTTGGTCCTAAAACCAATTGTGGCCAATCTAATTTACCTGGTGTTTATATGAGAGTTAGTTCGTATGTAGATTGGATTAAATCTAATATTTAATAAAATTATTATAAGATAATTTGACTGGTCTTTTACATGTTTTCATTTCTTTTGATAGGTGAGTATAACCGATTGTAGAGTGTGTTATAGTAATGCAAAAATCTTGATAAACAAGTTGTTAGACTTTGTTGTGCGAAATTTATAGAACAAACAAAAACAAGTAAACTTATAAATATTTATAAGTATATATAAAGAAGATTCTTTTGCTAATATTTTGCATGGCCAAATAAAATTTTGAGATCATTGTAAATTATTTTTTATAAAGTATATATTAACCCTTTAACAGGAAAAACTTATTAGTTGTAATAAAATCAAATTTAGGAGAAATTTTCCTAAAGTGTAATATTATTAATAAATCTAATAAGAATATTGCTTTTAAAAGAAAAATAATGGATAATTTTATACATAGGTATTTTGGTACCATGAAATAAATCCCAAATGAAATGAGTCCCATGAAATAACTCTCAGTGAAATTAGTCCCAATAAAAATGAAAAAAAAAGTCTCAAATAAAAAAATTATAATAATTTCCAAAGGGAGAAATAAAATAATTCTCAACAATTAGGACTTTTATCATAAAATAGGAAATAAGAGCCATATTTAGTGAAATAACTCTCAATGAAATAAGTCCCAAAATAAATGAAAAACATTGGTTTCCTGGTTAACGAATGCTCAGTTTATAAAGTAGAAATACCTATTTTTAAACCATTTTTTTTTTAACGTATTAAAAATAATTCTACAAAAAATGCGTAAATATGTTTCTAAATGCGTATTCTTAACAACTTCATTGTAAAAAATACTACTTTTAATGAAATTAAATGCAAAAATATAAACTTCAAAAAATTCATTGTCCGATTTTACCACTGTGATTAAAAATTAAAAAAAATGTGACTTTGAAGTCGCACTACACGGAGAGAAAAAAAATTACAGATTTTTATACCCTCCACCACCACTAGTGGTGAAAGAGGGTATACTAAGTTTGTCGTTCCGTGTGTAACACCTAGAAAGAATCGTTTAAGACCCCATAAAGTATATATATTCTTGGACCATATGAAATTCTGAGTCGATTAAGCAATGTCCGTCTGTCCGTCTGTCCGTCTGTCCGTCTGTCCGTCTGTTGAAAACATTCTCACGTCTAAACTGATTGAGCTATTCCAATGAAAATTACTCAGGTTATTTGTTGTTCCCAGACGCTGTTTGGGATTGCAAACCAGCCAAATCGGTTCAGTAGAAAAAAAGTTATATATCCAAATCTGAAAGAATCCCCAAACCACACTTGAACTGATAATATTTCAACAAGCAATTAACGGATTTAAATAAAACTTAGCCCAAATGTCTACCTATATTCACTTTAGATAACTGCCAAAAATTGGCTAAATCGGTTCAGTCGGAGAAAAGTTATAGGCAAAAATATGAACAGTTTCTATGATTCCAACGTCATAAGTGTTTCTTAAACATCATGTTATAATTTGTATATGGAGTGCATATGTGTATGTTCGCCTCAATATGAATGTTGATAAACACAAAGGCATACAACTATGTTGAGTTTGATGTTTGATCGTGGTCACCATCGAACACACCACGATATGGTACGTTCGCTACTTTTTAGCAACATATGTTGATAAGTTTATTAAACTAGTTAGTAGTTCGGTGTGTTTCAAGCTGTACACATCGGTAGAGAAGGATACGTAATGGTTTTATTAAAAGTTTGTCTGCTAACATAAAGATATAAATAATGTTGATGGAATAAATTACATAAATATGAAATTGTTTTGAAAATGTTTTGATTTTTATTTAGCACATTGAAGAAAAAGTACTGATACATAATTATGTTACTTTATAATTTCTTATTCATTATAGTTTTTTGTGCGTTTATAATTAATAACTTGTAAATGTGGTGATATTTTTTTAATTTTCATTGTAAAAATAAAACTGTAATATACTTAGTTATGTTAGAATTTTGTTTATCTCTTTTTAATTTATTTAAATAACTATCTTTAAAAAAGCATTGCTAATTTTTATCATTTTCTTAAAGATTAGTATTTATAAAAGTTTTCAAATATAATTTTTCAAAAATTTTGAGAGCGCCGTTGGGCAGAAATAATATAATTCAACAGTAAATTCTTAATTCATGACCAGTTAGGGTGATTTATATAAATGCAAATTACGAAGAGGGAAACTCTTATAGTTAGTTTATATTTGCTTTAGTTTACTTATTTAGTTTTTCCAACATCATCAGAGAAACGGCTCTCTAATCGAATCGTTAAATATAAATTTGAGGTAAGCGAAGATTTACAGAAATAATTGATCAATTTTATTATATTGATTAAAAGAATAAGTTTTAAATTCGGTAATATTAAAATGTTTCTGAATAATTATGGCCTATTTGGTGTATAAATCTGTTTTTACCAATCGAGCTTAAATTTTAACGCAAAATAAAATTTCAGTTTTTCGTTCTTTAAATCGACTTTGCACAGAAATACAAAAAAATTGGTGGAAAGTTGCATAAAAATAAAGAAAGTCATGTTTTTATTATTCGAGTGTGCTTAACCCATTTACGACTGCTGCTGCGTTTTCGCATCAGTAGCTTTAACATCGCCTAATTATTTAATTATGCAGTCGATGATGAATTTTTTCACAGCTATTATAAGATAATATGTTGTCTTAAAGATAAGAGAAAAAATAAATTTTTGTATAAATACTCTGTCCAGAATTGAGTGTTAAAGCCAGGTGTATCAAATAAATGGTTGGTGTAGTGAAAAGGCGATATTTTCAGATCTGCTTTTCGAAAATATGTTTTTATATTATGGGTGTATTCCAAAGGTAAATAGCTTTAAATTTAAGCTAAAAATGGTACGATTTCTGAAATTCTCGAAGCATTATATTTCGGAATCAAAAATATGTAGGTGTCCAAATCTTTTTAATTTGTTATAACAGTCGCAAAAAAAAAAACTTCATGCTAAATTTCGTAGTTATCTTAACGGAATCGGGTAGTGGTCGGAAATAGGTTAAATACACATTTTCTACATTTAAATGGTAATAATTGTAATTGTAACAAAACTAAAAATACAGATTCTTTACAAACACATACAAGGTATTAAAAAAAAAACTAACAAAATAATTTATACAAATCAAACTACAAAAAAATCTGTAAAAATCGGGTTTTTTGATAAGAACTCCAATTTTTGCGAAATATGCAAGAAATCACATAATTTCATTTCTCCTAGCCCTTAGATTTCTTATAGAATAAATTAGTTTTCACTAAAAAAGGCATTTTTTTGTGAAGATAGTATATAGTAAAAACAAATTTTCGTTCGTTTCGCTCTGCCACTACTATTTAACTTTCTTACAAAATGCAATTTTTTTACTAAATGAAAAATATACTTTTATTTAAAATGAAATATTCTATTTTTTTTACCAAAATAATCGACTTTTTGTAAGAAAAATAAGTTATCAAGATTTTCCTCCTTTTTTTACTTTTTACACATCATTTGCATAATAGTTTGTTAAAATATCTTATATACAATACAAAATCTTTATTAGAACAAGTTTATACTACTACACTATTATGGACGCCAAAAATTAATAAGTAAATTAGAAAAACATCACTTTCCGAAGAGCTTTTCCTACATAAAAACTGATGAAAACACTAGCTCAGTGGTGGAGGGTATATAAGATTCGGCATGGCCGAATATAGCATTCTAACTTGTTTATACAGATATTGATGGTTCATTTTATTTATTTTAGCGCCAATTTTCGACAAATTTAACCACAATGTATAGGTGGACGGACATTACCATTCTACCAAAAAAGATCTTATAATTCTAAAAATAAATTGTTTACCTTATAATAAATTAAACGAGATAGAAAGATATAGTCGGTCAAGCCCGACCATATGATACCCTGCACCATCATGTATGTGCATCAAAATTCGGGGAGGTGTCTTATATTAGACATGTGGCTAATTGTGGATCGATACTTTTACCAAGTGTAAAATAAAATATACAAATACAGAATATTACGTTAATACTAATATTTATATGAATTTATGAGTTTTACGGTGATTCCCGAAAGTGGGTTTATATGGAAGGTATTATAAATTATGGACCGAAGCTCATAAAATTTGGCACTATGATTTCTATTTAAATAATACATATTTGTGTCGAATATTAATTTGATACTGACATTTGAGTGGGATTTATGCAAGTGATTTTCGGAAGAGGGTTTTATATGGTCAATTATGGATCGATCTTTGCACTGAATTTCATTAAAATATTGCTGTATTTAAGCTATTTATGATCGTTACACCTCTATTCCGGGAGGACATTTGTGAAATCGGCGGTATTTTTTGTACTCTTTGTAATTTCTAAGCCACTCATAGCAAAATATATTGAATAACATTATTCTCTGCTCAAATAAAGAACGGATAAGTGTTAAGTATTTTTTGGGGGTTCGAAATTAAGGATGTAGGAAAGAGCAAAATAAATATATTTTATATATCGAATATTCGAGACCGGTACCTCAAATTCAGTTCTACTAAACAATATTATATTAGAGATATTTATTGTAATAAACTAATTCGGTTCACTTAAAAGAATATTATTAAATTGCTTTTGACATTTAAAAAATATTAATACAAAAGAAAAGAAAATATGTACATAAATAAAAAATATTAAAAAATTTAATGGATAAAAATTAATTTAATATAACCTGGACACATAGGAAGCTATAAATGGATATATATTCAGAAAGGAATTCGTAGAAAAGGAGATAAATTGTAAGTGATAGTGATTTGAATACAAATACCTTTTTTTATTTTGTTATAGAACACAGAAAACTTGTGAACAACATTTTCTTATTCTTTCAGAATGGACAGTTGAACGAATATCCTTTAAGAATCGACTATAATAAGAGTGAAGTCAATAATATATACATATGGAAAAGATTAATGCCACATCAAATTTTGTGGTATAAATTTGTACGAAAGAGCAAATATCTAAATCGACTGGGCTGGAAACTAAAAACAAATTTTCTTTTCTTAATAATTGTATTTAATGATTGCATGTAAATAGATATCAAACTCATAATGTTGCCATACAATTCGCGATTTAAAATGTGTTTTTATTGTATACGTACATACATATTATTATTTTAAAAAAGTGTACTTCAAATAAAAGTTCATATACCAAAATGAGTTGTACTTTTTTTCCAATCGAATAATTCCATTGTAAGAAACAATATTTTTAGACGTAATTCTGTTACTTCGACCAATATTTTCGTTCATCCTCACTGAATTAGTGTTCTAAAAACGTCTATTTCAACCAATTATTTAGTGTTAAGAAATTAATTAATTCCCAAATCCAATTAATAATTCTGATAGTTGGTGCAACTACTCAAATTCGATTGGCAAAAAATTCGGTTGTCATAATGAAACTGTATTCTCTGTGTACTTTTTTTATTCAATTCGTATTATTTAGTTGCAATCAATCCGTATTATAGAGTATTTAATGAGTTGGGAAAAACCGTTCGGATTACCGAATAATCTGGATTATCGACGTCCGGATTATCTATAAACTCTATAATCTGGACGTCGATGATTTTAATTTATAGACGTAGAAATTTGGCATAAAGAATTTTTGATAAAAAACTATTTTTATTGCTGAATATGTAAAGGAAGTGGGCCCATTCTTAATTTTGATGTCACTTTTCAAAAAAAAAAAAAAAAAAAATCAAACAAACAAACATGGCATTAGGACAGAACGCGCAACTACTTATTTAACCTAAACTTTCGGTCCATAAAAGGTTAAAAAATGAAAATAGAGAGAAATATTTGTTAAAAATAAGTGTGGCCAGATTATTATTACTTTTTTTAATTTTTTCAAACAAATCGGATTGTCATAATTTTTGCAAAAAATTACCATTGTAGAAATTATATAATTTTTATGGGTTTTAATACGAATTTTGAAAGTCTATTAAAATTGAGAACAGTTAAATTTCATAATAACTCTAATCTGTGTATTTAGTTTAGCTCGTTTTTATCAAAACTTGTTATATTACTGCAGTTGATGTAGAAAATGGAATAATAATGGAATAAATATTTTAATTGTCTTAAAATTCCCACATTCAACTAAGTATCCGGCAACACCCAATGATGAGTATCCCACAATAAAATAACAGTAGTTGTCTAAAAACGATCTTATACATATACAAAAGATCACTAGTATGACTAAAATATAAACAAATCTTTAGCACACCGATCAGTTTGTATTAAAAGCTTAAGCGATATTAAACACAAAATAAACGACGACGGTTTATTAAATCAGCAGCATCATAATAAACAACAACAATAATTAAAATCTTTAATAGACTAATATAATAAACGGGATATTGTAAAGAATATTAACAAAAGAAAGAAAAAAAATAACAAGAACAAAATAATAATTTTCGTTTTCTATAACAAATTTTATTTCGCATAATTAATCAATAAAAAAAAGATTTGAATTAATAACCCTAACACTTACTGATCATTAATTAAGCAAATTAATGGAGAATTTTTAGAAAAAAAAAAAAATATTTTTATTTATTTTATTTGATACAAAAGAATAACAAAATTTGTGTAATTTTTTTTTAAAGAATAAAGTAATTAATTTTGCAAAAATCAATAATCAAATAAAACAAAATAACAAATAAAATAAATTATATTAATATAATTTTTATACAATCCCCGTCACAATGGGAAATTTATCATTAATCAAAGGATTTTATATGTTATTTTATATTTTATTAATTTTACAAAAATCCACATTTGCACGTAAGTTTAATTAGTTTTTTTTTTGTTATAAAAAATATTACTTTCATTAAATTAAATTATACACATGCATTTATTAGCTAAGTGAATAAGTTTTTTTCGTGTTAGTGTTAGAAGTGGTATTTAAAATTATCTATTTGTTATTATAATAACTAAATCGTTTTTTGATCGTGTTTTTATTCCTTATTAAAATTCTATTGCTAAAGACCGGAATAAAAAAAAATTTACTTTGATTGAATAAAGTTTTAATTTTAATATACATGTCTTAATTTTATAGAAAAAATCGTAAATTATTACAATTTTAAGAAAAATCATATATATTTACATTAGAAAACACATGAATTTTTAAAATTTTCTATGCATATTCATATAGTTTTGCAAATATTTGTTTATATTATCCAGTTTTTACATATTTTATTTTTTTGTCGTTCATATTTAAACTTGCCCCGATTATAACAAACCATAATTTTTAGTAAAACAAGGTTTCAGTAAAAAAAATGATAACAAAAATCTTAAATACTCAAAGATGTTAACAATTTTATATTTTTTTTTTTTTTTTCTAAAATTAATACTTTGAAAAATAAATCAGCTTATAAAGTAACCCCTATTTTGTTGTTTATGTTTTGCGCAGTACTGTATATTAGACCACCCATAACATGTATGGATTTTACAAAAGTTTTGATTTTGCTTGCTCTACCGGCAGTTTCTGATAGATGGGGACTAAAAAAATAATATATGTGCAAAAATTGGTTCGATCGATCGTAAACCCACCAGTCGACTTTGACCTTTAATTTAACATTTCACGAAAAAAACTATAGTTATAAGCTTTTTAAGCCAGAATAAAATACAAACATTTTTGACATATAACTTTTTAGACTACCATGACTTGTTGTGATGTTATCAAGTAAAAGTTTATACATGTACTTTTTTTAAAAGGCCCTCGTTTTAATTTGGGCCTTGCCTATTAGCAAACGTTTTAATTGTTTTGTACAGCAAAATCTGTAGTTTTTATAAATCGATACATTTTGTCACATGTGCTTACTATATTCGCGGAGATGGACTAAAATCTGAATTTGGGTATCGATTTTTTACTTACTATACAAATATTGGCATTAAATGCAGGGTGTAGCATGAAATTTTGAATCATTACACCGAGTATTTTTAGATTGTTATTGAATTAAACAGTCACTCAAAATTTAAGTATTGCCGATTAATCAAAAATTATAAAAGTTGACATGTTAATATTTTTACATATAAACAACTTTTTTATTTCTATTTCAGATGGAATCGAAACAAGACTAAATTCCGTTATTCTATGTATTTTACTCATATAAATGAATTTAATAGTTCCTTTGAAAATATATTTTTAATTGAAAATATATTTTTAATCACAGATTTTTAAGGTAGAAGAAATAAAAAAGCTGTTTATGTGTTGTAGGCTAAAAAGTTATATGTCAAAAATGTCAGCATTTTATTCTGCCTTAAAAAGCTTATATAGTTTTTTTTTCCAAAATGTTAAATATGACATTTTTCTGAGAATTTACTTTGAAATTCGCAATAATGTTTATTTAATCACCTTTTGTTACGGATTTTTAATAATAAAAATTAGAAATTACTGATAAAAGTATTATTTACATACATAATACATTTTTTTTTTTTTTTTTTGATAATAAAATGACATTAGGTGTATAACTTTTATAAATTTTTACAATCTTTGCAAAATATCCCACAAATATTCTGTAGTCCAAAAAAAAAAAAAAAAAATATTGCCAAAATTATCAAAAACATATAAATAACTAAAATGTTGGTTTAATTAATTGCATATTTCTTGTGGCCGCGTTTATGTGTTAACATCGAACCGGATTTAATTTAATACCAATTCGTTAATTAATTAAAAGAAAGTTTAAACTTTAAAATGTGCTTAAAACAAGGTTGAACTAAAATTGAGTTTTCATATTCTACAGAATGTAGAGAAGGAAATGACTTTCTATATTTTTAATTTTAAAACTTTTACAAAAGCTTCATCAAAACCACCATAAACTTATTACAACAAATGAATATTTAAATCAACCTATTTTTTTATTTAAACAAATTTAAGTTTTTCTCACACATTGTTTACATTTTTATAACACTAAATACATTCTTATTTTTCATACTTTTTTTTTTTTTTGTTTTGTTAAAAATCCCCTTTTAAGACGCATCAATAAACTCTAAACTCATCTTCAATATGAGTAATGAATATCTAAAAAACCAAAAAATTATCATGTCTATAACTAATGTTTTAATTGTTATTGTTTCTATTATACACATATTTTTTGTTTATAAAATACAAAAAGAATTTTAAAACAAGTTTATTGGAATTTATATTTTTAACGCTGAACTAAACCCTAAATAACCTTGTTTGAAACAATTTTTGTTTTTAGAAACGCAAAATAATTCTTAAAATTAAAATATTGTTAATTTTCAACGAAAATTAAAAAGAAGAAAAATGCATGCTAATGGAAAAGGAATATAACTGTGTATACAAAGAAAAAAAAGGCCAACAGGTGGTGATATTAAAACGAAAACAAACCATACACCATATTTTGAGAACAATTGTTTATATTATTGTAAACTAAGTAATGAAAATCTAGCCGGTTTTTTAAGCAATCAGTTTGACGTGTTGCAATTTGTTTAAGAAAAAAAAAAAAAAAAAAAACATTGCATTAATCAAGTAAGAATGATACAGTCGATCTAGCCCGACCATATGATACCTTACATAATTGCCTATGTGCACCAAAATTCGGGGTATTGCTTTTGTCTATACCTGGCTAATATGGACCTATACTTGTTTTAAGTGTAAAATAAAACATACGAATACTAATATTCTGTATCGATAATAACATTCCCATGAATTTGTGCACTTTGGGGTGATTCCTTATATGGGAGCTATGGCAAATTATGGACCGATCTTCATACTAATAACAAATTTATTTATGTTGAATATGAAATTGATAATAAATTTATAGGGCTAATGCATGTTAAAGTTATTTTCGGAAGAAGGGTTCATATGGGAGCTATGGACAATTTTGAACCGATAATTTGGCAAACGAATTTATACTTATATAAAAATTATTTCATTAAAATATTTTTAAAGTATATTTTTAAAGTATTTATAATTGTTAAAACTCTATTCGGGGAGAACATTTGTATAGCAGCTTAGTGAAATAATTTGCCGATCATTACCAAATTTTATAAAATTATTTTCAAAGTTGCGACCTGTACTTTGCACACAAACTTTACATAGACAGCCGACCAGACGGACAGACATCTTTAAATCGACTTAGATGGTAATTCTTTAAGGTGGGATTCCGAACATTTGTTTCTGCTATACAATTTCTGTACAAACACATAGCACTCCAACCATCTATCGTGGTGTATGGTATAAAAAGAACCAATTGCTGTGAAAAAATTTAATATTTAGTTATAATATTTTATTATAACTAAATATTAACATATATACTTGTACAACAGATTGTCCCGATAAACTGATTTTTGAGATTTAGATGTAGAATGGCATTTTAATGAACTGAACAGAATTTTGTTAAGGACTGTTTTAGATTTAAAAGAAAAAAAAAAAAAAATGATTCATTTTTAATAAAATATTTAATATTTTCTGGAATACCCTACACCACCATAAATGGTTTGGGTATTATGTGTTTGAGCAAAAATTGTATAGCAGAGAAAAATCTTCGGATTAACACCTTAAAGATGCCCGTCCGTCTGTCTGCTTGAGCGACTATACCTTTCTAGCTTATTTTTGTTGGAATGGATCCATTTTTTTACTATTTTATTTTAGCTTTACGTATATTTTTCTTCTATGACCGAATACATGTGAAAGTTATAGACAATTTAGTCTATTGACCATTCGAACAATACAGTTACTTTTTGTGGTAATGAAGAGAAGTAAGACGAAGACAGACAAATAAGAATTATTTGTGTTTTCTAATGAAAGGAAAGAATCTTTTCTGACAGTACTCATTTTTATGACTCAAGAAACTGTATTTCCCGACTCACATCAATTCCTTGCAATTGTTCGACATGTATTTCGGTAATAAATTTAAATAAAGTATTTTAACGAATTTTCCACATAGTTAGTGAGTATAACAACAAAAGTAAACAAGGGTACTATTTTCTTCAAGTGCAGTAAAAGTCATAAGTGTGCACGGATTTTTTCGTGCGAAGTCCTTATCTTTCATGTATTCAGGTCATCAATATGCATTGTTTCATAGGCATTCCTACACCTTTTTCAATGGAACACTCTATTGTACAAGTTATTAGAATACTTTTAAAATGTTAAAAATGTAATTTCCCTTGAAGTACTTTTCTGTTTTTCCTAAACAATATTTATATTCACTTTTCTATAGGCCATTAAAAAGTTAATAAATTGTATTTTTTAAGTGCTTAACTTATTTTTACTAGGATGTTAATTTATCGTTACGATAATGATAAAAAGTGTAAATTATATCAGTTATCTGAAATTTCATCAAAAAGATTATTTGTATTTGGCATTAAATTTGTGGAAAATAATCTTTCTCACATTACAAATAAGAAGATTGAGTTATTTCATAAAGCTTGTTTTGTATTATTTAGTTCAAACAATTAAATTCTTGCAAATGATCTCTAAATTCTGCTTGCAATTATTCACTTTTTTAATCAAACTTCTATTATTTTTTTTAGAAATAATATTTCCAAACGAAGAAGTAGATGTGCCAAATTTCGGTCGCTGTATAACACCCAACCGGGAAAGAGCTCTATGTATAATACTCGAAGATTGTAAATATCTTTATAATATTTTGATTACCACACCCTTAAGAGATTCTGATAGATTATACCTAAGTCGTAGTCAATGTGGTTATCAAAATGGCAAAGTTCTGGTAAGTTGCTTAGATATGTAACATCGCACGGTGGTTTCAACGAAAGCGAAAATTTTATTACACTTTTCATAGTTACAATTAATTAAAATCTTAATTTTGAACTTCCTGAGTTTCCTCTGATAGTGTAATACAGTAGTTTTCCGATTTAACGAACCTAATTGTTGTCAGGCCTGTTCGTTAAACCGAAAAGTTCGTAATATACATTACTAACTTAAAGTACATTTTTTGCCTAATTGTATTCTTAAAATGTATTTTATTAAAAATAGTTATTTTAAATAAATTATCTTAAAAGTAGAACAAAAAATAAGAATTTAAGAACAATTGCATCTATTTATTTTGACTTATACGGTAGTGACAAGTTTGCAATTCTTAAATATTCGCCCTCACTTTGTAACTACATTATGGGTATCCAAAAATTCTTTTTAGATTATATTTAATTTTAAAATATTATAAACATTGGCTTATAAACATTTGGCACAAATCTGTCACGCATAAGTCTTTTTGGTGATTTTCAACAATTTTTAGATTATGTATATTTTAAAAAATTCTTGTACTTTTTATGATTACTATAAATAATGCGAAATGAAAAAAGAAGACAATAACGGTATATTTTTTTTACTTTCTAGAATTTACAATAATTCTTAAAAGAAATTAATTTGCTTTCGAATAATTTATATTTATTTGTTCTATGAAATGAGTAGTACATAATTAACTACTTATTTCAACGAATTTGATTCGTTTCGCTTTGTGTCGCGGTTTGAAACTTTAATATTTCGGATTGCATCGCTATGATTTCGATGCGTCACTATATACAGCATATTTTTTCTTTGGTAGTAACTTAAGTAACATAAAATTATCTATGTTAACTTTGTTGATTCATTCATTTGCGTCGCAATTCTCTGGACCTCTTTAACGACGCAGACCGGAACCTCAGTGTATTTTTACACAAACATAAAATATTTTCCGTTTAGGCCATAGATGCCCATCCAAAGCACATTTGTGCTGAGAGCCTCACACATATTCTTACGCTCTTTCATTTAGTCTTCGCTGAGACGTCAGCGAGTACACATGTTAAGCGGGTGTATTAATATTTTTCTTCGAGTGCACTGAAAAAAATTTAACATAATGTTTTGAATCTATAAATTCAAACATTGTTTTATAATATTGCACTTGATTTTCCATGCATTAAGTACATGTGACTAGACAAGGAAAAAGATTTTAACAACCTATGTTTATAATAAAGCTTTCTAAAATAAAATATAATGCTCTAACTTAATACTATATAATACTAAAATAAACATATTTTTATATCCTTATTTTGCAAATTTAGCAATGAACTTTTAATAAACATTATTGGTGTTATTTTCTAAAAAAATACTAAATCTTTTTATTAATTAATGTTGATTACTTTTTTATTTAATTCACCAATCTTTTCTTTAAGTGCATATTTTTTGTTTTTTCTAACACAAATACAGTTTTGTCATGGGCATCTATGGTTTAGGCAAATACTGGCAATTTTTTTTCTTCATTACACTAGCTAACATCCTATATTTTATCACTATATAAATATAATTACCCAATAACCTTTTGAAACTCAACTTTTCAAAAAATTATCAAAAATATTCAAAATAAAAATTTGGAATAATCTTCTTTTACTAATATAGTGTTGTGTGTGAAGTTGAAGTATTTTTTAAAAAAATATTTATACCTTTAAAAAATTTGGTAAAAATATATTTGAATTTTTTTTTTTTTTTTTTAAATTTTATAAAAAAAAAATGAATTTTTAGAGAGCGTAGCAAAAAAGAACACAATATATGACAATAAATTGTGCAGTTAGTGATGACGAATTTTATCTTCTATTACTAGATATCAAAATTTATTATAAAATGCAACGTGCATCGTTTGGAAAGGATATAATAAAAGTATATTTTCTTTATAGATTTGTTGTCCAGACCGATATCGTCAAGCGTCCCCGGCAACCGTACCTCCCACACCACCTCCAAATTATATCAATAGTTTATTGCCTCAGCCAGGACAATGTGGTAATGTTTTATCCAATCGTATATATGGTGGTAATAAAACAAAAATTGATGAATTTCCATGGATGGCATTAATAGAATATACAAAAGGTAAATTAAATTCTTTTCTTTAATCAAAAATGTGCTCAATCAAATTATATTAAATGATTCTATTATAAATATTGTAAGAAATATAAAGAAAATGTGAAACCTTTGTCTATTAAATATTTTACTCTCATTCCAGCCAATAATGCTAAAGGTCACCATTGTGGAGGTTCTTTGATAAATACACGTTACGTTATTACTGCATCACATTGTGTCAATGGCAAGGCGATACCCACCGATTGGCGTTTAACAGGTGTTCGTTTAGGTGAATGGGATACAACAACAAATCCAGATTGTGAAATTGATGTACGCGGTGAAAAGGATTGTGCTCCTGAACATATTGATGTAGCCGTCGAACGTGCCATACCTCATCCTCAATATAATCCAAGCTCTAGAAATCAAGTCCACGATATTGCACTTTTACGTTTGAAACGTAGTATATCATATACGGACTTTGTAAGACCCATATGTTTGCCTATAAATAATAATTTACGTATGGCGACATTTGATGGTATTGTTATGGATGTTGCTGGTTGGGGTAAAACGGAAAAAGAATCTGTTTCAAATTTAAAACTTAAAGCCTCTGTGGAGGGTTACACTATTGACGAATGTCGTTCTGTTTATATGCGACAAAATATTATTTTGGAAGATTCGCAGATTTGTGCTGGCGGTAAAGAGGGTATTGATTCGTGTCGTGGTGACTCTGGTGGTCCTTTAATTAGTTTGGATACTACAAATAGGTTTGTTTTACTGAAATTATAATATTTTTACAATGTTATTTTAAGACTTTTATTGTATGTATATGTGTATTTAGAGTTCGTGCGTACTACTTCTTGGCTGGTGTTGTATCTTTTGGTCCTACACCTTGTGGTTTAGAAGGCTGGCCAGGTGTTTATACACGTGTTGGAAATTATATTGACTGGATTTTACAAAATATTATGCCATAATGTATTGATTGCAGTGCATATTTTTGATTAATTTTTATTTTCATTGTAAATCTTTTACTTTGAATTGGACTTAAAATTATTTATGTATTGTATTTTATAATTTTTTCATATAAATAAAAGTATGACCATTCCTTTTCATAAAGGAAGTAAATTTTATCATTAATGTTTTATTTAATAAATGTTAAAAAAATAAAATTATAGAAAAAAAAAAATAAATAAATTATGTATTTCATTCCATTCCACTGTATAAGGTGGTAAACTTCGGCCAAAAACTCTATTTCTCAATGTAAATAACATAAATTTGGTATACGGTTAAAAAATTTGCTTTATTCACGAACCAATATTTTTACGGATACCAATAAAATATGGATAATTAAATGACAAAAAAGTACATATAATCAGGTATGTGATGAAAACCGATCGTTTTCAAATCGAATCGGTTTGAAAAGTTGTGATGAATTTCGATCGATTTCAAAAATCATTTTTCAACAATGATCTATTTTTCATTCAGAATATACAGCTCATGGGAAAAATAACAATTAATTTTAGAGAAATATAAAAAATTATGTAATAAAATCTAATAAAAAGTGATTTAAATATAATTTTTATTAATAAAAAAAAAAACGAAAATATAAGTACATCACACATTTTTTCGATTTAAATCGATACCTGAATATATCTAGTTTGTTCTAATTAATTTACATATTGTGCAAATTTTTTACAGAAATCTGTCCATTACTTTAAAAGATAGTTGCGTGAATAACAACATAAATCGCTTGATTTCACTTTTTTAGAAATGAAAGCTTGCGATACGCCAATGAAGAGGGCTGAACCATATTTCTTTTCTTCAAAAGTTTTGTTAACATTTACAAGTCTGTGTGTGTTCGATAGTACTGTGTTTTTTTCTGAATGCAAATTGACGTTTGGGGATGCATTGCCTTATTAGCGGGTATATATTGTTAATTAGGAGCTTCTCAAATATCTTAGACATATTAGATAATAGACTTATGGGTCTATACGATTCTACTTTTGAGTGAACTTTTTCAGGTTTAGGTATCATGGTAATCAGTGACACCTTCAATTCTAGTGGATAATATTCAAGGCGTAATATAGCGTAAAAAATAAAAAGTATAATTTTTAATGCTATCCGGGGTATGTTGGTTACTGTATTTGGTTACTGATTTTATCAATACCAGGTGCCTTTTTTAGATTAAATTCAATCTTTCGAATCTCAAAGTAAAGGGGTTCAACTGCTCTAAAACAATAATTAATTTGAACTAAGTGTTTTGATAAAAAAATATTTACATGGAGTTTAAAGACTTTTAAAACTAATATCTCCTCACCTATTCGCCTATTTTTTATCTCAACTACGAAACTTGATATGAAAATATATCACTCGCAAGACCATAAGGTTATGCGGGTCAAAGTAATCATTTCAACAATTTAGGAATATTTATTATGTGCTTCAAACCAGGTTTTCAAAATTAATATGTGAAAATTGAATTTGTTTTTTATTTTTTAACCGTGTGAGTTCCTATATGCATAAAGAGTTATATTTTTCATCCAACTATGCAATAGAAAGTTATTCCTAAAAATCGATAGTGCTTTCAAAGTAGGGCACTTTAAAATTACGATTAGTCTCTGATGCTAAGGACAACTACTCAAATTTTCTATTATATATTTGATGCTTCGAACAACTAATCGCAAATATAAGTTTAATGGGTAAAAGTTGTAATATCCGTTTGAATTAACTTTTATTTTAATGTTTTTTTATAATATATGGGAAAACGCTAGCTGATAAATAAAAATCCATCTAGCTAAGGTTGTATTAAAACCAATGTCGCGAATACAAATTGACAAAATTGTATATGAAAGAGCTCAAATTTGTAAAAGTACATTAGTATTGATCTTTTAAAACATAGTTTTCAATTTTAAATACAATGTGTAGTGCTTTACTTAATCTACCATGGACTGAATGTTGCTTTTTTCTTATAGATTTTTAGTATTTTCTTTTATTTTCTTCTTATTTTAGACCCATGTTTTCAAAAAAAAAAAATGTATAAAATCTGCCCTCTAATCTTCAAAAATAAAAATATTACCTTGATACCTTAAAACTGAGACTTGATTGAAGATTTCATTTTGTTTTCTTTTTGCGAAACTTTAAACGTTTCTTTTTTATTTTGAAAAGACTGCAGCATATTTCAACAACTTCTTTAATTAGTACAATTTCTATGCTTGGCCCTTAGTGTCACCTTCACCGCCAGCAGTTGGTTTTTCAACACCCATTAAAGGTTCAGAGGGCATTTTCCAATGTTCAAAAACATATGGTAAACGTTCACTAGGATCGGTGCTCCAATGATGTATACGACATTTAAGGCGGGCTTTTTCTAAATTATTAATTGTTATCGTACAATAGAATTCCTTGTTTTCCTTATTTAGATCGGGTCCCTCAATAGGTTCTTTGGGAATGGTAATACATTCCTCTTTGCAAATATAGCCAGCTTTGCGGAGAGATGCTTTAATGTGCCAAGGTTCAATGACCCAAGGGTGATCTTTATTCATAACGACAGCCAAAGTTAGTCTTTCCAACATGTTGACGGTCTAAAGAAAGAATTTTGATTTAGGAAAATAAAGAGAGTTGGAACTAATCAAGATTACCGGAACTATTAAAATTGAAATATAATTTTTTTACGTAAATAAAGCTTTTTCTGGGTTGCCGGCCTTCGGCCGGGCTTAAAGACTTTCTCCTCTGGGTACGTCGAACACCTGCTTTGCTAAATAAGCTTTTTTCGAATATCAAAAATATTTTTAAGTTCCGACATTTTTATAAAAAAAATTTCAATTTTGTACCCAAGAAGTTAATTATTGTGGTCGTGTTATATATCATAGAAAAGGTATTTATAAGTGCTTTTAAATGGCATCAATATAATTAATTATTAAGATATTTAAGGAAATATATTGAAATTTTAAAGGCCTATAACTCGTAAACCGAGAAAGAGCGGATAAAATTTTTTATAGCACTATAATCACAAGTAAAAGTACTATTGAATCAGTATCAAAATTATTTTAAAATCAATAGTTCCGGTGATCTTTATTTATCCCAGAGAGTTAATATAGAAAACTACATATTTGGCAAAATTAATATTTTTTAACAAAATCTACCTTTGTATCATAATGTTTGCCGACTTACCCTTTGTGCAAATGGCGAACTGTGTTCCAAATCAACTTTCTCGTCTTCTTTTTTGGCATATTTGGCTACATTTTCCTCCGTTTTATAAACAGCCAAACCAGGCAACAACAACTTGTTGTAGGCAAAGTTTGGTTTAACAGAGATCACATCTCCTTTACCTCCCACACCTTCTACAAAGGTCTTTAACACCACATCAATGTTCTTTTGTTTTGTGGTATTTGTATCCTCCACCAATTCGTAAATGTGATGTCTACCACGCATTTTCTTGGGTTTTTGATTAATTTTATGCAATGGTGGATCATATTTACGTTTCAGTATAAAAGTGGTCTGTTAGTCGGAGGAAAAAGAGAGCATGTTAGTGTTTGTTTTGCAATAAGTTTTTATTTATATTTTTTTACTTACTCTCACTTGTTGCTGCAATGTTGCACATGTTTTTAATAAATTTATTTGTTGAACACACAAATTTTTTAACATTTTAATTGATATTTATCAAATTAACTTATTTTCGTTATTTCTGTAATTAACTAAATATTTTTTAATGTGAAGACATAAAGAGACAGCTGATTTTGACATTTGTTATGCAATGACGTAATGTCGTAAAGCAAATAACGTAATGTTAAATGAAAAAAAAAAACAGAATACAGGCAGAGATCTGCGCCGACCGGCTTTAAGTCAGCTGAGTCGAGCCGCCGGACGTTTTTCAAGAGCCACCACCGCCGTAAAAATTTCTGGCATCCAATAAGCATGTATTTTTTTTTTAACTTTAAAATTAGGTTGGAGGAGTATTATACTCTCAAATTTCCAGGTTATCCCACGGTGACTCAAAGTCCCAAAACGACCTATACCTTCATATAGGAAGAAGAAACTTGAATCTATATATGTATTCTAATTAAAAACTTAACCTCAAAGGAGGTAAAACGAAAGCATGTGTTCAATGAATCCACACCAACAAACTATAACTCGGTACAGTTATGTGACGCGCAAACATTAAACAATGTAAGTGAGTCGAAAACACTCGAAAGCCGACAAACACGAACGGCCTGATTGCCCTTAAGCGTTAATGGCAATGACGCACGAGATGCTTCCCAACCAAGAGACGTTTAGCGACTGCAATAAGCATATAAATAAAATTGCATCAAATTAGTACCTTATCAAAAATTGGCGAATACAAGTTTGGTACTTTTTGGAAATTCGAACGTTTAAGAGGTAGAAACCGTACCTGTTTTTGGTACTTTTTTGACAAAATATTTTTTTCTTTTTACTGACATATACATATGAATATTTTAACATTAGATCCCAGGACAATTTATAAATTTATTGGAATACAATCTTTGTTACATTCAGGGGGAATAAAAAGTACCAAAAAAAGGGATAAAATCGGGAAATTAAATTTTATTTAATAAATTTTATTGAAAAATTAAATAATGCATTTTTTATTACATTAAACCTAGAAACATGAACTTAAGTACGTGTAGTCCTGAGTGAGAATTTACAAGAGGGAACTTTGTGGTACTTTTTTATTCTTCTAATGGTACTTTTTGAATTTTCTATAATATTGAACCTAGAAACAGGAAATTAAAGGTATATGATCCTAAGTGAAGAGTGACGTGACCAGAGGTCCCGCCTAAAATACTTTCCCTGCTTTTTATAGAGAAATCCCGCTTTTTTAACTGCAACAGTTATTTATTGGATTTCCATATTTACGTTCTGTATAACATTTTTACCAATATTTACGTGTAAATAAAAATAATTTGTATTTTTTTTTTCACACGAAAGTTGATAATTTTTTCAAATCGTTTTTGACAATTAAAAGTTTTAAACTGTTACGACGATCATCTTCTCTACTGACTGATCTTAAATGTATTTTGCGTGTATTTTTTGATGACTTCGATGTTGGAAGACCTCCCAAACTATGCACATTGTTAAGATGAATACGCACAAAATATATTTTATTTATTTTTTTAATATCTTCTGTTCTATACTAGTAATTGAAAAACCTCAGGTTTGACCAAAAAAGTTTAGATTTTTTCCAGAAATAGGTTTAAAACTTTCATTATTTTAAGAATGTTAGAATAAAATATAACAAATTGTTTGGAGAAAAGAACTTTGTTCTTTCAGGGAGATTTTTAGATTTAGAAACTTACGAAGACCTTGTGTTAATAATTTTATTTCAACTTTTTGTTTTAACTGAATGTTAGTCTTAAACCTGTAGTTAAAAAAACATGCTACTAAATTCAAAAAGCTCCACGTTTTCTTATCAATCCGAATTTGAGTTCAATTTGAACTCAATTTAACTAGTATTTTTTTTTTTTTAAACATTTTGAGAAACACGTTTAAATTATAATTAAATTATAATGTTTTAATTTATAGGGATATATTTACTTAATTTGTTGTTCCAAATTTTCTATGGCTCGTTCTTAATTTGTAACGTCTCAAGTGGGTCGTGAACTAAGATATTGCGAGAATAGCTGATTTAAATTTACAATTGAGATATAAAAAGAAAATCCCTCTTTTTTTTACAAAATTTTTTAAACTCCCGCTTTTCCATACAATTTTGTTCAGAATCCCGCTTTTTATTCGTTCGAGTCCCGCTTTTTGACAAAAACCTTCTGGTCACGTTATGAATGAGCATCCATAACAGGAGACTTTGTGGTACTTTTTTGTTTTTCTAATGGTACTTTTTGAATTTTCTACAAAATTTACCTAGAAACATGACATTAAAGATATGGATAAGAATTCAAGAGGGTGATATTAAAGCTACAAATATGAAATTTAAAATATATGGTCCTAAGTGAATGGGAAATTATTTTATTTTATTATACACTTGAAATTATTATATTTTTCCGCCTTAATAAAGGTTTCTCTGTGTAGCCGGCCTACGGCCGGGCTTAATTACTTTCTCCACTGGGTATGTTGAACACCGGTTTCGCTGAATAAACCGTTTTTGAATATCAAAAATTTTTTAAGTGCCGTTATGCCAATTAAAAAATTTGGTTTTTCTTGTCAAATAGTTAATGAAAAAGTCGTGTTTTAATCGTACTTAAAATGGTATTTAAAATTACTTTCAAAGGGTATCAATATAAGGCAAATCACATTTGTTTTAAAACAGATATTCAAATAATCTAGCGACACTTTGTAAGCAAATAACTCATAAACTAAGAACGAGCGGACAAAAATCTTTACTTCACTTTAATTGTAAGTAAAAGTACTATAGAATCACTACCATCATTTTTTAAAAATCAACTGTGCTGGTAATCTTGATTTACGCCAAATTTTCTTATAAGAAAATGTTGTATACCAGCTTTCGATTTTTTTTATAGAAATATTTGGATGAATTTTTTATTTATAGATTTTTTTGATATTTTTATTTGAAGAAATTTTTCAATAAATTTCCTTTTTGTAAGATATTTTTGATACATCTTCCTTTTATAGAAAATTTTTCATAAATTTTCTGTTTTTAAAGAAAATTTTATTTTTTATTTAGAGGAAATTTTAGATTTTTTTATTTAAATTTAATTTATAAAATATATTTAAAAAAAATATTTGCGGCAAATTTTCTGTTAAAAAAATCGATAAATTTATTTATAAACAAATTCTTGATATATTCTACTTTCAGGAAACATTAAGAAATTTTCTTTTATTGAATCTTTTTTTATGAATTTTGTTTTCAGAGAAAATGTTTTATAAATCTTCCATTTTACAAATTTCTAATCATAAAAAAAATAATTTTTAGGGGACAAAGATAGAGTTTTGTTTTGAAAATAGGGACCAAAATTTTGCAGCTAACTTAATGTTATAAGCGGCGAAATAAATTTCGGCTTATGTTTTAGTTTGTATGTCTATTACTCAATTCTTAATATACATTTTGCACATAAAATTATGTAAATATTTAAACCATTATGATAAAAGACAAATACAATTACAAAATTCTTAACAAATCCCTTAATTAACATTAGGTAGCATATCCAGATATTGTTCTCAGGTAGTTAAAAATAAAAATAGTAGAAGAAACAGATGGTTTAAATACATTTTTTTTTTAATTTTCCCAAATAAAACACAATACAAATTTTTTCTAAATATTTTATTTTTAGATAATTTTTTAAACAATAAGAGAATAACTAGAACAGAATATAACTCAAAAGAAAATAAATCCTTCAAGATGTTAAAAAAAGAATGAAAAATTAATATATTTTAATGATAACAAGGAAAAAAGGCATGCAGCCTTAATTAAATAGGCTGCACAATAGAAAATTATATATATAAAAAACAAGATATTGTAGCATAAAATCGCTGTCGTTGTAAATTCCAAAAACTAAGAAAAACGAAAAATTTAAAAAGGAAATTATAAATTCTTACTTAAATTTTAGAATTACAAACAACATGCCTGACTAAAGAGAAAGTGTTTTTTCTTTACTTATGTATATTGTTGTTAATGCTAAATTAAAAGGGCAATGGTTGTTGATTGTTTTTAATATGTAAAAAACTCACTATGGAATTACTTAGAGATAAAGTTTATTAAAATTAAAGACATTTGTTGCCAATAAATGAACATTTTAGTTGACACCCTTAAGTTCCACCTCGAAAACTAGTGTGCTGTTTGGTGGAATGGCTGGGGGAGAACCACGAGACCCATAGGCCATATGAGGAGGACAAGTAATACGACGTTTGCCACCAACTTTCATGCCCACAACACCAACATCCCAACCCTTAATGACTTCACCGCGTCCCAAACTGAATTTGAAACCGGCACCGGATTTTAGACTATCGAAAACTTTGTTGTTTGATAGTAAACGACCTTCATAAAAAACTTGTGTACGTTTGCCGGGTTTGGCCTCAGGACCGGTACCAACGCGTAAATCAACGATTTTTACGCCACCGGACAATACACGTTCTCCACCAGCTTTTTGTGGTTTTTCTTGTTGTTGGGCCTTTTGTTGTTGCTGTTGTTTTTCCTTCTTTAATTCTTTCTTGGATTTCTTTTCGGCTTGTTCTTTTGGTTTGGCTACACCATTTTGCTGTTTTTCTGGTTTTTCTAATTTGGGCTGTTTAGCTTTAGGTTGTTGAACTTCTTCGTCCTCTGAATCATCTTCCTCTTCTTCATCCTCATCATCTTCTTCTTCATCATCATCGTCCTCCTCATCATTTTCATCTTCTTCACCTTCGGCGTCTTCTTCATCATCATCGTCGTCGTTTTCCATATCAAAGTCACTATCTTCTTCATCCTCATCGTCCTCCTCTTCTGCAGCAGCAGCACCCTTTACAGCTTTAGCTGGTTTACCTTTTTCAGCTTTCTTGTTTTTAGCTTTTTTGGCATTTAACGCATTACGTAAATCAACTTCTTCAGTTTCAGAACCAGACTCAACATCTTCCTCTTCTTCTTCGTCACCATTCATAAAGTCATCAGCCATATCTTCCATTACATAGCCTGATAATGTAACATTGCCGCTACCTAAATATTTTTAAACAAATGAAAACACCATCCGAAAAACAAATATTTTTTTATTAAACAACTTACCAATGCTTTGGAAACATATTTCATTTCCTTCGCTGAAATTCAAATCCAACATAACTTGTTCGCAGACATCTTTACGCAAAGTACACACCAAAAACCTTTGATTTTCACTGCTGATGAAAATTTGTGTTGGACCACCCTGAGAAGATTCTGAGTCCAAAGCAGCTTGCGATATGTGGAAGGATTTTTCCGTTGTTTGTGAATATTTACGGTTTGGCTTCAAATTCAATCCTAAATATAAAAATGTAGCATATATCGCCATTAATACACAGTAACTGATGAAATTGTATCACCACGAGCTCAACACGTGGTGGGGGTTAGGATCGGCTTTAAAAAAGTCTTGCAAAAAAAATATTACTTACCCCAAAACATGTTGTTTATTTATTAACTTTAAATCAACAAAGATATTAAATTTGGTTTAATTTTTATTAAATTCACTGTTTTTTGGGAACTTTTCTTTGCGAGAAAAAATGCCGGCACGTTTATTAAAGAATTCCAACTACAAGTGAGCAGAAATAAAGTACAACAAATAATGAGAAGCAAAAAGAAGAATATAGAAAAAAAAACGCGTGTTTGACGGTTGGAAAAATTCAATTTTGACAGCGCGCTAAAAAGTGTATGTGAAAAAGAATACAAAAAGCCTCAGGTTTGTATTTTTAAAGTAGTAGAAATAGTATGTAATATGAATTTGATGGATGAAGCTGCGCTGCACTGATGTATGATCATACGTAGGATCCTACAAGTTAACACGGGAGCTTATGAGTCGTGTAGGACAAAATAATTTAGCCAGGTTTGTGCAACTCATCATACCATTTGATTTACATGTAAATCGTGTATGATGAGTGTATGAAGGCAAGTACGATATCGTCGATGCTGTGACACAGTCGGCAGAATCAGAAAATAGTAAATACAAATGTAAACAACTTGAAAACAATATAATTCATTTGAATTTCTTTTTATAAAAATTAAATTTAAACAAAGAATAAATAATAATAAGAATAAAATTAATAATAAAATAAAATCGCTATTGTCGTCTATAAGCCTTTTATATTTTTTGTAATACAAATTGTTCCGAAATCCATGATTTTTATGTTCCATTTTTCCTGATTTCGAGATGTTTTGTTGCTTCGTTGAACACTTGAAGAACCATGTTCATGATAATGATGATGATGCTTTGACTACAATATTTTAGAAAACGAAATTTTATTTTACAACAAGAACAACATACAGTGGCTCACAGCCACTACATCCTTTTGGAAAAGTACTTCTATGCAGGGTCCACGCACAGTGCTATATAAAGGAGTATTGGTTACAAACCATTTTAAAATGGTCACTTTAAATGGTTAAAATATATGCTTCTATGGTACAAGAAATCATGAGTTTTTTTCATGAAAATCGGTTGGACAATAAAAGTCATTGATGAAGTACCGAATAAATATTTATACAATCGTGACTGCGATAAGCTACAGATCTCAGCACCAAAGCTGACATCCGGAGTTCAAACAATGTTGCGTCAAAACTTTTTATTTATTTATTTAGTCTTTAGATACGATATTATCCTTACAGACTAGCATTAAATTAAAAATGAATTATTTAAAAACAATTTAAATTCCCTACTTGGGACACTAATGTCTAAATAAATGCAGTTTTCATTATATAAACGCATAGCTCTAGTAAGCGGTTCATTTAATGCAAAGTTATTTCTATGCAGATAAATATAAAAAAATATATTTCTTGATCTAAGAAATCTTTGAGGAACAAGAATTTTTACTGACTGTAATAAATCAGAACAATCAATATTACCAGAAACAATGTTATATAAAAAATTTAAAGAAGCAATTTTTCTCCTTGCTTCTAATGTTTTCAATGATAGTAAAGCACACTTACCGCTATAAGTAGCAGCAGGGAAATTTGTAAAATTTAAAAAAGCAAGAGCATATTTAATGAATTTGATTTGTATTCTTTCAATGCGGTTACTATGAACCAAAGCACTAGGATTCCAAATTACTGAAGCATACTCTAATTTGGATCTAACAAATGAAACAAAAAGTATCTTTCTAGTATAATGATCGAAACTTTTATCTGACAGACGACGTATAAAACCAAAAACCGACCAAGCTTTAGGAATGATATAATTTAAATGACTACAGAATGTTAATTTAGTATCACAAACGACTCCCAAATCCAATATTTCATCTATTGATGACAATATAACTCCATTTATGCTATATTTAGCAAAACATGACGACATCTATGATATGTCATAACATAGCATTTGTTGGTATTAAATGGTAAACCATTATATTCAGACCAACGAACAACTCTTTGCAAATCTTTGCGGGAGATAATATTTCCTTATATATTTTTAGATCATCAGCATACAAAAGATACTTGGAGTTATGAAAACAATTACTAATATCATTTATATATAAAATAAAAAGCAAAGGTCCAATGATACTTCCTTGTGGAATACCAGTAATTGGAATATATAAAGCTGAGCAGAAACCATCAACTGACACAACGGAATACCTACCAATAAGGTAATAACGGAACCAACTCAACATTTGGGAGTGAAAACCTATTTTAGAAAGTTTTAATAACAGAAGATTATGTGGAACACGATCAAAAGCTTTAGCAAAATCGGTGTAGATTGCATCAATTTGATTACCTTTTTCAAAGCATGATATACAATATTTATTAAAAACAGCTAAGTTTGTTGAAGTTGACCTACCAGGCATAAAACCATGTTGGTGGACAGAAAAAATATTTTATCGTGTACAATATGTTCAAAAATTTTTGCAATGTTTGTTAATTTAGAAATCGGTCTGTAATTAGACACGTCATTTCTATTACCAGATTTATGAATTGAAAATATATTGGTATATTTCCATTTTTTAATGAAATAACCATATTTTAAAGATTTATTGAAAATAATTTTCAATGGTAAAATTAATGAGTGGATACATTTTTTAATCAAAAATGATGATAAACCATCATTATTACTTTTAAAAGACATTTCTACTACATCCAGTAGAAATGTCTTCATCAGAAATTTCAAATGTTCCAAAATCAAAGTATGAATTAATAGCATTCAGATCAAATCCGGGTGCACACAATATGTTATCGGAACAATTAGATTTAAAAAAATTAGAAAAAAGATTGAGGGACTCTATCAAATTTTTAGAAGTTTCATTATTATAAGTCATAATAATAGGAATTGAAGAATTATTTGCTTTAGATTTTACAAATTTCCAAAAACTTTTAGGGTTTTGCTTAATAGAATCATTGAAACTCAGCATATACTCTTTGTATAAGAACCTATTTAGAAAGTTAAATTCTCTTTCATAATGACGAAACTTTTGATAATCAACGATGTTGTTTGACAATTTAAACTTTTTCAAAAATTTATTCCGTAAATTTTTTAATTTTTTTAGACCATTAGTGTACCAAGGGAGTTTATAAACTTTAGGTTTAGATAACATAATGTTTTCTTGAACAATTTTTAAGAAATTTAATAAAAATATATCATAACAAATGGATACAGTCTCAGTATTTAATAAATCAATCCAATTTAAATTTAATACAATAGAATTTAAATTATTAAAATCACAACTATAATAATTGTAATGAATATTATTATTATTACTATTAGACACATATTCATAAAATTCAATTTCAACTTCAAGTCCAGTATGATGTACTGTGGAAGGTGAAATTTGCATAACAGATTCAAATATTGTACACTTTAAATCAGAGCTTAAAAATATTAAATCAAGTAATTTATGAAGTCTATTAAAAATATTATTAATTTGTATTAGATCAATACTTAAAAGAGAGTCAATTAAATTTATTTCATGCAATTTGTTTACATTATTAGGTAGAAATAAATTAGAATTTGGGATTTGGCATACTTTGCAAATACTGGATTATTGTACTCGTCTTCATGGCGTATCACTGCCGGATTCTGGAGTCACAAAACCCATTCGTAAGTGTAGTCGTATTACAAATTTATTGGAATATTTATTTATCATATTAATATATTCAATTAATTTTGGTAAATAGAAAAAGTTCTTATTGGACGGGAATACGGAGGACCGGTTCGTAGAAAACTTCTAGTGCCATAAGTCTTTATAGGTAGCAAAACTAAACTTCTTCGTAGAACTGTGGGTCATTTGTCGTCAGTTTATTGTGTTCTATTTGATCGTACAGGTCATTATATTATAACAAGAGCTGATGATCTTATAAAAATATTGTCCGCAATGGATGTCCGATTATTGGCTGATTATTGCATGCAAGAAGACTTCTAAATATTTAAACAAAAAAAGAGCTACATAATCAACTTTACCAAGGAATTTGTTTCCAAGGATTCAATGTTTTGGATATCTATTGTTTTTTATTAATTAGTTATAAATTCTATATACATATTAGGCTCAGATACTATGTTCTTTTTTGAGCGAGAACCGAATACCGAGCTGAACCAAGAAAATTTTGAAATAACAGTGAAACATGTTGGTGGCAGTTTCATGGATTGGTATGTCGGTTAATGGTGGTGGGAAGTTGAAACTTATTGGATCAGCAATGGACAGTAGTAGAAAATGGTAAACAATGCCAAAAATCGATTTTCGATTTTACGATCAACTTTTTTCATTTCGATTTTCAAAATCGATTAATCGGTCCCCAAAATCGAAATTTATTTTGAAGTAGATTTTTTATTGATAAAGTCAAAAGTGTATCAAAAACAACTAAAAATTGAAAATAATAAACCTATAAAATGATTTTAAACGTTCACCCCTGGTGATAAAAATTGTTGACCCAATCATCGCATTAATATTTATGCCTAGTGAAATAATTAACGGATATCGGATAGATATTCTGGTGGCCTGAACCGTGAAGTCGCAAATAATGTATCAAAATCAGCAACATGTTATTCTGACAGTGAACAGCTGATAATTTTTATTGATGCTGTTGCTGATTTGGGCTTAATGTAATTTGGGCTTAATATAGACTCTACGTCAAAATTGACTACCTCGAGCAGTAACAAATTTTTAGCGCTCGTAACAGAGTTTGGCGGAATTAAAAAAACTTGAACTTCAAAACTCCAAAACTCCATGTATAAAAAAAAATTAGTACAAAATCTTCTCATAACTGCTTTCACCTCGTATATTCTTGTTGCTTGTACATAAAATATGCAAAATCATATTTATACCCTACACCACCATATGTGGGTATTATGTGTTTGTACAAAAATTGTAACGCAGAGAAAAAAATCTTCTGGCACCCAGCTTAAAGGTACTTTCAGACGATAATATTTAGTATTAAGATTTTTTGACAGTAAAATATTACGTATTTCATCGGTATGTCAAAAAATCCAATAGAAAATCCTAAAGCAGTTTACACGGTAACACATATTGTAAATTATACTTTCAAATTCTTACTTTTATGAAATTCATGATGAATTTAATGCGAAATATTAATTTAAATATTTGTTTTATAAATATTTTATTGTTTTTATTTTTTGTTTATGAGAAATATGAAAATCAAAAGTTTTTGAACAATTTCAAAAAATTTAAGATACCATTTTTATTTTCAAAAAAATCATAAGTAATTTTTCATAATCAAACAATTTGTATTCAGACGATAAGTAAATACTTTTATTTTAAAATTTTTGACAAATCTTATTATTGAATATTATTGTCTGAAAATACCTTAAAGTATACCATTCGACAGAATCACTTTCTGCTTGTGCGCAAAGTACAGGTTGCAATTTTGAAGATAATTTAATGAAATTTGGTACAAATGTTTTTTTTTTTTTTTTGCACAAGGTTCGTCCTTGAATTTGGTCATGACCGACCCATTATTTCACCTGACCCCCATACAAATATCTTCCCGGAATAGAGTTTTAGCACTAAAATAACAATATTTTTATGAAATTTGACACAAATAAGTTGTATAAAAGTATAAATCCGTAATATAAATCCGCTTCCATATGAACACTTCTTCCAAAAATCACTTTAATGTGCATAAGTCCCATAAAAAATTTAGTATCAACTTAATATTCAACACAATTAAATTTTTTATAAGTGTAAATGGCAGTGCTAAATTTTTTGAAGATCTGTTCATAATTTACCATATCTCTTATATAAGACAATTTCAAAAGTTCATAAATACTTGTGAATGTTAGTATCGATGTTTATACAATTATCGGTCCACAATTCCCCCCTTTCGAATTTTGGTACACATAGGAAATGATATAATAAAGTCGGGCTGAACCGACTATATCGTTTTGTCTACCTTTTTCTTCGGTTTGAAATGAACCAAACTGTTAAAAAAAACCTTGTTTATGAGAATATTTGATCAATTTAAATGGCATATTTTTTATTTTAAAGCATATTTTTTAATTATTTCACTAAATAACATAAATTTCAATATTTAACACTTAAGAGAACAATTTTACATGTTTTATAGAATAGAGTTTTTTACATTACTATCTATTGGAGATTTTTCTCAAATCAAAATTTTAAAATTTACCCTAATATATATGTATGTCAAATCAAATCCGATTCCATAATAATTTTCATCTTATAAATTTATAAAAATTTTGCAATAATACATTGCTTTGAATATATTGAAGTGAAAGTGCTATATTTGACTTGGCCGAATCTATACATCCACCAATTTGTACAAAATTTCGTTGATTCACCTTAAATGGGAGGTGACTAGCAAAGTGGCTGGGCCACTTTTAAGGAAACCATAAATCTCTGCAAAATTATAAATTGTTGAAAGCTTATTATGAGATGAAATGTCGCATGTCTTTAATAATACATTGTTTAGGCTAGCACTAAGATCTTTTATCCAATTATTGGTCAGGAAGGAGGGCGATTCCTCCAATGCGTTGTAGCTATTGAGGGACGACATAAATCTAATTTTAACACAATTTTGTTTGCTGAATATTGCCAATCGAGAAAAATAAATAAAAAATGCGTACAAATTCTTGAAAAAGGTAAAAACTAAATCTTAGAAAACTGTGATGAGGTGGAATTTTTTTTATTTAAAACTAGTCGACTTGAAATTACAAACTTATTTTCGAAATATTTTTATACTGTTTTCAAAAAAATTAAAATTTGAGTACTGTAAAGAAATTCATTTATTATTTATATTTTAGTACAAAACATTTTATTGTATGTAATCTAAAAAGTCCTTACCTAAAAACATGTTTACATTTAAGTTTCATCACTGCTGCATGATGCCCTTAACAGGACAAAGCAACAGTTGTCCAATGAATTGTGTCAATATTTGACATTACTTTCTCACAAGTTAAAGCTTTCCTTTTTTAATGCAAAGCTCTACTTTTTTAAGACGTAAAGATAATAAAGGACTTGTATGACATTAATTGAGTCACACGTAGATACATTATTCTAGAGTACGGTTCACAACAATAAAAATAAAAAATACAAAAAAATATATATATATATATAAAGTTTTTAAATTTTTTATTTTTATTAATATAAAAATAAATACATTTAAGTTTTTTAAAAAGTTAATTAAAATATAGAAATAAAGAAATGTTTAAATTAATAAAATGAAAAGAAAGGAAACAACATAAAAATCATAACAAATGTTACGTGCAAAAAGTAAAAGTTTTAAACACTTAGAACCAGATTAGTAGATAAAATACTTAACATATTAGATTATTACTAAATAAAAATGCAAATTATTAAAAAGAAATTAAATGTAAAAAATTAAAAAAATATTAAGAAATAAACAGAATTAATTTATATGCTTAAACAAGGTAATAAATATTTGTCTTACAACATAAAAGAAAAAGTTCATTAAAAATTCCTAATGGAAATGTGTGAAAAATCGATTTTAACCTCCATCCACTTTTATATCCTTTTTACTTTCACTTTCTCTTTTTACGTTACATTTCTATCGTCATAAAAGCTTTTTTGTTACACATTTGTTTTTACTTTCAAATATTTGAGTTATGTATAGATGTATGAGATTCTCATTTTGTTTGTTTTGATTTTTTTATACGCCGCATTGTTTGTGTTTATATTTGAAAATTAGTTATACGTACCCATGATGTAAAATCTTACAGACATACATACACATGTAACAAGTTATTGAGTATTTATTTGTTTTTGTAATATTTTCAGTGTTTGACATAAAGTGTTATTACTACGTATTATTAGCTGTATTTAAAAAATACAAATTCGGAAATGATAGTTACTTCGAATGTGGAAAATTACGCTTTAAATGGTGAGTTGTAACATTATTCATACATATATAATTGTAAGCAATGAAAAATAGGAAAAATATATTTAAATATAATTTATTTTTGAATATGGGGTTTCATCAACTAGATTATTATGCTAGTGTCGCGGTAAACAATTTAAAAATTGGAATAATTGTTATAGATATTTACTTTTAAACTTATTGATATAAAGGAATCAAGAAATACGCCTCTTATTTAAATAAGATTAATAAGATTTAAGATTAATAATTAAATTTTGCAGTAATTGATCAATGAGAGGCTAAAGTTGGTCCAATAATGTACACTTGTACCTCTAACTACAATTTGTTTCTAACTCATCAGGTTTAATTTGTAATCTGCTGTTGTAATGAATAAAAAAAAATAAAAAAAATATTTTAAAAAAATTGTTAAATTTGAGTCAGTAAATAAAAATAAAAAAGTTTTACCAAACATTTTTAGTACATCATGGGAAAAAGTTTTTTTTACAAAATTATTTTTATTTTTTTATTGCTAAAAAAATCAGAATTTTGTTCCTTTGAGGGTTTAAACATTAAAAATGTTTATTGTAGTAACTATGACCCATAATAAATTATTTTCCAAAACGTTTTTCACCAAAACGCACTAAAAAGTCTTTTAGCGGATTTTTTTTGACAATCAAAAATTTAGTTTGTCAAAATATGCCAGTATTGAGATTTTCATAAATATTTAAAAAATAAAATAATTCCTATATCCTGATAAATATATATGTATATAAAAACGAAACTGTGGTCCGATTTTCGATTGAAATTCGGAAAGTCTACCTTCGATAGGGGCATACAAAGCAAATATATCTAAACAACTATTATAGTGGGATTGCATTGATAAAATAGAAAGAAAAATAAGAACTTTCGCATATCTGAAGGAGTGATTTACTGAAAGTCTTAAAAAAATTTTATAAATTTTGTAAATAACTTACATACACATCAAATTTTGAATAGGGCGGATAGTTCAAAGGGGGTAAAGATCACCGGGATAAGCATTTACATCCATATTAATATTATAAAATCAAGTGAACCGATTTTACCGAAATTTTAAATATAGATGAACTTTAGTCTGGAAGGAACTATAGGATATAAATTGAAATAGCTAAAATATTGCAGTTTTTTTGCACTTCAAAGTTTAATTGATTTTTTGAAAAGAAGCATTACAGGAAGCTGTTTTTTACGTCAAAATTTTGTATTAACCTTTTAGGGGCATTCAGCTCGTATATTATAAAAATGATATGTAAGTTGTTTGGCACACATTCTAAATAAAATACATACATATGTACATTAAAGTGCCTTGATTTGTATGGGGACAAAAATGTTGCAAATTACCACCCTAAAATTAAAGATTGTTATGTTTTAAGCTAATTCCCAAAAAATATTTCAATTCAATTATTTCATTTACGTGGGCTGGACCATTTTTAAAATATTTTCAAAAATATTGTTTTCGATCAACAGTACACATAATTTTTAATTTTTGTCAAAAAAATTACAACATATGGTAGAAAAACGACGTCTAATATATACCCAGCAAAAACTTTAGTTGCCATGTAATGAATTAAGAAGCTAATATAATGGCTCTTTACTACTTACACATTAGCACGGTGATGACATTAGAGGCAACTACTTACTCTAAAGATTACTTACACTGAACCAAATCTCGTAGGTAATATTGACGAAAATTTTTCGTAGAATTTTAACGAAAAAAAATATTTAAATTAAGAGATTTTTTCTTCAAATCAATAGAATTTTTCTTCAAATCAACAAATTTTCTTCAAATCTACAAAAAAAATTTTGTCAAAAATATTTTTTTTTTTTGTAAAATATGTTTATTTGAATAAAATTTCGTTAAAAAATTGACGAAAAATCTGTTAAATCGACGAAAATTTAGTTAAATTGGCAGTAACTATTAAACAATTGGCAGTAAGAAAAGCAACACACAATTTTATTCAATTTAACACCACAAAAAGAAGTTAACTTGAATAAATTATCTGTTAAATGAACTAATATTTTTCGTAAATTTTAAAATTGACTAATATTTTTTAGTCAATTTGAATAAAATTCTCCAACTTGACTAAAAATTTGTAAATCGACTAAAAGCATACACATTTTACGAAACTAAATAATTTATTTTATTCAAATTGAATAAAATTCTTCAAATTGAAGAAATTTCTTCAAATTTACTAAAGACATGTAGAATTAAAGAAAATTCTTCAAAATAAGTTTGAACGTCTTTACATACAATTACAGTTTTTGATAATATGTAAATAATATAAATATATATTTCTTATAATTGTATTATTTATTTAGTTTTTACTAGAAATTATTACTGACTGTACTATATATTTATATGAACGATATTTAAAAAATTTTATAAAATATACTAATAAATAAACTAATTATATTTACTAAAGACATGTAAAATTGAAGAAATTTTGTTAAAATTAACAATTTTATTTTAGTCAAATTGAATAAAATTCTTCAAATTGACGAAATTTCTTCAAATTTACTAAAGGCATGTAGAATTGAATAAATTTCGTCAATTTAAATAATTTCTTTTAGTCAAATTGAAGAAACATGTGTAGAACTGAAGAAATTTCTTCAATACAGAAAACGCATAGTGAAGAAGATCAGTTGAATGATAAACAATAAAGCTTGTGTAAGTGTTTTTGTGTCAATAGATTTAAATTTCGTTTAATTTTTTTTTATACAAATACAAAAATTCTCGAATAAATAAAACATAGTGAAAAATAAGTGTGAATTTGTGAAAAAATGTTAATTTATGTGCAAACTCATGGATGGCACAAAATGCAACCAACTAATAAAGCACTGTTAAGCCCAAATTACAATAGCGCGTAGTCAGCAACAGTATCATCAAAAATTATCAACTGATCACTGTCAGCACAAAATGTTGCTGCCGTTATAATTACAATTCAGCGTAGGCAGCCACAATTTACAACCACCATCTAGCTTTGTTCTGGTTGTGTATTTTAGCCTCTCATTTATTTGCTCACTCTCTTTGTCTCGCTCTCAATCTGAATGCAGCGCAGTGAATTTAGAAACAGGGCTAAATGAAACAGCACTGCAAACTGCTGCTGACTAAATGTAAAGCTCAAATTACAATAGCGCGTAGTCAGCAACAGTACCAGCAAAAATTATCAGCTGATCACTTTCAGCACAACATGTTGCTGCCGTTATAATTACAATTCAGCGTAGGCAGTCACAATTTACAATCACCATCTAGTTTTGTTCTACTTGTGTATTTTAGCCTCTCATTTACATGCTCACTCTCTTTGTCTCGCTCTCAATCTGAATGCAGCGTAGTGAATTTAGAAACAGGGCTAAATGAAACAGCACTGCAATCTGCTGCTGACCAAATGTAATCAACACTATAACAAACAGTGCATTCTAAATAATCAGCTGATTATGGCAGCACACACTGCTGCTGACTACGCGCTATTGTAATTTGGGCTTTAAGCGTAACTTTGAGTCTACATTAGATAAATTTTTATCAAGACAAAATTTACCCTTTTGCTCTTAAAGGGTTAATTGCGTGTAATCTTCAATAGTGCCAGGGTAGACCATTCCAATGGTACTCTAAAATCCAATATATGTACGTTGAAAAATGTCCGAAATATATAAAATTACATGTTTCAATAAAGAAAATATGATAAAAACGGTAGTAAAACCTTAATATTCCGCGATTGAAAAGAGACATAATAAAAATATTATGAATATTCAAGGTATCTGTGTCTCTGTTATAATTTAGAGTAAATTTTCTTATCACTAAAATTTTTATAATGTTATTGAAGGAAATACGTAATTTTAGAGGTGTTTTGAAAATAGTCCAGCTCACGTAAATTTAAATATTGAGATGTAATATTTTGGGAATTATATAAGAACTTAGTAGTCTTCATTTCTAGAGGGGTACATTTGCAACTTTTTTTTCGTGATGCACTTTAATGTACATATTAATGTGACACATTCAAAAAAGTGATTTTGTTACCCACCTCAATATTAACCTCGGTATGTTGTATGATGTTCTCCAAAATATTCGTTAGTTGGGCAGTCTTTTTTCCATTTTTTTTTTTTTGAATTTTTGTTATTTTCTCCCATAGGAACGTATAGAAAATGTGGTATCATTTAAAAGGTATTTGGAGGCGCGTCCATTGGTATATAAAACACATGCAAGAGTGACCTCAATATTTTTGAAAATTAATAGTTAAAGTTAAAGTAAGGTGTTACCTAGCAGAGCTGATAAGATCTCCCTTTTTGTGATAGATACCAAGAATATATCAAATATCCTTTCTATATTCAAATAGATTTTTTATGAACTCTGGCTGGCAACAGAACCAAAATACCAAAATTATATTGAATAAGGTCAAAGCTTTTCATCTGTGTTGAGAAGGATAAGAAATTATGATCAATTTGTATTATTTATTTAATATCAATTATTTTCTCCAAAGGCTGTAAAGAAGTTCCAGATTCAATTATTTTATTTGCTTTCAAAGATATAAACGATTTAAAATTTTGGAAGTCACAGATTTTCATATTATTTTATTCATAAAAAATTAAAAACATTACAAATGGAAATTCCCATTAAAAAGGACTCATGTTAACATGAATACAAATTTATTAACGCTTTAAGTCGTGTGTTAATGTCATTAATATTGGTGGCAACAACTACAATTACAAATAACAAAGAAACTTTCAATGTCAAATTTTTGAATCCATAACAACAATAAAAACAAAAGCATGGAGCTGAAAGTTACAACAACTAAATATGAAGACTGTTACAAGTTCATTAATAATTAATGATAAATACAGTTTAACAGTTATACAAGCAGACACACAGACACATTTACACCTATTTAATTGTCAATATCCCTGCAAACATTTTTTATTGCGGAAGTGGCTAAGAAGAGTCTTCCAGAAGTTGAAACTCATCGCCACGACTATTGCCAAAGTATCATTAAAATCATCTTCCGTCGGGAAGAACTGTTCCTCGTGGAAGTGTCTTCCAGACGACTCGAAGAAGACACTTCTGAAAGTGTCGAAGAAGACTCTTCTTGACGCCACCCGGAAGATGATCAGAGAAGTGTCGTCTTAGTCTCTTCTAGAAGATAATTTTTAGTTTTTTTATTTCTGTATTTATAATTAAAATTATTTTTTTATATTTCATTATTATCTTTATTTCACAATTATTATACATATAAAACTACAAAATAAATAATTTACATATAAATTAATTTAACATTTAAAATAAAATCTCCATGGGAAACTTCTGGTCAAATCCGGTACCTTTAAAAGAAGAAAAGAAGATTAGTAATAATTTTAATTGTTAAATTGTATTTAGATTACCTTTTGTATGAAGAATTCGGCAGGGCACTATTACAGGCAAAGTTTTGGACTTCTTTAAAAATGCAAATACTTGTTCGCTCGATGAAATTTTTCCTAAAATTAATATAAATTGTGAGTAAAATCTGATATTACTAAATAAAAGTTTAAGAAGATTTACTTACCTTTTAAAAATGTCCTTTATTAATAATTTCCAAATTATTAACAATAAAAAAACACTTATGTAATTATCAGGAACCCTCTTTTTATATTTATTATTGCTGCCGAACTGTACCAAAGATAAATTGTTACTGAAAACATGATTCTATCTGCTTCTTTATTATGTTATTTTCTTTTCATAAATTATCCAACAATCTTCCCAACACACGTCCAGAAGATTATTGCGCAATAGTAATGTATTTTGTTTTTGTTAAATTCGAATTATCATCTTATTATCTTCCAGAAGTGACTTCAAAGTATACTTCTGGAAGATCAAAGGACGATAGTAATGTATTTTGTTTTTGTGAATTTCGTACACACTTCTCACAATCATCTGGAAGTCACTAAGAAGTGACGTCTGGACGATTAATGTGCAGTAGCAATGTATTTTGTTTTTGTATTTTTCGAAAAATCTTCCGACAATCTTCTAGAAGACACTAAGAAGTGGCGTCTGGAAGATTAGCAACAAATTTATCTTCCAAATGTTTGAAGGGATGAGTCATGAAAGGTAAACGTATAATGGTGAATATAAATGTGTCCGTCGTCTTTATGGTAGCTAAATCTAAAAGAAACCTAGGGATAGGTATAAAGGTTAATATAGGTCACACTAAGGAAGGGGGCATTTAATTTTATTTTGTAATATACAATATTTCAAAGATTACTTTGGTGTTAAATTCGTTTTCTTTAACAATATAGTTTCTTAAAACTTTTCTTATAAAAGAATTAATAAAAGAATTTAGTAACTATTCTCGGTTTTAGAGCACCTATCACTTCATTGTATTCTAATACCAGTATTGGCGGAAACAATTCAGACCACATTGCCACCCAACCTAGAATTTTGACATATTTTTAAATGAACAAATAAATTTGTTTACTCCTCTGCCACGACTGTGTGAAATTTCATGTAAATCAATCCTGTAAATTAGATATTACAGATTTATTTAAAAAAAATTGATTCTGCATCACTGTGCAACGCTAAACGAAAGGAGCAAATTTCGAACAAATTTAATTTTCTTTCTAAACATTTCTATTTTTTTATTAATACAATTATGAGAACTATTATTTTCTGAATTTGTATAAATTTATTTCGGCGGAAAAACGTAAAAAAAATAATGTTTTAAATTTTTCAAAATTAGTAACTTTTGGACTCGTAAGAGATATGGACTTAAAGTATTTTTATTCGATACATAATTTTATTCTTTAGCTAATTGGCTATATATTGAAAAAACTAAACCAAGATTTGGAAAAATTATGATAGTTGAAATTTCAAAATTTTTTCGAGAGCTTTAAAAATATGTAAAAATATTTGCTCCTCTGCTACGACTATGTGAAATTTTATGTAAATTTAACCAGCAGATTAGATATTACAGATTTAAAAAAAAAAAATTTGATTCTGTCTCACTGTGCACCACTGAACGAAGGAAGCAAATTTCGAACAAATTTAACGTTCTTTCGAAACCTTTCTATTTTTTATTTATTAATATAATTTTGAGAAAAAATTTAAAGAATTAGACTACATTTGTGTAAAAATTAAACTCATTTCAATGTCACTCATTTCTCTCGGCTAGAAGAATTGAGGTAATCAGGAAAAGTTTGCAACATATTATTTTAGAATATATTGGAAATTACAGGATATTTAAAACAAAAAAAATTACATACTGCTATTCTATGGAAATTCCAAAATTCAACTCTAAATAAGTATAATTTTAATCATAAGAATAACTTATATACATACGTTGAGTCTATAAAAGAGAAATTTTTATCAAGTCAAACGTAAAATTTGTGTTTTAATTACGGATAATTTTTTATCTCTATCAATTATAGGGATAATAAATTATGTAAAAAGTACCAACAACAATTTTAATGGTATCCTTTGGCAAGCAACGTCGACACAAAGTTATCAGAAGTCGAACTCTGAAAATTTTTTTTAACGCTGCAATAATAGCGACAAATTCAGTCTAAATTAACAAATTTTTAAATTTTACGTTTGTCTTGATAAAATTTTGTTTAATATAGACTCAACGCACATTGGGGTAAAGGGAGTCGAAAATGGCGCTTAATTCAGGGAAAGGTGATATCAATATTTTAATGATCACGTTTTATTTTTTTATTGATTATTGATTATTAGTTTAAAAAAATTTAGAATTTTAAGATTTTTTTGGCAGAACGGTAATGTCTGTCAGTCCGTCTATACATTAGAGTTAAATGGGTATTATGCATTATTCAAAGAAGGGTGGTATAAACACTTTGATGATCACGTTTAACTTTTCTATTTATTAGTAAGTAAAAAAATGAATCTTGAGAATTATAAGATGTTTTTTGTCTGAATGGTAATGTCCCTCCTTCCGTCCATACATTTGGGTTAAATGTGTCGAAAATTCCACTTAATTCAGGGAAGGTGATATCATCAAGAAGAAAAAGAAATATTTTTCGAATTTTAAGATTTTTTTAAAAGAATTCTAATGTCAGGCTGTTTGTTAATTTTTGCAAACTTTCCAATTCAATATCGTTTAAATTTTGACTTAATAAAGATAATGACTAAAAATTTTCTTTGTTAGATAGATAATTTTGCTTTTTAACCAACTACATAAAATATAATAACATCGGTTGAAAATATTTGGATATATATGGAAAAATCTTAACCAAGATCTTGTAAAATTCAGATTTTTGAAATTTCAAATGTATATAACTCGAAAAATATATAAGATAAGTAGTACATGCAATCATGTTTTCTAAAAGATTTATCAAGGACTTTAAAGTGATATAAAAATCTTGCAAATCGGGTAAGGAACAAAAATTCGCTAGTGGTTAAACATTTTCCATGACACTAGTACCCTATAGTTCCGCTCCTGATGCGAATATTGGATCCCGCAACTTAAAATACTACAGTCCTCTGCTACGCCTATATGAAATTTCATGCAAATCCAACCAGCCGATTAGAAGTTACGGATTTATTTCGATTCTTCCCCACTGTTTAATGTTTGATAAAACAAAGAAAATGTCTGCACTTAAGCTATTTTTGGTATGAAATCTACTGGAGTTTTTTTGAAAAAAACTTATTTTCTCAAATCGGGCTATGTATGCACATATGTACTGTTTTTCAGAAAATTTTTAGAACAAACATCCTGTAACATTTTAAGGTGCATTCCATGAAAGTTGAAAATTAGTGTATTTTAGGATAATTTAAAATAACAAAAAAAAAATCAAAAAAAAAAAAAAAAAAAAAAAATAACAAAAATATTAGGACAAAATATAATTTACAAAGACTTGAAGAAAAGTACACTTAAACATCTAAAGTTGATGGTTTCATTTTAAACATTTACCTTAAAAGACTTTTTATTTAAAATAAATACACTGAAATCTGATGAAAATTTAATTTTTTACTATTTTTCAAAAATGTAAAAAAATATTAACTTTGACAGCTCTTTATAAGAAAACAACACAACCTAGTTTAAAGATTTTAATTGATATTGATACATAATTTTGTCTATTTTTATTCAGTACCCAACTTTATTACAAAACTTTAAGTTTTAAAATTCAATTAAGCGCCACTTTTGACACATTTTACCCCAACGTGCGACGTTATTTCGTCAAAATCTTTACAACAATTTAAAAATCATCAAAATCGTCCTTGTTGAAATGATCAAGGGAATCTGAACCAAATTGATTCCATTAAATCGATATTTATTAATACATTCAATATGTATATTAACTGCGTAACTAATAAAACATTTTGTATACGTACGTAGTATAAGTATTTATACCTAGTTATATTAATATTAATTTAATAAATTACTACTTGTCATAATAAATAAATCAAGATAAGACTCTACACTTTTTTTTCAAAACTACAAGTCAATGACCGTTATGGCGTATTGTCTACTTACAGGAACCGTTGAAATTACTACAGTGCTGTCAGCCCTATTTGGTGTGATAGCGTTAATGCTATTATTTTTTCTATATGTAAATCGTAAATGGTGCTTTCACACACGACGAGGACTACACTGTTGTGATGAGAAACATTTGGCCTCAAAATGTGTACAAAAGTTGTGTAAGTATGGAGAAAACGTAAAAAATATAAATTTTTTATATTAACTTTTATTTTATTTTTTAGCACGAAAACGTCGTTATGATAATACAAGTTCAGATTCAGAGGAAGATATTTTAAGAAGATTGCGCTTACAACAGGCGCGCATTGCTTCTAATAATAGCAATGGATCTTATACAAACTATGGCATTAATCAATTAAATCCATTATCACAAAACTTTAATTATTTCAATAGTGACCTGCAACGTGTAACAGTAGCACCGCGTGATTCCTCCAGAGATCCTTTAGCTATAGCGGAAAGAGGTAAGGTAGGCATACCTTCATCACATAGTGAATGCAGTTCCAATGATTCTGTAGAAGCTTCAATTGATAGTCATACGGGTATTTTAACGGGTGAAAAGAAAGGTAACTTATAAATTATATTGTATTTATAATAAATATATATGTGAATAAATTTATTTCATTACAGAACGTCATGCTTCGATTAGTAAAGCTTCCGATATTTCAAATAGTGCTTCTATTAAAGAATCTCGCATAGAGCTAAATACGGATACAAATAAAACAAACAAATATCAAAAAGTAAATAGCACCTCGACTATTAATACCACACCACGTCAAGATAGTTTAGAAGATGTACCCAATATTCAGTGTAATAATAATAATAACAATGAGGATGTAATTATCACAAATTTTCTTCATTTTTAATATATTCTTAATTTAATACTATTTTAATTTTAATTTTCAGGAACCCTTATTTGATACTAGCGACTTAAGATCCATTAAATCCGATGATATTTCTATGCAAACACAATGCTATGGAAAATCGGGTAGTGTTGAAATTTCTTTACTCTATGATGCTCCCATGCGTAAGATGACAGTACACGTCTTACAAGCCCGTGGTCTACCCACTTTAGGAAATGGACAGCAAACACATACACAAGTTCGTTTGTTAATGCTACCGAATAAGAAACAAAAACACAAGACCAAAATACGTTCGGGAGAGAACCCTCAGTATATGGAGAGTTTTCTACTGCATCGTGTTACACCGGAGGAAGTTAACAATATGGGTTTACGTGTGCGACTGTATGGTTGCGAACGTTTACGCAAAGAACGACTGATTGGTGAGGCTTATGTAAGCTTTGCTACCATAGATTTAGAATTGGAAACAAATCTATGGCTGCCATTGGAGCCAAGAAACACATCATCGGTAAGTTGTTTAATAAGGTGTTAAAATTATTAAGTTAAACTGATAGGCCTACAGTTTTCCTATATATTTCTATTTAATTCGATTCGACTATACTGAGAGAAAAAAATTTATTTAAAATCACAATGGTTATTGTTACATTGACAATTTAAGGTATCGGATTTTTGATACCGTTCGTTTACAAATTTTAAGTATTTATGTCTGCATCTTTTGTCTAAGTCCTACAAACGATTCTTGAGTTAAAGTCTAACTTGGACAAACCATTATCGAGTTTTACTAGTGTGAGCGCTGAATAAGGTGATATTAGCCATGACCATAAAAAAATCAGTAAGTGATAGAAAAAGTAAAAGCATTTCCTTCCTCAGCACTTCAAATTCTATCGAATCCACATATTTTTTAAGAAGAAAAAACATTTTTTGTTGCTCACTAGTGCACAGTGTCACATTTGGCAGTTTTAGAACGACAAAAATCCAGTTTTGGAGATATTGGTCAGAAATTGTATATTCTGTTAGTAGATATTCCCACTAAAAATGGGCGGGAAGAATCACTGCCACTCCCATACTGAAAAAACTATTTTATTTGTATGAATTTCTGATATATATTTGTAAATTTTATTAAAATAAAGGATATTTTAAAAGTAGGCGTGTCAAGATCTAATCACATCAATCTTAGTGTAACATTTTCATAACAAATTATCAGCCATTACCTTCAAATGTTTAAACAATTCTTCAAAAATTGCTAAAATGTGGTACTGCACATTTTTTCTAATATTTTAAAAGATCGCAAAAAGTCGCAGCCAATATTCTCAAATATAATTTTGTAGATGTTTTCATATACAACAATCGTATTTTTAGATTGGAACTCGTTGGAACTTTTTAATTCCAGTCCATTAAAAATATAATTTCCTAAAAACTATGTATTTAAATATTATGATTTCTTTTAAATTAAAAACAATATATTTAGAATAATTTGGATACATTTATTATTACACACCAAAAAAAATCGTATCAATATCTGCAGTATTTACTGAGATATATAAAGTTAAAGTTAACATACTTCTTTACAAAAGTTGTAAATAAAATTAAAATATTTTCAAAAGTTTCAACTATGAAAATCCATAATTCGCACTATGGGCACTTTCCAATACTTCAAGAATTTTTTTCATAATATATAATATGTTTACTAATAAATGCGAAAAGAATTACTTCAGTTATTATGCTTTTATTTTCGTATTTTTGTCGTTCTAATTTGGATAAATGTGGCACTGTGCAGTGTGGCACTTAATTGTAGGTATACATGGGAATTTTCACTTAACTGTGAATAAAATCAAGATTTGTGCATCAATTTTAAAGATAAATGGCTTATTGTATACGTAGAACTACCAGTTTTATGTTAAAGATTCGTATTTAGCACATTAAAATCCATTAAGTCCAACTATTCGTCTTTAGGGTAGGATTTTTTGACGATCAGTGTTATTAAAGAAAACTACAAATAAACTACAATTTAAATATGTGAAATAATCTTTAATTATCTCTTTTAGATTTTGGGATCATCTAGTGATCTATTAAGTTTAGCTCGTTCCGATAGTGCCGGCTCGACCACTTCAATGCAACATGGAGGTGTACCCGAGCTACTTTTAGGTTTAGGTTATAACGGTACCACTGGACGTTTAACTGTGGAAATTGTTAAAGGCAGTCATTTTCGTAGTTTAAATTTAAACAAGGCACCGGATACATATGTTAAGTTATGTTTAGTTAGTAGTATAGGACAAGAAATCTCAAGAGCAAAAACCTCAACGAGACGTGGTCAACCAAATCCTCTGTTTAAAGAGACATTTGTATTTCAGGTAAGTTAAAATTTTAATTTATAAAAAAAAAACAAATTTAATTTAATTTTTTTTTTAAACAGGTGGCCTTGTTTCAACTTAACGATGTTACGTTAATGGTTTCTGTTTACGCCAAGCGTAATATGAAGAAAAATGAAATGGTCGGTTGGTTTAGTCTCGGTCTAAACTCATCCGGACCAGAAGAAGTGGCGCATTGGGTAGATATGCGGGATATGGCTAAAGGTGAACTTTTAGCACGATGGCATGTCTTGGTGGATTCCTGATTCGAGAAGTTGGGACAATCTTCTCGTCGTGGCAGTGGTCTCGGCCTTTTGGTCTCATTTGCCACAACGAAAGATAAGTCCAAACTAAAAAAATCCAAAGACGATGAAGTGGAAGAGGAGGAATATGGTACAGCAACAAAAGCTGATGTGGTTGCTGTAGATATAGAGACTGGTCTTGAATTGGATTTTGTGTAAAATAGAACAATAATAGGAAACAACAAAAACAAACAAAAAAACACAAAATTCTAATTCAAAATATTTTCTAATACATATAAAAATATAATATATTTTTTTGGACAACAACAAAATAAACAAAACAAATTGTTTATTGAACAAAACAAACAAAAACTTTGGTAAGTGCAAATAATTTGTACATTAATATTGTATTTGTAATTTTTACATAACTAAAATTAAAAAAGAAAAAAAAAAGAAAAAATACAAAACTTTGTAAAAAATTCCTTAAGAAAAAAGTGAATTAAAAATAAAAAAATTGTTTTTACAAAACATACTTGAGTTTTGTAAAAGAACTAGAGACTATAAAAAAGGGCTTTAATCTACATATAAAGAAGTTATTAGACGTTTAAATTTCTGTGACGATTTATTTGACTGTAAAATATTTGAAGTGTGTAATGTACTGTATACGACTGTTAAGGTATGATCAGCCAAGTCAAATGTTTGACCAAAATGACGTAACCACTATATAAAACATTTTCTAACTTCCCCATTTTAATTGGAAAATATTTTTTAACTTATCATTAATCATAGCTAACATTTTACCGAATTTTGTTTGACGCTGTTTTCTCTTACAAAACATTTGCAAGATCAAACAACGGCAAACAATTAGATTTTTGTTCTAGTTTGACGACAAATCATATATGCTAATTAGACACCTCCCGGAACTGAACCAGTAACTAACCTTGAGAACCTGTCATGTTTTGAATCGGTTTTCTTTGCTCTAGGGTATTTATGAGATAAAATGTTTAAATTTAATCAAAAAAATCAGGTTTTAGGTTAAATTTGGAATTTTTTTTGGCGTAGTTTTGGATTTTTGGTGAAATTTACAGCATATTTTCGGATTATTGGTGAATTTTTTAGTTTTGTGGTGAAATTTTGGATTTTTAAGATGTTTTGTAAAATTCAAAATTTTTAGTGAAGTTTAATTTTTGGTGAAATTAGGCAATTTCAGAAAAGAACATTTAACCCATTTACAGGATTAAATTTTTTTTCAGAATAGAACACGAAAGAGGGCATAGAGCAGAAACAAAAAATGCCATTAGTCTTGCGAAAGTGCATAAATGCGATTATTTTTACATATAACAACAACATAGACAATTATTTTGCAATTCGCACTATCTATAACTAAGTGCGTTTAAAAAAAAACATTTCAAATTAAAATGAGTGCTTTAGAGTTATCTCTTCTCTAAAAAAAAATCCTGACAAAAAATTTACTAAAATGAAATTCATATTTTTTTTATTTTATTTTTACAAGTTCTTGATAATTAAAATGGTGCTAACGTCAACTATAGCAAAAATACGCATTTTCGCAATACTAAAATTGTTGCTTAAAATGGTGCTAACATCATTCAAAACCATTTCTTAACGTCGAGTCTATATTAGAGAAATTTCTATCAAGACAAACGTCAAATTTTTGTTTGAGTTGCAGATAATTTTTTATCTGTATCAATTATAGGGGAAAACGTATGTCATAATAAGCCATGCAAAAAGTACCAACAACAATCAAGATGGCGTCTTTTACTAAGCATTATCAAGACAAAGTTGTCAGAGCTCGAGTGCTGACAATTTTCTTTTAACTTTGAGTCTACATTAGAGAAATTTGTATCAAGACAAACGTCAAATTTTTGTTTGAGTTGCAGATAATTTTTTATCTGTATCAATTATAGGGGAAAACGTATGTCATAATAAACCATGCAAAAAGTACCAACAACAATCAAGATGGCGTCTTTTACCAAGCATTATCAAGACAACGTTGTCAGAGCTCGAGCGCTGACAATTTTCTTTTAACACTGCAATAATACTGACAAATTCAGTCTACATTAGACAAATCTTTATCTTGATAAAATTTTGACGTTTGTCTTGATAAAAATTTGTCTAATGTAGACTCAAAGTAACGCTGCAATAACACTGACAAATTCAGTCTACATTAGACAAATCTTTATCTTGATAAAATTTTGACGTTTATCTTGATAAAAATTTGTCTAATGTAGACTCAAAGTAAGGCTAGAATGAATGAAGTATATATAAAAATTTCCTCGATCTTTTCAGTGGACTAAAATCAAGATTTTCTTTCATTTATAATAAAAATTTAATTTTTAAATTAATCATATATGCAAAACTTTATAATAATACATTAAAAAAAAGTTTTTTTTTTTTTATAATTTTTTATCATTCTTATCAAATTGATATCATTTTATTAGAAAAATAAAATACTTTTATGGCTTAAAATTTTTAAAACCTCGGTATTGTTTTTAATACCTCCATTTTTTTATAGTCTCTGGTTAAAAAATTAAAAAAAAAAAAAAAACGATTAAAAAATTTAGCTTATAATATTTTTTGTCACTTTAACTTTAACAATTCTACGCGCACATATTTATTAAGTACATATAATTAAATAAAATTTTTTGGTAACCAAAAATTAAATATAAAAACAATATTAATTAATATAAATACTACAAAAATATTTTTTTTATATATGAAACTTAAGAAAAACAAAAAAATAAAATAAAATAATAAAATTAACAACTATTTAGATAAACAAATTAGTCCATACTGTTTTTTATACTTTACACTTAAACATAAAAGAAAACAAAAATGAAATTAAAATTAACAAAAAATAATAGTAATAATTTCGTGATTACTACAAAAATAAAATTATTAAATTAACATTTCTAAAACGGGCAGAAACTGAAACCAAACTTAACTTAGGATATATATTTATTACATATATATTTTTAATTTATCTATTAAAACAAATATTAATTTATCTTGTGATATTACTTAATCAAATTCGAATTGGTCCTTTGGTATAAATAAGTATAACTATGCTTACAAAATTAATATATTAACCTTATTATGTTAAGAAAATTAAAAAATTAAAAGTTTAAAGAAAAAGTTTGAGAACAAATTTGTTAGTTTCATATCCTCCATCCTGGGTTAATATACAGTGAAAAGTAAAAATTTATTTACGATTTAATAAATGATCAAAACAAAAAACAAAACGTCTAGACTAGCATATTTTGTATGAGGACAAACGTCAAATTTTTGTCTGAATTATAGTTAATCTTTTATCTTTAATACATAAAAAATAATATAAAAAGTCTTAACAAACAAATTTACGTCTTTTATCAAACAAACGTTATCAGAACTCGAGCGCAGATAACTTTGTCTTGACACAAATTTGTTAGTTTCATATCCTCCATCCTGGGTTAATATACAGTGAAAAGTAAAAATTTATTTACGATTTAATAAATGATCAAAACAAAACTTTCAAGTTTATTTTGCGTCTAGACTAGCATATTTTGTATGAGGACAAACGTCAAAATTTCGTCTGAATTATAGTTAATATTTTATCTTTAATACATAAAAAATAATATAAAAAGTCTTAACAAACAAATTTACGTCTTTTATCAAACAAACGTTATCAGAACTCGAGCGCAGATAACTTTGTCTTGACGCTTCAATAATATTAAAAATTATTTTAGCACTAGTCAAATTTTTATACTGATAAAAAGACAAACATGTTGTTCTTAACTTTTCTTTCAAAATTTTAGTTTCCTCCTTTGTAATGTCTGGCTATTTAGAAGGAAAATAAATAAAATTTTGGTGAAGGATATGAAATAAAAATTTCGTTCATGTTTTAAACAAAATTTTTGTTTAAATTTTTTACTTCATTTTAATTTTAACCTTTGAACTTTTTAATTATAAAAAAAAAAACAATAAAATAATGTCACATTTTTTAATGAAAATCTTATTATTGAATAAAGATTTTCAAAGCCAAAAAATATAATGATAAAATAAAATTATAATCGGGTTTAACTCCACAAAATAATAGAAACATTACTAAAGAAAATAGTTGGAATGTTATCAATATTATATAAAGGATTATATTTAGAATGTAAGTGAAAATAAATAAAAATTGTTAAAATGCTCGAAAAGTTTGTCTTGAAAGAATAAAAATCAAGGTGTCAAAGTTATTTTCCCTTAGTCTACATGTGCTATAAATTTGAAAATATTTATGGTTACAATTATTAACTTGAAACTTGATTTAGTAATTGTAATTCATGGCTAATGGATGGATGTTACCTTCATATTCAAAGATTCAATTTCGTCATTTTTTTATTTGTTTTTGTTGAGGAAAAAAGAAAACATAACTTATTTCCGAGGAAAGACAAATTGTTGGTATATCCTTATATTTTGTTTTAGTTAAGAAAAAAAAAAGAAAAAAAACTAACGAGTACGTATCCCTTAATATTTATGCACCTTTCGTAAATATATTCTAAGTAATCAAAAGTTGCAAAAAAAAAAAAAAACAAAATGGCTTGTGTGAACGCACGCTTACAAAGGAATGTTACATGGGAAACGCATGTGTTTATATTTGAACATTTATTGTGGAGTTGTACGTATCCGTTTATATTTATGCACTTTTTTCAATATCTTCTAGATAATCAAAATGGCTTGGGGAACGCTTGTTTATATTTGAACATTTCTTGCGGACTATTATATTAGTTTTTCATCCTTATTTGGAATCGTTTGCTTCTAAAAAATTAAAAAGTTTTACAGCCGTATTAAAAAAAAAAAAAAAATAATAATGTACTTAGGTTTGTTAACGAGTTACTAACTTTTTCTTATGGAAATTTACATACAAAAAAGTTAGTGACTATTTATCAAACATACATGAGTTTTTTTTTTTTTTTTTTAATACTGCTGTTAATCTTTTATCATAAAGCTAGGTATACTATGATTAAAATTTACCGTATATCGAGGAAATTGATAAACAAACAAACATTCAATTTTTGTCAGAATCATAATAAAATCATTATGTACAATAAAGGAAGATTAATGTAATAATAAACTACATAAAAAGTGATAACTGCAATGAAAATTACGTCTTTTTTTCAAGAAAAAATTTTCATAACTCGAGAGATGACAAATTTGTTTAGACAAAATATGTCAAAATTTGTTTAACAAGTCAAACTTCAAAATTTTATCAAGATAACAAATTCTATAGTATAGGCAGAATTTATTAGTAGTTCAAGTGCTGATATCTTTGATTTGGCGTCATTTTGATTGATAAACTTAAACAAGTTCACATCAAATTATGACATTTCTTGATAAAAATTATTTAGTCAAGACACCCACATTTTTGTACCAAATTATTGTTTCAATTATTGAAATCATTCTTTTAAACCGTTAAAAAAAACCTATTTAAGAAGCGAAAAAATATTACCTCCTTTTTAGAAAATAACCTCTAAAATGAGTAAAATTTTTTAAAGTTTCAACTACAGATTGATAAAACTTTTTATCGGATAGATATATATCTCTTCAACTAAAAGCAACTAAACGCGTAAGCATAAACATATTTTGTAGAGATTTACAAAGACTATAATTTATGTTTACAATTTTTTTTTTTTCAATTCATAAATACATTCTTGACGAATTTAAAAAAATGTATATATACTTATATAAAAAATACGTACATCTCCAACGGTTATTAAGATACAGAATTATTTCCAAAAAAAGAGTTTTGGGACCACTGTGCATCGTTAATATTGATCCATGTGAATTCATTTTGTTATAGCATCGAAATTATAGCATTAGCTTTGATAAAGTTTTCAATATTCCATTATTTTTTCTTCGTAAAGATTCTTAAGCTAAACAATTCTTCATATTAAACCAATGAAGAAGTTCACGTTTAATAAATGGATATTATTATTTTTTACCTGTGACTAGCTTATATAACTGACACCCTTGATTAAGAAAATATATGAAACTATAAAATAATAATATTATTGGAACGTAGTACCTATCAAAGAAATGCAACTTCTTATACGCACAATTTATAAAAAAAGTAATAAGTACATGAAAGTAAATTTTTGAGATACAGTTTAAATAGCAAAAAATAAAATTCAAAAAAGTATATACGTCATACAAAATTTCGTTTTTGAACAGATTTTATATATTATATGCTAAAAAATAATAAATAATATATTTTTATGTTTTAAATATATTTTATTAATTTAAATTTATATACATACATACATACATAAATAATTACTTTACTAACTTTGACAAAATATTTTCCTCACTTTAATGATTATAAATATTTTGCCTGCTAAATGTAATATACGATCTTATGAGAATTTTAAATTTAGTCATAATTATCATAACTATTTTAAATTATATTTTCCGAAAAATTATAACGTTTTGAAACAAAATTTATAATGATTATATTTTAAAACAGATTATAATGAAGGGAAAATTTCTTAAAAGAGAAAAAGAGCGATAGACAAGATTGAAAAACTATAAATATTAAAAAGTAAAGTCAAAGTGGATTCATAGACAAGATATAAATAATTCATAGATACCATACTTAAAAGTACATAAACACTTTTTAAGTAATAATTTGTAATAATATTCAATTACTGAACGGATCTATTGTTTTAAATTTTGAAACTATTTAAAAAATCTGATCAGTTCTTAATATTTTTTTCTATAAGCTCTTTTTCTAATAGTTTTTCTTTGTCTAAAACAGATATTTATACTTGGCAAATCCACCTTATTTCTATTTAAGAATATCTTACAAAAGAATATAAAAGTAGTGGACATAATCAATATGTAAACAGTCAGTATTTTAATGTTCAAAAGTTGAAAAACAAAATTAAAAATTTCAAATATTTTGAAATAAAAAATAATAATGCTTTAATAGTCAGTTTATTAAGAATAGTCTATAAAATAAAATAGAAAAAAATTAAAAAAAAATTATTTAACAATTTTTGAAGTGAATAATGCAATGTATATTAGAATTACGTAAATAATGCACAATATCAGTTAACAGCTATTAGTCGAAGATAAATTTAATAGTTAAAATAATTAGTATTTTAAATAATAATTAAATAAAAAATACTTTTTAAACTTTCTTGAAATATTCAATCATATTTTGCAAAGAAAATGATTGGCTAGGCGATGATATATCGTTGGAGAACTATAAATTTGAAACAGCTTGGTTGTGTCTTTATAAAACTTCTTAATCTAAATATTATTTGTATTAAAATATGGAATTTCAAAAAAGTTCCCATATTGTTTCCGAACTTAATACGTTAAATGATATTGTGAATATTTAAGTCAAGTGATATAGTAAGTGAATTTAGTTAATCAATGCTACATATTTATGACAAATAATTTATTATAAATTTCTTTTGAAAATATTGTGAATAGAGTTTATAATTTCCTGGGTTTTTTTTTGTGATACCAGTAAATCATAAAAAAAAAATATTTTATTAACGAAAATTTTGGACAAGTAATGTAAATCGAAATCAACTAAATTTGAATTTAATATAAATGTTAAAAATGTTTGACATTTCAAAGTAATTATATTGAGTATTAAAGTTTTTATTAAAAAAATTTTATTTTTAGTAAATTACAATTTTAATGCATCGCTTTAGAAATTGAAATTGGTTTCCAAAATATGAATATCATATTTCAACGATATTGCTATAATATTTCGCTTCTAAAAATCAAAAAAAAAAAAAAAAAAAAAATGTTCATTAGTTTTATTTTACGCAGCACTTGTGTGCTCCGGTGTGGTAGTTGGTAGTTAGCTAGTCTGTCAGTCTGGGGATTATAGGTTTGATTCCCACCAGAAACTAACTACAAATGGCAATAGCAATCGTATAATGAGAAGAAATACTATAATTATTAAACAAATATATAAATAATGAATGTGGTCATTTATTCAAAAGAAAAATAGAAGATTGATGACAAAATATTTCTAAACTGATTTATACAGTTTATAAGGTAGAAATTGGTATTAATTTCGTATTTTGCTTCTTTAACTGGAATTTATATATATTTGTACTTTTTATAATATCACCGTGTGACATTCATTTTCACACTAACAAATCAATATACATATATTCAAAGTTTCGAAGGATACGCATTTTTGAAAAAAAATTATAATATGGGTATCAAATGAAAGCTACTTAAATATTGACGTGCTTGGCTTTTTGAAAATTTAACCCTTTAATAATATATTTACTATATAAAGGATTTTTTCCAAATATTTTGTACAACATTTAAATAAAAACTTTTGTTATATTGTAGTGGTCCTTAGCTTTGATGTTGATATAATTTAGAAACATATTTTATGTTTTATTTTAATGTTGTGTAATTTTCGAAATTTTGAAGTCCTTTTGAGAGAAAATATGAAGTCCTGGAGAATTACTGAATGTAATTTTATTATGTGTGGGCTCTAGTTTTACACATATGTACATCAATTTTTTCATGTGTGAAAAAATTTTGGAATATTTTTAAACGGTGTTTTCAATAAAAGATTTAAAATTTATTTTTATAAATTCACAATATGGAATACCATCTTTTATAATTAAAAATTTGTCATAAAGAGTATTGAAATAAAATGTTTGTAAAACTATTTGGGAGTTAATACAAATTTTAAACTAACCCGAATCTAAAAAACATATTTTAACCAAATTTGTCATTAAATAAAAGCTTTAAATTAAATTATAAAACAAAAATAATAAATATTAAAAAATATATTTGAAATGCATTAATTGATGTTTAATGTTTTATTTTATACAAAATAAATTAATAACAAAAACCCTTAAAAAAATATAAAAAAATTAATTAAAAAAAATTAACATTATCAAATTAAAGAAATTATTTTTCTACCTTTATAAATGTATGTGTTTTTTTATGTATTTTACATACTTTAAACCAAATATAATGTATTTTTTTAAAATCATAATTTATTTATTTAATAATAAATTTAAATATAAAAACGAAAATCTAAATGTTTTTTGTACTCAATTGTTAAACAAAATAAAACCAAACAAAAACCAAAAGAAAATTTAAATTAAATTACCTTAATAAAAATAATTACAACCATGTGTTCTGGTAATAAAAAACATAAGAACGTTTATTTTATAAAAAAGATGAAAATAAGAAGAAACTAAATTAGTTTTATTTTTTATTAAAAAGCTTAATTAAACTATTTAATCTAATTAAATTTTAATAAAATAATTACAAAATAAGTTTTTTTTTTTTTTTTAAGAAAATAAAAAAAATCTATATAAACAACATAATCATTTATTTTTCTAATTGGACAAATGAAAATAATGCGTCTAAATCTAAAAAAGAAATATATATTTTCAATTGAGACTGTCTTTAAAACTTAAAAAACAAAAAAATGCTAACGAAAAATATAAATTTAAAGGAACAAATAATAAAATGGAATTGGCACTTATCTAAAAATTAACAAAAAACTATTAACAACATAAATTTTAATAATTAAATATTATAATTGTTCTAAAGGTCCTTTTCAAAGAAATTTTGTAAAGCAAAGATTTTTTTATAAATAATTTAAAAAAAGATACTATGACAAAAATGAGGCAAAAGCTTAAATATTTTTTTTTTTTTTTTTTTTACAAAAATTAGTTAAATTTCATTTTATTTAAAAAATATTTCTTTGCTAACATTGGACCTGATTATAATTAATTTAAATAACATTTTTATAACCTCATTTCTTATAAAAGAAATTAAATTGTTACGCTTAACATAAAATACTCTTTTTAGTTGTTTTTAATAACTATTAAAGGGGGTTTTACACTATAATACTTTGTATTAATACCAAAAATATTTTCAAATGTATTATGGTATAAATACCTTCAATATTTTGTATGTTGAAATCTTGAAATTTTTAAAATGTTATTGCATCTCCTTAAGTAAATTTCCGCACTTCTTTTTGTTTTGTAGTTTGATTTGTATTCAGTTTAGTTCAATTTGTCGTTTTTAATTTATTAAGAAATATTTTAATAAAGAGAATAAAAAATATGACATTCAATAATACTTTTCATAATACAATTTTTGATATGTATTATAGAAAATGAAACTCTGGTATTAATACCAAGTATTATAGTGTAAAACCACCTTAAATAATTTTCTAAATCCTATGGTAATTTTAACTTAAATAACTTAACAATTTTTATATAAATTTTTAAAATTAAATTTTTTTTATCTAAAATCTATATATTTATTTAAAAAATAAAACAGAAATATAAACAAATAACCAACCAATAACACTCACACAAATTAATTTAAAAGCACTGTTTTTTTATAAAAATCATAACTCTATTAAATTAATTTTTTTGTAATAATTAAAAATGAAATATTTTTTTAAAAAAATTAATAAAAAAAAACTTTTGTAATACTCTGTGTAATTTCAGTGTAAAATTGAAATTGAAAAAGAAATACAATTTAGTAAATAATAAAAAACAACAAAGAATTAAAGAAAAAAAATGTTATCAACATAAGAATAATATTTGCCAATAATACCATAAATAAAAAAGAAATGAATACATAAATAAAAGCAACAAGAAAATACTAATAAATATATCAAATTTTGTCAATAAAATCTTGATAAAAAATGGTGTCTTGTTTTGGAGATTTTAATGAAACACTAGGTACTATAAACAATATTACTTATGCGATGTATAGTGGCTCCAAAACGTTTATGGAATCCAAAATATTGTGTTTGGATACGAAAGAAAACAAAACACTTTCGAAAATAATCATTAAAAAAATTGCTATTTTTTTATAAATCATTTCTTCACATATCGCGCCATTTAATCTTTCTCATTTCTATTTTTTTGAATTTCGAAAAATTCATCGCTTTATTCATGATTTATATCAGTTAAGAAACCCGACAAACTAAGTAACTTTAAATATTTATATATTTTTACGACATAGACAGATTTTATTGGATCGTGGATCTAATGAAAGTCAATTGGGACTTTTTTAATGGCAATAATTCAAAGGTAATTTTTTTAAAATGCATCCTTCGTTTTTTTTTCTCCTTACAATTGGATTCCCTGATTAATTGTTCTGGGGCAAGGTTAATTTAAGGACTGCGCACGATCCGTGCATGCAAATCTGCTTATAGAAACTAAACCAGTGGGCGAATTTTTTTAAAGTGAAATTTTTATTAATGACTGTTATGTTCAAGTTCTAAACATAAAATAATAAATTAGTTCCTGTTAGTTTTTAAGGAAATATCTGACCTTTTCCAGAATTATTCTAATTAAAGGTTTTATTGTGTTTCGGTCATTTTTTTTCTCGAATAAGTCCACTTATTTTTAAATGTCCTTTAAATTATTTTTTACTAGAGTCCAATATCTTTCAATTGCACAGAGTTTCGGACAATTTGATATATTAGCCTCTATCGGTACAAACTCTTACAATTTCTTTGTTACAACTCCATTGTTTTGTTGTTGTAATGAGAAGAAGCAATAACAGGCCAGAAAACAGGGGATACACTGAATTTTATTAGGATATTAGGATAGTATTTTTTTTTTTTTTATGAAATCCTCATCGGAATTGGGTTGGAAACGAAATTCCAATCCAATTTCAACATAAAATGGGTTTATGAAAACGTAACGAAAAGAATTTGTTATACGTTTGAAATTTCCGCTCTGAATTACCTTTTTATGTTCTTAAATAAATAATGAATGACTGTAAGCGTTTTTTTGAAATTCTCCTTATAAACAGGAGACGAAAGTATTAAAATTTTAAAATCCAATTTTTGGATTTCATAAACAGATTTCGAATACATAAACCGAATTTATTGGTTTTGTTGAGAAAATGTAAAACCAATTCGTGTTGGATTCTATAAACAAAAGCATGTATTCCGTCCGATTCACTGTTTTACCCATAGTTCGACTAAATTAATTAAACGTGTCCGGATTATCCAAACTGTATCATAAATAATAAATTATCCTTTTTACAAGTTTTTCTTAATTTCTTTATATTTATAACATATAAATTTGATTTTGTATACAAACTACTTTGTCCACACAACAGTTCTTAAAAGAACTGTTTTAAATTTTGCAATTTCTAAATAAAAATTTTACAATATTTCTTAGCATATGCAAAAAGATAATAACAAGAAAAATAAAATTGTAAATTACATTAAACAATTTAAACTAGCTATCGATAACGACTGCTGGATTTTATTTTCTTCGTTTTCTACGCATTTTTTTATGCAACGCAGAATCATCGTCATCATCACTGTCATTTGGTGTATCTGTTTGATTTGAGGTATTTTGATGATGTTGTTTTGAGTTTGAACTTTGTTGTTGAGCATCCCATTCTTTGCGTAATTCACTTAACATGCCAGGCGTTAGAAGACCCTGGGCTATAAGACGATCTGTAAGGCGTCCGCGTGTAGTGCTGGGTATACGTGGTTCTAAAAAAGTATTTATTAACAAAATAAACAATTTATTTTTTAATTTCTTTTTAACATTCTTAAATTACCTTTTGTTTGTATAATACGTCTCATATTGTAGCTGGTATCACCATCGTTAACACCTTGATTGGCTTCGGTATTCTTAAGTAATCTTGTAATTTGGAAAACTCCTTGCTGTATAATTTCATCAAGTTCTTTTTGAGCAGCTCTTACCGAGGCGGAATCAGGAAATTGATCCATAAAACGATAGCTTAGCCAAAGATACAAGTCCATAACATCGAATACAGCTTCTAAGTGTACTAAATCTACTATAGTCTTGGGCAAACTAAAAGGCCAACCACAATTTTTGGTAATAAACTCAAATGTTAAAGGCTCACCACGGCTATATTGGCGGGCAATCTAGAGGACAATTTATTAAATTTAATCACGAGGAAATATCATATTGGCATATGAGTTATACCTTTAAGAACATGGAACACACAAAAGGCATCTTACGATTAATGGGAGCACAGCAGAAAACATAACGTGCTCTCAACGGCAAAGGAACATGTTGTATCATTTCAGCTAAAAATTTAAAATCTTCTATATTGCACATGAAATATAATGAGTCGTCTACTGTACAAAGATTCACAAAAATATCCTGTTAAAGAAATTAGAATAACTCAATAAAGATTTGCAGCTTTAAACTATGTTCTTTTTTATCTCACCATTAAATTACTTAGAGTAGAATTGGGCAAATGATATGCATACAATTCTATTTGATCGGCTGTTGGATGTAATCCGGCTTGTTTTAATGGTTCTGGTGTTTGAGCAAGAATTTTCTTAAGGGTTGGCAAATCATCTGCTTTATAGGTTGTAACAAATCCATGTTCCCATTGTGTACGAAAACGTCCAGCTCGGCCGGCAATTTGTAAGGCTGATGATACGGAAATGGTATCAATTTCACGTTCACCTTTTTCGTTCATTGTTGGTTTGACAAGGGAATAGAAAATAATACGTCTTATACTCCTGTAAATTAAAAAAGAGAAAGCTATTATATGCCTGTTTGCTAAGAAATTTAAGTTTATAACTTTGAGTCTACATTAGAGAAATTTGTATCAAGACAAACGTCAAATTTTTGTTTGAGTTGCAGATAATTTTTTATCTCTATCAATTATAGGGGAAAACGTATGTCATAATAAACCATGCAAAAAGTACCAACAACAATCAAGATGGCGTCTTTTACCAAGCATTATCAAGACAACGTTGTCAGAGCTCGAGCGCTGACAATTTTTTTTAACACTGCAATAATACTGACAAATTCAGTCTACATTAGACAAATCTTTATCTTGATAAAATTTTGACGTGGAATGGCAAAGAATTATCAAAAGATATCTATTATAAATACTCCGCTAGTATTATCGTTTTGAAAAAAAAAAAACTTTTTCGGTATACAGTATTTTGCGGAAAAAACAATCCGCTTATTAACAATCTAATAAAATATGTTAGAAAAGTTTGACGATTGCAAATAATAAAATAATTATCTAGTTGTAATCTTTAAAGTTTTAGCCAATTTAAAAATGTTCAAAATACGTGAAATATAAAAGAACCAACCTAAAAATAACTTAGAAGCATAGATGGTGAATAAAACACAGAGACACTGTATTAATTCTCTTCCGTTTTGGCGATTTGTTCATGATAGGTATTGTTTCATTTTGATAATTTTTCAGTATTTTTTTTAGTTTTAGCGATTTTTTGCTTTTGCAACTTTTTAATATGCTTTATATTCTCTGAAGCTGAAAGAACGAAAAAACAGAAATAACTGAAATAATTTTCTATCATTTTGGCGATTTGTTCATGTGGCGATATTTTTCGATTTTTTTATTTTGGCAAAACTTTTCCATTTTTGCAACTTTTTTTTTTTTTCGTTTTGCGATTTTTCCATATTAATAGTTTTTTCATTCACGTTTTGGCGATTTCTGTTTTTTCGATTTGACTTTTTTTGCAATTATTTTTCATTTAAGATTTTTTTTTGTTTATTTTGACACTTTTTTTGCTTTGGAGTTTTTATTTAATTTTCGAGATTTTTTAACGATATTTTTATTTTTTTTTTTGTCTTGACGATTTTTTTCTTTGTTTTGGTGAATTTTTCGTTTCGCCACTTTTTGTTTACGGTTTTTTTTTACTTTGAACATTTTTAAATATTTTCTGTTTTGGATAAATGTCATAGCAGCTGATTTTAAATATCAAATTTGTTTCTCACTATATATGACTTAAGCTTTTACTAGTTAGTACTTTAATTTGGTTTTGTATAAAATTTATATTCATCTATAAGAAAATATCTTTCTGACGGAAAACTTCCTCAAATACTTACAAATTTAAACCCATGCCAATGGCATCAGTGGCTACCATAACTTTACAGCTATTTCCGGGATCATTAAATTTAGCAGCCTGAGCCAATTTAGTGCCAGGTGGTAAACCACCATAAATCACAGCTACTTCTTTGCCTCTGTAATAAAAAAAGAATAAACAAAAAGTATAATAAAAATTTAAAAAAAGTATCCTACCTTGCTTCAATCTCTCGAGAAACTGAGTAAATATCATTTTTACTAAAACAAACAATACAATCACCAGGTTGTACATTGTCTAAAGTAACTAATGCTGAATCTTCTATAGTCAGTTCGGTTAGACGTTTATAATTATGTACTTCAACTGTTTCATTGGTAGTTTCACAAATTTTTTGCAACAATTCCAAAGAACCAGCTTCACCACAAACATGCACTTCCTCGGCTATAAGACCTAAAAAGGCTCTAGTCCAAGCCCAACCACGTTGGGGATCACGTAATTGTTGGATTTCATCTATAACAGCTACTTCGTCTATAAGAAAAATTATAATTTAACTTGTTTTTATGTTTTATAACAAACTTAGAAAGATTTCTTACAAGGTGTATTAACAGAAGTCATTTCTACGGTACATGCCACATGAGCAGCTGGTGTATTTTCATTAATGCCAAATTTACGTTCTTCACCAGTAACTAAATCACAAGGAGTGCCCTATATTAATATAAGAACATTTATTATTATTACTATTAAAAAATGTCTTTATTACACTTACCCTTTCATTGGCTTTATTAAACACTTCTGTAGCCAATAACTTTAAAGGACCACAATAAACACCTGATTTTGCTGAAAGAAATCTTTCCATGGCATGATAAGTTTTTCCTGAATTTGTAGGTCCAGCATGAAAAACTATTTTACGAGTTATAGCCCTAGCACTAGGATACCAATTGGCGGGAGTTCTTAAATCTGAAATCTTCTTTAAATCATCCATACATTCTAAATGTGGAAAAATGGTTCTGGCATGACGTATAAAATAGGGGAATATATCGTCTACATGACCAGCACCATGTATAATATCACTAAATGTTATATGAAGATCTACAGGAAGATTTTCAGATTCTATGCAATAACGTCTAAACGAAGCAAAAGCCTGTTGCTGTAAGTAATCTTAAAAAACAAAATTTTGATATAAAGGTTTTCTATTTATCTTAAAATATACTTACTATCCAAACCATTTTCGGAACATAAAGCCTTTACTTCCCTTCTTTGTGTAAATTTATTTAGAATTTTCAGTACAGCCGCCTTTTCCAATTTACCCGCTAGCTCGGAACCTACATCCATTTCATCTGCATTATGTTGCACTTGAACAGGTTTAAATAGAGTCGACACATTACCCGGCTGTGGTTTACGGTTGCGTGCTTGATGTGCCGCTGAAACATGTAGTAATCTTTGTGTTGCATTTACTACACCTGCAACCGCTTCAAGACGAGGTAGTGCCGATTTCAACGTTAAATTTTGCGTAGCCGTACATAGTAACGTCAAACTTCTTCGAGAATTTTGCATTATTTTCAAATTCCTAACACTTTTATCTTAATTTTGCTATCAATTTCATTCACTATTTTAAGGTATTTACAGAAAAAAATGTAAAAATTTAAGCATCACCACAAATTGTATTGATTGTGATGCAATGAATTTGTTAGAAAACAAAAAAATGTCAAAATTGGTGAAATTTAACCTCAATTTTGATAATAGCAAAATGTCATATGGAATTAAATGAAACATATGACAACAGGGTTGAGCTTATGGTTTATTGTGTTGCCAGATGAAGTGAAATGGACTCGTTGATTTGCAATTGCATTACAACGGTAATTTTAAAATACTGACGGGATGCTCTAGTTTCATACGAATAAATAGGTTGACTAGGAATCCACTTGGACCAACGTGGGATACCCTGGAATTTTGGTTTTATACCTCCGCCATTAATATTTTTAAAAATCAAAAAAAAAAGTCGAAAATTTTGAAATAACTCGCTTGGGGAGTTATTATTAGAAGTTATACTAGGGCGATTCCATATCCAAACGGACAAGAAACAGGCTTTTCCCGATTTGATATCTCCGATTTTAATAAAATTCGCTACAGATACTTAGTACTTTAAGAGCTGCTCAATTCACAAACTTTTGGAGTAAATAACTCTCTCGGTCCAGAATATGACATTTTCAAATTGGAAATGCCGTGGAATTTTGTCTAAAAGTGATCGAATTTAGTTGCTTATAACATTTAAACTAACTAAATTTTTATTTCATTTAATATAACTTATATTCATGCCGAATTTCAAATTGGAGACTCTTTTGGATTAGGTGTTATTAAGAAAAATATTGTAAAAATATCATTTTTTTGTATGTAACATTTAAAATGTTTACAAAAGTTTTTTTTCAAATTATATTATTTAAGCTCATGCTTAAAGAAAATTAAATTTTGTATACAGAATTTGATTTTAATTTATATTTTGTCACACGACTTCTAAAGTAAAGGAGTGTCCAACATGAAATTTTGCATGAGTTAAAAATACTGTTTTTTGAGATATACTGATTTGAATTTTATATGCTGACTTTTGAACTTTTAGTATAAAAAAACTGTGTATATGTCGTTATGAAAGTTAATTATTGTCTTAAATATTAAACTAAAATTAGATATCTACCATTTATATTTTGAAAGTTGTTAGCAATTAATATAGTACACCTTTGTCAAGTATTTATTTATTTATTTATTTTTTTTTTTCGAAACCTTTAAAAAAGACTTCCATTGGTCAATACTTGTAAAGAATTTTATTGAAATCATAGATGTCAAATCCGATTGCTGTCCGTTTTTATATGGGACCACTTAATTCGAAACAGTTTGGAAGTACAACAAATAAAAAAATTATTTTTTAGGAAATATTTATAATTTATGTTCAAACAAACGGTCTTCGTTTCCTCTTACATCTAACTCATAATTTTTATTTAATTAATATACATTTAAATTAATGTAATATACACTTAGTTTGGTCTTAGGAGGCTTTTTACATTACTCTTAATGAATAAAGAAACAAATAAATAAATTTCTTCCCATATTTAATAACGAGTTTCAGAAAAAAAATGTGCACTAACAAATCGATGCCATTAACAACAGCATAATATAGTTTCCTCTTACATCTAAGGGGATGTGGACCCACATTTGGGAACCAATGTGCTCTATAAACCGATGCGAAAACTGGGAAATACAAAGTTGTTATGTTCACTTATTAGCAGATTCAATTTTTAAGGCCCAACCAGTCAACTTTCCAACGCAACGTAGAATAAAGAAAAGTAGCGTGAAACATTTTGTACAGCCAGTCAACAAAAGAAAACGTATCATATGTTTTTGAACATTCATTGTGTAAAAAACTCTGTTTTTCGGTTATTTTGTGAACAAAATAAACTTCAGGGTTGTTTAAAACTTACGCAGCTACGTAAAAATCTATTTTCTGTAGATTTCTGCGATACGCTACCTAGAATTTTTGTGTCAATAGCTACATACACACATCTGCATAATGCAGATTGAAACAGCTGATTGCGATACGATGATTTTTAGTTAAGTGGTTGGGGCCAAAGAGTAACAAGAGACGAAACTAATTATCAAAAACCTAAGTCGGTTGTCAAAAACCTAACTCATGCAACAACAAAATACATGTAATCAAATACATTTTGTTGTTGCTAGAAGAAAATAAAAACACATTTTTATTTACAAAGCAACAATTTTTTTCAATCGTCAATCGAGAATTTCGTCTCTATATGTTACTCCATAGTAAAGTAATAAAGTACTCGCACATCTACAAAAACAAAAATTGCTTGTATTTTGTTAGTGTAAAACTACTGCCCACAATGTCAGAATGCTTTGAACGGAAAAATGAGAGAACGAAAGAGAGCAAGAGAAAAAAACTCAAAAAATATTTTACATGTGAATACAAAAACAATTTGACAGTACCGCGAGGTTTGCCAATGAAAAAATTGTAAAACAGCTGGTCTTACGAGTATACTTTATTATTATACTATGATGTTACTCTATGGTTGGGGCTTTAGAAAAGCCGCCGCCGCCGTTAAAATCGTTCGGCGCAGGTCTCTGCTCTCACCCAATTTCTTTTCAAGAGAAATGTCAAAACAAAATACGTAAAACGAAAACAAATACCAATTTTTTTAACCACTAACTTCATCAGTAAAATTGCAAATGAGTCATTTTATATTATAAAAATCAAAAGAATATTTAAGAATTTTGAATAAATTAATATACAAAATAAAACTTTAAAATGGGTTTATTTGGTCAGACAAAAACAAAAGATCCCAAAGAACAGGTAAAGTTAATATTTTGTTAAGTAAAGTTCAAGGTAAAAAAAAACAAGTATGACGACATCATTTTCTAAAATGAAAATCAAAACAAACGAAAATTATAAAAATATACAATTGCAGGTACAAGAATGGACGCATAAAATACGCAAGGAAAGTAATCAACTTGATCGTCAAATACGTAGCATACAGAGGGAGGAAGAAAAAGTAAAAAGATCCCTTAAACAAGCGGCAGCCAAAAATGATCGCGATACTTGTATTATATTGGCCAAGGAAATTGTAGGGGCCCGTAAAGCAATAAATCGGATTTACACGTCTAAGGCACACTTAAATTCTGTGCAATTACAAATGAAAAATCAATTGGGTAAGTAGGATGTATAAAAATTTAAGATGACTCCGTTTTGGAGCGCTCGTAACAGACTTAAAATCGCAAAAATCGAACCTAACCGCGGAAGGTACTCATTTACCTCCCTAATTCACTTAAAATCGTATATATTTCCTATACTATTTATCCGATTGCAAAGATTAAGGTGTCAATTAAAAGCTCTTAAGGTTGCATCTACAAAAATAAAATAAAAATAATATAAAAGTTTCATAAACACAACTTTTGAAGTATTTTATAATTTCTTGTGGAATTTTTTTTTTTTTTTTTTTGTGGAAATAATTTTTCTTAATAGCCGGCCTTCGGCCGGACGTAAGGGTTTTTAACTCTGTGGTATGTCCAAAAGCGGCTTAGCTAACGAAATTCTTTCTTTTTACCCAACTTTTTTTATAACGAACATTTTTTGATACGAGTTTCTTAGGAAAATTCGATTTTCAAAGCCCTATAACTTCCAAAATATTTATTTGCGGCCAAAAATGTTTACATCATTATATTCACCGTTAAAAGTACTATCAATGGCAAAAAATCAAATAAATCGGAGCTGAATTAGGGTGGTCTATTTATACCCCGCGAAAATGTCGTAAGTGCAGAATACAAAACTTTACAGCAGAAGCATTTTTGTGATTGTTTACACATTGTTATATGTATGAAAAATGTCACTTACGATAAAATAGCTTTCGCTATAAATCTGAAATGACACTTGATACGTCAACGAAATTTTGACAGATGATGTATATGATTCTAAATTATAGATTTCATCAAAACACGAATTTCGAAAATGTCGGTTACGATATTTTGGCGGTCAGGGCTCGATATATCCCAGATTTTTTGTAATATTTCGAAGGATCATTTATTAGCTTATTGTAAAATTAATTATTAAATTATACGTGTTTTCTACAATTAAAAATACATGATTTATAATTACTGAATGGATTTTTATGCATTTATTTTTGTAAAATATGCGCCTAAAAAATACACTAAATATTCAAAATACACCCTAAGAATTTAAAGAATATGCATATATTTTTTAATTTTTATAAAAGAAAAACGAAAAACAATTTATTCTACAAGAAAGAAAAAAATCTGTCCATGATAAGCTAAGTAATGCATTACATTTTGTATTTTTAAAAGTTAAAGCTATGTTTTAAGAGATTAATGCTTATTCTTTGTACTTTTTTTAAATTGTGCTTTTCCTTAAATTTTTTGAATTTATATTTGTGATATTTGATATAAGAGATGTTATAGGAGAGTATTTGAATAATTGCATTTCAGAAGAAGAGTATTCTCCTAAATACGAAATCTGAAGATAGAATAATTGAGATAGAATTTTTTAATATTCTCAACTCCTTTGTTAAAGTAACATCTTAAAAGCTCTATCAATTGAACTGTTTGAATACTTAAAGAATCGAATCCCTCTAATTTCAGAAAGAAATCCATATTAGGAACAGACAAATGAATGATCAGATTTAATATTTCTTGATGTTAATACTTTTTTAACATTTTCTAACTCATAATTTTTATTAAATTAATATAAATTTAAATTAATGTAATATACACTTAGTTTTTCCTTAGGAGGCTTTTTACATTCCTTTTAATGAATAAAGAAACAAATAAATAAATTTCTTCCCATATTTAATAACGAGTTTCAGAAAAAAAAAAAAAAAAATAAATGTGCACTAACAAATCGATGCCATCAACAACATCATAATATAGTTTTAAAATGCTCCACAAAAAAAAAAAAAAAAAAAACATAATAGAGAATTTATGAAATTTAAATTGTTTAATTTGCAAACTATTACAATAAACAATTTATGAAATACTATGGACTATTGTACAATAATTTTTGTAAAAATTAGTTAGGTAATGAAATCCTCAACGGATTTAGATTTGGGAACGAAATTCCAATCCAATTTAAACTTCAAATGTGTTAATGAAATCGTAACGAAAATAATTTGTTAAAAAATTGGTATTTCCACTCTAAGTTTAAATCCAATTATTGGTTTTAAACATAAATATAATATGTTGGTTTTGTTGAGGAAATGTAAAACCAATCTGTGTTGGATTCTAAAGACAGGCTGAATATGTAGGGGTTTTACTTGTACTTGAATAATATATATATATAAAACTTAATAAAACTTTTGTTTTATAAAAAATTTGGAAGATTTATAAAAAATATCTTTACAAATTTTTAAGAAAGCATCTGATTTTTGTGTTATTACATAATTCTAAAGCCCATAACTTTTGTTAACTAAGCGATTGCCCCCAAATATTTCTAATATTTTTATTTTAATTAGATACATTAATTTATACTCATATTTTTATATGCAGCAACTTTACGTGTCGCTGGTTCTCTACAAAAATCCACCGAAGTCATGCAGGCCATGCAAAACTTAGTACGTTATCCTGAATTGGCCGGTATAATGCGTGACATGTCTAAGGAAATGATGAAAGCTGGCATAATAGAAGAAATGCTTGAAGAAACAATGGAATCCCTAGAGGAAACTGAGGAAATGGAAGAGGAGGCTGCCAAGGAAGTTGATAAAGTTTTATGGGAAATTACAAACGGTAAATTGGGTGAAGCACCTTTACCTCCCGATGAGTTGGCTGCCGCTGAACAACAAAAAGCACCGGCCGCTGCTGTTGCAGTCGCAGACGATGTGGGTGATGATGATGAAGAGGACGATCTACAGGAAATGCAATCACGTTTGGCTTCATTACGTTCGTAAGAGTGTTATGTTAAAGAGGCTAAACAAAATCGAAATGTGTAGTTTTTAATCTATTATTTATTTTTTTAAATCCATTATTTTATAAAATGGATTTATTTAATATGATTTTTTTACTATACCAAGATTTTGTATAAATTAATTGTATTTTTAAGTTTAAACTTTTATTTGTTAACTTCTTTTTCTTAATTTTTATTTTTATGTATTAATAATTTTAACATTGTTTAAAATTCACCTTTAGAGGTTAAAATTTTTTTCTTTTTGTATATTAAGTATGTATTTAATATGTTTTGATAGCATAAAAATTTATGAATAAATATTTATTAAAAAAACTTAATTGTGTCGTTGTTACATAAATACTAAAATTAGCGTTTTTTAATGCGAAAATTATAATTAAATGTTTTACAAAGTTGCGAGTATTTTTTCGAATTAAAACACTTTTAATTTTGAGTTTGTTATTTTTTTTATATAGCTTTTTTTTTCTGAGCAATTTTGTTTCTCGAGAAAGTTTTTTGGAGTATTCATTTCAATTTATGATAGACAATAATTATTACAAAACAACTTTTTTATATTTTACTTATAAAATGAACAAAAATGAAATGTTTACCCATTTTTATGGACGATGTACTGATATGATCGCTCATAGATTGATATTTTTGCGAAATATTGATAAGCTCAAAATTACTGATTTTAAATCGCTGGTAAGAAGCTAAATTTCTATTTTTAAAATTTTTTAAATATTCTGTTGATCAATTCGCATCGTTTGAGATTTTTAAAGAAATTACATAAGAAATCGAAAATATTAAAAATTTGAAAAAATTTTCTTTTTGATTTTGTTTTTTTGCGTTTACAAAAAAATGTTTCAGTATCTACAATTTTGTGGCATGTGCTATAACGTTCATGGAAGAACGTAAAAATCGTTTCATAGACAAAAAAAAATATATAGAAAGGATTGAAACTTAGTTTGTTGAAAGCCAATAACATGTACGTTAAAAAACTGAGTCAAACACAATTTTGAACTATTATAGAGGCCACTAGAGAGATCATATCTTTGTAAATATGTACATACCCACTTTTTGTGAGAAATAGATTTATGAGGTTAAAAAAGAAGGAAAAAATATTAATATTTGTTTCAGATTTTGAAATTATATTAATTTTCGTAATTCTCTTTAATAAAAAAAAATCGTCTAGAGTTAGAGTTTGTTATGGTCCACAAGGTGGCGGAGGAATGTACAATTTTAAGTTTGGAAGGGAGAGCTTTACATACCATCTCAATGTTGAAGTAAAGAAAAAACAAATGAAATTAAAAAAATTTCGGGAAATTTTTCACTTTTGCGACTACCTTAGCGCTACCTAAACGGTGTTATGAATCATTTCTAGGAAGTTCATCTGTTCTAGAAAGTTGTTTATTGAGATCTTAGGTACATTTTTGTAGTTGACTGTTTCCTTCAATTTTGAACGATTTGCTACCTATGAACCTGAACTGGGGAAAAAAGGTAAAAAAATCGAATTTTTTAAAGTTTTTTTTGTTGCGATTTTGATCTTGAAAGTGAAGCTTTTTTTATTTTTGTTCTTTATGAAAAGAACTACAACTTTGCCTCAGAGAGGGGCCCATAAAAAATGTGCAAAACTGGGAGACATGGGTCTTTTTTATTGTGGTCTTTTGTCACGTAGTGGTGTCCGTATATGGTTATATTTCCATAACTTAAATAATTACACACAGTGAAATTTTCGGGAAAATTTTCACTTTTGCTGCTACCTTAGCACTAACTAAACGGTGTTAAGAATCATTCCTAGGAAGAAAATCTTTTAAGTTACTCGAGTTATTTGAGTAAATTATACTTTAAACGTTTCCTAGTTTTTTTCAATGCTAATTAAAAAATAAAACAAGCATTTTGTGTTGCTTAGTGTTTTATTAAAAAAGAAAACAAAAAATATAGCTCAAAATTGGAAATAGTCTTTCCAAAGTAATTATAATTAAAATTTGCGTAAATATTTATGAATATTGTCTCTTTTGCTTCGGTGATGCCGTTGTTTATCTAAATTTAATATATTCATTGATATTTAAATAAGTAAGTCGAACCAAATTTTATGTTATAGGGTTGTCCGAAGTCATTTTTGTAACGCTTTAAAATGACCAGTTTTCCACTTTGGACTAATAAGCGATAATCTCACTTTTTAATTTGGATACATACTAACTTACACTCCCCGAAGTATTTATAAGACCAAAATAGTTTTTTATATTTCTATGGAACTACAAGTGCAATCCCAGAAATATTTGGCACACATATGAAGACAAGTAAGGCAGTTTTTTATATGTAAAAAAAGTTGGTTCCGTTTCTCCTGCGTAAAAATAACGGGACTTTTACTTGAGCTTCGAACGAAATAATTATAAGACCAAATATTTTTATTTTTTTTTTTAACGTTTTCTACCTTTTTTTAAGGCCTCACAATATGTATTCAAATCTTAAAACTAAAAACTAAAGACTACTTTATCTCTAATGAGAGCATGCCCAAGTGAATCATTTGTCTTCGCTAATAACGGGGTGGAAAATCGGCTCTACGAAGCCTTGAATTTGGTTGAACTTCAGTAAGAAGTCTTGCAAGCGGGTTGGGGTGAGTCTGCAATTTTACAATGTATTTTTCACTGCTTTTTTTAAACTCGTCTTTTACAAATGGAACCTCTAAATCTCTATGAATATTTTCACTTCTTATATACCATGGTGCACCCGTCATGGTTCTAAGAATTTTTGATTGGGCAATCTGTATAATATCGATACTCGTTTTACTGGCTGTACCCCATAATTGGATACCATATGTCCAAATTGGTTTTAAAACGGTTTTATACAGGATGACTTTATTGTCAAGGCTTAGTTTTGATTGGTTATTTATTAACCAGTGAATGCTAGAAGCTTTTAACTTCATATGAAGTCTCTTGGTTTCTATATGACGACGCCACGTTAGTCGCCTATCTAAATGTATACCAAGGTGTGTAACGTGGTCTGACTGGGGTATACTTATGTCATTAAGTTTAACAGGAGGGCAATTTCCTCTTCTGAGGGTGAATGTAACGTGGTTACTTTTCAATTCATTTACTCGTATACGCCAGTTTTTCAACCATGTCTCCACACGTCGGAGTTAAATATCAAGTTGGCTAGATGCTAAGTGTGGGTTTTCGTGGGAACTGAGTATTGCCGTATCATCAGCAAACGTAGAAACAGTCAGTCCATCGCTCACTGGTAAATCAGAAGTGTAAATTAAGTACAAGGTAGGTCAAAGAACACTTCCCTGTGGTACTTAGAGTAGTGTCAGGTGTCACTCCCAATACAAAATTATTTGTTTGGGGATTTGGTTGAAAGACAGAGCTTAAATAGTGTGCAAATAAATTAGCCTTATCTTCTGAACTACGGGCCCAAGTACCGTCAGCCTTCCTTAAAGGATTTTGTGCCTCTACCGGTGGCTTAATATCTTTCGTTGCCTTCTATAGGGAAAAATTAGTATATTTATTATTTGTTAAACTTTCAATGTATTTTCTACTTTGAAAGTTTAACAAATAATAAATATATAAATTATATCATATTATATTATCATAAAAATATATTTGTCCCACTGTACCAAAAATTAACTCTGATCTAACCCTGTACAGCCTTTATTAATAATACGAAAAAAAAATTTAAAAATTTTGAAAACATATTCCATTTTTTTAAATATTTAAAATACTTCGTCATATTTGGTCTTATAATTATTTTGTTCGAAGCTCAAGTAAAAGTCTCGTTATTTTTGCGGAGGAGAAACGGAACCACCTTTTTTTACATATAAAAAACTGCCTTACTTGTCTTCATATGTGTGCCAAATATTTCTGGGATTGCACTTGTAGTTCCATAGAAACTATTTTGGTCTTATAAATATTTCGGGGAGTGTATGTGATACACAGAGGTTTTCAGTTATATTCAAAACGTTTGTACAATATTTTTTGAATATCGTAGATTTACTTAATCCAGATTTAATTTGAGCATAAAATGTCTTTAAATGGTTTAGTTATACCAAAATCATATTTCAATATCTTTAGTATCAAAACTACAGTATAAAAGATACTAGCATAGATTACACTGGTCGACAAAAAATACAACACCATATACGAATAGTTGGACTTGATGTATTTTGATGTGCTAAACACGAATTTGCTTTCAGTTTTTTTCTATCAGGTCTGGATTTTTTTTTATGGGCGTTTTTATTGATGCACAAATCATGATTGCGAAATTCCATCTAGTCCACATATTTTTTTTTTTATAATTGAAAAATAACCATTTACTACGTGTTGTAATTTAATCATATATTCGGTTCTTTTTACTAAATACATTTTTTTTAATAAAATTCCAATTTGATTCTACTAAAATTTTGAAACATTGTTTTTATGCAAAATTTTTTAGAAAACTAAAATTTAAACATCCTTTAAAATAGTTAAGAAAGGAAATAATTATAATATTTTTTACTCGAATTATTCGATTAATCGGCATAATTGGCTTGAATAAATTTTAACTTAAAATTCTTGATTTTAATTTGTCAATAAATCGAAGAAATAATATTCGAGAGAATACCCTAGTTATTAATATTTGTTTCAACAGTGTGAAACATGATATAAAAAATACAAGGTAGTTTCAATTAATTTTTTTTTCAAAACATTAACATTTGACAAGAAACGGGTTTTGAAGTTTTAGTAAAAAATCATGCTACCATATTCAATTAAAAATTGTTTGTATTTGTTTATTCTGTTATAAAATAAAAATTGTATATAAATATTTATCATTTTAGGTTCGCAATTTTCAGTTTAATATTGAAATTAAAGTTTCACTCGTGTATTAGTTATATTTAAAACGATAAATTAGAAACGGAAGCAAATGCTTACAAAAATTCTACAACTATTGCCGATGATCCTTCTATAGCGGCAGACAAAAGTTATAAAGAGGCGCATGAAACTCTTGTCGTCCATTTTCATGGACCCAGCAACTTGATGCCTGAAGAGGAGGATGGCGTTTAGATTGAAAACCGGGAGAAAAACGAGCCAAAGCACCACCAAAACTACTCCAGCAGAAAAAAATATGAGATTAGAAAAAATAAATTAAGAGGAAGACAATCTTAAAAGTTGTGAACAGGAAGTTAGGAATTAAAGAGATAGAAAACACGACATGAAGAAGAGCTATTGAAAGTTGTGGAATAATCCAGGATTGTTCTGTACAATTCTATCAAACCAACTAAAAAATTTAGCAAAAAGATATAAAATTACCCATTGTTATTTAATGCTAAAAATAGCTTCCTTATTGAACTAAAATTCTTTTTTTTTATCATGACATTTTTGTTCTTTTCCTCAGCGTGGCAACGTCTTTTAAATTGTTTACAAAGAAAATAAACTTCAATAAACCCGTTTCTTGTCAAATAATTTGAAATGGAACTACCTTGTATTCTTTATTATATCATGGTATGAAATAAATTTTTTGGAAGATAATAAATATGTACAGTAACACTTCCAAAAATAAATTTGCAGCTTCTGAGGCTAAAAAAAACAATTGCTTTTAAACTCTTTTTTGGTTATAATAATTATAGGATACCCCAAAATCGGATAGAAGTATTATTTTATAAGCAAAAAAGTAGACCTTCAATTCCCTGAAGGCTATTTCAGCTGAATTTTTTTGGTGAAAAAGGTCCGTAAAGAGTTTATCTTCGTTTTGTGCAAGACAAATTTTCGGAAAGAATTGCCGAAAATTTCCTACAGAACTTATACAAAATTTGAAGATACAGTTAAAATTTGTTAAAAAAAAAAAAAAAAAAAATTTACCAAATGTAAAGGCGGAAAAAATGGAGAGATATATTATTTTCTGGTGAAATGAAAACTAATCTGTTTGGAAACGACTTCCAAAGAAGTGTCCGTCGCCCTGTAGCGAAAAATTCCAGGTTAAATTTACAAAGATGGTTGTTTCAGAGTAAGGTGAAAATATAAAGGTTTGGGAATGCTTTTAATTGAATTGAAATGGTCCTATTTATCACACTGATAAATACAATAGATGCATATGGGTACTGGGATATATTGGAAATTGTTATGTTTCCATATGCCGTAGAGTAATGTCATTTACATGGATCATTCGAGCAAGATAATGGTCCCAAACAAAGTTTTATGTTAGTTAAGAATAGGTTCTCTTAGAGTAACGTCCATGTTTTAAGCTGGCCATGTCTAACACTATATGATTTAGATCCGGAGTCAATCCCTGTTGAAAGAAATTTTCAAAAATAGAGAAAAATTCAAGTTTAAAATGAAAAATAAAAAAAAAAAACGAGAGGAAAAGATATAGTCGACCATATGATGCCCTACACCATTGCCTATGTGTACCAAAATTCGGGAAGGGGCCAATTATAGACATATACTTGTATTAAGTGTAAACTAATAAATACTAATACAGAATATTACGTCGATACTAAGATTCACATGTATTTATTCACTTTTGGCTGATTGGGTCTTATATGGGAGCTATGGTAAATTATGGACCAATCTTCATAAAATTTTGCACTGTCATTTATACTTATAAAAATGTTATTTGCGTCTAATATTAAGTTGATACTAAAATTTTTATGGGATTTATGCACGTTAAAGTGATTTTCGAAAGAAGGGTTCATATGGGAGCTATGGTCAATTATGGTCCGATCTTTGGCATACATATTTATGCTTACATAAAACTTATTTGTGCCAAATTTCATTAAAATATTTCTATTTTTAAGTTATTTATGAGTGCTAAAACTCTATTACGGGAGGACATTTGTATTCGACTCAGAAAGTGATTCTGAGTCGAACGGTATACTTTAGTGGATTGTTTCTCTGCATTACAATATTTGCACAAACACATAATACCCCAAACACTTATGGTGGTGTAGGGTATAAAAAAATGGTGCAAGACTCCATTGGAAACTTGTCAGAAGCTGATGACTAGTATGTCCAGCAGAATGTAGAAAATTGGCCAAAATAAGGATGGATGTACAAGATGTTAGTCTTTTCTTAACATTGCCTAACAACTTGTATTTTTTATTTTATATATGGGCAATTCTCTTTTTACGTTTGCCTTTATGAAACCGACCTTCAACTTCGAATATTTTTTTAAATTCTGAGTTTTTTAAACAACTTTTAATGCAATCATGTAAACAACACTTTTTACTGTGACAGAAAAAAAATTCAAGACTTGAAACGATTCCATGTGGTGCAGGCAAGCATCAAAAGTCAAAAATAATATCCAATAATAAATATCCAATTCTTCTAATGTATACTATAAACACTTGTAGAAAAGGACCAGCATGGATTTAATTAGCGTGCCATTAACCAATGTCAAATTGTGTTGTGCAAAAGTCGTGAAACCAAATTTTTAAAAATTTTAAAATTTTGCAGTTTTTTCATTGGGGATTTTACGCCGTTTGGGATATTTCAAAACTTAAAACATAGCCTAAAAGCTCTTCAAATTATGCATCATTTGACATATATTTCGATAATGTGCCCTCAATAGAAATGCTGTAGCAGGTACCCAAACTTGGAGAGAAAAAACGTGAATGGCTCCAAGAGGCGTCTTTTTCGCGAGGCACACTCGCAACATTATTTCAGTTAAGCTAGAGTATAGCGTTATCAAAGAAGGTTTCCAAATGACATTTAAAAATCATTGTGGCGTTTTAAAATATTAATTTGTTAAACGTGTATAGCTATTTTAAAGAATTCAGCAATTTTGCATATTTTGTTATAGCGGATTTTGGCGTTATAAATCAATTTTAAACTGAAATAAGTTCATGTATAAAGTTTTACTTACGCATTTTTTTTTATTTGTTTAGCTATCTTTTCACTTTCTTAATTGATTAAAATATGTATGACCTAATTTTTAGTTTTTTTAATGAAAAAAAAAAAAAAAGTTTTTTTTTCCTTAAATAAAGCGAACTTAGGTGTATCTATTATTTTGAGCCGGTGCGTACATTTAAAAACGTATGTTTCCTGTTCCAAATTGTTTATACAATTAATACAAAATGTACTTATATAACCTAATCTCTAAAAAAGTAAAAATATTTAAGTCTTTTGATAACCACGAAAAGTATTAAGGAACTTTTGCTGTTATTTTGTTGAAATTAATAAATCAACTAAAAATCAATTGTCACCATTTTAATGATACGCCTTGAAATATGTTTAATAAAAGTTAGTGTTAGCCATTTCGACTAAGGAAGGCTTTAGAGGGGTAAAAATATCGAAGCATTTCCAGGGTGAATAATTATTTTTAACAAAGTGAAAATAAATGAGTTTTTAGCGGGAAAAATGTTAAAAATTTTACAAATTTTAAAACATTTTTTATTTATCTTTAAATTAACCTTAAACAGAATTGTTTTTAAAAAATGGTATAAACATAGTTTTAAGAGAGGTACTTCAAAAGAAATGAACAAGAAGTATAAAAGTAGAACTACTGTTCATTGACAACAGAATGTTAAATTCATAACTTTCTCATTATCTCTTTTGTTGGGTTATTTTGCAAAATTGTGTAAGACTAATATATGTAAAGACTGTTTTACACTATTATACTGTGTATTAATATCAGAGTTTCATTTTCTATAATACATATAAAAAAATGTATTAAGAAAAGTATTATTAAATGTCATATTTTTTACTTTCTTTATTAAAACAGAATTGAATACAATTATAGCTACAAATCAAAAAGTGTACCGGAATTTTATTTAATATATGCAATAACGTTTCAAAATTGCAAGATTTCAACATACAAAGTATTGAAGGTATTTACACCATAATATATTTGAAAATATTTTTGGCATTAATACCTAGTATTATAGTGTAAAACCTCCTTAAGTTATTTATAACTCCTACAAGTCAAGTCTTTCTAATAAATACATGTATGTTATTTGTAATTGAAATAAATTCAGAACGAATCGTGTCAGTAGTGGTATCTTATGAATGTATTTTTTTTAACTGGTCACTTCAGTATTTAAAATTATTTCGTGACTGTATAAATATTTAAATTCATAGCACTTCTAATTAAAAATTTCTTCTATTAAATAAACGATATTTAAAACCTGCATATTAAATTCTAAAAAGTCACATTTTACAGGCATTATCGTATTGTCCTTACTTAAAATTGATAAAGGATTTTTTGCTGCCAACAATAATATATTTTTGATTAAGGTTTCACTTGAATACGTCAAGTGCACATAATATTACTTAAAAAGACCAATTTTAAATATTAAGTACGAAAATATGAAGAGAGAAAAAAAAAAAATAAAAAATGTAAAGATAAAAATATCAACCACAAAATTTTAATAATTTTGGACAAAAGAATCATTAAACCATAAGATAATGTTTAACTTTAGAACAAATTTTAAAAAAATATTTAAATAAAAGACAGAAAAGAAAAAACCAACAAGAAATTCATAGATATTAAAGATTAACGAATAGAATGAGGAGAACAAAAAACAATAATAAAAAAAGAAAAGAAGAAAAGGTCACATTAAAAAATGTTTATTAAAAATATGTCTACTTTTTTTGAAGCGTAATACGTAAGCAGGAAGTAAAGGTCTTTTTGTTTTCTACATCCATATTTATCAATATAACTGTATTTTCTATATATTAAACCCTTTCATTAGTGTTATTTTTATAATAGGGCTTTCATTTTGTTAATTTTAAAAATATTTACAGATTGCCTACGTTAACACACCCGTCCACTCATATAACTGCTGATTCTACAAATATTAAATGTTTTAGATAAAAAACAAACTTGATGACAAGGTTTTCTTTAAAGTTAAAGAAAAATGCCCAGAAATTTAAATATGAAAACCAACCCAAAATGTACATAAATATGTAGAACATAAAGCTAATTTGTATATTTTTTTCAGACATTTAAATTCATACTTGTAAGCGTTATGAAACCAACATCACTATACTTTAATTCCCCTTCTTTAACAAATATTTTCCACAAATTTGATGAGTTGGTTTAGAAGGCAGCTAAAAAAAAAAAAAAATTAAATGAATATAATAAAAGAAAATGAAGGGACTAACAAGCCAAATTATGGCAATTAAGTGACAGTGTTGCATGCCACAAAATAACGGAAATACTTATTGCTGATGTTTGTGTATGATATATACACAGCCATACATACACACACATACATACATGCTTATATACGCATACATTTATAGGCCTTTTTAAAAAATAAGCTAAAATATAAAAAAATAAAGGAAAATATTATGGTACAAAAAACGCGTAATTTAGAGGAAAAATTAAATTAACTTGACGCAACATAATTTAAAAAGGACCTTTTTTCTTTTCTTCTTATTTCTGTTCTTTCTATTATAAAATTTATAAGAAAAAATATAAATTGGCTTTATTTTTTTTTCATTTGGAGAGGATTTGAGGGTGAATATGGCCTTTTAATATTTTTTAAAGTAGTTATAACAAAACATGTTTTTTTTGAAAAAGAAAAACTATTTTTTATTTATTTTTTAAGATCAACTTTTGTTGTTATTATTGTCTTAGTTGTTTAAAAGTAGATTTTTATAAATAAATTTTCTGTTAAAAGTCTGCTAATTATAGTTAGTCATTTTAAATAGAAAACAAGTTAAAAAATATAGTTGGTTAAACACCGATTTTTACTTACATAAAACTTATACATATGTATATGTAATAGGGTGGTCCAAAATTTTTTTTGCGAGCTACATTTAAAAGCACCTAAAATTATTTAGAACAACTTGTACAAATTTCAACTTCCTACGATAATTGAAATAAGATGCTGTATTGCCATTTATGTATATCGATAATCCTAGAATAAATCTTAAAATTTTTTCTCATCAATTTTAATGATTTATAGATCAAGCAATAACTAAGAAAAAATATATATACCCATTTTTTATTTTTTAAAAAAAGCTAACAGGAAGTATAAAACCTTCATTTTATTTAAAATAACTCATATTATAATGATTATTATAAGTTTGATTTATATATTATTAATTTTGGTGAGAATTTTTTGTAAACTATTTGTTCTGGCTACTAATTTTAATTTTATGGCATTTGATACATAAAAGGCAAGTATACTAAATTTCTATGGCCAAAAACAAAAAACTACATAACTTGAGTTTTTGTTTCCGAGTTTACATTGGTCCTCAAACTATCTGTACAAAATTTCGTATGAAAAGTATGAAACGGACACCCTGTGTTTCTAGTTTTTAGCCCATAACTTTTTTGTTTATTAACCGATTTTACCAATTTTCAATACCAAACAAACCTTATATAAGACAAATATTTGTGCCAAATCGTCTCCCTACGTTGTCCCGTTCGAGCCCTACCCTGCTTTCAACAGACGGACGGACATAGCTAGATCGACTCATAATCTAACCAGGATCTAGAAAATATATACTTTGCGGGGTCTTTAATAATTTCTTCGACATGTTACACACGGAATGACAAAATCAATATACCCCCCATCTTTTTGATGGTGGGTATAAAAACGGAAAAGTAATAAAAATGAATTATGTAGTTTTTCCTTTTTGCTACAGATTTCATTAAATTATTTTAAAAATTGCGAAATTGTAGTTTGAAAACAAAACTTTCATTGACGGTCGGATAGATGGACATCGTTAAATCGATTCAGAAAGTGATTCTTAGCTGACAGGTATACAGTAAGGTGAATCTAAGACCCGTATTTTGGTGTGTTCCAAACATCAGGACAAACCTATAACACCCACCCTAATAAACACATTTTCGATTATTTTTATATCAGAAAAGAATTTTCGAAAAAAATTTTAATTAAATTATACAGAGTTACAAAATGAAAACAAATTTCACGAGGTTTCTCAGTCAATTCGGATACACGGTATTAATAAGTATTAAGCCTCTAATCCACTTTTTTCGAATTGACTCCACTTTTTTTGAATTGACTCTCGCGATAAATCTCGATTTGTAAAATTAAGGAGGCTGCACTATATATTGAAGCCTATCTCGAAAACAACTTCTCTGATTTTGTTCAAAAAAAAAAAAAAAAAAAAAAAAAAAAATTCCAAATAAAATTATCTCCAAGTCGTCTTTACATTATTTTTTAATACGGCCAACAGTTATAGAGATATTAATCTTTTCCCATCTTTTGAGAAAAAATTAAATTTTATACAAAATATCAGGAAGAATTTTTTTTTTTTTTTAAATCTTAAAAATTCGAAAGTATTAAAAACTAAAATTTTTATTATTTGTTCATGCAGATAAATTTATTGCAAATAAAACAACACATATTTCATAAAAATCAATACCTAAGTTTTGATTTTATTCACAAATTAGTGAAAATACTCTTTTACAAGTTCCATAGACAAATTAAAAAAAAAATTAAAATAAAAAAATGATTTTGTGACTTTTTAAATTTTTCTATGGAACCTGTAAATGAGTGTTTTCACTAATTTGTGAATAAAATCAAAACTTATGCATCGATTTTAATGAATTATGTATTACTTTATTTGCAATAAATTTATCTTTATAATTAAAGAATAAAAATTGGGGTTTTTTACACTTCCGAGTTTTTATGATTTTTAAAAAAAAAAACATTTTTTTTTCGCAATTTTGTAAAAAATTCCAATATTTTTCAGAAAATAGACTTAGTATCTCTGTAACTATTAACCGTATTAAAATGTAATATAAGGAGTGAGGTCGAAAAATTCTTAACATACATAATATTCAATAACTTGGAAACGGTTGATCTTAGAGTTTTCATTATTTTTTTGATCATTTGATAATTTAGCACAGATTACAGAAATATATAATATTTATGGTTCTAACCACTAATTATAAAATTGTGGACCATTTTTGAAAACTCTTTCTTTGGAGATTTGATAGTTGCTTCAGTCACTTTTTTGGAACAGTGTGCACATCTTCTGTTATTTTGGGACACCTTTTTTGTGCTCTTGAATTCACTTTTCACAAGAGCTCAATATCTCTCCACTGGTCTAAGCTATGGACAATTTTGAAAATTGATCTCTCTTGGTACTAAAACTATGTAATTGATTTGGTACCACTCCAGAGCTTTCTTACCGTAGTGACATGATATCAAATGGGTCCAAAAATATGTGGACACGTTGTGCTTTCTTAAGAAAAGAAGAAGACTTTTTTGCAAATATTCCTTGATGTATATTTTGGTATTTATAGATCCGAATGTATCAAATGACTTTCCTGTTTTGCCGCAACTGCAAAAAGCTTGTTATACCATGAATTTTGTAAGAAATTTTTGCTGCTTTTGGGTCTTAAACTTATCTCCAACATTGCTTCGAGCATTAGCAATAACAAATTTTGAGACACAAGCTGCGAAGATTCTGCCAGCACCTACGTTTCTTCGTCAATTATACAGCTTGAGTATTTTTGTATGAAATTTGGTTTTAAATTCCGAGTCCTATTTTTGGCTTGTAATTATTTTTTGCAAAATTCCAGTTTGGAATTTTTTGAACTTTATATGTTATCAACTTTCCCATTAGCTTTAAATTTTCGCACCAAATAGTCGAAGAACTGAGAAAACTGAGCTGATTTTCTACCAGATGTGTTTGAGTTCCTTTCAATATGCCTTCAATTTTCTGGCCTTCCCAATATCATGTGGTCCTTTTTTCTTACCGAACTAAATTTCACATCAATAGCCAAATTCTCCTGATACTGTTTAATAACATTAGAAACGGTTTTACGGACGACATTTAATTCTGTGGCCAATTATTTGTAAGACCTATTTGGATTTTTTGAAATTTTTTAATAACTTGTAGGACGTAAATCTTTTTCGTCACTTATTTTGATGAAAATAAGGACAAATTAACATGATTGTTATTAAAAATAATAATTGAAGTATTTTTCCATGATAACTAGATCAAAAAAATTTTTGAATATTGATTCCGAAAAAAGTTATGAGCCAAAATGTGTGTTAAGATTTTTTCGATCTCACTCCTTATATAAGATAAGATATATTGATATATTTATGAAAAAAATCAGACACGTCGTTTTCGACATATGCTTCAAAATATAGTGCAACCTCCCTGATTTTACAAATCGCGATTTATCGCGAGAACTAGAGTCAATTCAAAACAAGCGCAAATATTCGGCCCGGCCGAATCTATATACCCACCATCAACTTTTTCACATTTTAAGTTATATGAGAGGAGGTAAAGTGGGCGGGCTACGCCCATTTTTTGTTTCCGAGTTTGCATTGGTCCTTTAACTATTTGAACTCAATTTCGTTGATTTTCACCTTATATGGGAGGTGGGCGGTAAAGTGGGCGGACTACGCCCATTTTTGGTTTCCGAGTTTATATCGATCCCCAAATTATATGTACAAAATTTCGCTATCGTACATGCTTCTGTTGCAGAAATATCAGAAGAAAAGTATAAAACGGACACCCTGTGTTCCTAGTCTTTAGCCCATAACTTTTTTGTTTGCAAACCGATTTTGCCCATTTTCAATCCCAAACAAACCTTATATAAGACAAATATTTGTGCCAAATTTCGTTTCCCTACGTTGCTCCGTTCGAGCGCTATCCTGCTTTCAACAGACGGACAGACGGACGGACATAGCTAGATCGACTCAGAATCTAACCAGGACCCAGAATATATATACTTTGTGGGGTCTTAGATGATTCCTTCGACATGTTACACACGGAATGACAAAATCAATATACCCCACATCTTTTTGATGGTGGGTATAAAAAGTGGATTACAGGCTTAGTACTTATTAATACCGTGTATCCGAATTGACTGAGAAACCCCGTGTCGAAGAATCAGTGTTTCCTTGTGTTATTTATTATTTTAATTAATTTTCTAATTGGGTTACATTTTTTTTAAGTAAACTGAGCTATTAATAAAATATAAAGAAAAATTAAATTTTGTCTGTAAAAATATAGAAATAAAATAAATTTAAGTCAATTTCCAAAAATGTTCATCTCATTATATATAAGAAAAAAGCAGTAATAATAAAATCAATTATTCTAGTTATTAATATTATCATTTTGATGATTGGAGCAAAATCAATTAAAAATTAATTAATATAAGCAATTTCGCAATTGAAGTCCATTTTCACTTTTTTCTGTGTATATTTTAAATTTTTTGGCAATAGACATTTTTACATTCCAATATCGGTGTGAAAAATATAGCAGAAAAAGTAAGAAAATTAATTTAATGAAATTTTTGAATTTTTATTTTTTTTTTGGGAATTGTGGGATTTCTGTTTACAAATCTAAAAAAATTAATAACACCTGAAATTAAGCATCAAAAACTCAAGTGTAAAATTTCATTCAAAAATACTTGGGAATAAATTTTAATGTTAAATTCATACATTTTATGCAAAAATGTATAATATATATGATATTTTTTTTCTGTGAAATTACATAGATCTGTCAGAGAAATTTTATATTCATTATATATCATTGTTTAGGAGATTGTGTATTATTTTCGAGCCAGTCAAGTGTTTGATTTCAATAATAACAATATAAATTAAACCAGTAAATTATAAATTAAGATTCAACACATACATACTTTGTATTTATCAACATTTACAAAAATTTAATTTCCAATAAATTTAATTTTTTTTGCTAAAATATTTTAAGGCCCCCCAACAGTAATTTTATTTAAGGCTAATCACATTCTGAGTACGCCAGTTAATTGTCATTAAAAAAGTGTAAAAACAACGGTCAATAATAATAAATAATACCTTGTATACATTTATTAAACCCAGCAAATAATTTGTTATTAAAAAAAAAAATGCTGATTTTTATATTTTGTTTATTATTTTTATTTTTATGTTTATTTTAAAATAATATCAGTATAAATTGCCCATTTTAAGATTTTTTGAAGCAGAAAACAGAAAAAGAATTATACTTATATCCATATATTAAATTTTAATTAAAAAATTTAAATGGTTGTTTCACTTATTTTAAAATTGTAATTAAAAATGCTTAAGGAAATTTTTAATAAAGGTTTATTTAAACTGTTTTCGAACCTATTTTAATTAAATTACTGGATGGTATATATATTTTAAATGTATACAAATTTTAAAGTTTTATTATAAATTTAAAAAGTTTAAACATTTTAAATATAAAATAAATAATAAATATTTATTGCGTTTTAAATATATTGTTTATATTTATATAAAAAAATAAAACATTTACAATCATTACAGTCAGTGATATAACAAAATTTAATGATAGTATTTCGATTTTTATGCTTATTGTACTTTACTTATGTTGTTGTTCTTAGAGGGGATTGTACAATAATAAATTGTAATACAATTTGAAAATGAAGAGAAAATAAGAAAAATCAAATCTATTTGTTGGAAATTGATTGTTTTTTGTGTCTTATAAAAAGGGATAAGGTCGAATGTTAAGTGCGCTATGTTTTACGAAAACTGTGAACATAAACATTAATAAACCTTGAAAATTTTAGTCATAGATATTATTTTTTAAATTCAATCTGAAATATTTTATCAGAAATAAGTAACTACATCTAGAAGAGTTTCTTTTAAAATTCAAATATTTTATGCACACACATATGTACTTATATATCAAAAATGTTTATTGTAGCTATCTTCTAAGACACAATCTCTTTTTTTCAGCTGTTAAAGGCTTTCAAAATGTTGTAAATTTTCCATTACATTTGGCAGTGTGTTTTTTGTGATGTTTCTTCCTAGCTTTCCTTGTAAGTATTATTTTTGTTTTTTCTACTAAAAGTTTTGTAATCGCAACTGTGATTTATTTATATTTTACCATTCGTCGCTTGTTTATCCTTCAGGCATGTGTGTATGTATGTGATGGTCATTTTATTAGAGGATTTTTAATGGATTTTTTTGTTTTACTTTATTTTTTTTTGGCGTTGATTTCTTGGCATGACAATAAAAATAATTTTTATTACCAATAGCCGTTAATACGGATAAATAGACTAACTTTAAATTGATATGGTTCATAAAATCGACTGATTTAAGCTTTAAAAATAAAGTTGACTGCGGATGGAAAATTAAACTAGAAAAATATATCTTTAAAATTTTAATTTTAAAACGTTGTCATGAAATTAAGAATATGTAAATTTATTCACTTATTTCAATTCTAATCGGATTTTGAAAATTACTAAAATTTATTTCGATATAAGGAAATAAATTACTAAAATCTCCACACAAGAGAAGTAAAGACATAGTGTACGTTATAGGCCCTATTAAGGACATCATAAATGAGTTTTAAAAATTTTCAATACATCCTCAAAATTTTAGTTATTCGCAAAAAACTGTTTTTGGATAGGTTTTTATATAAACGTATTTCTAATCCAGTTATTCTTCTGTTTGTGTTTCCTTTTTAGACCTCTTTGGAAAATAAGTCATGCCCATAAAAAATCGCTACGTGATAGGAACAAGGTGAAAGCAGATTCTTATTTGGCTCGTCAAATTCTATCTAGTCCATCTATTTTTGTTTAAAAAAGATAGAAAAAATTTGTTTTTTCCCACCACTGTATTTCTATTTCATTGTAGGTATACATGGGTATTTTTACTTAACTGAGAATAAAATCAAGATTTGTGCATTAATTTTGATGATAGATACCTTTTTTTATTTTCAGCATTGGCAGCTTTAAGATAAAGATGATTAACTGACCTTTTTGAAATTTTGGTATTTTCATTTATCAAAAGAAATATTAATAACAAAAAAAAATCTTAAATTTTGCATAAAAAAGATTTTTTCGGACACTAATTTCGAAATTTCTGCTGAGCACATAAAAAAATGTGAGGGTGGCTTGAAGACATTTTTAGTCTACGTCTTTTGGTGTATCACTTGTGTCCATAGTATGGTGAAATATACTAGAGTAATATAAACTAAAGTAATTATAGGCGAAATATAAAAATAAAATCCGGACTTGACTTAGCGCATCAAAATCCATCAATTCCAAATATCCGTCTTTGGGGGAGGATTTGTTTTTTGTCGATCAGTGTTATGAGAGCTTCAGAAAGCTCTGGAAAGAGGAAAAATGCTTAGAATAGTATAAATAAATCTGATTATAACCGCTCTATGATAAAAATCTGGCTCCGTTAGTATTTGTAGGATGAAATGCTTTATAAGTGAGCCAAATTTTAATTTTCTACGTTATCTGGAAGTTTCAGAAAGCTCCGAAATGAAAAAAAGCTTAAAAAATTACACATTTATACATAAATCCACGTACTTATATCTTCCTGATAGACATTTCAAACTCTGTCTGCGTTAGAATTTGTAGGACGAAAAGTTTTATAAGTAAGCCGAATTTTAACTTTTTACCAGGTCTGGGAGCTTTAGACAGCTCTAGAAAGAGAGAAAAAATCCTATAGAAGACATCGTTTTTTTCTAAATACAATAGCATTTCAAACTTTGTAAGGACGTTCTTCTGCTTTCTGAATAAGTTTAAAAATCTTAAATTGACTTAAAATGTATAAAGCTAAAAAATCTATAGTACAAGAACTACTATAAAAACGTGGTTTTCGGCGTTCTTAAAATTTAGGGGATGTTTCGAAATTTGTTTATATTGTTTTATTATGTCCTAAAAAAGGTCTATAGCCCAGATTAGATAGTTTTCCAAGTAGAAATAAAAAGTGCCATTTTGTAACAGTGTTTAATTACTAAAGTCTCTTAAAACAGTGTTGCCAAATAAGTTTATTTTTTTATTACTTATTACTATGTTCTACAGTATTTATTATTTTATTCAAAAGAGTTTCAGAGTAAAATTTTTACTTTTGATGTCCGTGGCGCTTCGAATCCTAAAATCTGTGTTTTTATAAATTCTGAACAAATGATTTAAAAAGATGATTGCAATTCTAGAGATTGATAGCAATAGATTATATAAAGACTGTAAATAAGGGAAAATTTAGAGATAAATAGTGTTAAATAAAAAATATGGTATTTTATTTTTCAAAATATGTTAATTCAAATAAAATAAAAAATTCAGATACAAAGAACTAAGTAGTATCTCATACAAAAGTCATGCATGGATTTTAATGAAAAATACTGTGAGTGTCAAAAAAAGTAAACAGCTATATACATCTCACAAGGCTTCGTTTAAAACGGCCTTGTGAGATGTATATAGCTGTTTACTGTATATAAATAATGATATAAAAAAAAGTGATATGCCAAAATTCTTTGGTAATTAGGTAGAAATTGAACTCTTAAAAATAATTTGCGAAAATAAATCCGAATAACGATATAATTGAATTTTTAAGAAAATATACCAATTTTTACACGTCAAAAAAGAGTACAGTTGTACCTTCCTTTTATAAAAAGGTCAGTGAATTGTAAAAGTGGGAAAAGAAATTATATTTTTTTAGTTTTGGTTTCAGGGAAGGACCAAATTATAATCTTAAATGTGTATCTTGCTTTAAAACGAAGTAAAAAAGAGATTGTTTAACAATAGAAAAACAAACTTCAATTCAAACTCGAAAAATAATATCAGATTTATATGGAAAAGGAAAAGTCCTTGCGTGAAATTGCAAAAATCGTTTCAACGAATTATTGCGTAGTAATAAATAAATATACCAAAGATCATACTGCAGATAATTTCCATCGGGCAAGATGGTCAAATCATTTACAGACACAAAGAAAAAAGCTATAGTTTGCGAAGTCATAGAAAGTCCTTCTTCTAGTAAACACGGAAAATATTGCAAAGATGGAATGAAGGCGTCAATGTCACATGTGTGTTTGAGATAGTTGAACATGATCGAGACTCGGTAATGGTCTGAGGACGTCTGGAGGTTTTAGGAATCAGTAATTTCATATTTATAGAATCGAAAATTAAATGGAAGATCATATAAATAATTTTAAATATAATATGGATCCTAGTGTGTGAAAATTTAGCTTATTGTACAACTGCTTATTCCAAAATGACAAAGATCCCAAGCATTTTTCCAAAATTGTGAGTGAACGGTTGCTTTATCGTACTCCCAAACCTATTTGTAATGCTGTGAAGTCCCCAGACTTTAATCCAATCGGGCATCTGTTGGAACATATTGGCAAAAAATTAGAAACCTATTTGTAATGCTGTGAAGTCCCCAGACTTTAATCCAATCGGGCATCTGTTGGAACATATTGGCAAAAAATTAGAAAAAGTACCATTATTTGCAGTGATCTCTAGCTGGCATTGCAGAAAGAGAGAGAAAATATCACCGAATTTTGCCAAAAAACTTGTCGACTCGTTGCTTAGGATATTAAAGTATATAATAAAGTCAAATGGAAAATATATAAAGTATTAAATAAATTTTTTTTGCATTTAATTATTAAACTGTTTACTTTTTTTTGACGCGTAAAATAGATATTTATTCACAAAAAGTGCATTATTTTTTAATGTGCTGCTGTTTTAAAGTTTTTTTCTTATGAAATCCATATTTAGTTAGTTACCAAACAAATCTGCATTAATCTTTTCCATATAGCAATTTTAATCTAAATATAAAATAACTATATTTTTAAGAATACTTGCTGTTTACTTTTTTTTTTTGACGCTCACAGTATTTCGTTTTATTGGTAACATATTTAGCTTTATGAAAAAGAATAAAGTAATAATTTTTGTTGTTTTAGATTTTCTGCAATTTTTAAAAAATAAAAAATTTAAAATTTTGTATTAAATTTTATATTTTTTTGACATAACCTTTTGAAAATCTCTTTCAATATTGGACATATTAAAAATTATATAACCAAAACTTGAAGGTGATTTAGATATTAACAAGGCAACCAACCAAAAATATGCAAAATCATATTCTTCTCGTGCTTCAAATGAACCAAACTGTTAATTTTGTATTTTTCCTTTTGAGTTAATTTTAAAAAATTGGAATCAATTTGTTACACCTCATTTTTACATTAAAAAAAACTTATTCCTGAGCATATTTTAGCAATTTAAACGGAATATTTTTGCATATTTTATACTAAAGAGCATATTTTGCATATTTCACTCTTAAAAAATTAGAATATTTTCTTACTAATTTTCCATTAGAGAATTTTTCTTTTCACTGTATAAATCTGTTCTCAGAAAATGAATTGTATTTTCAAATATGTAAGTTTATGAAATTCGTTTGCCCTTTTCTATTCTTTTTCAATATCATAAATATTTTCCTAAAAAACAATTTTGGCAAAAATTCTAGCAATTTAAATTTCATTTAAACATATTTCACAACAAAGTACCAATTTGAACTAAATATAAAAAAAAAAAATAATAACAATAAAATGTTCAACCATGCTAAAAATCATGTATAATTGAATGAAACATTCAATTTGTTAGTAAGATTGAAAAAAAAGCAAAAACAAAAATTATTTAACACAATGGAATTGAAAAAAAAGCAAAAACATAAAATCACAAAACATAAGAAAATTACATTTCATTTTGTTACATTTGTAAAATCCACAAAATTGGACATACAGAAAAATTGTTTAAAATAACAAACCTAATAAAGCTGAATTTCTATCTAAATACATACGTTAGTTCTTGAACATAAAAAATAAAAAAAAAATAATGGATACAACATAGATCTTAGAGTATTATAGTTAAAATACGACACTGTGTGCCTCTACATTGAAAAAGAAAAGGTTATTTATTATTTTCTTTATTATTAAAATTTTCCTGTATTTTTGTCTTTATTGTTAAAATCATGTGAAACAGTTTGTACACATATTGTAGGGTATTAAAAAAATAAATAAATACATTTATTTTATCAACTTTATGACTTTTGGTCATTCATCTTACCTACTACATATACATATGGATATTGACATACAACAACATTTATAAATTCCAGTTTAGTTGAACAATTATGAAAGTAAAAATTATACACATACAATTGCATAAAAATTCCTAACAAATGTCATTTCTATAAAGAAAAACATACTTTTCAATGTTTTTTTTTTTTTATTATGAAAGTAATAAAGGAAATTTTTCAATATATTCATTCAAATATCTATAAGCATTTATAACTACATATGTATGTATGCATATGCTTTTTTTTTGGCAAGGAACCAAAGTCTTGAAATGTATAGGTATTTTTTTCATAATTTTTTGGTTGCAATTCTTGAATAACCTTTTGCTTCTTGAAATCATAGAATTTTTTGTTTATATTTAGAGTAACCAGTTAATTTAAAAAGGTACTACAAGTAAATATTCATAGAAAAGTCAACTGGTACCCCAACATTTTTAGTTCGCTCAGCAAAACAAAATTACTCTCCTCTCATGTATATTTAGTTCTGAAAAAAAAATATTAACACATACAAAGTAGTAAGTTTTTTTGACAGCCGAGTTAAGTATTTTTTTGTAAGAGATTTGGTCTTATAGTTCACTTTTCTATGGTCATAAAACTAAATTAGAAAGGATATATAATTTAAATTGATTGTTTATTAAACAAAAAAATTTTTATTTGTAATTAATACAATTGCTATACTTTGAAAAAGGTTTTCAGATTTGGTTTATGTTAATATCTCTTTACGATGTAGACTGATTTTAATGGTTCAAGACTCTAATGAAAGTCAACTGACCCTCCTTAAAATAAATATAAATTTTCAATTTAAAAATACACCTTCGACTATAACTTTTTTAAGTTTATTTAAATGTAATATCTTTAGTACAATTTAGTGAAATTTTTTTATACGCTGCTCATTGGTAGAAACGCCAAAAATTGCGCTTAATTCTGGGAAGAGGTAGAGCGCATTTTTTATTATTTTGTTGTAATTATTATATCATTAGTACGTCAAATAAATATTTTCTGAATTTATATTTGAGGTAGTCTGTAATTTGCCGTTTAAAGATAATCTTATGAAATTTGGAAAGTAAGCTTTTCTTGGGCCAATACTACAACATGTTAAAATTAGTTGTAATAGAACACTTATTTCACTGAGACCCATATACAATTTTCCTGGAAATGGGTAAAATGCTTATAAATGTCTTAAATATGTCTGTGTTTTCTTACATTTTTTATCAGGTGAGTTTTGTCCAAGAAAAAATCGGTCTAAAAGTCATTTTTCCGCACATAATTCTTTTATAAATCTTCGTATAAAGATAAAATGAAGTACAAATAAAGTATATTTAAGTATTAGTCTACCATTCAAATTTTACAAGGATCGAACCATAATTGAACATGGATAAGGCAAAACCTGCACGACTGCATTTTTCTTACTCATGTCATTGGAATGCATCTCTTGTAGCCAAAGAACTAATATTCAGACGAATGAACACATTTACAATAAAGAAATAAATAAATTTGTGATAAATTTTTAAAGAAATAATTTAAATCTTATGTTCAAACAAAAGGTTTTCGTAACCCCTTTAAAATTTTTTAATGGATCCACTGTGGATCGCAGACCATTGTTTTAGTGTTAACAATTTTAGTTTTATTAAATATACAAATGTTTCTGTACTATAGTTCGTTTGCCCTACAAATTTAAGTATTTGAATTGTGTCTAATTTTTTGGAAACATAGTTGTTTATGAACTAATTTGGTTGAAAAAAAAACTGAAATTTTATAAAATTATTTATGACCGATCTATATAAAAATAAAAATCAGTAGCTTACACAAGGGCTTCAAAAATTTAAAAATGCATTTTGGTCTATATCTCGGATACTAATGGACCGATTTTTCAGCAAAAATTTAAAAAAGATTTTGAATTTTTCGTGCAAAAACGAAGTCACTAGCTTGTATAGGAGCGTAAAATAGCCGACAACAAATACGATTTTTGGGAGTATATTACCGATATCTCAGTTCATTTTCAACCGATTTTGCTCATTTGTATTATCGTTCTTCTAAGGAATATTTCCTACAATTTGAAGTATAAATAAATAAGAAATATATCCGATAACTGGGGATTTCTAAAAACTGATTTCAACAGACAGACAGACATTTTTATATCGACTTTTAAATGAACAAATAAGTACGTTTTGTTCTGTGGATTCTCATTTGTTGTTTTTAATAAACACTATAGCGTATGAGTAATATAAAATTTTTATTAAAATTATTATCATACGCCTAATAGCTGGGTTTAGTTTTAAAGTAAAATTTATTGCATACTTTTAGGTTTTTATGGTTTCATAGGCAAAAAAAAAAAAAACATAAAAATAAATATAAATACAGTCAAACACTGTTATAACGAACTCGTAGGGACCTAAAAATTTAGATCGTTATATCCATCAAATACCAAATTTTTTTTTTGGCTGTATTAATGATTTTGATTAATTAATGATGAATATTTTTTTTTCATTCATCAGTAATTTTACGATTTAATAATTTTTACTAATTTAATAATTTTCTTTCTAAATTGGTATTTTTGAGATCTTTAATTTTTAATACTCTTATTATTTATACGAGCAGTATACCCGCTACTTCGTTAGTGTAGATTCTTTTTAATAAAAACCATACTTTATTATAAATTCAAATTGTGTTAAGTTTTAATTTTATAATTTATAAATTTTTGAACAATATTTCTAATAGCATAAACACAGTTCGCTTCGCTACCCTATTGTATTGAAACAAAATTCTAAAACAGACGGACTAACAAACGCAGATGCACTTTATATGGATATTTGTATAGTATCTATATAATCTCTTGCAGTAATTCTACATAGACCAGATACAAATTTGTTAGTATTTTTATTTTGAAAAACAAAATGAAAAACCAAAAATTAAGAAAACCGTAAAATTCACCAATGATTATTATCACCTGTGGGAACAGTTATAATATTGATGTTCTGTCCGCAATCAGAACAATAAACTTTTAAATGTTTTAAATACTTGCTTTAACATCTTACTTTAATGTTCGGAGGCTCAAAAGTAGAGAATAATGTGACCAATAGGACTTGTGGATTCTAAACACAGAACGATATATCTTTAATTTCACGTTTACAAGTTAATTATTATTACATAATATTCAAAGTAATATAACGAAAAGTACAACAAAGTATCCTCTTATGTATTCTCATTCAATTAGGACCATATAAATTTTATTTCATGTTTCGAGGTAAAATATTTTAGAAAATTTAAAAAGAACCATTAGAAGAATGCAAGTACCACAAATTCTCTTTTCTGGACTCTTATTCACTTAGGACCATATATTATTAATTTTATATTTGTAGGTTCAATATTATAGAAAATTCAAAAAGTACCATTTGGAAGAATGAAAATGTACCACAGAGTTTCCCTCTTAAATTTTTACCAACATAGCACCATATGTCTTTAATTTCATGTTTCTAAGTTCAATATTATAGACAATTCAAAAAGTACCATTAGAAGAAAAAGGAGTACCACAAATCCTCTTTTCTAAATTCTCATTCACTTGGACCATAATTGTAGGTTAAATATTATATAAAATTCAAAAAGTACCATTAGAAGAATTAAAAAGTACCATAAAGTCCCCTGTTATGGATACTCATTCACTTGGGATCATATATCTTTAATTTTATTTTTCTAGGTTCAATATTATAGAAAATTTAAAAGGTACCATCGAAAGAAAAAAAAAGTACCACAAAGTCCCCTCTTGTAAATTTTCACTCACATAGGACTACATGCACTTAAGTTCATATTTCTAGGTTTAATATAATAAAAAATGCATTATTAATTTGAATTAAATTTAATTTCCCTATTTTATCCCCTTTTTGGTAATTTCTAATTTCTAAATTGTACTGGGATCTTATGTTAAAATATTCATATATATGAGTAAGTAAAAAGAAAAAAATTTGTGGAAAAAGTACCTAATCAGGTACAATTTTTACGCCTTAAACGTTCGAATTTCCAAAAAGTACCAAACTTGTATTCGCCAATTTTTAATAAGGTTCTAATTTAATGCACATTTTATTTCTATGCTTATTGGTGCCAAAAAGGTACCAAATAACAGTTTTCACCCGTTTTCTCTCTAAAAGAGTAGAATTTTAAAAAAATACCTGACACCTATACGATTATTTTTTAAATGAATAACGATAACTATTCAACTTTTTGTGTATCTCTATTAAAGAGGTTACCGATTTTACCCTTTTTTACCCCCTAAAAATTCGAATTTCCAAAAATCCCATTTTAGTGGATCTACTCGGTAGGACACAGTTCATATTTTATCTTTCTAGCTTTAACCGTTTGGGCTGTGCGATGATGAATCACCAAGTAAATCAGTCAGTCAATCACTTAGTTATTACTCTTCTATATACTATATAGATTTTGTTTTTGTATATTTAAGATAAATGTGTGTGCATTATTCTAAATATGTAAGAATTATAAATATAAAATACCTCTTTTATTTGTCTGAAGATTTTACTTCAATTAAAAAAAAAAAAAAAATCTATTTATTTCTGTTAGTTTTTATATTTTTGAAACATTTTGATATGTGCAATGTTATTAATCTAAAAATAATACGTTATAAACGAAGTTTTTACTATGAAATATTCTTTTTGAAACAATAAAAATGTTTTCGTTATGTGGAACCGAAGAGTAGTATTCGCTATAGCCGTAGTTCGTTATAATCGGAGTTCGTTATAACCGTGTTCGATTGTACTTAAAAATGCAGCTTAGAAGTCACTAGAAAATTATATATTTGAATGTTTCTGTTGGCTTTGATTATTCTTATCAATCATCTTTTTTAACATTTATGATAATTTCATTTTGTTTAAATTTAGTCATTATAAAAATATTTTATACATATTGTGAGCGTCAAAAAAAGGTAAACAGCTCATTCCCTTTTAAATGAAGCCTTGTGAGATGTAGATAAATAATGATATAAAAAAAGTATGCCAAAATTATTTTGTAATTAGGTAGGAATTGAACTCATAAAAACAATTTGTGAAAATAAATCGGAATAACGATATAATTGAATTTTTAAGAAAATATAAGGAGTGCGTTCGAAAAAATCTTAACATATATAATATTCAATAACTTGGAAACGGTTGATCATAGAGTTTTCATTCTTTTTTTATTTAATTGATAATTTATTACAGATCACAGAAAAATATAACTTTTGTAGTTCTAACCACTACTTATGAACTTGTGGACCATTTTTGGTAACACATCCGTTAGAGATTTGATAGTTACTTCAGTCACTTTTTTGGAACAGTGTGCACATCTTCTGTTAAAATCTTCAGTATTTCGGGACACCTTTTTTGTGCTCTTCAACTCACTTTTCACAAGAGCTCAATACCTCTCCACTGGTCTAAGCTATGGACAATTTGGAAAATTGACCTCTCTTGGTACAAAAACTATGTTATTGTTTTGGTACGACTCCAGAGTATTCTTACCGTAGTGACATGATATTAAATCGGGCCAAAAATGTGTGGACATGTTGTGCTCTCTTATGAAAGGAAAAATATTTTTTTGCAAATATTCCTTGATGTATATTTTGGTATTTATAGATCCGAATGTATCAAATGACTTTCCTGTTTTGCCGCAACTACAAAAAGCTTGTTATACCAGGAATTTCAAAAAAAAAAATTCTACTTTTGCATCCTAAACTTATCTTTAACATTGCCTCGAGCATTAACAATATACAGTGGTGGCCACGAATTTAAGACACGACATGTAACGAACTAAGTTGTGATAATTATTACAACCCTGCAATATAAAATTAGATTTTGTTAATTTTTCAGTGTACCCTGTAATGTTAAGATCAATTACCGTTATTTGGTTTTGTTTGTGTATACATTTTGTTGCTGTTTTTATTATATTTTCGTAAAAACGTGCTTTTGAAGCTGGTCACGAATTTAAAACATATAAGAAATATTTGGTTTTTAAGTGATTTTTTGGTGTTTTTTGAAGCTAAAAGGTAAGTAATGAATGTTTTATTCCATTTAATGTTAGAATACATCAAAATATTTAGTTAGAAATGGCCAGAGGTACTTGGAGTTCGGATGCCGAGCGAAAATTGATCCAAAAAATGAATACTGATGGAAAAACAGTAATGGAAATTTCCAAGCTACTAAAATGTTCCAGATCCAAGATTTACAATGCACTGGAACACATCAAGCAACATGGCACTACCAAAAATGTCAAACAGCACCCTAGAGCCCGAAAAACTACACCCAGGGAGGATAGCTTAATTTATAAATCAGCTGCTAAAGATCCTTTCAAGAGCTCAAGTAAAATTAAAAATGAGATTTCATCGGATTTTGGTATTAATATATCGTCCAGGACAATAAGAAGACGTCTGAATGAGAAGAACTTACGTGGGTGTATTGCACAACGTAAACCACTTGTGTCAAAAAAAAATATTAAATCCCGACTAGCGTTTTCAAGAGAAAATCTCAATAAGCCGATGACATTTTGGAAAAATATACTTTGGAGCGACGAGTCGAAGTTTTGTCGCTTTGGTTCTGATGGAAAACAGTACGTATGGCGTCCTCCAAACCTGGAGCATCACCCAAAGTACACCCTTAAAACGGTTAAGCATGGTGGTGGAAATGTCATGGTGTGGGCAGCATTTTCCTGGCATGGTGTAGGTGCCATTCAGAAGATTATCAATAAAATGGACCAGCATATTTACAAAAACATACTGACAAGCATCATGATACCATTCGCTGAAGACAACATGCCTCTAATGTGGAAATTTATGCATGATAATGACCCTAAGCACACTTCACGCCTAGTGAAGAGTTGCTTAGAGGAAAATAATATCACAGTTCTGAAATGGCCAGCTCAATCCCCGGATCTCAATCCAATTGAGAACTTGTGGAATGATGTTGAGGAGCATGCACGAGCAGTAAAGCCAAAAAATTTGACTGATTTATGGGAAGAAATTCAAAAGGCTTGGTATGCCATTCCAAAGGAGCGCTGTATGGCCTTAGTTGAAAGTTTACCCAGGAGATGCGCTGCTGTGATTCAAAATAAAGGATTTCCCACCAAATACTAATATTGTTTTATGAAGCTGAGCTTTACTTTTGTGAATTAACTTTTATTTTGCCTATGTCCTAAATTCATGACCAGGCTTAAACTTGTATTAATCTGTATAATATGTAAATAAAAATTGGAAACTAAATATAGGTAACAAACTATTGTTGATTTTTTTTCATAACATTACTAGGATCTTTAAAAAATAACATGGATCTAAAATTTGTTCGATAAGATGTAAAAATTATCAGAAATATATAAGTGAAATGTCGTGTCTTAAATTCGTGGCCACCACTGTAAAAGTTTTGACACAGAAGCTGCGAAAATTCTGCCAGCCCATACGTTTCTTCGTCAATTTTACAACTTGAGTATTTTTATATGAAATTTGGTTTTAATTTCCGTGTCATATTCTTGGCTTCTAAATTTTTGGCAGCATTCCTGTTTGGAACTTTTTGAACTTTATATATTATCAACTCTGCATTAGCTTTACATTTTCGCACCAAACATTCGAAGCACTGAGATAACTGAGCTGCTTTCTACCAGATGTGTTTGGAGTTCCTTTCAATATTCTTTTAAGTTTCTGGCCTACCCAATATCATGTGTACCTTTTTTTCTTTTCCAACCGGGTTTCCTATCAATGGTCAAGTTCTCCTGATATTGTTCAATAACATTAAAAACAGTTTGACGTTAAAAATTTAATTCTGTGGTCAATTATTTGTAGTACCTATTTGGATTTTTTTGAAATTTATTAATAAGTTGTAGCATGTACATCCTTTTCGTCACTCATTTTGACGAAAATCACGACAAATCAACATGGTTGTTATTAAAAATAATAACTGAAGTATTTTTCCATGATAACTAGATCAAACAAATTCTTTAATATTGATTCCGAAAAAAGTTATGAGGCAAAACGTGTGTTAAGATTTTTTCGATCGCACTCCTTAATAATTTTTACGCATCAAAAAAAGTGAACAGTTGCACCTTTCTTTTATAAAAAGGTCAGTACATTGTAAAAGTGGGAGAAGATATTATATTTTTTTTAGTTTAGGTTTCAGGGAAGGACCAAATTATAATCTTAAATATGTTTCATGCTTTAAAACGAAGTAAAAAAGAGATTGGTTAACAATAGAAAAACAATCTTCAATTCAAACTCGAAAATAATATCTGATTTATATAAAAAAGTATAAATCCTTGAGTGAAATTGCAAAAATCGTTTCAGGAAATTGTTGCAGAGTAATATATAAATATACTAAACATCATACTGCAGATAATTTTACTCGGGCAAGATGGTCAAATCATTTACAGACACAAAGAAAAAAGCTATAGTTTGCGAAGTAAAAGAAAGTCCTTCTTCTAGTACCTACAAATAGCTGAAAAAGTAACGTTAATTTCCGCTTATTATTTTAGGAACACTACACAAAAAAGGCTTCCATAGAAGAACACCACGTAAGAACCCTACATATCGTAAGCCAGCCAAACTAAATTTTTGAATCTCGCTCAAAAGTATAAAAATTAGTGTTAAACCTTCCAGGAAACCGTTTTACTCAATGACGAAAGTAAATTTAAATATTTGGCGCCAAAAAAACACGAAAAATATTGCAAAGATGGAATGGAGGCATCAATGTCACATGTGTGCTTGAGATAGTTGAACATGATCGAGACCATTACCGGTCTGCGGATGTCTGGAGGCTTCAGGATTCAGTAATTTTATATTTATAGAATTGACAATGAAGTAGAAGATTATATAAATAGTTTTAAACATAATATGGATCTTAGTGTACGAAAATTTAGCTTATTGCATAACTGCTTATTCCAAAATGACAAAGATACCAAGTATTTTTCCAAATGGTTGCTTTATTGTACTCCCAAACCTATTTGTAATGCTCTGAAGTCGTCAGACTTTAATCGAATCGGGCATCTGTTGGAACATATTGGCAAAAAATTAGAAAAAGTACCATTATTTGCAGAGATCATCTCTAGCTGGCATTACAGAAAAAGTAACCCAAAATATCACCGAATTTTGCAAAAAAAAAAAAAAAAAACTTATCGACTCGTTGCCTAGGATATTAAAGGATACAATAAAGTCAAATGGAAAATATACAAAGTATTAAATACAATTTTTTTTTATTTTAGAATTTTGTTCATACACTAAAAAAGAACTAGTGACATACATAATAACTAAAGAAATTTTGTTAATTTTTCCCACGTTTTGCCCCAAAAATCACTTGATTGTAGTTATTTTTTCTATGATATTTGTGAATTTTGAATGTGTGATGCATGCGTTGGTTATTTCTAAACGGAAAAGGAAATAATTGTAAAACAAATTGTTAAGTTTGAATTTTGTGTATGTGCCTCTCTCTAGAAGGGTATGTAGCAGCACACAATCACTATAAATAATAATAATAATAGTTAAGGACTTTTTAACAGCAGCAAAGCTAAAAGCACTAGAAAAGATTTTCATTCCTATATAAAATTTAAAATTCTTATTTTCTTATGAATATGATTTTATATGTATGTATGTATGTATTTGTGTTATTTTAACGTTTTACTAAATCAACGGTTCTCAAATGGGGGTCCGCGACCCACAAGGGGTCCGTACAGACATTCGTGGGGGGTCGCGAAGAGATTCTGAAAATTTTTCTTGAACATACAATTTTAAATAAGAATTCCAATGAAACTATTTAAAAATAGAAATATATTAAGGTCAGATGTAAGGACAGATGTAAGATTTTTTTTAGGAACCAGCTGCAAGAAAACCGATGCAGAAACCCGAGCTTCGATTGAAAATATTCTGTTTGAGAAGGAAATCAATGATCAAATAAAGAAAGTGATGGAGTCGAATGGCAAAATATAAAGAAAACTACGATGTGGCAGGAAAAACGTTTAATTAAAAAGATAAATAGATTTCTTTAACTTGATGAAACTATAAATTTTTAACTTCTATTTATTGCAAGTTTATTATGCCAATAATTTTATTATTTAAAAAGTCGCTTCAATGCCCTTTCGAAATTTAACTATGAAATAACATCCTGTGAAAGAAGATTATTAAAATTTGCTCGAATGCTGTGACTTTTCAATGCTAAGTACACAAAACATTTATTTTACAGAGAAAGTTGCGGGCTGTAAAAATTATTGCTTAAACGACTTTATAATTCAAAGGCGTAAAAATCCTTTCAATATGAATATTGAGTTAAAAAAGAGTTAAAATGTAAAATGTAACTCCTGGTTTAAATTATTATTCTCAATCTGCATATTTACTTAAATGCATTTTAGTTGAAATATAGCAAAGTTTATCCGTTTGTTGGCTCCGAAATTCTAAAAGTATTAGAACAATTTTTATCAACATACATTTTTATATGTGTGAAAAAGTCTCTTAATATTAATGAAATCATGAAGCAGAAACAATGTCGCAATAATTAATATTATTTTATCTTTACATAACATTTTATCTGATTTTTAAACTAGTCAAAGTTGTAGTGGGTCTCTCTTCCATTATAATTTCAAAAGGGGGTCGCGAAGCACGATCTTGTGAGAACCCCTGTACTAAATATTTTATTCTATATTTTGTTATTTTTTTTAAGAAAAGAATTTTTGACAAAATTCCTGTTGTTAGCAATTTTATTATGCAAGTCAGGTTTCATGTTTGTGCATGATTATTTTCTTTATGTGTGCATAGAGTTTTGTAAACGAAGGTGAAAAACAAAACAGAAAAATTTTACAAATTTCATTTCTCTCTTATTGGCAGTTTAGTTGTCAAATAAAAGTGCTTTTGATTCCTTAAATTTTTTTTCTTGTAACAAAATTATTGTTCTCATGAGATTTCTTTGGTTATTATGTTTATATATATTTTTATATTTTTGTGGTAATATAATTTTATGTGACTTGAGCTAAAAGAATTTTTAAGAGATTTTACATTTATTTGAAATTGAAATTTACTTTTTAAAATTTCATAAATTTTTAGGTTTTATAGGTAACGCTGCAGGGGGAATAAAACTTATTAAGTATAACTTATTAGCCATAAAGTCATTAGCAATAACTCGTCTACTAAAAGTTACTGTTAATAATTTTATATGTATAGATGGAAGATTTAAGGAAAGTTTTAGAAAAAAAGCAATAATCATAAAAAAGAGAATTTGTGAAATTAAATTTGTAGCAAATAGAACTAATAGTACTTATTTTTAAGTTGAAATTAAATTTTATGGAATATAAGGAATAATGTGTAAAATAGATAACCAATATGTACCTTAATTATAATTAATTAATTATTTAGCCTACACTACCATTTTTGCCTAATCTGAATAAGATTTTCAGGGAACATTGAAATACTCGGTACCCAAAATAAACGACTGGTTATATAAACATCACAACATTGTGATAACATATTAAGCATATGTATACTCACTAAAGTGCACTGATTTGTATTGAGAAAAAATGTTAAAAATTTAATCTATAAAATTGAAGATTGATATACTTATTTTAAACTAATTAAAATGTCTCAAAAAAATGGTTCTCGATCAACAGTGTACACAATATGTTACTTTTTGTCAAAATTACAACAAATAATAGAACAAAAAACGTTTAATGAGCAAAATTTTTGTTAAAATTTGTTTTCATTCTTACGAAATTAAGATTTTTGTAAATTTTCCTACACATAGAAAACAGTTTTGTTGTGACAACCGAATTTTTCACAAACCGAATTTGGTCTATACATTCAGTTGTAATTATTGTATAATTTTGGTTTTAGCAACTGATTCCTGGACAAAATAATTCGTTTGTCACAAATGAATTATTTATATTTATATTAATATTTATATTTATTTATATTTTTGTCGTTTTGTTTTAATAAATTAAAGATACACTCCAATTAATTTAAATTTAAATTTTTTTATCACTGGTTTCATTTTGCTCCATACTGGTTTTATAAATTCCTCAAATCAGAGAAAGCTTTGTGTACGGGGTATATATTGATAATCTTGTTTTTCCAAGGTTCTAAGGCTTCCAAGAATACCGAGATAATATTGTTTCTATCTGACTATTGTTTTCTTAAACAAACAGTATAAACAATTAATGTTATTGCTTCTGGTATCCTACTATTGATCGCATTTTTATATTTTTCGAATTTGAAATATTTTTTTATAATACAGAAACCGCATTGACAAAATTTTCAGAACTAATAATTGGGTATTGTAACTGATAATATATTTCTTGTATAAAAACACATTAAAATTTATTGTAGTAATTACAAAGACCATATTAATAGTACTGACAAAAAATATTCATATTTTAATTTAATTGTACCAACCAACATAGTCGGAAAACAAGATCGATTTTAAAACTATAAAAACCTACCTTCTACTATAGTGAAGAATTTTAGAGCGCGGGAACAAAAAATTGTATATATTAAATAACAGTAATACACAAACTTTTTCCAACCAATATTTTTTCTGTGTGTATGAACTTTTTATAATAGGTACTATTTTATTATAGTTTGTAAATTTTTTTACATTTTTTTTATCGTAAATTAGATTTTAGAATATCATTGGAATGGTATTATTCAGTACTATTGATATATGCATTTCCTAACCCTTTAGTAACAAAAGTAATATTTTGGGATCAGCTGTTCATAACAGGTTAAGTTAATTTTAAATAGCGTTTAAACTTTAAACTTTTTTTTTATTCTTTTGCACGATGTTACAAAATGGCACGTTTTATTTTCACTCGAAAAACGATATAATGTAGATTAAAGATCTCGTAGCATCATAAATTGTTAGTCAATTTAAGATTTTTAAACTTACTTAGAAAGCAGAAGAACGTAGTTTTCTTAATATATGTATAAACAAATTTTATATACATACAATCAAATTATAATGATCTATGCATCATTTCTAAACTAATTTGCTTCCCTTTTCTTTTTCGAATTTTTTATGTAATTTTTTATTTTATTTTTTTTTTGATTTTTTCTTCTATATGGACAATTCTCTTTTTACGTTTGCCTTTATGAAACCGACCTTAAACCTCAAATATTTTTTTAAGTTCTGACTTTTTTAAACAACTTTTAATGCAATTATGTTAACGACACTTGATGCTGTAACAGAAAAAAAAATTCAAGAATTGATACGGTTCCACGTCATGCCGGCAAGCACCCAAAGTCAAAAATTAAAAAAAAAGTGTTTGAAACTAACAAGTTTTTTTTTTTTATTTCTTTTTATTGCTGTAGTCGCGGATTTTAGCATAAATATACAATTCTCAAATGTAGACTATAAACACTTGCAGAAAAGGACCAGCATGGATTTAATTAGCGTGCCATTAACCAGTGTCAAATTATGTTGTGCAAAAGTCGTGATACCAAATTTTTAAAAATGTTAAAATTTTGCAGTTTTTTCACTGGGGATTTTACGCCTTTTCGGATATTTCGAAATTCAAAACAGAGCCTAATAGATCTTAAAATTATGCATCATTTGACATATATCTCGTTAATGTGCCCTCAGCAGAAATGCTTAGGAGGTACCCAAACTTGGAGAGAAAAAACGTGAATGGCTCCAAGAGGTGCCTTTTTCGCGAGGCACACTCGCAACGTTATTTCAGTGAAGCTGGAGTATAGCGTTATCAAAAAAAGTTGACATTTAAAAATCATTGTGGCGTTTTGAAATATTAATTTGCTAAACGTGTATAGCTATTTTAAAGAATTCAGCAATTTGGCATATTTTGTTATAGCGGATGTTGACGTTATAAATCAATTTTAAACTGAAATAAGTTCCTGTGTAAAATTCTACTTACGCAGAAAATATAATTTCACTAAAAATATTAATCAACGATTTTCGTGGGCTAAGAACGCGATGTTTTTAGTTTAACATTAATCGTCGAGGCACACCCAAGGCGCTATCAAAATTGGCGATGATATATGTCAATCTGTAGCTGCTTTAATATCCTATACCAAAATCAATATAGCGTTCGAAAAAAGTACAATTTTTCATTTAATGGAACTTTAGAAATTTGAGTAAGTGCAATTAAAAATGCATATAAATGACATTGTCTTATGACATATTAAAAAAAATTATGAATTTTGCAATAAATGGATGAATATGAACAACACTACATCACTAAAAACTGAATTTTGCAAATTTTATAAGAAGGTTTAATAATTATTAAATCGCTAATATATTCACGCATACCTAACTTATCGCGATATTTTTAATTTGTATTTTAGATACAGCATTGTAGAATACATAAATGCAATAATTTTTGATTTAGGACTATAAATAGAATTTTGCGAATTTTTTTTATAAATTTTTATCTTAAACCGCCATAACATTGATGCCGTTCGGTAAAAGTCATTCACACGAACAGATGTGTGTTCCACTAGAGCCAAGGAATATTGGTACTAAATATCGTTGATGTGCCATTTAAAAATGTTCGACATTTTTTTGAATATCAAAAGTAAACGAGTTTAAAGAATTTCCCATACACCCAGAGAAATATCAATCACATACGTGTTGAAAACGATACCATTCTGTGTCAATAGTGAATCTACACCGTATGTGTTTAAATTAAACACTGCGTGTTCAATTCTTATTGAAAATCGATATCTAATTGGTACCAAGTTGAAACCATTTCGGTATCAAATTGTTAAATTACATATGTTTTCAATGAAATTTGTTAACGAATGGTATTAAAAAGCTGTTACCGTAAATTACCAATGTGAGCACAACCGTTGTTGATTTTGAATCGAATTTTTTCCCTTAGTCTATATGCTATATGCTGTTTAGAATAAAGAATTAAAAAAAATCTGAACTCACAAGACTTGAAACTAATAGAGTGCAAAATTTTAGCACAATAGGTTTCTTTATCTAACCATGATTGTTTTTCAAATCTCAAGAAAAACTGATAAAAACTACTTAAGTTTTTACCATTCTTCTACAATTTTTGTTCGCGCTTTTATACTTTTTGATCTTTCTCTATCATAAGTAAACTAATCGGACATAAATTCTGCACCATCCTTGATGTTGTGCAGACTTTCAACAACTAAATACAGGGTAGTAAAGTTTTGATAAAATTTTTTGGTTTGAGCCCCGGAACCAAATACAAAATTTGGGATAGAGATTGATATTTGTTGTAATTGTGCGTATTTTTGCGATATATCCCGTTGATGTGCCTGAAATATTCTACGTAGTAGATAGTCTCAAAGTTTGGAAAACAAGAGTGAAAATTTTTCAAAAAGTCAGTTTTTCGCGAGGCACATTCACATTTTCATATGGAATTGCTTGGATTACTGCGTGAACTTAGTTTTTTGTTATTTTACATAACAAAATCGGAGGAGCATTAAAAATAAATTTAATACAAGAATTTTATGGACTTTTTGAAAATTATGCAAAAATTGAACTTTTTGTTTTGGTATTTTTATATAGAAAATTGAAATTTAAATAAATATTGGATATATAGATATAAGATAATTGATTGGGATCATAAATTTAAGCCAAATGTCGTTGATAATTGAAAACGGAACACTTTTGTCAAAACACATTTTGCTAAGGCACATTGTGTGGACAGCATGAAATTAACTATAATTGACATAATTAGTAGGTGTTTGTTATGCTTAATAAAAATTCGGAGGCGCATCAAAAAATTTTGAGAGATAAACATTTTATGGACCAAAAAATATTTATTTGTGTTAAAAAAGGATCACTTTATGAAATAGCATTTCTTTGTAATAAACTGTAATAAAATATATTTTTATTCAATATATGGAGAAATAACTTAGATTCGATCCAAATATTTTACAAAATTTTAAAAAAACGCGATTTTTATTGAAAAGAAAATTTTTAAAATTTTACTAGGAAATCCTAAAATATCCTGCAGTAATACCATCAAACATTGAAAATGTCATAAATTTTATTTGAATAACTCAGTAGTTTTTGATATTATATGTAATTTTGACCAGAATTGTGCATAAACTTCTAGTTTGTAAAAAATTTTATATGTTCGACTTTAAACCGCCATAACATTCGCGCCCCTCACACGAAATGATTAACGCGAACTGATTCTACATGCATTCGAGTCACTCTATATGTATACAAAAGGATTTTAATGTGCTATCAAAAAAAAAAAAAAAAAAATTAATCCAAATATTTCACAAAATTTGAAATATTTTTGATAATTGCCCATATATTTTTTATACTTATGAGTTTATGCTGATGTTTGTAACGCACGAAAAAATCTTCGGACCCTTATCTTAAAGTATACTGTTCGCTTCAGAATCAATTTATCTATGTCTGTCCGTCCGTTTGGTCGGCTCGCTGAATGTCTGTCCATGTGAACTTTGTGAAAAAGGTACGGGTCGCATTTTTATTTAAATTGGTTATGATCGGTTTATTATTTCACCTAGCCCCCATACAAATATCCCGTCTTATATATAAGAAGTTTTTTATAAGTATAAATATTTGTACTAAATTTCATGAAGACCGATCCATAATTGAACTTAACTCCCATATAAACAAATTCCAATACAATATCGACACAAACAAGTTTTATATAAGTAGAACTCATAGTGAAAAATTTTATGAGGATCGGTCCATAATAAGCCCACTTTTGATAATCACTCTAAAGTGCATAAATATTCTTTATTCGTATATTTTATTTTACGCTTAGTAAAAATATCGGTCTACTATTGGCCACAGGTCTACTATAAGGCCCCTCCCCGAATTTTTATGCACATACATAATGGCGTAGGGTATCATGTGGCCGCACTTGACAATATATTTCTAACTTGTTTTCTAAGTTTAGGGGGAGTGGTAGACACCATTATCACATAACCTAATAAACTATTTTAGTGAATGAATTAAGATTTGGTAAGAATAAATCATATTAAATTCCATAATTGAGATTAAAATAGAATAGATACGTCATACAAATTAAATTTCAAATTTTTAATTTATTTACAATTTTTCTATTGGGTCTTTATAAAACTTAAACAAATTTTTTTCCCAAGTTGAATTAAAAAATTTTAACTTTTTAGTTATTATGCATTTTGTTAACATTTGCTGCTGATTTTTTACCTTAACCAATATTTTGTTTATAATAAATTCTGTAAATGTTTTCCTTCTTAAACTTTATAACTTTTTAACAGGTCTTTATTGTTTTTACAACGTTTAATAGTTAAAAAGATGAAGTTTTCTTTAAAAAAAAAAAAAAAAAAAAAAAACTTAAAACTATAGAATTTTGTTACATTGTTTAGTTTATGTTGTCGTACTTAATAACTGACCATAAAATTCTATTCAAGAAAAGACAATTTGAAGTTTGAATTAAATTTGGTTGCTAAATTGACTAGTTTTGGCTATGTAATACAACGAATATAAAAAGCATAAGAAACAAAAAAAAAAAAAAAAAAAAAAAAAAAATAACAATGTAATATAAAATAAGAGAACTTTTAAGTTTAACCCAAACACGCATAAAACTCAATTGAACTTTATAACGTATATAAAAAATATTTACCAGTATCGAAAGTATAAATAAGGTTCGGTAATAGAAAGCAATTTTTGGTATACCTTAACAACTGAAGATAAAGATATAGAAGGAGATCTGAAAATTTCCAAATAAAATGTATTGCATGGTTATGAAGTAATCTCCCATCATTTTTAAGAAATTCTATAGAGTTTTTACTGCAACTTCCGCTTAAATTGTAGGAATGGAATGCTTAGAATAGAAAACTGTATATAGAATCTAATATAAGGTAAAATAATCAATTAATAAAATCTATAAATTTATTAATTGATTATTTTGCCTTATGTTATAGAGTATAATTATTAAAACTTTTAAAAATACTTGAAATTGTACATATTGAAGGGTATTAAAAAAAATTAAAAAAAAAAAAAAAGAAACTGAATATGATGGAGTTACAATAAACTGATAGTGGTTAAGAAAAAAAACTTCATTACCACATACACTCACCCACATATCGATGAATATACACAGATGGATAAAAGTCACCGTCATTTGCCTTTATGTAAGTTTGAAGAGCCTCTGCGCCCATAAAACAAATGATATATAAAAATAGTTTAATTCTCCATAAAATATGGTTTATTTAAAATGTTTTTTAGTTAAAATAATTTTTCTTTCATTAACCTTATTAACAAAAATAAGTATTTATTATTTGAAGTTCATATTTCTTGTGGACAAAAGTCACCGTCACTACATCTAAATATTAAAGAAACTTTAAGAAATTTCGCTCTTACCAACACTTCAGTCTAAATTCGTGTACATAATATGGTAACTTTAAGACTGATCTGCCAAAATTTAATAACGGTACTTAATTTAAAAAATTTGCTAACGCCACTTGTATTAAAAATGAGTGAAAAAAGAAAATAAACTACAATTGAAGAAAGAAAAATTATTTTAAGTGCGTATAAACAAAATAAAACGATCCGGGAAATATGCACATTGGTTAACCGTCCACGTACCACCATTGCTGGAATTATAAAACGTTTTAAAGACGACCCAACAAGTGAGTATCAGACAAGATGTGGACGACCGCCACCACTATTTGTTCGGGAAAAGAGGGAAATAGTAAAAATAATTAAAAAAGAGCCTAAAATTTCATCGTCCGAAATTGCTGCAATGTTAAAGGAAAACACTGGTACAGATGTTCACCCCCTTATTGTACGTCTAGTGTTAAATTCTGGGTATAATGCCATAGTTTGCAGGAAAAACCCGCTGATTAGCAAGGTGAACCAAATGAAACGCCTTTCTTTCGCAAAAGAGCACATATATAAAGGAATAGACTTTTGGGATAAGGTAATATTCTCTGATGAAGGCAAATTTTCCATATATAAATCAGACGGACGAAAAATACATTCAGTCGACTGTTAAATATGGTGGTGCTGGTGTCATGGTATGAGGCTGTATGTCGGCGGCTGGGGTTGGGGAACTTGTATTTATTGATGAAGTAATGGATAAAAATATTTATTTGAATATTCTTAAGGATAACTTGCATAAAAGTGCTCAAAAACTTGGCATTGAATCCGACTATTTCTTCCAGCAGGACTATGACCCTAAAGCACATGGCGGAAATTGTTCGATTATGGACTTATATAACACCCCTCACACTCTTAAAAGTCCTCCTCAGTCACCCGACATCAAACCAATAGAGCAATTATGGGACCACTTGGTTAGACGGATTCGAGAACATCACAATACTTCCAAAAATATACTTAAAGAGAAATTAATGGAGGAATGAGAGAAAATTGATCCGGAAGTGACGAAAAAGTTAGTACATTTTATGCAGAAATGTTTGCAAGAAATTACTAAAAATAATGGCAAACATACCTCATATTAAAATAATAAAAGTTTTTAATTAACTTTACCTGACGGTGAATTTTGTCCAGTAGTTATATGAACTGTTTTGTATATTTTTAATTTGTTTTTTAATAAGTATAAGAAAAAGGAGTTATTTTAACTGAAATAATATTTGAATAAAATATACTTTTTGTTTAAGTTAACCATTTTTATATTTCAATTGTTTTCTGAGCATGGCGAGCCTTTAAACATTGTACATGATAGATGACGGTGACTTTTGTCCATGTGTGTAAACTTAAATAGAAACTGTTTTTCATTTTCCAAACTAAAAAAGAAACCAAAGTATAAAGAAGGATGTTCAATATAAACGGACATTGGTTACAGAGATGAACTTCAATATACCAAACATGTTAAAACTTGCTTGTGGTTTCTTAACGATAAAACAAAGTTTGTTTTTTTATTGCACTTTTCTTATACTTTATTTTCGTTTTTTAACTCTCTCCCTTTTTCGTTTACTTAGTCTTTACAAAATAAAGATTTCCTTTTGAAACAATTTGGAGAGAAAAGTTCAGGATGAAGAAGAAAATCTCAAAAAAAAAAAAAAAAACTTTTTCCTATAAAGCGTCAAAAGGATAGAAAACATATCAACCAGCACACAGTGGGACCGATCGCAAAATACTATAGATAACGAGTGCGATCGAAAAAAATCTTTACACACGTTTTGCCTCATAACTTTTTTCGGAATCAATATTGAAATTTTTTTTCTAGTTATCATAGAAAAATACGTCAGTTATTATTTTTAATAACAGCCATGTTGATTTGTCGTGTTTTTCATCAAAACGTGCCACAAATTATTTAAAAAATTTAAAAAGTCTAAATAGGTCCTACAAATAATTGGTCACAGAATTAAATTTCTGCCGTCAAACTGTTTCTAATGTTGTTAAACAGTATCAGGAGAATTTGACCATTTATATGAAACCTGGTTCGGAAAGAAAAAAAGGACCACATGATCTTGGGAAGGCCAGAAAATTGAAAGCATATTGAAAGGAACTCCAAACACATCTGGTAGAAAGCAGCTCAGTTATCTCAGTGCTTCGACTATTTGGTGCGAAAATTTAAAGCTAATGTAGAGTAGATAACATATAAAGTCCAAAAAGTTCCAAACAGGAATGCTGCAAAAAATTTAGAAGCCAAGAATAGGGCACGGAAATTAAAACCAAATTTCATATAAAAATACTCAAGTTGTATAATTGACGAAGAAACGTATGTGCCTGCAGAATTTTCGCAGCTTATGTGTCAAAACTTTTTATAGTTAATGCTCGAGGCAATGTTAGAGATAAGTTTAGGATCACAAAAGTAGAAACATTTTTTTTACAAAATTCCTGGTATAACAAGTTTTTTGCAGTTGCGGAAAAACAGGAAAGTCATTTGATACATTCGGATCTATAAATACCAAAATATACATCAAGGAATATTTACAAAAAAGACTTCTTCTTTTCATAAGAGAGCACAACTTGTCCACACATTTTTGGCACTATTGGTATCATGTCACTACGGTAAGAAAGCTCTGGAATGTTACCAAAACAATAACATCGTTTTTGTACCAAGAGAGGACAATTTTCCAAATGGTCCATAGCTTAGACCATTGAGCTCTTGTTAAATTAAATTGAAGAGCACAAAAAAAGTGTCCCAAAATACCGAGGATTTTAAAAGAAGATGGTTGATTCAGTCACTGTTCCAAAAAAGTGACTGAATCAACCATCAAATCTCTAATAGAAGGGTTACCAAAAATGGTCCACAAGTTCAAATGTAGTGGTTAGAACTATAAAGGTTATATTTTTCTGTGATCTGTAATAAATTACCAATTAAATAAAAAAAAAAAAAAAGAATGAAGACTCTAAGATCAACCATTTCTAAGTTATTGAATATTATATACGTTAAGATTTTTTCGAACGCACTCCTTAATGTAATCAATGAGGTAGTTGTGGTTCTATAAAAAATGACTTCATTCTTTTAATATGTAGATAACAAAAAAAAAAAAATAAAAAATATTTGATAAAAAATTAAGTCGATGGTTATTCTAATTTTTTAAATTTTGTAAACAGTTGGTTTTTGGAGAAACTATGAATATTTTATCCCTAATAAAATCTTGGTTTGTTAAGATATCTTAACGAAATTTTCAGTGATTGTTGACTTTATCATTTGAAATGTTAAAGTGTAAAGTTAAGTATCCTTTGGTATTTTAAAACATATTGGCTAAACGCAATATTGGGCGTTTGAGCTTGTTTTTAGTTCTAAAATATTCTCTGTGAAGAAAAGTATAAAATTATATGTTATTAAATAAAATTTTATTTTAGATAAAAAAGAAATAACTGGACCAGGATTTAGCAAAAATTGCGATACTTAAAAATTCAGATGCAAATAACTTAAAAACTTTAGGAAATAAATAACGCATGCAGGTAAGTTTTTCATAGGTCTAAAATATTAGAAATTCCATAAGAAAGACAATTTTGGAAGGCGATACAAATTGTTCTATGTCAGGGGTACTCTATTTTGAGCCCTAATAACTCACTACCTGAAGGCCTCCCTTCCAAACTTAAAGTTGTACACTCCACTGCTACGCTAATGTTAAATTTTATGCAAATCTTACCAGCCAATTAGAAGTTACAGATTTATTTCCAAAAAAAAATTCGATTAATGTTGGGGCAGAATTTGTGGAAAATGGCGCTTAATTTAAGGAAGTATGATTTATTTTGTTCAGTAAGTAAAAAATGTTTTTTTTTTTTTTTAATTTTAGAATTTTTTTTTGAGAGAATTCTGATGTCCGTCCTTCCGTCTGTTTGTTAATTTTTGCAAATTTTTAAATTTAAAATATTTTTTTTTGTTTTAACTCAACCTAGATATTGACTTCAAAGATTTTTTTGAGGTGGTAAATTTTGACAGCCTGTTGCTTATCTCACATTATTACAAGATAACTTTCCTGAAAGCTTATGTCCTCCTCTACAATTGTCTCATAAATTTCAATTCAATCTGACCAGTAGTTTAGAAGATACCGATATATTACCAAAAATTTGTGCATTTGTACCCACAGTGCAGTAACATCATCAGTAAATGTATAAAAGGAAAAGCATGACCAGGCAAATGTAGAAAAACAAAAGGTATCCTCGTATTTGTTTAATGAGTAACAAAAGCATCAGCATCAGTTGTAGTTGTAGTGGTAAACGACCAAAAGTCTAAGTACTTAAATCGCTGGGGAAAACTTAAACATGCATTTAACTTGAATTTCTCTAGAGGCCAAAACAACGTCAACGACAATAACAACTACCACAACAAAAAACAACTCCTTAAGAAGTAGTGTGGCAGTTAAATAAAAGTAATACAACAATGAACGGAAATAAGTTTCAACTTTAGCAACTTTTACTTACTCAGCAGCACCATCGGCAGCAGTTGTAGTGGTAGTAGCATTATCTAAGGAATTTTATTTTTATTTCAGTTGATTTCATTTTTTTTTTTTTTTTGGTTTCTTTGTTTTATATTGTCAATTTATTTTCCAAAGAAAGGGTGTGTTATACTTGTAAATATAAAATATTTGAAATGCGTTTACACACAAACGCACTTTTAATATAGTAGAGGTAAGTGGGTGAGGAATGTTATGTGTAATGTTGGGGGGTATATTAAAAGAAAAAAAAAAAAAAAAAAAAAAAAATGAGGAAAATTATGTGAAATTAATTCTGAAGAGTTGTCAGTTTTACTAATTAATTGCAATGTACATATTAAAAGCATACAATAGTGTTACAGTGGGAAGGACCGATGTCGGAAAAATAATAATATTATTTAATTTATTAGAATACTTCAATTTTGAGTAATTTATTTCATTATAAAAATATTTTAAATAATTTAAAAATTCCGATTAATAATTAATTTAAAACTTTTTAGAAGATATTTTTTTTTTCCTGTAAAAATTTTGCTCTCTGAAGTAATGAAATATTTTTATGTTATGCTCCTTTTCCTCATCTTAAAATCTAAATTAAATAAATAAATTTATCTTTTAATTTAATTTTATGTAAATTACACATGCAAAGTCATCTTTTATACCCACTGTTCCCATAAATCTTCTCTTTCTATTTCTTTTCTATCAATTTCTTTAGCATTCTTAACATCGTTCATTCTCACTTACTTTGCAACTAAAATTAATTGATAAAACTTATTTTACTTGTCTTTAGTTTTAGATGGATGTGAGGTGAATGTCTGAAAATCCACATTTCAATGTTTGAATTCATATTGTGCTTGTATTTTAACAAAAGAATTGATTGTTGATTCCCTATTTCCCATTACAAGTCGTGTGTCTTAGATATTCTTTATCATGTTTTTATTTTTTTTTTTTTTGCAATTTCAATAGATGATATTTCTGTTGTTGTCTTGTTTTCTTCTATATTCCATATTATTTTGCTTTTTTTTGTATTGGCTTAAATAGACGTTGAAATTTTCTTGACACATAATAAGTGGTAGAAGTAATCGAGTCAGCGTATGTACAAATTTATCTGTAAAGAGTAAAAAGAATTAATAAAGTGTCTGCCTACATTAGCAATTATGTAAAAATAATTCTGATTATTATAGGGTTGCTACGAGTTTTATAAGGACAGAGATAAGCAGGATTAAATATGGACTATAATTTTTTTTCTTTTGTTCGAAAGTGATATGAGCAAAGAAGATGTCAGCCCTGTCGTAGCAGTTCCTGCAGAAATCGTTATGAATGAGTTCAAGCCTGAGAGTACGCTAACCATTAAGACAGTGTTTCGAGAAAATGGGTCATAATGGAGAGAGTTTAACATTCAAGACACGGTAAGACTTTTGATCCGCTTGAACTGAAATTTGGCAAGGATCAGTATAGAGGTAATTAGAGTTGCCATGGTGCTTATTGGTTATATACAAATTTTAAAATTTACTTATTTTTTTATGTACACAAATACTCTAATTATGACCAAAATTCCGGATCTTCATCCAATTTGATCCACTATATTACTTTCGCCTTTCCAAATTCGGAAAATCAAAAAACAAATTTGTGTTCATGTACCTCAAATCTATTTAATGTGATTATTTAAAATTTCATAAAATAACACAGATAAACACAGATTCTGCGGCATGGTTCTCAGTCAATTCGGATACACGGTATTAATAAGTACTAAGCTTAATCCACTTTTTTTGAATTAACTCTAGTTCTCGCAATAAATCGAGATTTGTAAAATTAAGAAGGTTGAATTGTCTGATTTTGTTAAAAAAAAAAAAAAATATCAAAAAAATTCTAATTGAAATTATCTTCAAGTCGTTCTTATATTAATTTTTAATACGGTCAACAATTATGGAGATACCGTCAAAAAAAGTGGATTAGAGGATTAGTATATATTAATAACGTGTATCCATATCAGATCCTCCAACTTGAATTTTTATTACGGATTAGTAATCAGCGCCCCAAAAGCCTTATGTGTCAAGTATTTTGTACGTACACCAAGTATTCTAATTTAAGCGGAAATTAAGGGATCATACCCCACTTGTATCCGTCATTTTACATTCGCCTTTCTTAATTCTAAAAATCATAAACCATATTTGTATTCAGGGACTGCAAATCTCTCAAATATAATTATTAAAAATTTCGTAAAATAAAAAGAAAAAAAAAAAAAAAAAAAAAAATTGAGAGCAATATTGAATTTCACCATTTTGAATTTTTTATTTTATCTTACAGAATCGTAATCAGCATCTCAAAAAAGCTAGTGTCTGATATTTATTTTTCACACAAACCAAGTATTCCAACTACTACTAAAATTCAGGGATCGTATGTGTTGCTTTAATTTGTTATGCTTTGATGAACTACAGGATTATATTTGGTAGAAAACTTTGATGTCACTGGCCAAAAAAAAAAAAAAAAAAAAAAAAAAAAAAAAAATATGTGGACTAGATGAAATACTCGAGTATATTTCACTATAACTCGAGAACCGTATGCACGATTGAAATAAATAATACACCAAAATATGTGGAATAAAATTAGCTTTAAGTCGTTCTACTAATAAATTTTTATCCGCCCAATAGTTTAGGAGATATTTCGAAATAAGTGTCCAAAAAAAATTTGTTCATGCTAAATTCAAGATTTCTTTTTTTTTACTAAAACTTCTTTTTAAAAGTAAAAACATCAAAAATGTATATAATATACCCATGCATACCTACAGTTAAGTCAAAATACACTAGTGGGCAAAAAAAAGATGGAATTCAATGTGCTAAATAAGAATCAGCTTTTACTTTTTTCTAACAAGTATCAATTTTCTTTTATGGGCGCGACTACTATGACCCCGCCTTTAGGCAGTCACACTTGTATAACTCGAGAACGGTTTGTCCAATTAAGATAAATTAAACTCCAATATATAGTGATCTAATTGTCTTTGAGCTGAGTTTACATAATTTTTTTGTCCAGTTAATATTTCCGTAGTTATTCGGTAATTAGTAGCGAAAAAATATTTTTTTTTTTTTTGGAAAAAATGGTGAAAATTTTGATCCATAACTCTGAAATATTGTTGACATATCTTAAAGACAATTTTCGTATGCGTCTTTTGGTGTATCATTTATCAAAATCGTGTAAACGGTTCTTGAGTTATAGCCTAAATTGTACAAACTATTCTCGAATTTTATAGTGCGACCGCTGAATAAGGTGATGATATTAGTCATTCACCAGTACGTGATAGAAAAAAGTGAATGCAGATTCTTGTTTAACTCGTCAATATCCACCTAGTTCACCTATTTTTGTTTAAAGAAAAAGTTATTATATTTTTTTTGTCCATCACTGTATTTCTACGCAATTGTATGTATAAATGGGTATTTTTACTTAACTGTGAATAAAACGATTTGTGCATTAATTTGAAGATAAATACCTTATTTAAAATAAATATCATAAACTGTAACATTTTTGATGTTTTCATTTATTAAAAGAAATTTTAGTAACCAAAAAAATCTAAAAATTTGCATAAAAATGACTTTTTTTTGGTATTTTTTTTTTCAAAATAACTTCGAAACTATTGAGCACATAAAAAAAAATTGAGTTCTGATGATTTGAAGATATTTTTAGTACGCGTCATTTGGTGTATCACTTATGTCAGTCGTACACACCGTTCTTAAGTTATGAGGAAATATACTAAAGTAATGGCCTTACTATGGGCGAAATATTAGACACGTCCATAAAAAAATCAGACCTGATGGAAAAAAACTTAAAACAGATTCGTGTTTAGCACATCAAAATACATCAAGTCCAACTATTCGTCTATGGGGGAGGATTTTTTTGTTGACCAGTGTAATTTACAATGATTTATAATTTTTTTATTCTTAATATTGCACAACATATGTAAGGGGGCGTTCATTTAAAATGTCGCGCAAAAAGGAAAACTTAAGGATTTAAATAATTTATAACTCTTTCCCCGTATCCAGTTCTATACGGAAAGTAAATATTGACATGTAGTTCAAGTGATTCCTGACTTAATGTAGTCCATTCTACACTGTCGTTAAAAAGGAGATTCAGGTAACATAAGCTAGAAATCTTCGTGGCATAGACATTTCATTGCAATTTTCAATACAATCTAGTCTCTGATTTAGTAGTTGTTCACTATTTGATAACTTTTTAGGATTTTTTTTGTAATGGAGTCCATATTTTGTTATCTTCATGGAAAGCTCTGTACATTCCATAATATAAATTATGTCCTATTTTAATGATGCCACTTTTATTGATGACTTTGCTTAACCATTCAACTGTTATGTATGCATACGTACATATATTTTCTTCATAAATATGTATGTACTAAATAATTGCATAAGTATGTGTGTGTATTTTCAAGAATATAAAGAGTAAATAAGAAACTTGCACTCATACTCATTGTTGTACTTGTAGTTGTGCTCATGTTTATGTAACTAATGTTGTATTGCCTGTTATAGACATACAACTTGATTGAGTTTCTAGTCAATTGGCTAGAAAAAATAAATAAATTGCGGAAACATTCGATTCACACTTGAACACATCAAGTTTTATAGACATATAAAATAAGTACAACAACTTTGAAATAACCCAAACCAGTTCGCTAAGAAAAATACTCATACTATGTGAAATATCTATCTAACTAACTAACAAGTACAAATGGTATGTTAGACTAAAGATATGTAGCTGTTGTTATTGCCACTGAATTATAAAGTTAAGTACATGTTCTAATATTAAAAAAAAAAAAACTGATTTTATTTCAACTACTTTGGCTTCTACCTCTACTACTACTTGGTTTACACTTCTTTTAATAGTAAAACCAAGGAAGTATGATGAAAACAGGAAGAAGAAAAGTATTGAACACAAAAACCACAATTTATTTTTCCTCTTGGTTTAATTTTAACTTGGCTTATTTGCCATTCGAAGCATTAATTTAACATGACATTTTATTGCTGATTTTATTTATAAATGATTTTCAAGAACATTTATTTTGAATTTGAACTGATTGAAAAAGCCTGTCGTTTATTGTTTTGCTTCTTTTTCACTTTAGACTTTTTTTGCACTTGGCTAGTAATAGATAAGAGACCATAAATGTTTATTTTAGTTGTTTTCAATTTTGTAATACTTAAGTTAAAATATATTTTGCTGTTAAATAAATTAAATTTACATTATTTATAATCGAATTCTTTTTCTTAGGATTAAAAACAATTAAAAAATAAAAAACTTTAAACAAAGTAAGAACTGCGTACGAAATAATTCGTGTATACTTTAAGGCTTAACACTTTTGATGTGGTGAAAAATAAATAATTTGTTTAAATGGTTTACATTTGAAAACCCACATCAGTCATATAAAACAATTGCTAGGAAGGCAGGTATGTTAAAAAATACAGTTTCTCAGATCATTAGATTATACAAAGAAGTTAGGACTACTGAAAGGAAACCTGATATTGGAAGATATAGAACGCAGGCAAAATAGAAAGCATTTTGAAATAAAATCCCATCATCTCTTCCAAAGAGTTAGTTGGTCCGCATCTTAGTCAGAAAAGTTACAAGAAAATCTAACCTAAAGACGTACAAAGTACAAAAAGTTTTTGATAGAAACGCAAGCAAAAATTTGGGAGCAAAAAATACCCTAAAAATATTTTAGAATTATGATTGCTACATAATGGACCATGAAACATTCGTAGTGGCTGCCTTTTTCTAACTTCCATTTGAAGTGAATTAAAAGCTCAACAAAAAAATAAATGGTGCACATAAGGACAACTATATGGAGATCTATGGCGATAAATCAAAAACCAAAAAAGCGTTTTATGATAATATTTCTATACGTGGGGTGCTATTTATGTTTTACTGATTATTAGAGTTTCCCGTATACAAAAATTTTGTAGGAAGACCCCTTAAACAATGCGTAAAAATTAGCTGAATATGGGAAAAATTAAAAAAAAAAATTAAATTGATTTTCCGTTCCCTATCAGCGATTGAAAGTCACGGGTCTAGAACATTTCGTCAAAAAATAGTATTGACTTTTGTCTTGAAATGGATATCAAAAAATTCTTAATTTTAATTCAATTATAGAAAAAATATTTTAAAAAATTTTAGCAAAAATTTTGGTCCATAAACCGTCATTTTAGTACATCATACAAAAAAAAAAAAACAATATCGACCATTCCATGAAAGAACGCCCAAAAATTTACCAAGTGTCTTTCGATTTTTATAAAATTTTGCACGTAAAATGTCTATGGATGTCTATATAAATTTCCGTTTTCAGATTCGCGAAATTCAAAAAATTCGCGACTTTATTTCACTTTCGAAAAAACCTACAAAAACTTTGAAAGTATACAACTTTAAATAACAATATTTCTGGGAAGGCTTTGAGGAAATCAATGAATAGAAATAAAAAATATTTTTTAAAAATGCATTTTAATGCAATTGCTTTTTTTAAATGCATTTTTCGTTAAATATGCTATTAAAATTTTTAAATTTTATAACATGGAATCTTTACATTAAAATAAAAATCTCAAATTTTTGGGACGCACACATATACTATGCACAATTATGCCTTTTCTTCAACTAATTTAAATTTTTTCATATAAAAATTATATTTTACTGGTATTATGAGTAGTAAAGTGCCTTACGAAAAAAAGTTGCAAATGTACCCCTCTAGAAATAAAGACTAGTATGTTCTTATATGATTCCCAAAATATTACATCTCAATCTTTAAATTTACGTGAGCTGGACCATTTTCAAAACACCTCTAAAATTACGTATTTTTTTATCATTATCATAATTTAAATTATAAGAAAATTTACTTCAAATTATAAAAAAGGCATACTATAGCCATAAATTTTCATTTAAATTATTATGTCTCTTTTCAGTCGCGAAATATTAAGATTTTACTTACATTTTTTATCATATTTTCTTCGATCAAACTTGTAATTTTATATATTTCGAACATTTTTCAAAATATATTAGATTTTTATGAACCATAGGAATGGTCTATCCAGTTATTATTGAAGATAAGACGTCATTAACCCATTAAGAGCTAGAGGGTCAATTTTATGCATTTAGTTCCTAAAAGGTCAAATTTGGAATTTTTGCAAATAAATCGCACGGAAGTACTTATTACGCTTAAATATTGATAAATTTATAAAAAACATAACAAGTTCCTTTAAAATCGCGAAAATAATCGAATAAAAATGATTTTTTGAAATTAAGCCTCTATTTTACACGAATTTACAGCTTTTTCGATCAATTATGTTTTTGGGGACATTTATATCCTTAACTTATCATTTATGTGGGATTGGCGCCTGGTCGCGTCAACAGATCTGGCAGACGTTGGTAACGAAGGGGTTAATATTACTAACACAGAATATTCTAGAATAAGATATTAACTAGTCACGTAGGCTACAGACAAAATATGGACGAGACATCTTATAACGAAAGACGAACATTCTGGATGGGGACTTGGATTTTGATAAACGGACTTTTAATGGACGAGACAAGGATAGTTATAGGGTTAAATCGCTGGGAACTTTCTGGTACTTTGAAATGTAGCGAGTAGTGTAGGAGAATAATATAAAACGTAGTGTAGATTGAGAGGAGAGTGTTTGAGTTAAATTTAAGTTGTGAAAGTTGAAAAGTTGAGAAGTTGAAATTATCAGTTGAAAAGTTGTCTAAAACGTTGTGCAAAGAAGTTATGAGTAAATAATTAAAGTTGACCAGCGACATCCACTATATTAAAGTGTAAAATAATCTTAAGTTTTTAATTAATAAAATATACACAATTTTTTATTAAAAATAATATAATTTGTGTTTAAATTAAAAGCCGTCAAGCTTTAATAATATAAAAAGCCCACATTTATTTGCCGTTAAAATTAACTTAATCAATTATGGACCGAAAATCCCAAAATATTATTTGTGCAACTAAAGGGTTAAATGAATGCATGTATAAATAGTATTTAATGAGACCTTTCCAATGATGCACTAAAATATAATTTACGATGAAAAATTCACAATTATCAAAAATTCATCTATTAATTTGCATTTATATTTTGAAAATATTTTGAAACGAAAATGATATTTTGGAAATGCTGACTGAGTTACTCTAAAAGAACACAATAGTCTTTTATATGCTTTTTAAATTAGAGAAATCCATCAATAACTTCAAGAGATATGGATATTTAAAACTGCATACTTTTTATATTTTGTTAATTTTTATACAAATTTTAAAGAAAATTAAAAAAAAAAAAAAATTATTTTTTTATGAAAAATTGGGAACATGTTTTTATAAATATTGGATTATGCATATAAGATTTTCGCGTCCCAAAAATATAACACTTTTATTTTAATGTAAAGATTCTAAACATTTTAATTATGTTAAAAAATTAAAAATTTTAAATAGCATATTTAGAGAAAAATGCATTTAAAAAATGCAATTGCATTAAAATGCATTTTTAAAAAATCTTTCTTATTTTTAAAATATTCGTAGTAAAGCCGCCGTATGCGAAATTCTAAGGCAGTTTAAATCATTAAAATTCACAAAGCGTTCTCAGAGATATTGCTATTCAAAGTTACATACTTTTGAAATTTTGTTGGTTTTTCAGAAAATGAAAAAGTGAAATAAATTCGCGAGTTTTTGCAATTTCACGAAACTGAAATTGATAAAAGGCTCAGTGGAGTTTGTGTATACATATTATTATAGAAATTGAAAGCCATCAAGTAAAAAAATACCCTTTTTCGGGCGTTCTTTCATGAAATAGACGATATTTTTTTTTAAATAGATAAAAATTTTATAATTTTGTTCTTTTTAAGGCTAAAATATTAAAAATTTTCATTGTAGTAAGTACTTATGATAATATATAATTTTCCAGATTTTAAAAACAAAAAAAAAAAAAAAATGTTCATCAAAATACCTTCTAGCGAAACAAAATCCCATTGGAAAAATTTTTAAAAATACGAACTTTTTGATACCCATTTCGATTAAAAAATCGAAACTTTTTTTAACCAAAATGTATCATTTAAATCATATTTTCGTATTAAGCTAAATTTTACGCATTGTTTGAGGGGTCTTCCTACATCGAAATCTCGAAAAAGGCCAATCTACTGATTATGCAACACCAACATATAACATGTAGTGTGATCGAAAAATTCCTGGGCATTAATTCCACTAAAAAGTATTCAATATTTACAATTGTTTAAAAAAGATGCGCGTTGATTTTTTGTAAGAAAAGAAAGAAAAAATTCGTCCTAAGTATGTTATTGAAGTCGTGTTTATGAGATTGTTGTAGATGAAAAAATTTGTATTGTAATATCTGTTAACATTATTACTTCTTCAAAGTCTACCTACACTACACAGCGGAGCAGAATTGAAAATTTTAGAAAATAAATCTTAACTTTTGATCGGCTAATTGGATTTGCATAAAATTTGGTATAAATGTAGGAGACGAGAGTACAATGTTAAGTTTGGAAAGTGAACCCAACAGACCCCTCATGGGATGAGCTTAGAGGGCTCAAAGTTGGGTTACTCTGACATACAAATTTTTAATCGCTTGCCAAATTTTTGTTTCTCGTCCGATGTTTATACTGATAAGACCTACAAAAAACATGTTTGCGTTTCTTATTTATTTCTTATAGTTTTTCAGTTATTTGCGTTTGAATTTTTAAGTACCTCAATTTTGCATGTTATTGGTCCAGTTTTTTTTTATAAATAACCTAGTATTTCCGACCAACTTTTTTCGTTTTTTCTTTAGCTAATTAAAGAACAAAATTATCTATTGAATAAAAAAAAAAAAAAAATAATAAAATTGAAGTCGATATCTTTACCCAGTACAAAAATAAACGATTTTGAATTTGAAAATGAAAAAATAACAACTTTTGGTGTTTTTTTGGCCGAAAAAGTATCTACACTGTTTTTTCTCTACAATAAAGTTTTCTTTAACAACATATAATAATTTTATACTTTTCAAAAAGGTATCTTCACAGAAAAAATTAAAAAAAAAAAAAAAAAAAACAAGCCCAATAACTTAAGTGGTCAAGCTACACACCCTCCCGAATTTGACCAATTTTATATAAAAGTTTTGATTTTAGTCTATATTTTCTAAAATCCCAAAGCACGAACTGGCAAACGGAATGCAGTTTAAGAATCTATAATATGTTGTTAAAAGTTTTCAAACAAAATCTACGGGACTTCGGAAACATGTGGATTTTATTAGAATTAAATCATACATTAGAATTAAAAAAATATCATCTGACATTATAAAGAATTAAAAGGTTTTTAATATATATGATGGCAAATTTTTTTAAGGATTAGTGTAAACAATTTTGTATAAAAAATGCAGTCATCAAGTGATCAAATTGACAATTCATTAAAATAATATAATTAATTTTATTTTTATTTAAATATTAAAATTTTTGAAAGAAACAAAATAACATAAATATCTAGAATTGTCCATAGCATTTACAATGTCCATTTTTATATTCACATTATTTTAACATTTTGCGAATTTTTGAGAATTTCGATTTTAAATAATTTTAAAATGTTTGATGGATTATTTAGTTTTTTAGACCTTAAAATCGCTTATTAGTTTAGTTTCTATAAGCAGATTTGTATGCACGGATTTTTCCGTACGCAGTCCTTATTATAAATTAGATATAATTTTCTATTATTAGAAAAATTATTAAATTGGAAATTCTATCCCCTTGAAATTTTCTTTCAAAGTTTTTCGTCATTTTTGTTTTAGTATTAATAAACTTCTAATAAACTTTTGACGAATATGTTCATTTTTTACTACTTACTTTTACATTTTTTTTATTTTGCTTGGCATATATCAAACTTTACTTGAGTTCAGTTTATTATTAATTACACCCGAGGTAGACTTTGCATATACAGCCGAAGTAAGAAAAACTTTAGACATTAATAATGTTTTTTTTTTTGTTGGTTGTTAATGTAAAGCTTATGTTCAATAAATAAATATCAAATAACTTTTAAAGAAAATATATATAAAAAAAATAAAATTTGAATGAATAAATTAATTAACAATGAAAAGTTTTAGTTCAAATTGTACGTTAGTATTAAATTACAATTAATTTCTTAGCGAATTTAATTTAATTGAACTCAATTATTATTATTATTTAAATATATTTGGCTGTTATTAAAAATTTATGATTCTTGCCGTTGAATATATTTGTGCAAATGAGGAGTGAGATCGAAAAAATCTTAACACACGTTTTGCTTCTTAACTTTTTCCACCATGAAAAAGATGGGGGGTATATTGTTTTTTTCATTCCGTGTGGTACATGTCGAAGGAATCATTTAAGACCCCACAAAGTATATATTTGCTGGGTTCTGGTTAGATTCTGAGTTGATCTAGCTATGTCCGTCCGTCTGTACGTTTGTTGGTATTGAAAATTGGCAAAATCGGTTAATAAACAAAAAAGTTATGGGCTAAAAACTAGAAACACAGGGTGTCCATTTCATACTTTTCTGCTGATATTTCTAAAACAAAAACGATAACGAAATTTTGTGTAAATAGTTTGAGCATCGATTTAAACTTGGAAACTAAAAATGGACGTGGTCCGCCCCCTTTATCGCCCACCTCCCGTATAAGGTGAAACTTCGACAAAATTGTGTTCAAATAGTTCAAGGACCAATGTAAACTCAGAAACAAAAAATGGGTGTGGTCCGCCCACTATACCGCCCACCTCCCATATAACGTAAAATTTTAAAAAGTTGATAGTGGGTATATAGATCCGAATATAACATTCGCGCTTGTTTTTTTTATCTAGTTATATTTGAAAAATATGTCAGTTATTATTGTTAATGACAACAATGATTTGTTCTGAGTTTGATCAAAATGAGTGACGAAAAGAAATACGTGCTATAATTATTAAAATTAAAAAAAAAAAAACAAATTGGTCCTAAAAAAATTGCCAAAGAATTAAAAGTCTTACATCAAACTGTTTCAAATGTTATTAAACATTATCATGAGAATTTGACCGTTGACAGAAAACCTGGTTCGGCAAGAAAAAAAAGTTCCACATGACATTGGGAAGGTCAAGAAAATTGAAAGCATACTGAATACCAAGTAGACCGGTTGGCTTAGTGCTCTGACTATTTGGTGCGACAAATTGAACCTAATGCAAGCTTGAAAACAAAGTTCAAAAAGTTCCAAACAGAAATGCTGCCAAAAATTTAGAAGCCATGAATAGAGCATGGAAATAAAAATCAAATTTTATACAACAATACCCATGTTGTATAATGAGCGATAAAACGTATGTACTGGCAGATTTTTTGCAGCTTCCGGGTCAAAATTTGTATGTTGTTAATGCCCAAGGAAATGTTAAAGATAAATTACTGGTATTGCAAGCTATGCAGTTGAGAAATATACATCAACGATTTTTTTTTAAAAAGGCTTCTTCCTTTCATAAGAGAGCACAATATTTCCACATATTTTTGGCACAATTTGGCATCATGTCACTACGGTAAGACCAGAGTGCTCTTGTGAAAAGAGAATTTGGGAGCACTAAAAAGGTATCTCAAAATATCGATGATTTTAAAAGATGATGGGCAAACACTTTTCCAAAAAAGTGACTGAAGCAACTATAAATCTGTAACTTCTGATCGGCTGGTTGGATTTGCAAGAAATTTGGTATAAGCATAGCGAAGGAGTGTGCAATGTTAAGTTTGGAAGAGAGACCGAACAGACCCCTCAGAAGCGGAGCTAAGAGGGCTCAAAGTTGGGTACCTCTGATATACAAATTTTTTAATCGCTTGTGTGTACCTTGACCATTTGAGTTATTGGGCTTGCTTTTTATTTTAAAGTATTTTCTGTGAAGATACCTTTCAGAAAAGTATAAAATTATTATATGTTGTTATAGAAAATTTTATTTTTTTCGGCCGAAAAAAACACATGCAATGTTTTTTATAGGCCTTATCAGTGCCTACAATAATGTTGGCAAGCGATTAAAAAATTTGTATGTCAGAGGTACCTAACTTTGAGCCCTTTAGCTCCGCCCCTGAGGTTTCTGTTCGGTCCTCCTCCCAAACTTAATATTGTATACTCCTCTGCTATCTATATCAATTTTCATGCAAATCTAACCAGTCGATCAGAAGTTACAGATTTATTTCCAAAAAATTTCGATTCTGCCCTATTGTACAAGATAAGAAGCGTTATTCGAGTCAGAATATCCATCTGAAATACGCTTTAATTTAGAATAAAATATAACACATTGGCTGGATTCGTTTCATGACTCAAAAAATGAGTAGTGATTTTTGGATTAAATACATCAATCAAAAAGATGGAAAAATAATATTTTGAATAAAAACGAGAAAAAAAGCTATAGTCGATCAAGCTCGACCATATGATACCCTACACCAATGTGTACATTATAATTCGAAAAGGGGTATTTTATTAGACTTGGGGCCTATTGTGCACCAATACTCATATTAAGTGTAAAATAAAACATACGAATAGAGGATTTTATGTCGATACTAAAACTTATATGAATTTATTCACTTTTGGGTTATTCCCGAAAGTGGCCTTATATGGGAGCTATGGTAAATTATGAACCGATCTTCATAAAACTTGGCACTAACTTTTATATTTATATAAAACTTATTTGTATCGAATATTAACTTGATATTATCATTTAATGGGATTTATGCCCGTTAAAGTGATTTTCTGAAAAGGGATTTATATGGAAGCTATGGTCAATTATGGACCGATCCTGAAATTCGAAACACTTATTAGAATTTTATGGAACTTATATGTTAAAAATTTCATTTTAATATTGCTATTAGTAAGGGATTAATGATCGTTAAACCCTTTTCCGGGAGGACATTTGTATGTGGGATAGGTGAAATAATGTACGGATTATAACTAATTTCTACTAGCTTTGTTCCTGGTCTGTAATAAACCTGTGTGCCAAATTTCATTAATTTCTGTTCAAAATTGCGACGGACATCGTTACGAATTCTCGTTGAAATCTTATTTTTCGGGGTCTGTTTGCCTGAAAATTACGTGTTTTACGGTAATTTTATTTTAATAACTATTATATTACTAGGTATCCAATCTTCTTGATCTTAGGAATTTTCGAAAGCTCATAATGTGTGGAATTCAACAAGATACAAACCCAGAAAATTGCATTTAAACGATTCGATACACTGATTTAAAGAAGACCGCCAACAAATTGTCGGTAAAAGCCTTCTTGCACAGAACAAATTGACAGTTTTTAAAAAATACAAAGAAAAATTTGTCTATAAAAATATAGAAATAAAATAAATTTATGTTAATTTCTAACAATTTTCAGCTTATTGTATCTATTGGAAAGAAAGCAGTAGTAATAAAATCAATTATTCTAGTTCATTAGTATTATTATTTGGATGATTGGAGCAAAATTAACCAAAATTAATATAAGCAATTTTTTAATTGAAGTCCATTTTTTTCTGCGTGTGATTAAAGATCTCAATTCATGCGTAAAGATTCTTCAATCTTTGTCTAAAATATGATGAGATTATGGTAAATTTTTCGAGATTCCAGGCCTTAAAAACTATAAATGAATTGAATTACATTTCAAATTACATTTATTTTAAAATGCCAGCGTTTCTCTAATATTGAAAATATTAATTCGCTGACCTATAATTTTTTTGCTTAATTAGAAAACAAACAAAAAATTATAACAATAGTGGACTAGGAGAAATTCTTAATTTTGAACTAATTTTGAACACTGACATAAACGCACATTAAATTAAATTTAACAAATTGTTAGTTTAAAAAAAGAACTGCTCAAATAAGTAAACGTTATGCAGTCAAGTAAAGGAAACTGTTGTTGAACATTAAATTGTGAATTGAGAGAGAAAAAAGAGCAAAATAAATAATAATATAAAATCACTTAAAAACTCAATAGTTTGCATATAAAAAATCTGTAAGCATGAGCGAAAAAAAAAAAAAAATAAAATAAATAACATAAAAAACGACAACGATGTTATTGAAAGTTTTTGATTTGTAGTTCCTTTTTCATGATTTCTTTAAGTAAAAAAAAAAAAAATGTAAATATGTTGAGAGTTGTATGTGGATTGTATATAAGTCGAAAGGAAATGCAAAGCTAAATTAAATAAAAAAAGAGTAAGTACTACAAAACTACAGTACAAAACATGGTTGAGTGTAGACTGCTGATGACACTTGGTGCATTTGTACATTAAACTAATGCTGTCGCTATATAGAAAAAAATTAAGTATTAAGGGGCAAATCTAAAGCTGTCCTTATAAATAAATAGAAATAAACTAATAAAAAAAAAAACAACAATAAGAATAAATTTTAATCAAATGCATTGAAAGATTTAATAAGATTTGCAAATAATTGAATATTATTTTTTCTGTTTTTGGTTTAGTATGAAATTAATTTGAATAAAAAAATTATTATTATTATTATTTAAAATCAGTATTAAATGGATTTGTTAATGTATGAGTGATATTCATTTTATTTAATTACAAAAAAATAAGTATACGCTATAGAGGCCAATACTCTTTTAAATAAAATAAGTCGTATGAGTAATATTGAATAATAAAATTTAAGCTTAATAAATTAAATTGATTAAAAAATAAATTTATATTAATAAATTTTCACAAGTACAAGCAAAAATTCTCTCTTACTTGTTCATTTGTCAGTTTAATGTTGCTGTAATATACATACTAGGGTATCCAATCGATTAACAGTCATTCGGTTGTTCGGTTAATTTTTGTCGATTAACTGTACGAATAATTTAAAACTGTCTATTTTCGAATAACGAATAAACCGAATAATTTCTGTTGAATAACCGGTTAACCGAAATGTAGATTTCTTGAGTTATAAATTAGAAAATTTTGTACTTTTATGATAAATGTATTTAAACTACATATATATCTTACTGTTACATTCCAGTAAAAATAAATAAAAATAATTTTTAGTGTGGTACTTTTTCTTCTGCTTTAGAAGTAATAAAATATGATCCAATATATATAGACAGATTTAAATGAATTGTTCTGCTATAAGACGTTGATATTTGCATGTTATCTTTACAAAAAAGAAAAAAACTGAATCAAATGAAAAACAATGTTATGTATAATTTTCTTTATAAAAATAATAATAAAAATTAAAACTGATTTCCCTGAGCCGTAAAAAAAAATTTAGATATTCATTACACATCGTGAACATGACATAACATAACACAGGTATCAAAAAATTCAATTCATTGAAAATTATACGAATTTGTACTATTTCTGGATCACAATTTCAGTATCTTCTTTGGATGCATTTTTTGCTGGGATAGAATGTTTTATAAAAAGCGATAAGAAAATGCAATAATATTATATCTTCATAAATAATTAAACTAATATCAATAGAAATTCGTAAAACATTACTTTGATTAAAGTAAATTCATAGTTACACAAGTCATTGTGTCCTCCTAAATGTACCCAAAAATATTAATTGGACTCTTTTAACAAATTATCATTTTTACACAGAAAATACACTTACGTGAAAAATTTATTGAATAAAGCGGAATTAGGAGAATATTTTATAGTATTAGCTAAAAAATTAAATTTTTTCATACAAATAGGATAAAATAATTACGAAATGATACCCTTGTGAAAGAATTTGATCTTATATTATGTTTCTAAGTAACTATTTCTATAGATTAAATGCTTTATCTAAGGTTATTTGATTAATCGTATAATTTCTCAATAATCGGTTATTAACCGATCAACTTTTAACCTCGTATAACCGTTTAATATGAACACCTGAATAATTGGATACCCTAATACATACATGTGTAATGTATAAGTATTACTACTCAAACAAATTTCTGATAGATATAATTAATTGCCCATCATTCAAATGTCATTGAACAATTCTCCAGAAACAACAGCATCAAATTCATATCATATTAAACGTATTTACATATGTATACAAACATATGCTTGTAAAGCAGAAAGACAGACAGACCTAGAAATATGAAAATATTCTTATTATTAATAAAACAAAGACCCTCTTCATAATGAATACAAATACAGTGAAAGCTCCCATAAGCGGACACATTGATTTTGTTCGTTATCAGGAAATGTCCGTCTATGGGATCAGTACTATATCTTTTTATTTCAACATTCAAGATTAGTTGTAACGGCTCAATTTTAAAGCAAAAAAAATCGTTTCTTTTTTCTTTTGTTTCTGCAGTAAATGACGTTTTGCATTTTGATTTAGACATTATTTACAATAAATTATGATTTTATGAAATTTATTTTAAGGAGTTTATGGCAACAATTTGTTTCTCTCCGTTTTGAATCCATTTTCCCAAAATGACTTTCTAAATTTAGTAATTTTTAGTAAGCGAAAAAAATCATCTCTTAACTGGCTAAGGGTCAGACTTCTTTCAACAGCATTTTTACTAACGATTTTTCCACGAAGTATTAAAAATAAAAAGCATGTTGAGGACAAGTTTGACAATAAAGTCATCTAAATTTTCTTGGGAGAATGATGTTGGCGGCCTGGCCTCGATCATAATCAGTGCCCAAATACTTTTTTTATATGAATGATGACAATGTAGCTCCTCATGTTGTGCTGAATTTCTATGCCCTTTTTCCAAAAAAGTTGTCAAGATTTGTAAGAATCTGTCGATATTGTACTCTACGGCAAATCATGGACCCATCATCGAGACTGTCTTTAGGACATAGATAACTGGGACAGCATCTGTTTTTAGGGATCAAGTTTTAATTTTCTCTTATCTAGTATGAAGAATTTTTAAATAAGTGTAAAAGTCAAAGTTAAATTAAAAAACCAAATTTTACTCAAAACCAGCAAAAACTTAAGTAAAAAACGAATAGTAACATATTTAACTTCAGAAAAAAAAGTAAAAATGAAATATGAATGTAAACATGGGCAAAAATGAAAATAACAAGCATCTCGTTATACAATACATTTCTTTTAACGTTTATGACTTTTGTCCGGCTACAATAGATGTTTTTTTTAAAAATAGGTTTCCGCATCTGCCCAAGATAGCGTCCGCTTAGTGGAGATTTATTTATTCTAAAAATGCCACCTAAACCATGGCATCTAAAAACTTTTTCTCCTACCTAAGCTGTTCGTTAAGGGAGCTTTTACTGTGTACATATATTACTTTTTTTGTAACATGTGTTTATATTGCTTGTGTTTAAATTTTAAAAACATTTATCCATCTAAAATAATATCATTTTAATTATTTAGAGGTAGTTTCAAAATACTATTAAATAAAGAAGAAAGAGCACATTCGCCGTTGCCGAATTTTAAATACACTTAATTTGTGTCGAGATGTAGAGTTTAGACCGTTTACTTTGTTGATCTTTTCGGCAAAAAAAAAAAAAAAAATAAATAAAATTTTACAGATCTCTGGCAAGTTATAAGCCTATAAATCACATTTTTTATACCCACCATCAAAAAGATGGGGGGTATATTGATTTTGTCATTTTGTGTGTAACATGTCGAAGGAATCATCTAAGACCCCCCAAAGTATATATTTTCTGGGTCCTGGTTAGATTCTGAGTTGATCTAGCTATGTCCGTCCGTCTGTCCGTATGTCCGTCTGTTGAAAGCAGGATAGGGCTCGAACGGGACAACGTAGGAGGACGAATATTTTTCTTATATAAGGTTAGTTTGGGATTGAAAATGGGCAAAATCGGTTAATAAACAAAAAGTTATGAGCTAAAAACTAGAAACACAGGGTGTACGTTTTATACTTTTCTGCTGATATTTCTTCAACAAAAGCATGTATGACAACGAAATTTTGTACGTATAATTCGGGGATCGATATAAACTCGGAAACCAAAAATGGTCCGCCCACTTCACAGCCCACCTATAAGGTCAAAATCAACAAAATTATGTTCAAATAGTTCAAGGACCAATGTAAACTCGGAAACAAAAAATTGGCGTGGTCCGCCCACTTTACTGCACCCTCCCATATAACGTAATATTTGAAAAAGTTGATGGTGGGTATATAGATTCGGCCGGGCAGAATAAACATTCGAGCTTGTTTTACTTTCGTTTTATTTAATTGCGAAATTGCTTTTATTAATTAATTTTTGTTTGATTTTGCTCCAATCCCCAAAATGATAATATTAATGACTATAATAATTGATTTTATTATTACTGCTTTTTCTTAAATAGATGTAAATTATTTTATTTCTATATTTTTATAAACAAATTTTTCAGAATGTTATATCCACCATCAACGATTTAAAATTTTACTTTATATGGAAGGTGGGCGGATCACGTTAATTTCAATTTCAATACCAAAAAAACCTTATATAAGATAAATATTTGAGCCAAATTTCGTCTCCCTAGGTTTCCCCTTCAACTCCTACCCTGCTTTTAACAGACAAACGGACATAGCTAGATCGACTCAGATCTAACCAGGTTTAAGAAAATATATACTTTATATGGTCTTAAATTATTTTTTCGACATGTTACAGACGGAATGACAAAATCAATATACCCCCCATCTTTCTGATGGTGGGTATTAAAATTATAAACCTATTAGCAAATTAATTATATTAATACATAATTTAAATAATTTTATTAAAAAATAATTTAAAATCCTTTTTTCTGTGTAAAAAGTAAATTCAGTTGCTTCACATAATTTATAATATCTCGAGAACGATTTGTCTGATTGGGATTATAATAGTGACAAACAAATTATACAAAAAACAGTAAAATAAAATAGAAAAATAGCAGAGTAGAAAAAATTATTTTTTTTTTTTTTCAAATTTGCTAATAATTTTTTATTCAAAATAAATTATTTTATTTTTCTCATTATATCAATTAAAATATTAATCAAATATTATTAAGGAATAAGTGAGGACTTGAATAGTAAAAGAATAATTGAATTTTATTAATGGAAATTCAACCTATTAAAAAAATTATATTCATTTATTCAAATTATCAGTTATTTTTGTTTATATTTGTTTTATTCATTAATTAATACAATAAAAAAATAATAATAATTGAAATTCGATAGATTATTTTATTTTTACACAGAAGAAACTATGTTTTATTACTTTTTTAGTTGTACTAATTATTCAAGTGATTAAAATTAAAATTTTCTAATGTTTTTTATTAAAAATAAAACAATTTATTGGCTTAAGATTATTTATCTTATTGTATCAATTAATAAATTAATCATATATAAATAAAGTACAAGCGATTTTTCATAATTGAGATATTATTTTGAATGTAGAATTTGAATTAATAATATTCACGATTTATTAAAAATAAAAATTATTATTATTCAATTGTTTCATTCAAATTTTCAAAATTTGTTTACAAAAAATAAGATTTTTACGAAATTTATTTATTTTTATATTGTATTAATTAATAAATAAATTAAATATAAATAAGTGATGATTTGAGTAATTGAATACATAATTTGTCAAAATTTTTTTGAGACAATTTTCGATAAATTTTTTATTTAAAAGATATTTTCAATAAATTTTTTATTTAAAAAGTGGTTTCCCGTTTTAACAAATACTCAGTTTAACGAATTCGCGATTTAACTTACGTCCAATTTTTTAACATTGAGTACTTTATATTACAAATAATCTATATATTTTAGTACTCGATATAACGATTTTTTTTCCAAAAAATGCGAGAAATCTTTTCTCATCCTATTGAAAGATTACTATTCTCCCTTTTTATTCAAAAGTAAGAGAATTTGAGATTTTCATTTGAACAATATTTTTTCATTAGAAAGCTATTTTCTAAAAAAGCTGTTATTTGATTACTTGTTAAATATGCTTTCGTTTGTATTTTGTGCAATGTAATTTTATCATGTACCACCATACAAATGTGATGCGTTTATGCTGAAAAATCCGCTTAAAGTATCCATTCAATTGACAATTACTTATTAAGCCAATTTAACAGTTCAGAACTGTTGCAATCAAAGACCTACTCTCTAGTCTTTGACAACCACAGTAAATTCTTTTTAATTTGTCATAAAAAAAAATGTTATTCGAAGAAAAAAAAAATTTTTTTTTGTTTTAATTTTTTGCAAATTTTTTATTTTTGTTTTATTTTTCACTTTTGTTGTTATAAGATAAATAAATTGTGTTTTAACATTAAAAACTGAAAAAGTAGACTTTAAAATAAATCTTTTTAAAGTATGTTTGTTAGTAAAATATATTCGCGATTTAACGAATTTTTCGATTTTACGAATTGGAAAAACTTAGGGAAATGACGTTAGTATAATAAACTCCTTTTTTAATATAAAAGTTATACACTTCCTCATTTTAATTCATAATTAAAAGTTGACTCTATCCTGATGACACAAGTAAAACTGAAGAATTTTTCATACGATTTCAAATAACGATTTTATACGATTTCAAAGGAAAACACCGTTACAAAATATTGAGATCTACTTTTTTGTATTTGTATAGTTAATTACACTATGTTTTACTTATTTGAAAAGTTTGAATCATCTAAGTTACTCTGTTCATTTCAAACTGTGCTGGTTCTATCCTGATGATGAGGAGTACATATAACAATTTTAGAATTACTTTATCTAAAAATTTACACAACAAACTACAGTTTTCGAATCTTTTCAAAAACATTGTACGGTTTCAAACAAACTAAAGCACTTAATACTTGTCACATTACGGGCATAAAATTAATTTTCTAAATCATAAAAAAAGTTTAATAATTTTAGAGATATTTCAGCTTGTATCCTGTGCTATTCATCATAAACTAATTATAAAATTCATTTACACATGGGTATGTGATACCTATTAACATTAGCTTACACTTCAAAAGTTTCATATACCAGTATCATAATGGTACATAAGTATATCATAATATACATACGTACATAAATACTTATGTATGTATTTATTGTGTAGTGTGGTTTTTGAAATATAAGGAAAAACAATTTTCTAATTGAAATTTGTAATCAATCAAATTGCTACTTTTGTTGCCCAGTTTCTATAAAACAATGACTGACAAAAGTTTTATATTTTATTATTGAGCCTGTGTGAGTATATTAAGAAAGTTGTGTTTGTAAAAATACCTTGATGGATACATATTCATATGTCTACATCTTTATATGTAAGTTTTGGTATTATGGATATGTTTAAATTAAAGTTCATATAAATAACTAATAAACTTATAATAAAATATATGTGTGTGTTTATATAAATTAAAAAGATATGTTATATCTACTTTAGTAATTGGTTATCTAATAAAAATGTATTTTTATTTAGTTAACTTAAAATACATAGTTTATTTTAAATATTTTTATTATAAAAATAAAAAAAAATAAATAAAATTTTATATTTTTTTTGGAGAATTCTTAAAGGAAATGTTTTCTTTTTGTTATAAATTTAAAGCTTCTATTTTGGAATTAAATAAATCATAATTAAAGAAAACTATTACACAGAAAAAAGTTATTTCAACAAATTAAGTACTTATATGTAGTCGAAAAAGTACTTTGAATTAAAGAAATTGTTCGTTTAATTTAGCGTACTTATTTGTTTGGACTCATCTGTCGATCGTCAAGTGTTCTTCATAACTCGGCGAAACATTTCTTGAAAATATGGATGCTTAAACAGGCAGAAATTAATGTCCAAGGTAAACAATTTTGACTAATCTCAATCTCAAAAACGAATAACACTGGTCGACAAAAAAATGTTTTTTCGTGCTCCTTAAAACAAAAAAAAAAAAATGTGTACTATACGGAATTCCGCATGCTAAACTCGAATCTGCTTTCAGTTTTCTCCCATCAGGTCGAGATTTTTTTTATGGGCGTGTCTAATATTGCGCTCTAAATAAGCCGATTACTCGAATATATTTCACTATAACTCGAGAACGGTATGCACGATATAAATAATACACCAAAATATGTGGAATAAAACTTTCTTTAAGTTGTTTTACTAACAAATTTTTATCCGCTCAATAGTTTTGGAGATATTTCGAAATAAGTGTCCGAAAAAATTTGTTTCATGCTAAATTCAAGATTTCTTTTTTTTACTAAAACTTCTTTTTAAAAGTGAAAACATCAAAAATGTTTCAGTTTATCATCTTTATCTCAAAGTTTAAATAAAGCCACGTATCATATAAATTGATGCAGAAATCATGATTGCATTCACAGTTAAGTTAGGATACCCATACACTAGTGGGCAAAAACATTTTTTTTCGTTTTAATAAAAAAAAAGAAGAAAATAGGTGGTGGTGGTGGATTAGATGGAATTTAACGTGCTAAATAAGAATCAGCTTTTATTTTTTTCTATCATGTATCGATTTTTTTTTATGGGCATGACTACTATGTGCCCACCTTAAGGCAGTCACACTTGTATAACTCGAGAACGGTTTGTTCTATTACGATAAATTAAACTCCATATATAGCGACTTAAATTGTCTTTAAGCTAAATTTACATTATTTTTTGTTGTTCTGTTAATGTTTCCGTAGTTATTTAGTAATTAGTAGCAAAAAAAAAAAAAAAAAAAAAAAAAAAAAAAATCGTGAATTTCTCTGAATTTCTTGAGCGAATAAAAAATATTGTTGATATAACTTGAAGACAATTTTCGTATGCGTGTTTTAGTGTATCATTTATTAAAATCGTGTCAACGGTTCTTGAATTATAGCCTAAATTTGACAAACCATTCTCAAATTTTATAGTGTGACCGCTGAATAAGGTGATGGTATTTGTTATGGCCATAAAAAGAAATCAGTACTTGATAGAAAAAAAGTGAATGCAGATCCTTGTTTAACTCGTCAAAATCCACTTAGTTCACCTAATTTTTGTTAAAAAAAAAAAAAAAAATAAAAAAAATTTTTGTTTTTGCTCACCACTGTATTTTTATACAATTGTATGTAACACTGTGAATAAAAGATTTATGCATCAATTTTAAAGATACATACATACCTTATTTGATTCGCGACACTACCGAATCTATATACCCACCATCAACTTTTCCAAATTTTACGTTTTATGGGTGGGGCGGTAAATTGGGCTTTAAAGTGGGCGGTCCACGCCCATTTTTTGTTTCCGAGTTTACATTGGTCCTTGAACTATTTGAACACAATTTCGTTGATTTTAACCTTATATAGGAGGTGGGCAAAAAAGTGGGCGGACCACGCCCATTTTCGGTTTCCGAGTTTATATCGATCCCCGAACTATACTTACAAAATTTCGTTGTCGTACATGCTTTTGTTGAAGAAATATCAGCAGAAAAGTATAAAACGGACACCCTGTGTTTCTAGTTTTTAACCCATAACTTTTTTTGTTTATTAACCGATTTTGCCCATTTTCAATCCGAAATAAACCTTATATAAGACAAATATTTGTGCCTACGTTGTCCCGTTCGAGCCCTATCCTGCTTTCAACAGACGGACAGACAGACGGACGGACATAGCTAGATCGACTCAGAATCTAACCAGGAGCCAGAAAATATATACTTTGTGGGGTCTTAGATGATTCCTTCGACATGTTATACACAGAATGACAAAATCAATATACCCCCATCTTTTTGATGGTGGGTATAATGATAAACTGAAACATTTTTGATGTTTTCATTTAAAAAAAAAAGTTTAGTGACAAAAAAATCTAAAATTTAGCATAAATTTTTTTTTTTTACATTTATTTCAAAATAGCTTCGAAACTATTGAGCACACAAAAAAATTAAGAGATTTGAAGATATTTTTAGTACGAATCTTTTGGTGTATCAGTTATGTCAATCGTATACACCGTTCCTGAGTTATGAGGAAATATACTAGAGTAATGGCTTTAGACATGCCCATAAACAAAAATCCAGACCTAATGGAAAAAAAAAACTGAAAGCAGATTCGTGTTTAGCATATCAAAATACATCAAGTCAAACTATTCGTATATGGTGTTGTATTTTTTTGTAGACCAGAGTAATTTAAGACAATGCGTAGCCCTGAACAAAATTTGGCATTAGCTAAGCTGGCAAAAAAATCGTTGAAAAGAAGAAGTCTTTTAAATGTGAAATGAAGAAAAATTAATTTACCTTTAATGCAATTTTTGTTGTAAGTTTAAAAAAAGATAATATTTTAAATGGTACCCAGCAAAAACTTTGCTTGCCATGTAATGAGTTAAGAAGCTAATATAATGGCTCTTCACAACTTACACATTAGATGAATAACTCATTATTTTAACACGGCGATGTCATTAGAGGCAACTACTTAATCTATATTATTACAGGTAAACATTTCAGAAAGTCATTACTTAAATGTCATTGCAAGAACTAATTACTTTGAATCTATTCAATAACTCATTAATTTCAAAGTATTACGGAAGACATTATTAGCAAAATGAATAGTTACATAATCGGTTACAAATAAGTACTGAAATATGGAACAATAAAAGCAGATACTTTTTTTTTAATTTATTTATTTAAAACATAAACAATTTAAAATATTAAAATTACAGTTATAATTTTTAATGAGTGAATTATCACTCATTAAAAGGCTTGTCTGCCTGGCTTTCGTCGTGTGCTCGACTCCACCAAAGACTGGTGTTTATACGATTGATAAAAATTAACAAAAAGTAACATTTCCAAAAATCGGATCTCAAGTAATTGATTACATATCAGGTTAAAAGTAAGTAGTTACTAATAATGCAGATAGTATGTTGTTATCATTGAAAAGTAACCACATCCGTAACTACATGCCATTACCTAATTTTTACTGGGGTATAAATAGGAATTTGTATAAAATAATATACCATAAAAGGTTTGGGTAACATTAGTTTATGCAGATATTTATGGCACATAAATAAATTAGTTAAATACTCACCTCAAAATATATATGTATATACATTCAACTTAAAATCTCTTCCTGAGTTAAGATAACAATGTCCGTCCTTCTGTCTGGCAGGGAAACAAAATGTAACAGAAAAATAATACTGACTTTTTGCAAATTTTGTTAAAGGAGACCCCTCTATGCAATACTGCTGCCATACTAATATGGTGTCTACATTGATATTCCATACTATCTTTGTTTAATGCTAACAGGAATCTGTTTTCAGCTTTTTTTTCCATCAGGTCTGGATTTCTTATTATAAGCGTGTCTTATCTATCTATATAATCAATAGGCACACACATCTTTTGTAATCCCTTTTACGCTCACACCAAATATCCGATTTTAATAAAAAAATATACCATTAGAAAGGTATTTTCTCATAGATATGTAGTCCGTTCAGTATTTGAGAAGTTAAAAGCGGTAAAATTTACTACTAATACATATATAAAAAAAAAACTCACATGTATATTAGAGTGTCCCGAGAATAGCGTTTTTCGAGATTTCGATGTAGGAACACCCCTCAAACGATGCGTAAAAATTAGCTGAATATGGGAAAAATATTAAAAAAAAAATTAAAATTGATCTTCAGTTCCCACCAGCGATTTTAAAATTATGGAGTCCATACATTTTGGTCAAAAAAAGTTTAGATTTTTTAATCGAAATGGGTATCAAAAAATTCGTAATTTTATGCTGGTTAAGGAAAAAATATTTTAAGAAATTTTCCAATGGGATTTTAGTTTGCTAGAAGACTTTTTAAGGTATTTTGATGAACAATTTTTTTAAAAAATCTGGAAAATTACATATTATCAACAGTTTTTACTACAAAGCATTTTTTTAAAATTTTAGCCTTAAAAGGAACAAAATTATAAAATTCCTATTTATTTGTTTAAGAAAAATATAGAAATTTTTTTTTTGATGTTTGGATTATCCTACGGAATCAAAAAGGTATTTTTCAGTTCAAATCGAATTGTAAATAGCTTTTTATTTAAACATTTATCAAAACACTAACAATTTCTTTGTACGCTCCTTACATAAGTGTTTTAAAACACATTAATGATCTGGGAACAAAATTTGGAAGTTATTGATCCAAATTCTCCCTATTTTTTATTTTCTTATACCCTACAACACCATAGGTGGTTAGGGTATTATGCGTTTGTGCTGATGTTTGCAACGCACAGAAAAAATTATCGGACCCTCACCTTAAAGTATACCGTTCGACTCAGAATCACTTTCTGAGTCGATTTAACGATGTTTGTCCGTCCTTCTGGCTGTCTGTTCATGTAAACCTTGTGAACAAAGTACAGGTCGCAATTTTAAAGATATCTTGATGAAATTTGGTACAGATATTTATTTTGATACAAAAACAAAGCCTATTGAAATTGGGTATGATCGGTCTATTATTTCACATAGCCCCATAAAAATGTCCTCCCGGAATAGGGGTTTAACGATTATAAATGCCTTAAATATAGAAATATTTTAATAAAACTCGGTACAAAGGAGTTTTGTATAAGTATCAATTTTTGTACCAAATTTCATCAAGATCGGTCCATAATTGATCATAGCTCCCATATAAATCCCCTCTTCCGAAAATCCCTTTAACGTGCATTAATCCCATACGAATGATAGTATCAAGTTAATATTCGACACAAATAAGTTTTACATAAGTAGAAACAAAATTGTCAAAATTTATGAGAATCGGTCTATAATTTACCATAGCTCCCATATAAACCCACTTCCGAGAATCGCCCTAAAGGTCATAAAATCATATAGATGTTTGTATCAATACTTTATTCTGTATTTTTATAATTTATTTTACGTTGAGATGTTGGCGTACAATTGGCCACAGGTATGATCGGTCTTGACCGACTATAGTTTCTCTCTCATTTTTTTTATATTTTATTGCTACAAATATTCGAATAAGATAATTTTAATCGCTATTTATAAAAATTCAAATTATCTAAATTGGACAAACCTTAGGGCGGGGTCATAGTAGTCATGTCCATAAGAGAGTCGAAATAACTCCCTAACTATTGAGAGGATAAAAAATGGATATTAGAACAATTCGAGTAATAGTGATATATACTCGAGTAATCGGCTTCTTTAGGATGAAATATTAGACAGGCCCATTAAAAACATCTTGATAGGAAAAAACTTGAAGCAGATTCGTATTTAGACAGTCGCATTCCATCTAGTCCACATTTTTAATTTTTAATAAAATTAATACCTAAAGTACAAAACTTTAAAAAAAAAAAAAATAATACCTAAAGTACAAGACCTATTATTTTGGTAGATTTTTAACGTTGGAGTTTAAAGACTTAATAATTGTTAAAGTATGATAATATGTTGTTTCAAAGTTTTTATGTATACGTTATGTCATAATTAAAGAACAAGTTCTTTGAACCAACAAACTTTTTCGTTGTATTTTGGTACGTTTCTGTCTCAGTGTAGAGCTTATAAATTATAAATTCTAGGGAGTAATTGGAAACTTTATATTTTAAAGGTTCATCAAACTCTTAAGAACATAGCATAACTATTTATTGTAAACAAAAAATGAACAAGAGTTTTATTATTGAATAGAATATTTATATTGACTTTTTTTGCTAAAAATTTAAGGAAAAAATATTTGTTTTCTTTTGAAATTACTTAATATTTGTTATTTTAAGATAATAAATATTACGTACATTATTAAGGCGGCACACAGTGGGGTCAAACGCAAATTTTTTGGTAATAAATCTGTAGATCTGGTCAGATTAAATTAAAATGTTTGGAAGAGTTGCTGAGGAGGACTTAAGCTTTCAGATAAATCATATTGTAGTCACCCTACAAAATTAGCTACCTTGACTATGTAAAAGTTTAAAAAAATTTTAACTTCTACAAATGAAGTCCGATTTTAAAGATTTTCATATTTACGTAAAGTGCTTGGCTTTTGAAAAATTGCCAAAAATTGATTTGTAAAGCATTTTAAATGATTTTTGCACGAATGAAAGATCGATATATATTTAATATATTAAATAAGAAATAATGGCGAAAATTTTATGCTAATATGCTTTTTTATGCAATTTAAAAAAGTCTTTTAAAAATTGACTTTTTTCATGAAATCTGCTCTCCCGCATTCGTTTTTGGCCGGGCGGGAAGCAGTTTAGCGTCAAATCGTTCTAAATCTATTTTTTGATAAAATAACATCAATAAATTTATAAAAGCTCATGTGAAATTTTTTTTTATTAATCGATCAAAATTTAACCTTTTTCCAAAATTCAGCATTTTCACAATTAGGGTGCAAACATAAATCAATTCTAAATTTCTTTATTAAACATTTGTGCGGACTTATCTTTTGAAACAACCCAGAAAAAATTATGACAACATTTTTTTTTAATAATTCATTATTTGATTTTAAATTAAATTTTATAAAAAAATATTTGAATTTACACAGAAAAGAGTAAAAATGGACTTCAATTATGAAATTTGTAATATTAATTAATTTTTAATTGATTTTGCTCCAATCATCAAAATGATAGTATTAATAACTAGAATAATTGATATTATTATTACTTCTTTTCCTTAAATAGATGCAATGAGCTGAAAATTTTTGAAAATTTACTTAACTTTATTTTATTTCTGTACTTTTATAGACAAATATTGAATTTTTCTTTATATTTTATTAACATCTGCCAATTTATTAAAAAACAAAACTGAAAACCAATTAGAAAATTAATTATATTAATAAATCATATAGTTAAATTCCAATAAAAAGGTAATTAATAAAATTATTAAAAAATTATTTAAAATATTTTTTTCTGTGTAAGATTTTGTTTTATTGGTTTTAAATTATTTTAAAGGCCCACATTCGGAAATCACTCTATTGTGCATTTGGTCACTAGAGGCCACTCCCCCATTATTTATGCACAATGGTGTAGGAGATGATTTTAGTTAAGAAAAGAAGTTCATTTAGCTAATTGTTTTAAGCTGGAACAATGTTTTAAAAGACTTTAATAAGAACTTTATGGAAAACAATAAGTTTGCAAGCGTTTAAATGATTGGAGTATCAGAAGTAAACTTTTTTGTCCCATAACATAAATGTATCTCCATACTTAATTTAATTTATTTATTCATTTTAAAAGGTAATCGCTGTATAGTTTTATTGGAACTAAAGAAACTAACAAAAGGATATGTGAAACATTTTAAACATCCTAGAACTCTAATCGGTAAGTAATATTACATAAAGGCACGATTGTGTTTTTTACTTAGGTTTGTTTGGTCATTGATGGAAAGATGAAGAAGTTACAAAAAGTTAAAATATTATTGATTATATGAGTGCATACAAATTTTATTATTTATTATCATAAAAACACTTTATTGATTATAATCCACCACATTAAATGTTTCTTTAAATAATGCTAATTACTCTTAAACATTAAAATTCTATCACAATTATAACATTATTTTGCGAAATCTACATCTGTAAAAAATATAAAAAAAAAAAAATAATAATAATAAATTTTGTATTTTTGCTTTTTAAAAATTCTTATTAAAATTTTTATTGATTTCAAAATAAATATTGTTTGAAAATTTATAAAAAACTAAATATTATTTTTATAGTTTTCATTAAAAAAAGTAATTGGAATTTATGAACATTTTCAAATATTCAAATTTATAAATAGTAAAAATATTTTAATAAGAAAAAAATATATCGACCATTCCAGGAAAGTACGCCCGAAAAAGTATATTTTTTTACTTAATGGCTTTCAATTTCGATAAAAATTTGTATACATAAACTCCATTAAGCCTTTTATCAATTTCAGTTTTCAGTTTTGTGAAATTGCAAAAACTCGCGATTTAATTTCGTTTTTTAATTTACTCAAAAACCAACAAAATTTCAAAAGTATGTAACTTTGAATAGCAATATCTCTGGAAAGACTTTGTGAACTTTAATGATTTAAACGGCCTTAAAATTTCACATATGGCGTCTTTACGACGAACGTTTTAAAAATAAGAAAGATTTTTCAAAAATGCATTTTAATGCAATTGCATTTTTCTTTAAATATGCTATTAAAATTTTTTAATATTTTAACATAAATGAAAACTTTGGAATCTTTACATTAAAATAAAAGTGTCAAAGTTTTGGGACGCGAAAATCTTATATACATAATCCAATTTTTATAAAAACATGTTTAAAATTTTTCATATAAAATTAAATTTTTTTCTTGTTTTTTGAAATTTTCTTTAAAATTTTTATAAAAGTTAACAAAATATAAAAAGTATGCAATTTTAAATATTCATATCTCTTGAAGTTATTAATGGATTTTTGTAATTTAAAAAGTATTTAAAAGGCCATAGTATATTTTTTGTGTAATTTAGTCAGCATTTCAAAAACCACGTCTTCGATCCATAATATTTTAAAAATATAAATCCAGTTTTTAGATGCATTTTTGTTAGTTGCGAATTTATTAAATTTTAATTTTTCAAAAGTGTATTTAAAAATGCTTTGTTTATTATAACTTAAAACAATAAATAGTTAGATACATAAAGTTTTACTATTTTTCAGGATTTTTTAAAAAATAACACAATAATTTTTTTTAACAAAATACGTAAAGATACTCATAATATCAGAAAAATATAATTTTAATATGAAAAAATTTAAACTAGTTGAAGAAAAGGGGAAATTATGCACAGTACATGTGTGCGTCCCAAAAATTTGAGATTTTTATTTTAATGTAAAGACTCCAAACTTTTCATTTATGTTAAAAAATTAAAAAATTTGAATAGCATATTTAAAGAAAAATGCATTTAAAAAATGCAATTGCATTAAAATGCATTTTTAAAAAAATATTTTTTATTTATAAAATATTCATGTTTAAGCTAACATAATTACAATTCAAACGCCGTTTAAATCAAAAATTTCTGCAAAGCCTTCCCAGAAATATTTGTATTTAAAGTTGTATACTTTTGAGATTTTTTAGATTTTTTCAAAAGTGAAAAAGCGAAATAAAATCGCGAATTTTCTGAATTTAGCGAATCTGAAAACGGAAATATTTATAGACACCCATAGACATTATACGAATAAAATTTTATATAAATCGGAGGACACTTGGTATATTTTTGGGCGTTCTTTCATGGAATGGACGATATATATTTTTTTTTTCAATAAAACTTTTACGAATTTGAATGTTTGATTTTACAAATTCAGTGATAGGTCCGATTTCAGTAAAAAAATAACTGACTTTATAAATTTAGTAATAGAATACGAAATTAAATTTTTTCTGTGATGTAAAGAAAAATGTTTGTCTTTAACGGAACTTTGAGAAAAAAGTAAAAGAATTGTACAATATTTTTGTAAAAAATAGGCATTTTTCATACCAATTTCAGAGAGCTGACTTTGAATATTTTTCACGTCTAGACGCATTGAGACAATCCAAAAATTCTTTCAACATATTATTTTGAAATATATAGCAAATCACAAAATATTTAAAAAAAAATTTTACCTCATATACCTCAGGACTTATTCCCGAAAAACGAAAGAAAGTCGTGGCAAAAAATAAAAAATTAAAAATTCAAGTGTAAATATCTTTTTAATTGTAAGAGATAACTTAAGTGAGTAAGCTTATTTTTTCTTTATCTTGCTAAGCATTTTACGTAAATATGAAGATCTTTAAAATCGGACTTTTACATACTCGAGGTAGTTAATTTTGACACCCTGTAGCATATCTTGTGTTATCAGAGTGACTACAATATGATTTTTCTGAAAGCTTAAGCCCTCCTCAGCAACTCTTCCATACATTTCAATTTAATCCGAGCTGTAGTTTTGGAGATACAGATATATTACTAAAAAAATTGCATTTGACCCCACTGTGCGGCATCTCGGAAACCAAATAGGCTTAATAAAGTGTTTCACTCTTTCCTGAAAAATCAAAGAAATGTGTTAAATTGCCTACCCTATCTACATGTTTCCTTTTAACAATTTTTATATATAAAAATAAATAACATTAAGCTTATAAATTATATAAGAAATTTGATAATTGTATAGGATTTAGGCTAAATAATAAAAAGCAATTTAACTTATCTTAACTTTATGTTGTAAAGAAATTTCATTATTTTCTTATTTTTTTTTTTTTAGGAACACTTTACCAACTACAACTATAGTTCCTTATAACTACATAGTTACATATTTACCATTCATTTACAAATATAGTTATTTAAGGATTTCGTATGGAAGATCATAATAATGAAGAGAATGATGATGATGTATTGATGCTAACTAAAACATTAATAAAGGGCTTAAGTTAAAAATTTGCTTTTGGCAAAGATTTATTATACAACGACTGTATACTAACTTCTTAAGTGTTTACACACGCAACTTATGTATATGTACACATATACACATATACTAGTAAAAACATGTAACTATTTTAATTCCAAAAAAATAAAAAAGTGAAAGCAACCCATATGTTTTAAAAAGGGTATTTAATAAAAAATATTAATATTCTGTATGCATGTGTTTGAAAATAACCTAATTTTGACTGTATTTTAGATTAAAAAATAAATTATAATAAAGTGACGTGTAGGAAGTGTTAAATATAAGTCTTAAATATACAACACCAACTACAAACAACATATTAGAATTTCAATAAAACTAAAACTAGAAAATAAAATAAAAGCCACAAATAACTTTTTGCATGGATACTTTTTGTGTTGTGGACATAAGGGGTGGTGACGTTTGCTTGAGGAAACCTAATAAATTGTAGAATTTTGACATGAAATATGTTTTGAAAAGAATAATTATGTATGAATTTGAATAAATGTAAATTAAGTGGTTACGAGAAAGTGTGGAAAATATTTATCTTAATTAAGCAAATTAAATTAATTTACATATTTATTTATATGTATGTATAAAGACTGAGTTGAAATAAGTTAGAGTTTAAGACTGATAGATTTTGTTTAATATTTTACTTTCTATATTGAATTCATACAAATTTAAAAATAATTTTGTAAAGTTATAAAAAATGTATTTTAATTACTCATAGTAACTTAAGTATTAAAGATAAAAAAGAAAAAACGAAATTTCTAGTACACACAGAAAAAAGATCGATGGAAAGCTATCGCAATAATAAAAATTCATTACGTAAGCCAAAAATTTGATTTCAATTATCATAAATTTTTAAATACAAAAATTTTTTATCAGTTATAACATTAGATACAAATGCGGTAGAAACATTTTTCCTATCATAGTTAATTTAGTTTTTAAAATCAATTGAAAGATAATCAAATTTAAATCAGTATAAGAAATGGAACTAGCGATAATAATTAAATTCGGTTGTAGCAAACAAAATCGGTGGTCCTAACCAACAGAATTTTATTTTGACGTTTCATAATAAATTTGTATGTATTTATGTATAAAATGTATTTTAATTTACAATAAAAGTTTAAATTTTTTAACGAATTGTTTTTGGAAGCAGTTGAGTGTAGCATAACATACGATATTTGCAATCGAATTGTAAAATAGTACTTAAAACCGAACGAATTCGTTTGCCAAAAAATTCCGTTGCCACAACGAAACAGTTTTCTCTGTGTAGTTTTCGATTTTCGAATATTTTTTTTTTGTTTAAGCAAATTATAACATAGATTTGAAGTTCAGTTTTCAAAAACCTAAGTCGGTTGTCAAAAATACCTAAGTCTAAGAATGTATTAGAAAAATTTTTCATTGAAAATAAAAAAAAAAAAAAAAACTGTAGTACGTGTGCCTTTTTGAATATTTTTTTTCAATTGAGTTTTTTTTAAGCTTCATATCTATGTTATAATCTATGTTTATTCCCATCATATTTTATTTTATTCAACTCAACTGAAACAGACATTTTTGAGATACCCATGTAATGGTTTATTTTAAGAACTGAAGTAATTTGGATATGTAGTAAATCTGGAATTCCATAATCACATGTATATGAAGTAAATTTACTGAAAAATCTCGTACCGTAGAATAAATATTTTTTTGTCGTTTAAACTTTTCAAAAATCAGATAAGTGCGACTGAGGAATTATTTGTTTCTTATCCGATTTAAAATATTTTTACATTTTCTTAAAGCCCTCGATAAGGTCTATGAAAAACTGTTTTATCTCAAGTTATGCCAAATTTTTTAGTCGTTTAGTCTTTTAGCGAAGCCAGTGTTTTTCAAAACCCAAGGATAAGGAATCCAATAAAAATGAAATAAAGTCTCAATCAAAATGAAATAATTCCCAATTGTAAAAGAACAAATTCCCAAATGTAAAGAAATAAAGTAAAACAATTTTTTTGCTTAAATCTGTTGTTGGTTATAATAAATCTTTATAAAATCTAAATAAAATTTAGATTGACGTCTGTACAAGAATTTTTGGATGCAAAATGGATAGAAGCAAATTCTGTAAGTTCCTCTGAAATGGTGAAAGTTTTTGTTCACTACACATAAAAATTATATTTATGGGCCATTATCAAAAATTTTTGATTTTACCCTTTCAGAAAAATATTATTTTTTTTTTTGATGGCACATTAAAATCCTTTTGTATACATATAAAGTGACTCGAATGCATGTAGAAGCAGTTCGCGTTAATCATTTCATGTGAGGGGCGTGAAAGTTATGGCGGTTTTAAGTTGAACATATACAATATTAAAACCTACTGAGTTATTCAAATAAAATGTATGATATTTTCAATGTTTGATGGTATTAGTGTAGCATATTTTAGAGTTTTATAGTAAAATTTTAAAAATTTTCTTTTCAATAAAAATCGCGATTTTTAAAAATTTTGTAAAAAATTTGGATCGAATCTAAGTTATATATTGATTGAAAATATATTTTGTTAGAGTTTATTACAAAGAAATGCTTTTTCATATTGTGATACTTTTTTAACACAAGTAAATATTGTTGGTCCATAAAATGTTTATCTTTAAAAATTTTTTGATGCGCCTCCGAATTTTTATTAAGCATAACAAACAGCTAATAATTATGCCAACTATAGTTAAATTAATGCTGTTCACACGATGTGCCTTAGCGAAATGTGTTTTGACAAAAGTGTAGCGTTTTCAATTATCAACGACATTTGACTTAAATTTATGATGCCTATCAAATATTTTTATCGCCACTCTTATATCTATATATATATATTTGTATGTATGTATATATGTATGTATGTTTGTTTGAAGTCTATAGCCGCCTAAACGGCTAAACCGATTTTCTTGAATTTTTCACAGTGTGTTCCTATATGCCTGGAAGGAAAAATAGGCTACTTTTTATTTTCAAATTCCATGTGGGCGAAGTGCCACGCCCACTTACTAAATAATTATTAAAAGTAGTATATCTCGGAAATTGGTATTACTAGAGTCCTTAAACTTTTTAAATTTGCACGAACAACTTTAACACCTATATGAACATTCTGGGAAAAAATAGGCGAACTAGCAATAGGGGGTGTGGCACATCCCAAGCCTAATATTGCTTGCCAATACCAAATGCCGTAAATTTAGGAAACTATAACAGTTACATTTCCCAAATTTTGTACAATAAACTTACGTGTCAATGTGAACATTTTGTGCAAAAATGGGCGGAAAAAAATAGTGGGCGTGTCATCTCTCATATAAAGTTAATACCAAAATTTGTATATCTGGGAAACTATAAAAGTTAGAGAGCTCAAATTTTGTACGACTAACACTAGCTTCAATATGAATATTTTTGACAAAAATTGGTACACTAGCAATAGTGGGCGTGGCACCTCCCATATAAACAATATATTAAATTGTCATATCTGAGATAATATAACAGTTAGAGTTCCAAAATTTTGTCGGAGCCACTTTGGTATCAATATTAATATTTAAGAAAAATATAGGCTGACTAGGTGTAGGGGGCATGGTACCTCCCATATGAATTAAATACAAAAATTCGTATATCTGGGAAACTATTGGAGTTGGAATGCCCAAATTTTGCACAAAGAATTTTCACATCCATGAAAACATTTGTCTAATAAATTAGCGGATTATGGGGGTATAAAAATTAATTACAAAAATTAGTATATTTTTTTAATCCTTTAATTACTATGTATTTCATTTCGGGGGTGACGAAGCACACCGGGTATTAGCTAGTATATAATATTTGTTTAAATGGCAATTCTCTATATAAAAATACAAATATAAAAAGTGCATTTTTTGCTTAATTTTGAAAAAGTCCATAAAATTCTTGCATTAAATTTATTTTCAATGCTCCTCTGATTTTGTTATGTAAAATAACCAAAAACTAAGTTCAAGCAGTAATCCATGCCGTTTAATATGAAACTGTGAATGTGCCTCGCGAAAAACTGACTTTTTGAAAAATGTTCGCACTTGTTTTCCAAACTTTGAGACTATTTACTACGTTGACTATTTCGGGCACATCAACGGGATAAAGCGCAAAATACGCACAATTACAACAAAAATAAATCCATAAATCCATATCCAAAATTTTTTATTCGGTTGAGGGGCGCACAGACCCTGCCCAAAAAACTGAAAAATTTAAAGAACTAAAAAATTTTGTCATCAAAACTTGACTACCCTGTATTTAATTTCTGAAAGTCTGCACAACAACAAAGATGGTGCAGAATTTATTTGTAAAGTCCAATTAGTTTATTTGTGATAGAGTGAGATCAAAAAGTATAAACGTGGGAACAAAAATTGTAAAAGAATGTGAGAAATTTAAGTTGTTTTTAACCGTTTTTCTATGTTCTTGAACTTTGAATAAGAGTCATGATTATAAAAGTAAACTTATGGTGCTAAAATTTTGCACTGTATTAGTTCAAGTCTTGTCAGTTCAGATCTGTAACCAATTTGTTTAAAATATCATTACCACAAAACTTATTAAGGATTTAGGTTAGTTTCAGCCAGGTTAAACATTTTTCTTTATATATAAAAAAGGCAAAACAACCGTTTCAAAATTATTGTTAAGATTTTTTCGAACATATTCCTTAATGAAGGTAATAATTTGTAGGAATATAATGGTCTCAAATATGTACAGTAGTTTTCCGGTTTAACGAACATTCGTTTTAACAAACATCGCATTTAACGAACGATCCATATTTTTCTATTGAGTATCTTATATAGCGAACAAAAACTTCATTATGTACTTAGTTTAACGAACAAATAAGTATAAAATTATTCCAAAGCAAATTAATTTGTTTTAAAAAATATTGTAAATCTTAGTGAGCAAACAAAAATATACCGTTATTCCTTTTTTTTTTTGGAATTTTTCATTTTTTTTTTTTTTTTTTGAGTAAACAGTAAAAATCTTAGCAAAATGTTTTAGAAGATAAAATAAAAATTGTTGATGATCACTAAAAAGGCTTACACGTGATATATTTGTGCAAAGTGTGGTTGTATAAATCCACAGTTTATAACATTTTAAAATTAAAGATAATCTTTTAAAAAATATAAGAGATACATTTTTGGATACCCATAATATAATTACAAAGTGAGGGTGAATATATAAGAATTGAATTTCTTGATTTCAAAAACAAGGTAATTGTCATGTGCATGTAACTTGCCGCGACCATATAAGACAAATAAATGGTTAAATATATTAATGAATTATTCCTTTTTTGTTATATTTTTATGATATATTGTTTAACATAGTTATTTTTAATAAAATGCATTTTAAAAACCAATATATTGTACATTTATACTAAACGAGCTGTAAACCCGCTACTTCGTTAGCGGAAATTTTATATAAAAACCATACTATATAATAAATTTAAACTAAGATTCTTAAATCCCTTGGGAACATTTTTAATAATGGTGTTATGTCATCCATAAATAACAATATCTCTTTAATTTCAGGTTTATAATCTTAGAATAATGAAAAATAAATATCAGAATTACGAAAAAGTATATTAGAATAAGGAAAAAGGGCCACAAAATCCATTTTAAGGTTTCTGATTCACTTAGGACCTTACATCTTCAATTTTATGTTTCTAAGGATAAAAATTGCAGAACATTCAAGAAGTACTATTAGAAGAACAAAAAAAGATACCTCAAAGTCCCTTCTTATGGATTCTCATTCATTTAGGACCACATATCTTTATCTAGATTCAGAATTATAGAAAATTAAAAAAGTAACATAGGAAGAACAAAAAAAGTACCACAAAGTTCCTTCTTAAGGATTCCCATTCATTTAGGACCACATATCCTTATTTCATGTTTCTAGGTTAAATATTACCGAAAATTAAAAAAGTACCATTGGAAGAACAAAAAAGTACCACAAAGACCCCTCTTGTGAATTCTTTCTCACATAAGACCATGCATATTTAATTTCATATTTCTACTTTAAATATTATAGAAAATTCAAAAAGTACCATTAGAAGAACAAAAAAGTACCACAGAGCCCCCTCTAATGCATTCTCATTCATTTAGGACCACATATCCCCAGTTTCATGTTTCTAGGTTCATAATTATAGAAAATTCAAAAAGTACCATTAGAAGAACGAAAAAAGTACCACAAAGTTCTGTCTTATGGATTCCCATTCACTTAGCACTTCATGTCCTTAATTTCATATTTCTATTTTAAATATAATAGAAAATTCAAAAAGTACCATTAAAATAGCAAAAAAGTACCACAAAGTCCCCTCTTATGGATTCTCATTAAATAAGGACCACATATCCTCTTGAATTTTTACCAACAGGACCACGTATCTTTAAGTACCACAAATTCCACTCTTGTGAATTCCTATCTACATTTTCTTAATTTCATGTTTCTATGTTTAATGTAATTGAAAATTCATTATTAAGTTTGAATAGAATGTAATTTCCCGCCTTTACCCCTTTTTTTGGTACTTTTTTTTCACCCATCGAAGTATCAAAAATTGTATTCCAATAAATTTCTAAATTGTAGTGATATCCCATATTAAAATACTCATATGAATATTTCAATAAATATAAAAAAGGTTTTATGAAAAAAGTACCAAAAAAATAGGTACAATTTTTACCCCTTAAACGTTTGTATTTCTAAAAAGTACCAAATTTGTATTTCTCGTTTTTTGATAAGTTATGAATACGACATAAATTGTATCTGTACATTGATTGGTTTCAAAGATACATATGGTGCCAAAAAAGTACCAAAATACAGCTTTTACCTGTTTTCTCCCTAAAACGGCAGATTTTCAAGAAAGTACCAGACACCTGTCCAATTATTTTTTAAATGAATAACGATAACTATTCAACTTTTTTTGTATCTTTATTAGTTTGGGAGATACAAAGTTACCGATTTTACCAGTTTTTACCCCTTTTTACCATCTAAACATTCGAATTTCCAAAAATCTCCCACTACATAGTGGATCTATGTAGTGGGAGACCTACCTCCATTCCAAATTTCGTCTCTCTAGCTTCAGCCGTTTGGGCTGTGGGATGATGAATCGGTCAGTCAGTCACGTTACTCTTATATATATAGATTATAGTATGTAATAGTATAGATTATAGTATGTACTGTATAGTACGAACTTTTCGGTTTAACGAACAGGTCTGACAACAATTAGATTCATTAAACCGGAAAACTACTGTATTAGGTGTATTTTTTTAATTTCATTATAAGAATTCAGAAAAAATTTTAAAAATTGACTATGCGAAATAAACTTTTTAAACTGCAAAAAATATTTGTTCTCTTAAAATAATATGTAAAACATTTTAATAATAACATGAAAATACTTTTAACCTTTTGAAATAGAACTAGAACATTCCCGTTAAACTCGTACTTGTATTTCCTTTTCCTTCTAGCTGTTTTTGTTTTTTATTATATTTAGAATATTGTTAACATCACTATAGAGAAAATTTTATTTGCAAAGTGTTAAAATGTCACTCGATATCAAATCAATTGTAGAAATCAACAAAACAACATAAAAAAAGTTTTTTAATTAAAAATAAATAGAACAAATAAATTTATGCAGAAAAAAATTTATGTATAAAACTTTTGCTTCTGTGTTAAATTACTGAAAGCGAGTAATAAAAAAAAAAAAAACACTTACATAAATTAAATAACATAGCAGTAGCAATAACAACAACAAAGTTAAACGAAAATAAATTTTATCCAAGATATTTTTGTTGCTACTGGTTTAAGGTATCGTCATTACATAAAAAAAATAAATATAAAACTTTTATTTCGTCTTTGTTTGTTTTTTTTTTTTTTTCGATCCATATCAAGTGGCAAGCGACTTATAGAAAACGGAAATGTTAAATTTTACAGATTTTACCATTAGAACAAACACTATGATATAATGAAACAAATACTTTAAATAAATAAAAAATAATTATAATATGTAAGCAACCAAGCTATAATAGAGCGGACTGTATGAGGGACCAATAGCATTAACAGCAGCATAGATCAATAGCTAGTATTTCGTAGCTATAAGTTTCGTATTACTTCCAAATGACACAACATTTTATCCGCACAAATTGAAGTTGTTGTTGTTGCAGATAGCAGTTGAACTTTTTATTTAAGCTCCATTAACAAAGTGTAGTTAAAATACTTCTTTTTTAAACTTTTTTTTTTTACTTGTTGTTGCTATTGTTTTTGGTTTTGTTCCATTCTTTATTCTTCATTTATTTTTAAACGGAAATTTTATATCTATTACAGGGGTGGTAAATGTCATTACAGCCATTAAATTGAAGCTGCATAAATATTCGTTTTATGGATATTTGGTTGATTAACTGACTGGTTGGTTTGTATCAGTTGTTTGGTCCATTGATGTCATTAATTCTACACATGTTAGTTTGTTGATGAATTATTTTTACATAAAATTATCATGTTCGATATTATTTTACTTATTCAGTTTTCAGGTAATGGTGGTTATTTTTATTTTCAATTAAGATTTTCTTTTTGAACTTTAAGTAAAGCATCTAAACGAAAAAAAAAAAAAATACATTTTTAAATGTAAATAATTAAGTATCTATAAGGGGTATCTCAAAAAGCTTTATAAAACTAGAGACTCCAAATACAAATATGCTAATTTTTTTTGTTTGAAGTTATTATACCCACCATCAAAAAGATGGGGGTATATTGATTTTGTCATTTGTAACATGTCGAAGGAATCATCTAAGACCCCACAAAGTATATATTTTCTGGGTCCTGGTTAGTTTCTGAGTCGATACCCATCAAAATGATGGGGGTATATTGATTTTGTCATTCCGTGTGTAACATGTCGAAGGAATCATCTAAGACCCCACAATGTATATATTTTCTGGGTCCTGGTTAGTTTCTGAGTCGATTTAGCTATGTCCGTCCGTCTGTCTGTCCGTCTGTTGAAAGCAGGATAGGGTTTGAACGAAGCAACGTAGGGGAAATTTGGCACAAATGTTTAACTTATATAAGGTTTGTTTGGTATTGAAAATGGTCAAAATCGGTTAAGAAACAAGTTATGGGGTAAAAACTAGAAACACAGGGTGTCCGTTTTATACTTTTCTGCTGATATTCTTCAACAAAAGCATGTACGACAACGAAATTTTGTAAGTATAGTTCGGGGATCGATATAAACTCGGAAACCAAAAATGGGCGTAGTCCGCCCACTTTACCGCACACCTCCCATATAAGGTGAAAATCAACGAAATTGAGTTGTATATTGAGAGTATATATATATATATATATATATATATATATATATATATATATATATATATATATATATATATATATATATTATAAATAATAATTTGTAAAAAAAAAATAATAATAATAATTTGGACACTTTTTTTCACATTTTTTCAGAACTTCTAAATTTTTTAAAAGATATAATAAATGTTTACAATTTTCTTACGATTTACAAATTTTTTTGACTCTATGACAACCTTGGATGTAAATTTTTTTAACTGGTTTTGATCCTTATTAATCTGTTATAACACACATATTCGGTGTCTAGTCGAAGTGTTAACCATAGGGTTGCCAAAATTGTTTGGTTGTTTAACTTGACATTTGGAAAAATTCAGCTTGATTTTAAACAAATCAACTTGACATAACCACAAATGTTAAAAAAAAACGAAAACCCGAAGAAAATTGTAGACGCATCAATTATGTATATCAAAAAATGTTTAATTTCTTCAAAAAAATTTTATTAGGAGCAAAAAAATTAATTTAAACAAAAAATATATAAAATTCAGAGTGATATAAATGCTTTTATTACGATATTTCCCACGTCGACTGATAAAGCATTCAACGCACATTTTACACAATTGTTTATCACATTGGAGTTATTTTTTTTTTATTATTTTATTGTTTTCATTTTTTTTATTTTTGAAACACGGAATTATAAACACCATAATTTACAGTTGCATTCATTATTGGCGCTGTATAAAGTAATTTTTTGAAGATCTAGTTTATTTTCTATAATTATTAGAATATTTATTGAAAATATATAATTCTTTTTTTCAAATGTACGCATAAGAATTATAATTGGCTCTAATTCTAAATTAATAATAAATTTTACCCAAAATGTTTAATATTTTATTTTTCCTGTCTTCCTATTTTTGATTTCATCTAAGCCTTCACCATAATATCCTCCACGCCAGACTGAGAATTTATTCTCAGTTTGTATTTTTGTTTAATTTTTGTAATTAAAAAACGACCTTTAACTAGGGTTTTAATTTAGACATATGTATATTATGTTATTTTTACTAAATATTTTTTAATAAACTTCCGAGTTGTGGAGCTACTTTTAGATTCTAAACATTCTTTGAAAATTTTGAGGCATTGTTTACAAGATAATTTTTTTTAATAAATTTAACCATCCTAAAAAATTGTTAAGAAAGGAACTATTTAAAATAATTTTTTATTCGAATTATTCGATTAATCGGCATAATTTGCTCGAATAAATTTTTATTCGAAATTCTTGATTTTTATTTAATCGAACCAATATTTGATTTTTATTTGTCGATTAATCGAGCAAACAATATTCGAGTGAATACCCTATAAGTTATTCTTTTACTATTGTTGAAAATATTTGTTGAAGTTTCATTCGGACCTTCATAGAAATCCAGAATTTGTCTACGAATACCATTTTGAATACTGCATATGAATACGTTTTTGTATTTCCAATATTTGATGCGTCACTCCAGATTCCCAAAAATAAACTTTCTTTTAAGGCACTAGAAAATTTTTCTTGTGAATATGGAGCCAATACGTTTCTTGTAATTGCTGCTACTGTCGCAGTATAAATATCAACATAATTTAACTTGAAAATCTAAACTGTTATAACTAAGTCCAGTTCTTTAATACTGCCAGTACTACATAAGTTGAAACGGATTTTGAAATTTTTTGAAACAATGCCGCTTTTAATTTTTTCTCACAAATATATTTGATATTAAGTACTCACAAATTTCACAATCAAATAAAGTTTTAAAATAATTTCTTGTATTTATTGTCACTAATGGGCAAAACACCTGCAATCTGTAATGAGGAAAACCATACTTTTTATATTTGACTAAATTTATTATATTTTTTAAGAAATTTAAATTGTGGAATATTTTAAAGTAGTGTAGAATATTTTTAGCTTGACAAATTGTATTTTAGCTTGAAACTTGACAATACCTAAAATATCTTGACAATCAAGCTCATTCAACGGGCTTGAGAAAAAAAAAAAAAAAAAAATATTGGCGGCACTGGGTTTCTCAGTCAATTCGGATACACGGTATTAATAAGTACTAAACCTCTAATCCACTTTTTATACCCACCATCAAACAGATGGGGGGTATATTGATTTTGTCATTCCGTGTGTAACATGTCGAAGGAATCATCTAAGACCCCACAAAGTATATATTTTCTGGGTCCTGTAGATAATGGAGCAGCATTAGTTTTTAAACAAACCTGGGCTGATTTGGAATATTAAAAAGTGTTAAAATTCAAAAATTGCACATTTTATTTTTTACCCCATCTTTTATTATTTAAACTGGGTACTTACTTTTCTAAATTTTTATTTATACGATTTTTATTTAATTTTTACATTTTCGACTAAAATTTTACCACTTAGAATTTTGACGATTTTGCACTGAATAAATGCATCATGTTGATAGCAGTACAACTGATACCTTTTTATAGTTATTTTATACTAAAGCCTTCAATTAACTAATTCGTTGTACCTATTTCTACATGAATTAGTTTCGTTAGTTTTAAATAGAACGGTGCCTAAGGAGTGCGATCGAAAAAATCTTAACATATATAAAGTTCAATAACTTGGAAACGGTTAATCTTAAAGTTTTGATTGTTTTTTTATTTAATTGATAAAATATAAATTATATATTTCTGTCCACTACTTATGACCTCGTAGACCTTTTTGGGTAACCCTTCCATTAATGATTTGATAGTTGTTTCAGTCAATTTTTTGGAACAGTCTGCCTATCTGGTTTTAAAAATTTTGATATTTTGGGACACCTCTTTTGTCCTCTTCGATTCTCTAAGCTAATACAATTGGTCTTAGCTCATTGGTCTTAGCTCCGGACAATTAAGAGGATTGAGCTCTCTTGGTACAAAAATTATGTTATTACTTTCGTACCCCTCCAGAGTTTTCTTACCTAGTGACATGATGTCAAATCTTATGAAAGGAAAAATATTTGTTTGCAAACATTCTTTGATGTATTTTTAGGTATTTATAGAGCCCGCTGTAACAATTGCATAAATCTTGCAACACCATGAATTCTATAGGCAATTTCTTAAGCTTTTCGGTCCTAAACTTATCTTTAATATTTCCTCGAGCATCAGAGCCGGTACATACGTTTCATCGTACTTTATACAACATTAGTATTTTTGTATGAAATTCGGTTTTAATTTCCGTACCCTATTCTTGGCTTCTAAATTTTTTGCAGCATTCCAATCTGGAACTTTTTGGACTTTATATGTTCTTAACTCAGCAATAGCTTTAACTTTTTGCACCAAATAGTCAGAGCACTGAGCTAACCGGGTTGCTTTTCTACCAGATGTGTTTGGAGTTCTTTTCAATATGCCTTCAGTTTTCTGGGCCTTCCCAATATCATGTGGACCTTTTTTCTTCCCGAATCAGATTTCCTATCAATGGTAAAATTCTTCTGATACTGTTTAATAACCTTGGAAACAGTTTGATAGCAGACATTTAATTCTTTGACTAATTATTTGTAGGACCAATTTAAATTTTTTTTGAAATTTCTTAATAATTTATAGCACATGCATCATTTTCGCCACTCATTTCGATCAAAATCGCAACAAATGGACATGGTTGTTATTAAAAAATAATAACTGACATATTTTTCAATGATAACTAGATCAACAAAAATTTTAAATATTGCTTCGGAAAAAAGTTATGAGGCAAAACGTGTGTTAAGATTTTTTCGATCGCACTACTTATAAGCAACATTTGACATTAAAGGGATAACTTAAAAAATATTAATTAAGAATTAAAATATTCATCACCTATATGTGTATTAGGCGATATTAAGGATTCCAAAAATATTGTTTGTAGAACAATTTGTTTTGAGTTTAGAAAGTTTTTTGAGCCTCCTGTAAAGTTATGAAAAGTGATGTTACGTTGTTTTTCATTTTTGGTGACGATATGTAGCAATGAAAAGTACTAATAAATATTTTTAAATAAAGATAAAAATGTTGTCGCTATTTCAATGGAAATGAAGTACCAAACAAAATAGTCCTCCACTATTTTATATTTCTATCGCACAGTGGTTCCAAAACGTTTTTTTTTTTTTTTTTTTAAATAATTCAGTAACTATTGAACCGTTGGGGATATCTCAATAATATTTCACTTGGTCAGAGCTGAGATGTTTTCGAGTTTATTTGAAGGAGTACAGGTTCCTAGCGGGTTAGGGGAGAAGTGGGTGGCCCTCCAAAGTTGGCCATCTCGGGTATGTAATTTTTTTGAAAAATCGCCAAAAATTCCTGATATGACAGAAAAGAAATTTTGTATATAGATATAGTCCTTGATAATCTCTACTTTTAGTTTAAGAGATATTCGGGTCGAAAAAAAGTTTTACCTCATTTTTAGCCTCGACTTTTTTTTAGTTTTTTAACTTGGAGCGCTTAATAATGCCTGTAAAATTTTTTTTAAAAATATTCGCCAGATTCCTTACAAAATTCTGAATAATATTGCTGCAAGAATTATATAAGTATATGAAGTAGTTAAAAAGTTACATTATTCTGAAGTTGGAACTTTAAAAAAATTTTACATTTTTTGTGTTTTTTTCCAAAAAGGTGGCAATATTTATTCACTGATAAAATTAGTTTTTTATTCTGAGCCTTATCATTTTTTTAATATTTTCAAAAGAAATCTTAATGCAAATATGTGTAAAGTAAATTTGGAGGAGCTTGGGGTAAATATGTGCCCACAAGCCCTATTCAAATTTTGTAATTTTTTTTTTTTGTTATGTTCTCAAATCGCAAAACTGGGATCGACTTAAAATTATTTGGATTTTATAGCTCCATACTTGAGGTTTACACGCAAAAAGTATTTTCTGACGGAGGCCCCTTATAACGACATGGTGACCAATGAAAAAAGTAAATTTTTTTTAACACGTTTTATACGGATTAGGATTGGGAAAATTTTTTTAATTATATGATTTTAAGACAAATTTATACATATTTGGGGGATTCACAAGGTGTACTATCATGTCATATTGTCATATGTGCTAAAATATTTCAATGTATTAAAAATGTTGTTATTGCTTCTCCTTTTTAAAATTTTATGACATTATGACAATACGATATGATAGCACAGTTTGGAATCCCCCAATTATATTGAAATTTCAGTAAAATATCACTAGTTGTTTAAATTTTAATTTTATTTAAAAAAAAAAAAAAAACTCCAAAACTTATAAATTTTAAGTCCTTCAAGAAATTCTGTGATCAAATTACAATCCACTAACTTTTATTTTATAAATTATCAATCTCCATATTCTAACGTTTTCTTAGATACTAAATAATTGTATAAAAAGTTAACACTTTCAAATAAAACTTAATAGAAACTTGGAATCCTCTAGCCATTTTTCATACCTGTACTCCTCCAAATCAACTCAAAAACACCTCTGACCATGTGAAATTTTATTGAGATGTCTCCATCGGTTCAATAGTTACTGAATTATTTCCAAAAAAAAAAAAAGCCTTTTGGAACCACTGTGTACCTCGAAACTATTCCTGGCTATAAGACTATTTTCCACTCGTTTTGTGTTTTTTTTTCTAAAATTGTTTCTCAACTGGTTGTTTGATTTTATGCTTAGTTAAATTATTTTTATTATTGTTGTTGCTGGTTTGTAGTACTAAATAATCGTGTTGTTGTTCATTTCTTTATTTCTTTATGTTTTTTGTCATCGACATTATTGTCATTTCGTTTAAGTGTAAATTATACTGTAAGTGTACGTATTGTGTGTTGTATGTGTATTTGTATGTACTTATTGTAATTTGGAGTATGCCTGAATAGACTATAAGTACCCATTGAATAACATCTAATCATTTTTGGGGTATTTCAGTACAGGCAATAAGTACAGAAAAACTTTAACACTATCATCAATATTAGAGTTAAAGTATTTCAAGTATTTGTTATATACATATACCTCTATTCACATATACTACATAGATAAAATTGTACTTATATAAGTATGTATATTTGCTAAGACTTTAGATTAATAACGTCATAACTTTATCTATATATAAACGACTTAAAATTTATTTTGTTCTTACGTGTATGCGTGTGAAATTGTCTTTGTTTATTTCTATACTGCAGACACAGTGTAGACTATTAAAAGAGCAGTGTTTAAAATAATGTTGAAATATTTACAATATATTTCAGTTCAAAGTATTGTAAATATTTTGAAAATCTGAAATTCTGCTACCAAACAATGTAGAGTTGACTTCCCAGCAAAAAAAAAAAGAACTGAAAAAGTCATGATTTTAACATTGTGGTGTCATTGGAAGGAAGTACTTAGTGGTCAAAAAGAGCTGCAGAAGTTCTTTTCTTAACCCATGGTTGGCACTGGCAAGATGCCATTCTTTTATACTTCCTGTTCACTGCTTTTGAAGCACTTCTCTTAAAACTATGTTTATAAAATTTTTTAATAAAAATTCAGTTTTTGCCCTATTAAATAATAATAAAAATGTATTAAAATTTTTATAATTTTAATTTTGTTAGAAGTTATTACCATTTTTTCCCACTAAAAATCCATTTATTTTCACTTTTAATTTTTAAGAACTTCCAAAAAAGTTTAAGATATGCACTTTGTTCCACTTTTGAAGTTGTGAAAAATGTTCTCTTTTTTTAAGAACTTCATCGTTTTTTGCTGGGTATGAATAGTTAATGCATCTTCTGTTAAGAGGGCGAGCAACGTGTAAACTAACAAAAATTAATTCTGATCATAAAGTGTAATTTTCTAAGGTAACATGATGTCAGTGACTGAACGATAAGAAACATATTTGACAATTATATTGCGGTCTCTAAACTTGTCTTTTTATCTGTGTATCCAACAATTATATTTCTCAATCTGTCTACTACTTTATACATCTGTCTATATTTCTATTATTTGTATATTCGTATATCTTTTATTTGTTTATCAGTATTCTTATCTATATATCTGTCGAAATTTGAGTTTGTCTACTTTTTACATTTCTGTCTGACCTTCAATTTAGTCTGCCATTATTGGGGGCATTGGCAGACGCATTTTACTTAGCCAATATTAAGAGAACTGTGTCCATATAAATCGTTAATACAATCTGTTCTTCTGTATATCATTTTATATATCTACCTATCTGTTTGACCTTCTATTTATCTATATATTAGTCTATCTATCTGTTTACATATCCAGCAGTACTGCTGAAACAAAAATGTTTAATGTACGAATTTATTACTAATTGAAATTACTCTTTTAAGGAGTGAGATAGAAGAAAGTTTAACATATATAAAATTCAATAAAATTCTAAATTTTGGTTGATCTTGCAGTTTTGACTTTTTTATTTAATTAATAGTATCTTTTCCATTAGAGATATGATAGTTTTTTCAGACACTTTTCGGGGAACAGTTTACCTATCTCCTTTTAAAATCTTTAATATTTTGGGACACCTTTTTTGTGTTCTTCAATTTTCTTTCCAAAGGAGCCTAATATTTCTCCACTGGTCTTAGTTTAGAACAATTTGGAGGATTAAACTCTCTTGATATAAAAACTATGTTATATTTTGTTACCACTCCAGAGCTTTCATACCGTAGTGAAGGGAATGAGCCTTTTTTGCAAACATTTTTTTGATGTATATATTGGTATTTATAAAGTCCACTGTAACAAATGACTTGCTGCTTTTGTCGCAGCTGCATAAAACCAAGAATTTTTTTTAGGAAATTTTGTCTACTTTTGGGTCCTAAATTTTTCTTTAATTTTATATATCATGAGTATTTTTGTTTGAAATTTGATTTTAATTTCCGTGCAGCGTTCCTGTCGTGAACTTTTTGGACTTTGAATGTTTTCAAGCCTGCATTGGCTATTTGGCTTTTCGCTCCAAATAGTCATAGCACTGGGCTGTTTTTCTACTAGATGTGTTTGGAGCTCTTTTCAATATGCTTTAAATTTTCTTGGCCTCCCTAATATCATGTGGACTCTTTTTTTCTTCCCGAATCAGATTTTTTTCAATGGTCAAATTCTCCTGCTACTTTTTAATTGGAAACAGTTTGACGGCATGGTTGTCATTAAAAATAATAACTGACATATTTTTCAAAGATAACTAGATCAGAAAAAGAAGTTTAATATTCATTACTTCCGAAAAAAACTTAAGATGCAAAACGTGTGTTAAGATTTTTTGTATATCATTCCTTATAAGGCCTGTTATAATAAAAATCATACTTATACATATTTTAATTCTATTCATATTTTACATAACAGAGGGAATCACTGATTCTGCCGTACGGGATTTCTCAATTAATTCGGATGCACGTTAGCTTAAAAACCATGCTTTTGTTTAAGAGATATCTGCGGAAAAGTATCAACTGAAGTTACAACGGGCACCCTGTGTTTCTAGTATTTGGCAAATAATTTTTTTTGTTTATTAACCATTTTTGATACCAAACAAACCTTATACATATAAGGTAAATATTTGAGCCAAATTTCGTCCCCCTAAGTGGTCACCTTCAAGCCCTATCCTGCTTTTAACGGACAGACAGATGGGCAGACAGATGGACATAGCTAAATCGACTCAGAATATTGCCAGGACCCAGACAATTTATACTTTTTGAGGTGTTAAAAATAAATTGATAAACTCAATATAACCCTATCTTTTTTATGGTGGGTATAAAAAACATGAAATTTTGTACGAAATTTAAAATATTTTTTCAACAAAATAGGCTTAATAGCACCATAAGTGCTGAGCGTATTAAAAGATGTAAGATTATGTAAGTATAACTTGATGACAATCTTATAGCGTTTTCTTTTCTGGCTAAAATGTTGCCTTTATTCTGCCCTATGCTCTCTTTTGTGTTCTATTCTGAAAAAAGTGTAATACTTTAAATGGGTCGGATGTTCTTTTCTAATAGTGTTGCCTTTAAATTTAAAAAATACGTTACTTGTTTTACCCTCAAAAAAAGTAGAGAGTGAACATGATGGACTTTATTAACAGCACACTGAAATATTTAACGGGAAGATATTTGTATTTCACTAAATTATGGAAATTTCACCAAAATTTCGAATATTGACCAAAAATCCAAAATTTCACCAAAAATCCAAAATTTCACCGAAAATGACAAATTTCACCGAAAATGCGAAATTTCACCAAAAATCTAAAATTTCATCAAAAATTTCACAAGAAATCCAAAATTTCACCAAAAATGCGAAATTTCATCACAAATTTAAAATTTCACGAAAAATTCCAAATTTCACCGAAAATGCGAAATTTCACCAAACATCTCCCCAATTATTTAAAGTTTCATCAAAAGTCTGAAATTTTGCCAAAAATCAAAAATCCGATCTCTCTCGATTGAATTAAAAATAACACAATTACAGAACTGATATCAGATTTTTTGTTCTATTGTAATCATAAACGAGAGAGAAACTATAGTCGGTCAAGACCGACCATATGATACCCTACACCACTGTGCATGAGCTAAAAATTAGACCTGTAGCCAATTGTGGACCAACAATTTTACTTGATGTAAAGTAAGTTATACAAATAAAGAACAATGCATTAATACTTACATTTATATGATTTTATGCCCTTTAGGGCGATTCCCGGAAGTGTGTTTATATAGGGGCTATGGTAAATTATGGACCGATTCTCATAAATCTTGACAATGTTGTTTCTACTTATATAAAACTTATTTTGTGTCGAATATTAACTTGGTACTATCATTCATATGGGATTTATGGACGTTAAAGTGATTTTCGGAAGAGGGGATATATATGGGAGCTATGAGCAATTATGGACCGATCATGATGAAATTTGGCACAAAGGTTTGCACTTATACAAAACGGAGTTTCATTAAAATATTGCTATATTTAAGGCATTTATGATCCTTAAACCCCTATTCCGGGAGGACATTTGTAAGTGAAATGATAGACCGATCATTACCAATTTCAATAAGCTTCATCCTTGTATAAAAATAATTATTCGTGCCAAATTTCATTAAAATATCTTTAAAATTGCTACCTGTACTTTGTTTACAAGGTTTACATGGACAGACAGCCAGCAAGTCGGACGGACAGACGGACATCTTTAAATCCTTAAATCGAACGGTATACTTTAGGGTGGGGTCCGATTATTTTTTTTGTGCGTTACAAACATCAGCACAAACGCATAATACCCCAACCACCTATGGTGGTGTAGGGTATAAAAAGTTACCATTTTATTAGGGTGAAGGTAACCCTTAAAAAATGGTACACAGTAACAAGGTAACATCTTTCTTCAGAAAATGAAACGCTAGGTTCGAATTTTCTGATATATGATTGAACCAAATCGGAGAAGTAATTTTCGATTTATTGTTCTATATATTCGTTAATTTTATAAATAGTGATGTAACGCGAGAACTATAATCAATTAAAGAAAAGAGATTGGTAGGTTTAGTATATGCCGTGCCGCAGATTTTTTTTATTTGCCAAACTGTACAATCTTACTTTTAAAAAACAAAGATTGAAATTGAAATATTATTTAATTTTTTTTAACATAACTGTTTTATATATTTTATATATACTATAAATGTATGTATGTATATTAGTACATGCAACAATCCATATCCATTTCCGCAAAACCCCGGCCACAGTTTTGTTGTACAACAACATAACTCCATGATTATGACTATGTTTGTGGTTGTTTCGTAACGATCTACTCGTTACCACTTAGTATATGAATGATTTTATATCCCTGAATATAAAACATACCAAGAAGCAATTGAAAATTCCCTGCAGTTCGTAGGAAAAATAATCATTACAATTTACATTAATAAATACATAAATTATTACATTATAACATACATACATAAATCTCAGATAATGATAGTTGATCGCTTATAATGTTAGGGCTGTTTCTATTAAGTATTAATTTTATATCATAATCTTTGGTTATTAAAATATCAATTCATTCCACAAATAAATTCAGGTCAGTCTATTGTATATCAGTTGAAACTACAGGAATAAATATTCATATCTGTAAGAATATTTGTTTTGTTTATTTTTATTTGTTTGTAAGCATGTATGTCAGTGTATATGAATGAATGTTACCGTCGATTATTCAATTTACTGCATTTGGTATTGGCAGCATTAATTCTTGGTATTTTTGTTACCGGAATGTATGCCATTCGGAAATTTCATAAAATATTGGTATTGAGTTCTATCATTATCAACCACTACCGTTTGCATAGCTACAAGTGCTACAGCTATAGTAAATACTACAACAAAGACAACTACTACCTTAACCACCGTTATAGCCATCATCAACCTCCCCCTATCCGGGATGAGCGTTATTATGACCTTTTACCATTTGCTTTGAGGTGGGATACATGTGCTTCATTCTATTTAGTCCCAACAACAACAATAATATGTAATAACTGAATAAAAATTCCATTGGATGTTCCTATTCGGTTTGAAAGTGTGCGTTTGCAAGAGTAGAAGTAGTAGTAACCATTGGTATGGAATATTTCATGTTAGGCATTTTTATGTTTAAATGTGATAACGAAATATTTTTATTATTTTATTGTTTTTATTTTATTTTTTTTTTTTTTTTTGAAGATAGTTTTTTCTTTATTATTTATTGTATTTGTAAAACAGAATATGGAAATTCAATATAAATACATACATATATATGTGTATATATAAATGTGTGTGTGTGAAAGTTTAAATGCGAATATTTTGCTATATTGAATATTGTAATCTTTTATATAAAAAAAAACTGAAAGTATTCCATGTTTACATGAGAGTATTTATTTATTTTTTTTTATAAATTCGATTTAAATATTTTAAGCATTTAAAATAAATTTAATATAAAATTCCACAATAATTAAAGAATTTTCAAAAACTAAATTTATTAATTTTAATTGTGCAAACAAAGCACAGTAGGGTCAAACGCAAAAATTTGGACAATGAATTTATATCTTCTAAAACACTAGACGGATCAAATTAAAATTTATGGGATAGTTATAGAGGAGGACATAAGCTTTTTTGTTGTAACCTTCTAATTACACGATATAAGTTACAGGATGTTAAAGTTGAATATTTCCTGTTGAAAAGTTTAAAAAAATCGTAACTTTTACAAATCAAGCTCGATTTCAAAAATTGTTATATATATTTATGTAGAGTGCTTGCAGGGATAAAAATAAGCTTAATTATTTTTATTAATATTAATAACTTGAATTTTGAATTTTTGATTTTTTGCTTCGAGTGTATTTTGTTTTTTGGGAATGAGTCCTGAGAAAAGTTTAGTTAATAGAATATTTTTTTCTTTATATATTTCAAAAAATAAGGCTTCATGAATGGTTAAGAAAGAAATTTTTAAGTTATTTAGATTTCTTAAATCCAGCACTGCACTAAACTGCTTCCCGCCCTGTGCACTGGTCGAAAATGGTGAATTTTAAATGAAATTTCAAGATTATCGATAAAAAAAAAAATTAATGTCAATTTTTTCAAATTTATTGATATTAAATGCAGAATTTCATGAAAAAAAATTTACTTCAACCGACATTTTTTGCACAAAATTTCACTAATAACAGGAAACTTGATTTGTAGTAGTTACATTTTTTTCAACTTTTTTTTTTGAGGTAAAAACTTTGAAACTCTTTAACTTATTTCATATAATCACAGAGCGTCTAAGTCCTCTTTAACAGCTTTTCCATACATTTCAATTTGATCCGACCAGATTTATTACCAACAATTTTGAGAGTGGCCCACCTGTGCAGTTTCTGAAAAAATGCTATTTATTGCATTTATGTACTCTACAATGGTATGTCTTAAATACAAATTAAAAATTTCGCGTAAGCTAATGTATATATTAGCGATTTAATAATTATTAGACCTTCTCATAAAATTTTCAATGTTCAGTTTTTAGTGATGTATTCTTTTCCATATTCATCCATTTATTGTATGATTCATCTTTTTTAAATACTTAAGTCATAAATAGGGTTTGGGGTCCGGGAATTCCCGTAAATTTTTCATCGGGAATTCCCGGGATTTTTTTTAAATTTTCCCGGGAAAACGGGAAATTTAATATTCGCATAGTTTTATAATCCTATAGCAAAAATGTTACTCAGTGAAAATTTTACATTAATATAAAGTTTATATTATAAACGCATTACTTAATAAAGCAATTTTTGATGTTAACACAAAATATACATAAATGAAATTCGATACAAGTGATATTTTATATTATTCAAAAACATTTCATCGGTGCGCTGATGAAAATTCCTATTTGATGACTTTTCGATGGGAAAAACGATTTATTTTGTCAATTTCATTTCAAGTACACGAGTTTTTAACTATATATTGCTATAATCTTTTAAACATTTTAATGATTTTCAAACTTCATTTCATATTTTTTTGCCAATATCTTTAGATTTTTTTTGACACATTAAAGTCCAGTTTGTATCACATGATTTTATACTATCTTAAAAGCAAGATTTTTGACTATTTTTCGCAATAATAAATATAAATTATTAATTTTGAAATATGTAAAAATTTTAAAATGAAAAATCGACAACAATTTTTCTTTTACCATCAGAAATACATACCGCTACTTTTTCAAAATTTAAAATACACGTTTTAAAATGTTTGAAAAGCAGAATTGTAACTACTTTTGAAAAATTTTAAAACGTGTAAATATATTAAACTATGAATGTATTCTATTTTTCAAAAATATTCGTCTTGAAATGATTAACAATATCTTTCAAATGAAAACTAATTTTTATCAGATTTCCGAACACTATATCAATTGACCACAAAATATTGTTGAGAACCAACTTTAAAAGTTTTTAGATTTATATTTTAGAACGAATTAAAATGATAAGAAAAACTATTTATACTGAAATTTATGCCACAGATGCTGATTTATCTTTTTTTTTAATTTTTAGCATGAAAATCTATTTAAGTTAAAAATCTGAAGTATAAAGTTCTTAATTAAATATTAGAAATACTAGTTTTTTATCCATAACGCTATTTTAAAAATCATAGTTCTACTGATTCATTTTATAAAGAAATAATTGAATTTTTGTTAAAAAAAATCTTCTGCAAATTTAATGGAAATATTTATATTTTTTAAATATTTTGTCTTTAATACGTAAAAGATTTAAATAGAAGAAAACATATTTTTTAAGCTTGAATTGTATAATTTGTAGTGCATTCTTTAAGCAATTATTGCGAAGTCAAAGAATTTAAATCTTTGAATTGAATTGTTGTGAATGCTTCAAAGAAATTACTGAGATAATAAATTTGATTTTGAAAAGTGAATTAAAGAATTAAATCTTTGGAACCTTTGCTTATAATAGGCAATTATTTTATTTGTATGAAATATTTAAAATTTTTTAAATTTTAAATTGGAAGTCATACTTCAATATTGTTTTATTTTCTGTTAATTAATCATGAATGTGATTTATAATGTATTATAGTATTGAATAGAGAAAATAACATTCTTTATAAAAAATCATTGCTTTTTCCTTGTATTTTAAGTTTCCCGGGATTCCCGGGAATTCCCGGGAAATTGAATTTTTCATTCCCGTTTCCCGGGAAACAAAATATCACGGGAAACCCCAAACCCTAGTCATAAAACAATTTCATTCATATACATTTTTTATTTGAACTTAATTAAATCTCTAAAGTTGCATTAAATGCAAATTCGCACTTTTTATCGAACGCCATATTGATTTTGATACATAATATTAAAGCAGCTACAGATTGACATATATCATCGCCAATTTTAATTAGCGCCTTGGGTGTGCCTTAATATTTTAAAATGCCACAATGATTTTAAAATGTAATTTTGACTTTCTTTGATAAAGCGAAATTACGTTGCTAGTGTACCTCGCGAAAAGGGCACCTCTTGGAGCTTATTAAAAGCAAGCTTTGCTTTAATAAATTAACAACAATAACAATTCCATATTTATTTATTTTTGTATGTGTGTATATACAAACTGACTGCGTATACAAATAACAACAACAATACTGTTATTCATTATATTACTGCTGTTGCTAACTAAACTACTTGTCTTATAGGCAAAAACATCACTAATAGTCATTACAATGCTTAATATACATGTTTGTGTGTGTATTTATATTCTTAACAGATATGTTTTAGTTTTTGGTCCATAACTCTGTTGATTTGGTTTATTAAAAAACCGAAATTTTATAAAAATATTTATACCCGATCTATGTAAAAATAAAAATCTATAGCTTCAACAAGGGTTTAAAAAAATCAAAAATGCGTTTTCCCGTTATCTCAGTTATTATGAACCGATTTATTTCATTTTTTTAACAAGAAAATTTAGAAAAAAATTTCCGAACCTTATTGTAAAAACGAATTACCTATTGTATACAGAGGCTTCAGAAATTGGAAAACCAGTTTTTTAAGCATATCACCGCAATGTATGAAGAGATCTTGCTGAATTTCAATACCAAATTTCTCGAAAGGATTTCCGATCGTTTAATATATATATTATATATGCCAGTTATCGGTGGGCTTCATAAACGCCATTTCAACCGACACACGGACGGAGGGACGGACATGGTCCTATCGTCATCGCTTCTTACAAGGATCCTGAAAATATAAACTTTTTTGCTCTCCGACGAAAATTGTGGAAATTACAAACGGAATGACAAACTTATATATACCCTTTACACCTGTGGTGAAGGGTATAAAAAAATCAGAAGTTAAAAAATATTTGAGGTTGAAGGTAGTGTTTATTTCCTTATATATAAATGAATTGTTGGTTTGTTTGTTTGGGCTTTATATATAGCTAAACTACTGGACAGATTTTTTTGACATTTTGACAGTATTATTCTGGAATACCTGAAAGTAAAATAGGCTACTCTAATTTAATCTTCGTTAGGAGCAGAGGGAATGGAAGCCTTTATACAAAGTGTATAATAATTATCACATATTATCATAGAACTATTACAAATATAGGACTGATATCTTGTGGAAATGATTCTATTATCAATTTACATAATTGAGAGGAAAATGTGGCGGGTAGGTCTAGGGAGGTTATTATTAAGAAAATACTAAAAACACTGTTAGGAAAAAAAACAGTTTTGTCCTCCTTTAAAGAAAATTATCTGGATTAGATGGAATTTTACACGAAACTCAGGTCGATTTTTTTCTAGGGACAGAACAGTGTGCATGATTTAAATAAATAAATAAATAAGACGATTTCTTGTGTATATTTCAATATAATTTTAGAACAGTTTACAAATTTTATATAAAAAATTTTACTTTAGTTTATATTTTGTTACATAACTTCTAAACTAAAGGAGTGCGGGGATATACAAGAGTTGAGTTAATATTATAAAATTTTTTATTTATTTTAAAAATATCGTTTTTGGAGATATAAAGGTTTAATCTTTATAAGACTTATTTAGACCTTTGAGCTTACTACATATCATTTTTAAGGCAATAAATTCATCTTATAAATGTTACTAAAAATATCATTATAAAGGTAATCGGCCGTATGCAAAAAAACTTATTTCAGCTTTACAAAGTATTGTTAAGCTAAATTGCTTAAAACTGTATGCAAAAACGTTTATTAACTTAAATATAAAAACGTAATCTAAATATTTTAAAGTAGGTATGAACTTACATTAAACTTACTACAAGTGACATTATGATAAATTTCCTATTTCTCTTTGTGTTTTGCAAAAAATTCTCGCTTGTCCCCCCCTATTCTAGTCTTCTATACCTTTCTTCTTCTTAAGACCGATATATTTATTCATTATAGGTCCGATTTGTCTATCCCAGACAAATATTTAGAGAAAAAATCTAAAAAATTCACATAACATCACATAAAAAATAATAAAAATGTAAAAAATGTTTTAGTGATGTACGTTCAACCAAACAAATAAAATAAACTCGTAGTTCGAATACTTATTTTATCCGTTCCATAAAATTTGTCATATTTTTGCTTTTTAACTTCTATTATTTCTTTTATTTTTTGTATTTCTACTAAGTTATAATAAAAATGGAAACAATATTTGAAAAATAATTAATTTAATATTTGAACAATAAAAAGCTTTTTCAAAAATTTGATTAACCGAATGTATTAATATTCGGTAGTGTACAACTTTAACTATAAAGAGGGGAAATAATACAAGTGTTGCCGTTTTCAATGCTAAAAAAACTTTGTGTTTTAAAACAATGTTTTTGCATACGTTTTTTTAACAAAAGTTTGTTAGCCTTTAAGTGTTGGGTAACAAAAGTGTACTTGAAAGCTAAGTTAATAATTTTTTTTGCATACGGCTGAATATCTTTGTCTTTAATATGAAAATAAGCAAGATGGTTTTTAGTTTTTTTTTTTTTTTTTTTTTTATTTTTTTAAACCATCATATTTGTTTGAGCAGAAAGTGACATGAGTCTAATTTTTATGAATGAAAATTACAAGGAATTATTGATATATGTATCAAACTTTTATATATTATACGTACTGTACAATTAATTCCTTATTATTTACAAGTACAATATACAACAATATATGGGCAATTCTCTTTTTATACCCTTCACCACAGGTGTAAAGGGTATATATAAGTTTGTCATTCCGTTTGTAATTCCCACAATTTTCGTCGGAGAGCAAAAAAGTTTACATTTTCGGGATCCTTGTAAGAAATGATGACGATAGGACCATGTCCGTCCGTCCGTGTGTCGGTTGAAATGGCGTTTATGAAGCCCACCGATAACTGACATATATAATATATATATCAAACGATCGGAAATGCTTTCGAGAATTTTGCTATTGGAATTCAGCAAGATCGGTTCATACAATGCGGAGATATGTTAAGAAAACCGGTTTTTAGAACCGGTTTTCCGGTTTCTGAAGCCTCTGTATATACTAGGGACTTCGTTTTTACAAAGAAGTCTCGGACATTTTTTTTCTGAATTTCTGTTCTGAAAAAATGAAATAAATCGGTTCAATAATAACTGAGATATCGGACAAAACGCATTTTTTATTTTTTGAAGCCCTGGTTTAAGCTATAGATTTTTATTTTTATACAGATCGGTCACAAATATTTTTATAAAATTTCCGTTTTTTGAATCAGCAGGATCGGTTTATAAATGGCGGAGATATGCTTTAAAAACCGGTTTTTGAAACCGGTTTTTAGTTTCTGAAGCCTCTGCATATACCAGGGACTTCGAATTTTCAAAGGAGGCTCGGAAATTATTTTCTGAATTTTTGTTCTGAAAAAATTAAATAAATCGGTTCAGTAATAACAGAGATATCGGGGAAAACGAATTTTTTATTTTTGAAGCCCTTGCTCAAGCTACAGATTTTTATTTTTATATATATCAGTCATAAATGTTTTTATAAAATTTCGTTTTTTTTAATAAACCAAATTCGTTTATAATCAACAGAGTTATGGCCCAAAAACAAATCTGTTAAGAATATAAATACACACACAAACATGTATATTAAGCATTGTAATGACTATTAGTGACGTTTTGTTGTTTTTTGTATAGACAAGTAGTTTAGTTAGCAACAGAAGTAATATAATGAATAACAGTGTTGTTGTTGTTCTTTGTATATGCAGCCAGTTTGTATATACACACATAAAAAAATATATAAATATGGAATTGTTGTTGTTGTTTATTTTTTAAAAGCAAAGCCTGCTATGATTGTTTTTTTTTTTTTTTATATATTCAAATTTTCGTAGTTTGAAAAAAATTTAGATTTATATATGTGAAAATATGAAAGCATACGTTAAGGCGAAAATTTTATTATTTGTCGGTAATATGATGTCGATAAGATAGTAAGATGGTAATATGGTGAAGGGTATCAAAGATTCGGCACAGCCGAATCTTTTTTCAATTTCATTACGTTTGCCTTTATTAAACCCACCTTCAAACTCAAATATTTTTTTAAATTCTGACATTTTTAAACAACTTTTGATGCAATTATGTTAACAACACTTGGTTCTGTAACAGAAAAAAAATTCAAGACCTAAAACGGTTCCATGTGGTGCCGGCAAGCACCCAAAATCAAAAATTTCAAAAAAAAAAAAAAAAAAGTGTTTAAAACTAACAAGATTTTTTTATTTCTTTTTCTTGCTGTAGTCGCAAATTTTAGCATACGAGTTCAATTCTTCTAATGTAGACTATAAATACTTGTAGAAAAGGACCAGCATGGATTTAATTAGCGTGCAATTAACCAGTGTCAACTTGTGTTGTGCAAAAGTCGTGAAACCAAATTTTAAAATTTTGCAGTTTTTCACTGGGGATTTTACGCCGTTTCGGATATTTCAAAATTCAAAACACAGCCCAATAGCTCTTGAAATTATGCATCATTTGACATATACCTCATTAATGTGCTTCAACAGAAATGCTGAAAGAGGTATCCAAACTTGGAAAGAAAAAAACGTGAATGGCTCCAAGAGGTGCCTTTTGCGCGAGGCACACTCACAACGTTATTTCAGTGAAGCTAAAGTATAGCGTTATCAAAGAAGATTTCCAAATGACATTTAAAATCATTGTGGCATTTTAAAATATTAATTTGCTAAACGTGTATAGTAATTTTAAAGAATTCAGCAATTTTGCATATTTTGTTATAGCGGATTTTGGCGTTATAAATCAATTTTAAACTGAAATAAGTTCCTGTGTAAAGTTTTACTTACGCAGAAAATATAATTTCACTAAAAATATTCATCAACGTTTTTCATGGGCTAAGAACGTAATGTTTTTAGTTTAACATTAATCGTCGAGGCACACCCAAGGCGCTTATCAAAATTGGCGATGATATATGTCAATCTGTAGATGCTTTAATACCCTATAACAAAATCAATATGGCGTTCGAAAAAAAGTACGATTTTTCATTTAATCCAACTTTAGAGATTTGACTAAATGCAATTAAAAAATTTATATAAATGACATTGTCTTATGACTTATTTAAAAAAAATTATTAATTTTTTTTATAAATGGAAGAATATGAACAACACTACATCACTAAAAACTGAATTTTGCAAATTTTATAAGAAGATTTAATAATTATTAAATCGCTAATATATCCACGCATACCTAACTTATCGCTATATTTTTAATTTGTATTTTAGATGCAGCATTGTAAAATATTTAAATGCAATAATTTTTGATTTGGACATTTTTTTATAAATTTTTATCTTAAACCGCAATAACATTGATGCCGTTCGGTAAAAGTCATTCACGCGAACAGATCTTTGTTCTACTATAGCCAAGGAATATTTGTTCTAAATATCGTTGATGTGCCATTTAAAAATTTTCGACATTTTTTTGAACATCAGAAGTAAACGAGTTTGAGGAATAGCCTTTTTCGAGATTTCGATGTAGGAAGTCCCCTCAAATGATGCGTACAAATTTGTTTAATACGAAAGGATGATTTAAAAAATTTTTAAAATTGGTCTTCAGTTCCCTACCAACGATTGAAAAGTTATGGGTCCCATACATTTTGGTAAAAAAGTTTAGATTTTTTTTATCAAAATTCGTAGTTTTATGCTGGTTATGGAAAAAATATTTTAAAAATTTTTCCAGTGGGAATTTGTTTCACTAGAAGACTTTTTAAGGCATTCTGGTGAACAATTTTTTTTAAAAGTCTGGAAAAATATATATTATCAACAGTACTTACTACAATGCAAATTTTTAATATTTTAGTCTTAAAAGGAACAAAATTATAAAATTCTAATCTATTTTTTAAGAAAAATATCGAATTTTTTGGCTGGTAGGGAACTGAAGATCAAGTTTAAAAATATTTTAAATGCTTTGTACATTATAGTGTCCCTTAGACAAACATTTTTTAGAAACACCCCTCAAATGATGCGTAAGAATTAGCTGAATATGGGAAAAATATTTAAAAAATTTTTTAAATTGATCTTCAGTTCCCTACCAGCGATTGAACGTCACAGATCTAGAACCTTTCATCCAAAAAATAGTATTGAGTTTAGTCTTGATTATTAGTAATTTTAAGCCAATTATAGAAAAAATATATCAAAAAATTTTCGCAAAAATTATGGTCCATAAACCGTCATTTTAGTACATCATGAAAAAAAAAAAATTTCGATATTTTTCTTAAAAAAATAGATAAGAATTTTATAATTTTGTTCCTTTTAAAGCTAAAATTTCAAAAAATTCCATTGTAGTAAGAACTGTTGATAATATGTCATTTTCCAGATTTTTTTTAAAAAACTGTTCGTCAAAATACCTTAAAAAGTCTTCTAGCGAACGAAAATCACATTAAAATATTAAATATTTTTTCCAAAACCAGCATAAAATTACGAATTTTTTGATACCCATTTCGATTAAAAAATCTCAACCTTTTTTTGACCAAAATGTATGGGACCCATGATTTTAAAATCGCTGGTAGCGAACTGAAGACCAAATTTAAAAATTTTTTTAATATTTTTCCCATATTCAGCTAATTTTTACGCATCGTTTGAGGGGTGTTCCTACATCAAAATCTCGAAAAACGCTATTCTCGGGACACTCTAATGTACAATTTAATTAAAATTAACAATTTATTATAAAAAAAAAAACATTATAAAACAAATGACATAAATGATATATGAATTGTTATTATTTAAACACAAATATTAACAAGTATTTGTTCAGTATTTTCTAATAGTTAGAAAAACAGAAAAACTAAAACATATTGAAGGTATTGTCAAGCGAACAATTGATAAATGCGTTCGCCAGCTACACAAATAAATTAATGTAAAAATAAAATAATCAAGCGAATAATAAAACCACAATATAAAGTTACACATATATATAACTATACAAGAGTACGTACATACTTTTTTAATAATAGACAATTTCAAAATGGAAATAAACGAACAAATGAATGAATGAATAAATGCTTTATTTGATGATAATACTATTGAAAGACTAAAGGAGTTGGAGTAAAATATAAAAAGAAAAAATGACATCAAATAAAACAGGATTGAATGAAACCCCATTGCAATTATAGATAATTGTTAAAAACAGCTGCTGCTGCTGCTGCTAATACTATTGCTACTAAAAGCTGGTGATGGGTTTGCTAAATGAAAAAATAAAATAAATTTGATTTGAATTATTAAAATGAATAAAATTCTAAAAATAGCAGATGAGACCAAAAATACATGTTAAATAACGAAATGCAATTTTCTGTTAAAAAAGAGGAAAATGTGAAAAAAAAAGAAAATAATCCCTACCTCAAACAACTGCTAACAGTTTTAGAGAATAAAGAAGCAATATAAGCCAATACTTTAAAATCATGACATTTTAAATTATATGTTAAAACGAGTAAGTATAAAACAAATAACAAAATATTTTGTTTTATACTTTGTGCCTTTAACACTTTACCAGAAAATATTAGTTATTTTATGTTTAGTTGTTTTTTTCATATTTTATTTTTTAAAAAATTATCTTATTTAAAGCTAAAATAATGACTATTCAACTAATAAAATAAATCTTTTAAGGATGTTATGTTTTAAATAAATACAATATTTTTTGTCTACTAAATATGTTACTGAACTAAGACGGAGTAGGAAAATTTAAATCTCATTCATAAATATGAAATGCTTGGCATATTGTAGCCACAAAACACAATGGGAGGTTAGAAGTTTTAAACATTTATTGCTAAATGGAATCTGTTTATGGTAACTGGATTTAAATTTTGGTGAATTTTGAAATAATGTTAAAAGATTTAAGGCCGTATTCATAATAAAATTTTAAAATTTATAAACTTTTTATTAAGCAAATTTCTATGAAAAATTATTCTATAAAGCTTTGATAAATTGAAAAATTGTATTATGATAATGAGTACGTCTAATTTTTTAAAATTGTATTTCTAAATTTAGGTGGCAGCAGTTAATAATGTGTAATAAGGTTTTTTGTCATTTATTTGCTCATTAGATTCTTAAACTTAGAGAGAGTATTTTTCCAAAAATAAAAATTCGGAAGCTAGCTCTAAATATATATTTGTTTTTTTTAGTCAATTTCTATTTATGGTATAATTACACAGCGGACGTTAAGATAAAATTTGTCAAAAGTAACGATTAATTGAATTTTGAAAATTAAACTTTCATAATAATCTTGGGTACCGAATTAAAGAAAAAGCAATAAAACCATGTATCATTATCAATTAAAATCATCATGCTAGGTTGTGTTGTTTTCTTGTACTGAGCTATCAAAGTTAATTTTTTTTTTTACTTTTTGGAAAAAGGGTAAAAAGACAATTTTCAATGTATTTATTATAAACGAGCTGTAAACCCGTTACTTGGTTAGCGGAAATTATTTATAAAAACCAAACTACCCAGTGACGAACGTATGTTACACGTACTGAAATATGTGGGGCTTACTTTGGGTGTATGGAGTACTCGGAACTCTATATACGTTTTAGGCTTACATTTATATAGACCATGGCCGCTTTTTCATTGCTTACCACCTACCCACAAAGTGTACGAGAACGTATCCTTTTTTCATACATTTCTATATACTTTGTATAATAGTTTTGTAATCAAAATAATGTATTATATGTGTAATAAATGCACCCTACCGAAAATTTATGAAAAAAGTTTAAAATAATTTTTTGTATTTTATTGTTTATTTATAATAAATAAAATTTAATAATAATTCATTACAGATTAATAAAAACTTAAAGCTTGGAATTAATTAATCAATCTTAGTGTAACATTTGCATAACAAATTTTCAGTCATTACTTTAAAATGTTTAAATAATTCTTAAAAAATTATTAATTTGAGGTTTTAGTGGACGGAGCCCTTTCTGCCTTGGACGGAGCCTTTTCTCATTTTTCTTATTTTCATCATGTTTCCTTTTATTAATCCTGTTCTTGATCGTCTTGATAAATTTACGAATGTCCTTGATATATTCGGTATACATGTAGCCATAATTTTTAATTGCTTCTATGCAAAGGTAAAAGACGAAAGATGAAACTGAAGTACATTTTTAAAATACACTTCTTAACTTACCGAAAATTGCAGCATTCAAATACTTATAATTTTTAAGGGCTTTTTTGTCGTTCACACCATGGTAATTGTACGAAAATACATATCAAGGATCCAATGAAAATTCTTGCGCAATCCTCCAAGATTCAAAATTCGTTTTATGATAGTTATCTGTAAGAATGAGCAATAATAATTAAATAAAGCAAATGCGAAAAATATAGAGAAAAAAGAAATAAGAACCTACCATTTCGGCTTTGCTCATTCAATACTTTTAAAAGGACACGTGTGGCTCTTGTAGAAGGCTGTAATTCCATACACGAGTCGGCCAATTCATCCTTCAATGGAGGCTTTTTAGCTTCACTTTTTAAAGGCATTTCAATGTCTGCGTTTAAAATTATGCTCATAGATAAAGTTTCTTTATTATTTAATATTTCAGCAGTTTTATTGATTTCCGCAATTTCTTTTTCAACAAGATTAGTACAGGAACACTTTTTTTTTTCCTGCACCTACAATCGTCGTAGATGACGCTTGCTAAACTACTCCATTACATTTTTGCTTTTTATCATATATTACGTATATTAGTTTTAAATTAATTATACACAATTTTAAATAATAATAAAATTTATTTTACAAAAGCACACGTATTTCACCATTAAACACTTATAGTTTTTGTTTTTCATCTTTTTTCACTTGATAGCACACTACTACATACTTTGTACATTGCAGGGTAAGCAACTGCGCTTCTGCGCAAAGTACTTAGTACAATGAGAAAGTGTGTTACACTCAACTCTATACTACATTCTGTTCACTTTCTCTCTGCCTGTAATACTGTATTATGTACAATATGAAGTAAGCGATCTGTGTTACTCTTTGGCTTACAATTCTCAGTACTCGGAATATTAGTCTTAATTTAAACTCAGATTCATAACTCCCGTGGGAACAATTTTAATACTGGTGTTGTGTCAGCATTAAGAACAATAAACGTTTTAAATATTTTACTTAAAAAAAAAAAAAATACTGAAAATAAAAAACAGGATTTTCAAAAAGTACCAAAGAAATGTTTTATATATTTCTGATAAAGAAAATATAATATTTTAAATTTATTTCTATGCTTTTAGTTTAGAAAGTTCGTAGTGTACCAATAAAGTACCAGTTTTTAACAGCATTAACGTTCGAAAGTTAAAAAACTACCAAAGTATTTATGTTATTATTTTTTAGTATAGAAAATTCATAAAGTAATATTAGAAGAACAAGAAAGTCCCTTTTTATCCTTAATTTCGTGTTTCTAGATTCATAATTATATAAAATTCAAAAAGTACCATTAGAAGAACGAAAAGGTACCACAAAGTCCCTTCTTATGGATTCTCATTCACTTAGCACCACATATGACTAATTTCATGTTTATAGGTTCATAATTATAGAAAATTCAAAAAGTACCATTAGAATAACGAAAAAGTGCCACAAAGTTCCCCCTTGCGAATTCTTTCCCACATCGGACCATGCATATTTAATTTCATGTTTCTAGGTTAAATATTACAGAAAATGCAAAAAGTACCATTAGAAGAAGAAATATGTACCACAAAGTACCACAGTACCATGTATCTTTAAGTACCACAAATTCCACTTTGTGAATTATTATCCACTGCATTTAAGTACTTAATTTTATATTTCTAGGATAAATGCATTATTTAGTTTGAATAAAATGTAATTTCCCGCTTTTTCCCCTTTTTTGGTACTTTTTCCCCCCATGGATATAACAAAAAATGTATTCCAAAAATTTTTGAATTATAGAAGTATCCCATATTAAAATACGCATATGTTTAAAAGTACCAAAAATAGGTACGATTTTTACCCCTTAAGCGTTCGAATTTCTAAAAAGTACCAACTTTGTATTTGTCATTTTTTGATAAGTTATGAATACTATGTAAATTGTATCTGTATGTTTATTGTTTTCAAAGATACATATGGTAAGGTTACCTATTTACCCTTTTTTACCCCCTAAACATTCGAATTTACAAAAAAAAGGTGACCAGCCTACGTTCCAAATTTCATCTCAAAGCTAGTTCAGGCGTTTGGGCTGTGGGATGATGAATTAGTCAGTCAGTAATGTTACTCTTTTATATATACGAGAGTACACCTGGGGTGCTTCGCTACCCCCATAGTATTTAAATAAAAATTTTTCGGGTGAATAAAATGCATTATTGCATATAAATAAATATTTTACAAAAATACAACCCGCTTATTAACAATCTAACAAAAAAATGTCGGAAAATACGTTTAACGATTGTAGCTTTTCAAATATTTTTTATCCAATTTTAAATTTTATAGAAATCCAGATTTTTCAAAATCATTGTTAATACGAAGACAAACTCCTACAACTCTTTACAATACTATTGATGGCCATCAGAAAATAACTTTTATATCACTTCTAAAAAGTTAAAATCAAATAACTGTTATTTTGGCTCAATAAGAAAAATATTAAAGTGAAAAATAATAAAAGTCAAAAAAGTTACTGTCCCCGAAAAAGAAACGACTAAGGAACAAAAACAAAACACCTTTAAAAAAGCAACTCAAATTGTTTATTTTTTTTACTTTGCTTCTCATAATACATAACACGAAAAATAAACAAAGCAATTCAAGTATTAAATTTTTTTCTTTTTGTTTATCTCGCTCTTTTTAGAACTCTCGCAATTAAAATTGTAAAAAAACCCTAACTCAGTGGTGTTAGGCTTTTTTCTCAAAAAATCGTCAAAAATAAGAAAAAATATCGTCAAAATCGTCACAAAAATTTAAAAAAATCTTCAAAAAAACGTCACTCAAAAACGTTAAAAAAATAAGTTGGATAAATAAAGTTAAAATTTTATTAAGGAAGATATTATTTAAAATAGATTAGACAATAAAACTGATAATTTAAATTTTATCAGTGAACATTTGAAAATTTGTATAGAATTAAATACAAAAAATTCAAACGTTAATATATTTTTAGATATGAACTTTTATTTAAATTATTTTAAATTATGAAATTCCTAAGAAATTTATTTTTTTAGTTTCGTTTGTTTTGTTTAATAATTTTATAGATTCCCTTTTTCCACAAAAAAAAAAAAAAAAAAAAAAAAAATATTGATACGGAGACAAAATATTTTTTGCTAAAATGTACATTTATTTTTTAATTTCTGTTATATCATATTTATCTTTATCCACCCAATTAAGAAAACTTTTTAATAAAGATAGTAAGGTATTTCTTATTTATAACTGAAAAATACATAAATATTATGTAAGGACTGCGCACGGAAAAATCTGTGCATGCTCTTGGGCTTATAACTTTTGATGTGGTGGAAAATTAATAATTCTGTTAATTGTATTGTATTTGCCATTATCCTCACTTACCATGTGCTAAGTTTCATGGTAATAGCAAAACTGGGTTTGCTTAAAATGGAAGTTTAACAAAAAACACATAAACACATAATTCAAATTTTTGATGAAATCTTGTATTAGTCATATAAAATAATTGCAAGGAAGGCTGTTGTGCCGCAAAATACAGTTTCTTGGGTCATAATATTATACAAAGAAGTCATTATCACTGAATCGTAACCTGGTAATGGAAGACAAATATTATCTTCAGGCTGTAGGACTTAAGCAAAATAGAAAGGATTTTGAGAGAAATTCACCTCATCTCTGGAAGAAAAGTGTCACAAAAAGTTAATTGCTTTGAATCTTTATCAGAAAATTTGAAAGGGAGTCTAGGCTGAAGACTTATAGTGTAGAAAAAATCCTAATAGAAACGCAAGCAAGAATTTGGAGGTAAAAAATAACATTAAAGTTCTTCGGACGAATTTTTTCAGAAATTTTGTTTCAGTATAGTAGACGATGAAAAAATAGTACAGGGTGATTTTTGTTCAACTTACTAGCCTGGAATTTTATGTCGCAGATGCTAGAGGGATTAACGCAGAAAAATTTCGTGTATCAAAGAAATCAAAATTCCCAAGAAAGTTTTTGATTTGGGAAGTCATATGCATAAGCAGGAATGAAGTACTTCATTCTTAAAAAATAGTTGCATTAAAACAGAAATATACGTGAATGATTGCCTTTGGAAAAGACTTCTCCCTTTCCTAATAAAATTCAGTGTATCCGCTATTTTTTGGCCTATTCCCACTTCTTCTCTTTACAATAACAAAACAATGGAGTTATAACAAAGAAATTGTAAGAGTTTGTACCGATAAAGTCTAATCCATCAAATTGTCCGAAACTCCGTGCAATTGAAACATATTGGACTCAAGTAAAAAATAATTTAAAGGACATTAAAAGCTCAACAAAAAATGAAACGGAGTTTAAAAAAAAGTGGAGTTATTCGAGCAAAAAAGTGACCGAAACACAATAAAACCTTTAAAAACCAACAGAAACTTATTAATTTTTTTATGCTTAGAACTTGAACATAACAGTCATTAATAAAAATATCGCTTTAAAACAATTCGCCCACTGGTTTAGTTTCTATAGGCAGATTTGCATGCACGGATTTTTTCGTGCGCAGTCCTTATGTTAATTATGAATGAATTCCCAAAATTAAATATTTTCCTATATTAAAGGTACAAAAATATAGATTCTTACACAATTTTTCTGAAATTTATGTAATCGTTGACACAATTATAATTAAAAAGTATTTTTATTTAAGAAAATCGTCAAATATTAGCGACTTACTGTAAAAAATCGTCAATCGTCAATTACTAAATTCATTGGAAAAAATCGTCAAAATGACGTAAAATCTTCACACCTAACACCACTGCCCTAACTTGTTGTAATAAGAACAATGTTGTTGTTTCATTACAACTTGTCCAGTTTGTTTTTATAAAAAAATAAAAACAATGAGACTGCTTTGAATCAGAGAGTTGTATACATGAAAAATAAAATAGAGTTAAATAATTTGAGGTGCTCTTTTGTTTGTTTTGTTTGTACATGTGAGTTTTTTGGTATTAGTAGTATCTCTTACTGCTTATAACTTCTTAAATACTGAACGGATTTTAATAAAATCTATATTGTGCAAATATATGAGAAAATACCTTTCTAATGATATATTTATTTTACCATCACACTAAAGATGGTAAAAGTTATTACGAAGAATGTGTTTGCCTATTAATTATATAGATAGATAGATAGATAGATAGATAGATAGATAGATAGATAAAATGTCTTTTAATGTAAAAATTTATAACGAACCCATCAATTTCAGGAATTTAATAGTATTTTACTTCAAGAATTTGTAGATTGTATTTTGTATACATAATTTTTCTTTTTTGTTATTTTATTCAAAATTGTTTTAAAAACACTAATTTTAAGCTTTAATGGAATATGACAGTTACAGAATGTTTTTTTCTGAAATTTTTTATATAGCCCGATTTTAGAAATTGTTATTATTATTTTTTTTTTTTTTTAGCTCCAGTACCTCTCATATTTATGACAAAGAACTTTTTTTTTCCCCGATTTCAAAGTTTTTATATCACCTTAAAGCTTTTGATGAATCCTTTGAAAAATATGTTTGCATATACTATTTATCTTATATACTTTTCAAGTTAACTGCATTTGAAATTTCAACAATCTCAATTTTGCAAGATCTTGGTCATGTTTTTTCATATTTTTTTTATATTTTTTTTATTAGTTAAATATCAAAATCATCTACAGAATAAAAGAAATTTGATATTTTTATTTAGTTCAAAAATAAATGATTTTCAATTACAAAATTTGCAAAAATTAACAAACAGACGGACAGACAAGAATATTTTTTTCTTTACTTTTCGGTTGATATTAAAACTAAATGTAAATATTAAAATATTGATACCACCTTTTCCTGAATTGAGCGCCATTTTCGACCCACTTAACCCCAATGTATAGACGTACTGACATTACCATTCTGCCAAAAAAGTTTTAGAATTCTAAAAAATAATTTTTTACTCAAGGAGTGGGGTCGAAAAAATCTTAACACACGTTTTTCTTCATACCTTTTTCCGAAGCAATGTTTAAAATTCTTTTTGATCTTGTTATATTTAAAAAATATGTCAGTTATTATTTTTAATGACAACCCTTAAGCACCATTTTCGGCTCCTTTTACCCCATTGTACGGTGCGATGCGAAATAAAAAAAAAAAAAAAAAAAATGATTATACTTGGAATGTAATATAGTGTAGTTTTTAGGTATAGGCGTAAGGTATGGATGAGTCGACTATTACATCATTTATTTATTTATTAAAAAGAAAACGATTTTTTAGAGTTTTCGGTTTTAAAAAATTTTATTTCAGACACATGATACCCAATTTAAGATTTTTATATGGTATTCGAAAGAAATAATTTTAAGCTTTTTAAAAAGTATAAACATATTTTTATTTATGGCAAGGCTGTGTAAGATATTAGGAACAAAAACTTAATTTTTTATTTTTTTCTTATTATTTACATTTTCAGCCATATTTGACTCACACATTATTAGAAAATATATTTTTTTCTTATTTTTGCCTAGTACTACATTTTATGAGAAGTAAAATGAGCCATCATTTGATGAAATCGGATTAGAATTGTGAGCATATGATTTCTTAATGGATTATTTTACGTGCATTGCTTCCATATTTATGATGCAAAATAATAGCAAATACATGTAAAGCAACAGATTTTTTTTATGAGTTTTACAACTTTTAATAAAATCATTTCTTCTGCAATTCTCATCTGGTTTTATCAAGCCATAGCTCATTTTATTTCCAAAAAATATAGTATTAGGAAAACAAAAATAGGATATTTTTATATCCTTCACCACAGGTGTAAAGGGTATATATAAGTTTGTCATTCAGTTTGTAATTTCCACAATTTTCGTCGGACAGCAAAAAAGTTGATATTTTCGGGATCCTTGTAAGAAATGATGTCGATAGGACCATGTCCGTCCGTCCGTGTGTTGGTTGAAATGACGTTTATGAAGCCTACCGATAACTGGCATATATAATATATATCAAACAACCGGAAATTCTTTCGAGAATTTTGCTATTGAAATTCAGCAAGATCGGTTCATACATTACGGAGATATGCTTAAAAAACCGGTTTCCCAGTTTTTGAAGCCTCTGTATATACTAGGGACTTCTTTTTGCAAAGAAGGCTCGGACATTTTTTTCTGAATTTTCGTGCTGAAAAAAATGAAATAAATCGGTTCAATAATAACTGAGATATCGGGCAAAACGTATTTTTGATTTTTAGAAGCTTATGTTTAAGCTACAGATTTTTGTTTTTATATAGATCGGTCATGAATATTTTTATAAAATGCCAGTTTTTTTAATCAACCAAATTCGTTCATAATCAACCGAGTAATGTGCCAAAAACTAAAACAAATCTATTAAGAATATAAATACACACACAAACATGTTTATTAAGCATTGTAATGACTATTAGTGATGTCTGTGTTTTTTGTATAGGCAAGTAGTTTAGTTAGCAATAGTAGTAATATAATGATTAACGCTGTTATTTTTGTTGTTTGTATATACAGTCAGTTTATTTGTACATACATACAAAAATATATAAATATGGAATTATTATTGTTGTTTATTTTTTAAGCAATGCTACTATGATCAAAGAGTAACAAGAGACGAGACTAATTGTCAAAAACCTAAGTCGGTTGTCAAAAACCTAACTCATGCAACAACAAAATACATGTAATCAAATACATTTTGTTGTTGCTAGAAGAAAATAAAAACACATTTTTGTTTACAAAGCAAACATTTTTTTTCAATCGAGAATTTCGTCTCTATATGTTACTCTATGGCTATGATGGTTTATTTTTTCTTAGTATGAAAGTATGAAAGCATACGTTAAGGCGAAAATTTTATTATTTATTGTTTAGATGGTGAAGGGTATTATTTTGAATTTAATTTTTATAAGTTTTTGCCAAAAACTGCTGTAGATTTGTGTCCTTAATATCTTACACATTTTTGTTACGATTACAAATTAAATTGTTTTCAAAGTTTAAATTTAAATGCTTATAACTTTTTACTCTGTAAATATTTTTCGAAAATGCTTTCTTGAAATTATTTCGCTATTTCTTGATAATAAAATAAAAATAAATTAAAATAATTAGAAAAATCGTGTGAAAATTGGACCCACTAAACGAAAAAAATTCTCCAAGCTACGTTAAAAATAAACGTTTTAATCTTTGAAGCTAAATATCTTGAAAAACAAAAGAGATTACATATGCACATGCCAATGTTTTTTTGGATCTTGACCTGTAGACTCCTTTTACATAAAATCGAAACTCGCCTACACCTTTACTATCAGTATGTGAAATTTCATTAAAATCATTCAGAAACTGAAGATTTATTTCCATTTCATTTTTCGAATGGGACACTGTGCAGCCAGCCAGACGGACGGACATTGTTAAATCGACTTAAAAAGTGATTCTGAGTCAATTGGTATACTAGATGGGTGTTGGATATTTCTTTCTATACGTTACAAATATCAGCACAAACGCTTAATACTCCAACTAACTGTGGTAGTGTAGGGAATAATAACCCCCTAATACGGGTCACACTAAAAAAATCCATTTAAACTTTTTCTTTTCCCTGTTGGATAATAAATTGTAGACCATATTACTTACTATATATTTATAGTATATGAAAACGCAATATTAAATGTTATTTGAACAAAAAAGATATATTTTTATGATAATTTGATTATCTGCTGCCTTCAAGCAACATATCATACGCATTTTATTCTTTCTTTCAAAAAAACAACGAAACAGCCATAACAGATTATGAAAAAATAAAAACGCCGGAAAAAAATATAATATAATAAAGAAGAAGAAAAAAAAAAACCTTCACACAAAAACCGAAACACTAATAACACTAACGCTCTCTTTTTCTTTTTGTTTTTTTTTTTCCTCCAGCATCAACCCTTACTGCTGTAGACTTACAATATTAGATAAGAAGTAGTAATCTCACGCCATCACCTTCAATTTCAGCTTCATCAACAGCTACCACCCACTACCAGTAACATCATAATCATCATTATTATTGTCAGTAGATTTGTATTAAAAATATGAAACTCAGAATTGGGAAAACTTTTCATTTGGTTAAGGAAAGTTTTTTTTTTTTTTATTAAATATATTGTTGGTGGTTTCTTTGTAGAATTGAAAGTTGTAAAAGCTGCAAATATTTACATCCCTTAGGCATTTTGTTTAAATGTATTTTAATTTCCTTATTTAAGGTCAGAAATTAAATAGAATTTTATATTTTTAACTTTAAGCAGACAAGCAAATAATTTTATTGCCGATGTCTTTGATGTTGTCTTATTGCCTTAAATTCAAATGTGGCTTGAAAGACTTTAATTCAACAAAAACATTTAAGTGCATCTACATTTTTAAACGCTATTTGAATTCCATACAAATATATGTCCCCACCATATATTTTTTTGCTACCCAAATTTAAAATTTCACCTTATGTTTAGGTTTCAACGAAACCAAAATGGATAAGACACCACGAATGCTGATAAAGTGTGTAGAGGCACAGGAAATATGTATTAAATTCAGCTGGTGTTACAGTTTACAAACTCTGGTTTGGTACCACCAAACAGAGACAACAAGGCAATTTACGATTGCAAAATTTTTTATGGTCCTTCGAATCGGATGTAGGCTTACGTCACTATGTAACCACATCTTAAACAACGTTTACGACATTAGGTTCAATATCATCAAGGCGGGCGCCATGTTTAGGTTTCAATGCAACCGAAATGGTTAAGACATCACGAATGTAGTAATAAATTATTACAAATCTTGGCAGCAATTAGATGATAGTTTTATCCACTACATGTCAGAAAAATTATTTTCTTTAGGGTTCTAAAGATGTTATTTTCCTGTTTCCCATTACTGTTATTTAAATGTTATTTTTCTGACTGTAAATCATTTTACAGAAAGAAATAACATTAATTTAGATTTTTTAATGTGAAGATGGTGTTTAGTTGGCGTGTTACTGCAAAATAACACGTAAAATAAAAATATGAAGAAAGTTTCGTAAAATTTAAAAATAAAATTAAGCTACATTTTCAATCCTATATGACACCATGACACCCAAAAAATACACTAAATAGTGTCATCTAAAAAATATTATAACTGCGGCACATTTCTTCCCTAACGATGACTCTTCTTCGATAGGAAAATTATATAATTTTTTACTTTTAGTCAAAATTTGGATAGAAATATTGAAAGTATTTATTTAGAATATCGACAGAAAATATGGCTACATTTACTGTCTAATTCGACAGCACTTAATGGTGTCTTCTTGGATAAGAAAATGATATCATACTATTGTTAAAAATTATGTATATTACCTATTATATCTACAGATAAAGTTCTGAGATTTAGTGGAAATAATTGTATTATCAGTCTAGGGGGAGTGATAGCCTCCATACATAAAAAATACTAATTATCGGATAAATTAAATATTGTTACAGCAACATTAAAAAAGTCTTAAAATTTTACAGGAATATCTTTCTTATCAACCACCAAACTCAAAATGAAAACTAGACTAATTGGACCAGGGAAAATGATACCCTCATACAACGAAAATATTTAATATCTTAGGAACTATTGCACAAAAATAAAGTTCTTAATCATTTTTATAAATAGTTTGGAATAGGGCGGGTGATCGAAGGGGAGTATTAGCTTCCATGTAAAGTTATCGCATTAAAAGGGGTAACGAAGTTTAGAAGGATAAGCTAGTAGAATATAAAATATAGATCTGTTCGTTTGCATGCTATTTTTACTAGTTTTACTATTTTTGCAAGTATTTTACTATAAAAGCGTTGCTGTGCACATAAAAATACTAAAAGTAGTAAATATTTCAAGAGATAATATTTTTCCTTTTTATTATATTTTACACAGAAAAAAGTCACCAATTAACAAAAATTTATGAAAATAATTCATTCAATTATAAACTTGTTTAAATTTGCACCTCTCACCAAAATGATTGCATCAATTACTAAAAACTGTAAAAAATACAAAACAGAAACAAATTCCCAATTAATAAATTAATTAAATCAATCAAGTAGTTGATTGTATGTATTAAAAATTTATATATGATATAAAAGTATAGTTAAATTTAATTTTTATTTCATTTTAGCTTGAATAAATTTATTAAATTTCGATGCAAAATGAAACAACTATGTTAATTGGAAAAAAGACCTTAATAATTTTTTCTGTGTACTTGAATATCTTGTACGAGCAAAATTAGTAAAAATTTTGATTTTAAAATATATAATGAATTTTATTTTGAAATAAAGCAATTATGAAAATACACAGAAAAAGGTAAAAAATGGACTTCAATTACGAAATTGTTTATATTAATTTATTTTTAATTGATTTTACTCCAATCATCACAATTATAATATCAAAAACTAGAATAATTTATTTTATTATTACTGCTTTTTCTTAAATAGATAAAATGAGCTGAAAATTTTTGGAAAATATCTTAAATCAAACTATTGTCTAGAAAGACATTTGACATATTTCCAGGTTTCCATTCAATAAAAGTAAAAAATTATATAAAAATTTTATTTTTTAATGACACTAAAATTTATTTTACTATTTCACAGTGGTTCCAAAATGTTTTTTTGAAAATAATTCAGTAACTATTGAACCGTTGGGGATATCTGAATAAAATTTCACATGGTCAGAGCTGAGGTGTTTTGGAGGAGTACAGGTTCCTAGCGGGTCAGAGAGGGAATTGGGTGGCCCTCCAAAGTTGTTCATCTCGGGTATTTAATTTTTTGGAAAAATCGCCAAAAATTCATTTATGATACGACAGAAAAGAAATTTTATATATAGATAGTCCTTGTAAATATGCTTACATATGTAGGTTATCTCTTTTAGATTAAGAGATATTCGGGTCGGAATAAATTTTTACCTCATTTTTAGCCTCGTCTTTTTTTAAACTTGGAGCGCTCAGTATTACCCGTAATTTTTTTGTATAAATATTCGCCAGATTCCTTACAAAATTCTGAATAGTATTGCTGCAAAAGTCATATAAATATATGAAGCCGCTAAAAGGTTATATTAATCTGAAGTTGGAACTTAAAAAAAAAATCTAAAAATACCATTTTTAGAATTTTAAATATACTTTTCAAATCGGGAGCTATATCCGAAGGACCGCTTTTTCGTATATAATTCTATACTTTATTTGTAAAACAAAAAGGTATCGGATGAAAATTATAGATCCTGTGAAGTGTTTAAAATGTGTATAACTCATAAAATCTTGTTATTTTACTTTTATATGACTTTTTCCATTACTTATACCTTTTTGTTTTACAAATAAATTATAGAATTAGATTATGTATTAAAAAATGTATGTCGTTTAATAAAGTGTGGGTCAAAAATAGATATAAATCCAAAATAATAGAATAAAAAATTCAAAAACTGAATTTGTGTCTTAAATATTCAAGATAGTTTTGCTGTTCATTTAAATGAATATATACTTTTCAAAAATGATAATTTCTTGCCTTTCTAATACAGTTTAAAAAATTTAATTTGATCAACTGGTATTCTTGATATAAAATTTTAAACTGCGAAGCCCGTAAAAGCGGTCCTTCGGATATAGCTCCCGATTTGTAAAGTATATTTAAAATTCTAAAAATGGTATTAATAGAATCGGATGAAAATTGTGAAATCTATGAAAAAAAAAAAAAAAATAGTATAATAATCTACTCACTAGGGTGATCGACGCGGTTTTCCAACCGGTTTTAAAACCGTTTTTTACAGTCAATGTGCTGCCGGTTTTTTCAAAATGTTCATTTTACGAATGTCGAATAGACCGGTTTTTTTAAACACAAAAAACCGGTTTTAAAAATATCATTTTATTTCAGAAAACATGTACTAAATAGTGATATTTGAAAATTTAGGAATAATTTTTTAAATATTCATAAAGACTGATTTCTTATGTTTTTAAAATATAGTTTAAGTCTAAATTGGAATTTATTCTGTAATATTAAACAAATAAATAATTAATAATTATCCTGTATGACCCAATTTAATTTATTTGATCCAATATTTCCTTTATTTTTTAAAGGTATTGTTGTTAAAAAAGTTTCACCTGCAGAATCGTTTCAATTGAGACAGGCTTCCATATTAAGCCATGATTTCTGTTTATGCTAACTAAAATTTAAATGATTTTTTCTACAATTTTGAAACATAATTATCATCTAGTCATCTAGATGTATAATTTGCTTAGCATTTTTTCTCTTTCCAGAGCTTTCTGAAGCTACCAAACGACGTAGAAAATTAAAATTTGGCTTAATTATAAAACTTTTTGTCCAACAAATCCTAATGGAGCCATATTTTGAAATTTGTATCTGGGAGCGGATATAAGAGGATTTATGTGTCTTTTTCAAAGAATTTTTTCTCTTTCCAGAGCTTTCTAAAGCTCCCAGAAGACATAGAAAATTAAAATTCTGCTTAATTATAACCCTATTTGTCCTACAAATCCTAACGGAGCCAGATTTTGAAATCTCTATCAAGGAGCGAAAATACGTGGATCTATATATATGGATTTAAATATATATTTCCTAAGCAATGTTTCCTTTCCAGAGCTTTCTGAAGCTCCCAGACGACGTAAGAAACTAAAAATCGGCATACTTATAAAACTATTCGTTCAACAAATTCTAACAGTGCCAGATGTTTCTATCAGGGACCAAAAAGTCTGTTTTTGTATTAAGAACTTTTGAGTTGCTATACTTATTGTTTGCTCTCCAAATCCTATAAAAAACTGATTCTGTATTTCGGCCAGGGAGCGCATTTACGACGATTTTTTTATTTTGAAAGGTTTACGAATTTAAAACTTTAATCAATATAATTCCAATAAATTTGAACAGCTTCAAATAATTGACTTCGAGAGGAAGGTGTCTAAATGTTGTTCATATTTTTTTCTTTCAATTTTCGGATTTGTTTGTGCATATTTTCTTTATTATATTATTTTTCCTGACATTGTTAGGCTTTTACGCTTGTATTTAATAAATTTTAACTTAATTATAAGAATTGATTTTTTTAAAGAAATGTAGTCTTTTGATATAAATATTAACTTCTGCAAAAAACCGGTTAACCGGATTTTTCTGAATTTCAAAAAGTGCAGCCGGTTTTTTTAAAATACCAACTATTCGAACTATTCGAAAACCGGTTTCTCAAAAAAGTCGAATAATCGATCACCCTACTACTCACCCATATCTATAAAATATCGTTTTTCCATAAAATTATGATATCGTTTTCGATATCGTTATTTCCAAAAATAACGATAGTGAAATCGTCATGAGCCAAATTTTTTTCTGAATGGCATTTAATACCAAAAAGTATGTTTATTTTCATTTAAATATTCTAAATATAATTATAAAGTACCATAATCATAATCAGATAAAATAAGATTAAAATCCTAAATAAAAAAATAAAACATAAAAATCATCATACATAACATATTTTATGCAAATATTATCAATAATATTTGCAAGTATGATTATTCCTTAGGGACATACATATTTCTGCAATTACATACCTAAATAACATGGTTTTACCACTAAAAATCTGTAAACTATTGACTTTTTTGTATTTGATTCCCAGCTTGTTTTTGTTTGTTGAAAAATTTTTATTTATACCCTATACCACCATAGGTGGGGAGGGTATTATGCGTTTGTGCTGATGTTTGCAACACCCAAAAATATTGGTCTAAGACCTACATTAATTTATACCAATCGGCTTAGAATCACTTTCTGAGTCGATTTAACGATGTCCGTCCGTCTGTCCTTCCATGTAAACATTGTAATCAAACTGCAGGTCGCAATTTTGAACCAAAATTAATGAAATTTGGCATACAGGTTTCACAGTCCAGGAACGAAGCCTATTGAAATTGGTTATGATCGGTCCATTATTTCACCTAGCCTCCATACCAATGTCCTCCCGGAATCATAAATTCATTAAATATAGCAATATTTTAATGAAATTTGGCACATATAAGTTTCATATAAGTCTAAATTAGTATGCCGATTTTTAAAAAGATCGGTTCATAATTAATCATAGCTCCCATATAAACCCCTTTTCAGGGGCATAAATCCCATTAAAATGTTAGTATCAAGTTAATATTCGACACATATAAGTTTTATATGAACATAAATGATAGTGCTAAATTTTACAAAGATCGGTCCATAATTTACCATTGCTCCCTTATAAAGCCCACTTTCGGGAATCACCCAAAAGTGAATAAATGTATATAAATGTCAGCATCGACGTAATATTCTGAATTCGTATGTTTTATTTTACACTTATGAGTATCGGTCCACATTTGTCTCCAAGTCTAATAAAAGACCCCTCCCCAAATTATAATGTACACAATGGTGTAGGGTATCATATGGTCGGGCTTGATCGACTTTATCTTTTTCTCTCGTTTTTATTTGAAGTTTTTTTCAAATGTTTATTTTTTTATTGGAAAGAAATATTTCGAAATAATTGGCACTTATATGATATCGTTTCCGATATCATATCGTTCTATGGTTTATTGGGTATTTTTATTTTTATACAACGACAAGTGCAGAAATTAAAAACATGTACTCTGCAATAAATTCTAAGAAAACTTGTCTAAGAAATTATGGGTCTAAAATCAAAACTTAGCTCCCACCGAGAGGCATGTACATGGGGGGAAATCTTTCAATTTAACAACTGTGTTTTGATTTAATTGCTACTATCTCAAAAACTACTCAAGATACAGATCCGAATTAGGTTTCAAATAATAGGTAATGAGAGCACCTTCAAAATGGCATTCCACATTTTTTTTTTTAATATTTTTACAAAACGCTATTTTGAACATTTTGCCAAAATCCGTATGTTAATACAGATTTTCTATACTACTTAAGTTTTTAGAATAGAGAGTTGCTTGGATGCTGAGATATTTGAAAACATAGTGGCAGGTAAATGAAACATTGTATTTTTCTTGGAAAAAAAATATTTGTTTTTTCTTTAAGACTTTTTTACCAAAATACACTTTTCTAAATGTTTTTTGCTGATTTCGATTTTGGTATACGCTTGTCACGTTTTTTTCCAATCGAACAAATTGACCCACCCTAATATTATTTTTCGATTTAGTGATAATATATTGTTTTCCATTAAATCTATGAAATGTTTTTGAAATACCTTAAGATAAAATCTTCATGTCTCTCTTCGGGAGCTAGGTTTTCATTTCACACCCATACTTTCTTTGGGTAATTTCCATAGAATTATATGTAGACTTCGATTTTGCTATACGCCTGTCACGTTTTTTCTCACTCGAACAAATTGATCCAATATAATAATAATATATATATGCAATTCTCTATTTACGTTTGCCTTTATGAAACCCACCTTCAACCTTAAATATTTTTTTAAATTCAGACTTTTTAAAAAACTTTTGATGCAATTATATTAACAACACTTTTTTCTGTACCAGAAAAAAATTCAAGAATTGATACGGTTCCATGTGGTGCCGACAAGCACCCAAAGTAAAAAATTAAAAAAAAAGTGTTTGAAACTAACAAGTCTTTTTTATTTCTTTTTATTGCTGTAGTCGCGGATTTAAACATAAAAGTTCAATTCTTCTAATGTAGACTCTAAACATTTGTAGGAAAGGACCAGCATAGCTTTAATTAGCGTGCAATTAACCAGTGTCAAATTGTGTTGTGCAAAAGTTGTGAAACCAAATTTTAAGAAAATTCAAAATTTTGCAGTTTTTTCACTAGGGATTTTACGCCGTTTCGGATATTTCAAAATTCAAAGAAGAGCCCAATAGCTCTTGAATTTGTGCATCGTTTGACATATATCTCGTTAATGTGCTCTCAACAGAAATGCTGTAGGAGGTACCAAAACTTGGAAAGAAAAGAAGTGAATGGCTCCAAGAGGTGCATTTTTCGCGAGGCACACTCGTAACGTTATTTCAGTGAAGCTAGAGTATAGCGTTATCAAAGAAGGTTTCCAAATGACATTTAAAAGCCATTGTGGCGTTTTAAAATATTAATTAAGAAATTCAGCAATTCTGCATATTTTGTTGTAGCAAAACGTTATTTCAGTGAAGCTAGAGTATAGCGTTATCAAAGAAGGTTTCCAAATGACATTTAAAAGCCATTGTGGCGTTTTAAAATATTAATTAAGAAATTCAGCAATTCTGCATATTTTGTTGTAGCAAAACGTTATTTCAGTGAAGCTAGAGTATAGCGTTATCAAAGAAGGTTTCCAAATGACATTTAAAAGCCATTGTGGCGTTTTAAAATATTAATTAAGAAATTCAGCAATTCTGCATATTTTGTTGTAGCGGATTTTGGTGTTATAAATCAATTTTAAACTGAAATAAGTTCCTGTGTAAAGTTTTACTTGCGCAAGAAATATAATTTTACTAAAATATTCATCAGCGGTTTTCATGGGCTAAGACAGCGATGTTTTTAGTTTAACATTAATCGTCGAGGCTAATCAAAATTAGCGATGATATATATCAATCTATAGCTGCTTTAATACCTTATATCAAAATCAATATGGCGTTCGGAATAATGTACGATTTTGCATTTAATGCAACTTTAGAGATTTGACTAAGTGCAATTAAAAAAATGCATATAAATGACGTTGTTTTATGACTTATTTAATAAAAATAATGAATTTTGCAATAAATGGATGAATATGAACAAGACTACATCACTAAAAACTGATTTTTGCAAATTTTATAAGATTGTTTAATAATTATTAAATCGTTAATATATCCCCGAATACTTAACATATCACGATATTTTTAATTTGTATTTTAGATACACCATTGTAGAGTACATAAATGCAATAATTTTTGATTTAGGACTATAAATAGAATTTTGGCAATTTTTTAAAAAAAATTATCTTAAACCGCCATAAGATTGATGCCGTTCGGTAAACGTCTATTCAAACATAGAAGATGTTAAAAAAATCTAATCTAGTATGTACTAGTGATTTCTTGTTCAAATTTGCAATAGTTTATACTATATTATGCGGTGTTTTTTGGTGTCAATTTACCCGCTTTTAGACAGTAAAGTTCATTTGTGTCAACCCACCTAACTCATTCAAATGTGTACGTTGTTTTCTTTACCCCAACTTCGCACATTTTGTGAGCGATAGTTAAGCAAAATGACTCTTTAGAAAGCGTTGAGGTGGCTATAACACACTTTGTTGACTGTTTAGAAAGCGTGGAGGTGGCGATTAATACTTTACTTATTCTTTGGTGAGCGTGGGGGTGGCGATTGTTTTTTAGAGGTTACAAAAAAGTCAAAAATGTAAATGGTTCATCTATTATTAGTACAGGTTGTGTTACTTCATTAACGGCAATAAATACATGGTAGGACATTTGGCACTGATGCATCTTTTTTAGACGTGTGTTAAGCGTACTACATTGATTAAATGTATTTTTAATTTAAACATGTGGAATACATCCAGTAGGAATGGATAACCTCCTTGTTATTTTATGTAATACAAAACCCAGTCTTGCTAATTAGAGTTTTCAATTTATTAAAGAAATCGATTATTCTACATTTGTGTTTTTTTCTTTAACAGATTTATCAAAATGATTAGTTTTCGAATTTATCATAAATCAATATTACCGAAATGATTGAATTTTAAATAATGAATTGACTTTTTCGAACTACCCACTAAAAAGTTTGTCAGGTGACTTACTCAATGTAACCAGTAAAAGGATTCCGATGAATTGACTTCGTACTAGTCAATATATCGCCGCCTTTTGGTCCTTTGGTGACAATACACTTCCTCCTAGAACATCTCCATGTTAAATTGAGTAGTCACGTAGTTAGTAAAGTGACTATTGGTGACCTAATGTATTTATTTATTTACTATTTTTTCATAGTGCCTCAGGTTGTACATTTTGTTTACGAAGCGACAGTTATTATTTAAACACAACCTCTTTTAGTTTTTTCATAATATTTTGTTTTGTATCTGTTTTATTTTTCTTTCATTTGAAAATTATAACAATAACAAAGTTAACAAAGTCAAAATGAGGCTACAGCATAATGATGATAGTGGGTAGCAGATATAACTGAACGAATGAATGTGAGTAAATTTTATGTATAGGCCACGGAAGTGCACTGTTAACAACGGAAGTAAGAGCACAAATGGGATTCAAGACAAAAAAAAAAAAGAAGTATTTGAAAAAAAGTTAAACATTCTCTATATATTTTTTGCGCTTGATAATTTAGCAACTTTTGCTTTTATATTCCGTTATTTTCTTTTATATTTAATGTTTATTTTTTTTTGTCATTGTTTAGGAATTTAATTTCTTTATAAATTTAATGTGTACAAAAAAATGGAAACTTTGTGTAATAGAAAAAAATTTAACTAAACATTCTTAGTTTAAACAAAGTGAAGTATAAGAAAGAAAATTTAGTGGAAAAGACAGATGAGCACAATAAAGAGAAAAAAAAAAGTGTTTTAATATCCTTTCTTCTATATCTTAAGCCTTTAGGCGACCGTGAAAGAAAGGAATTTGTTTGCTTTTTAGTATACGACCTAAATATTTGGTTAGAAAAAAACTGAATAAAGAAATAAAAAAAGATTGTTAAGAAAAGAGTTTTCTTAAATTTGGTGGAATTCGAGGTGATATCTCAGTGTCATGATGATAAAGAAAAAATGCAATAAAACTTTTTGGGAGAACCAAATTAAGAACTAAAATAAAGAGTAAGATTTTTTAAATGAAAATTTTAATAAAGTTTTCTAAGCAAAATATTCTACATATTTGTTACAAATGAAATGCTTTAGCGTATAAACTTTTTTCATGTATTTTAACAAAAAAGTAATTTTTAAAAATACCTGAACTTTGCATTTTGTGAATTTTTTATTCAAACTTCATTTGGAATCCTGCTTATTTGTGTATACATTGTAGAAAGATTTCAAACTATAAAAAATTCTGTTAACATTGCACATAGGTGCAAAGGTATACCAAACGTGGCATTAAATAAACCGGGGTATTTTAACATAAGTTATTGGTATCATTGAAAAGATAATTTTCTCTAGATTTTAAATATGTTTTAAAAAATATAACCCACCGAACAATATTAATGCAAAAATAATGAAAATATACATACATTTATTTTTTTTTTTTTTTTCTTAATTTTGTTCTTTGGTCAATAAGAAATTTTTAAATACTATTTTATTCTTCAATAACTAAAAAAGATGTAAATACATGCCAAAAATTATGCTATTCTGAAGTTTATTCAATATAAAAGGAAATTATATATTTGAGAAAAAAATTTGTTTCATGCTTACCACTGTGTTGCCTCCGTTTCTGATGCTCCTAAAATTGTAAAATTTTATAAATGAAAGCTAGTTGTGCCAAATTTGAACCTAACGTTGAAATTATTATGTGATTATGCAATTTAAGTGAATTTCGGGAAGTACTTTATATGGGCACTGTGGTCTAGTGTGGACAAATTCCTTTGAAATTTGGTAAAGTAATTTATGGTTAAATTAAATTTCATCAAAATCTGACTAGAAATATGTCATATATAACCATTTGAATTCTATTCCGGGAATATCCTTGTATAGGAACTATGTGAAAATATGGACCGATCATAAAAAATTTTAGTTATCATTTTTCTTGTGCCAAAAAAACCATTCATGTCAAATTTCATTGAATTATTTTAAAAATTAGAAAATAAAAAAATTAATAATTTAAAAGTATAAAATTTTTCTTTCTCTTTGGACTTCAGTCACGAGCATGCACTAGCATTGACGAGAAATGTTGTGAACAAACATTGTGTAGAAAAATATCCTCTATAGAAATTTTATCATAAAACGCATATTTCATTCATTGCCAAAGGTCTCTCCTTATGTGCATTGTTGAAATGCTTAATTTAAGTTTGTATTAAAAACTCAAGAAAGAAAAAAAAAAGAAACTATTATTATTAAAGTGTCTCACACAAGGACTGCGCACGAAAAAATCCGTGCTTGTAAATCTGCTTATAGAAACTAAACCAATGGGCGAATTTTTTTAAAGTGATGTTTTTATTAATGACTGTTATGTTCAAGTTCTAAACATAAAAGAATAAATTATTTCCTGTTGGCTTTTAAGGAAATATCTGATTTTTTCTAGAATTATTCTAATTAAAGGGTTTATTGTGTTTCGGTAACTTTTTTTCTCGAATAAGTCCACTTATTTTTAAACTCCGTTTCATTTTATGCTGAACTTTTAATGTCCTTTAAATTATGTTTTACTGGAGCCCAATATCTTTAAATTGCAGGGAGTTTCGGACAATTTGATGGAGTAGCCTCTTTCGGTACAAACTCTTACAATTTCTTTGTTACAACTGCATTGTTTTGTTGTAATGAGAAGAAACGTGAACAGGCCAGAAAACAGCGAATATACTGAATTTTCTTAGAAAAGGGAGATGTCTTTTCCAAAGGCACTCATTCACGTATATTTCTGTGTTAATGCAACCATTTTTTAAGAATGAAGTGCATATGACTTCCCAAATCAAAAAATTTCTTGGGAATTTTGATTCCTTTGATACACGAAATCTTTCTGCCATAATCCCTCTAATATTTGCGATATAGAATTTCTGGCTAGGAAGTTGAAGAAAGTCTCCTTGTACGGACATTTCATCGTTTATTATACTGAAATGAAATTTCTAAAAAAATTCGCCTGAAGTATTTTCATGGTGTTTTATACCTCCAAATTCTTGCTTGCGTTTCTCTTAAGTTTTTTTTCTTTCTTTATAAGTCTTCAGGCTCGATTTATTTAAAAATTTTCTGATAAAGATTCAAAGCAATTAACTTTTTGTGATATTTTTCTTCCAGAGATGAGCGAATTTTCTCTCAAAATCCTATCTGTTTTTCTTGAGTCCTACAGCCTGAAGATACTATTTGTCTTCTATTACCAGGCTACCATTGAGTGATCATGACTTCTTCGTATAATATTATGACCCAAGAAACTGTATTTTGCGGCACAATAGCCTTCCTTGCAATTATTTTATATGACCAATGTAAGATTTCAAGAAAAATTTCAATTATGTGTTTTGGTGTTTTTTTTGTTAAATTTCCATTTTAAGAAAACTAATTTTGCTATTACCATGAAACTTAGCACATGGCTAGTGAGCATAATTGAAAATACAAATCAGTTAACAGAATTAATTAATTTTCATCACATCAGAAGTTGTAAGCATTTTAAATTCTTTTTAATAAAGTTTCTCTAGAATTACATACTGAATATCAATTTAAAAATAAAATATTAAAATTTTAATTAATTAGGTAAGTATTTTTTAAGGACATTTTAAATATTTTTTAACGACTATTTATGCATACAAAATCTGTTCGCGTTAATCAGTTCTTCTACCTCATTACAAAGATGTTGTCTTTAGAATATACTTTTATTATCGATGCTTTGCCGTTGTTGACTTTTTTGGTTGAAGTTTTTGATATTTAAAGAAGTAGGATAGTTCGATCGAATGTTCCAAATGTACTATTCATAATAAGACCTCCGTAAACTGTCTGCAAATTTACTTCCTTCCATTCACCAGTACCAGGGCTGCTATCATATATAACAAATTTAAAATCTTTTATCGCCTTTCGTATCTCAGAAATTTCGTGTTAGCCAGCCAGATGGAAGGAAATTGTAAAATCGACTCAGAAAGTGATCCTGAATTGAACGGTATACTTTAAGGTGAGAGTCCGAAGATAATTTCTGTGTGCTACAAACATCAGCACAAACAAATAACATCCCAACCACCTATGGCGTAGGGTATAAAAATAAAAAAATATATCTAAAGAAAAAGTTAAAAGCTAAAATTTTCTGTAGTTTAGTTTTTAAAAACAATTTATATGAAAATAGATATATAATAAAAACAGAATTAAGAATAGACAAATTGGGAAAATCGCAGTATTTTAAAATAATTTTATTATTACATTTAATAATGTAAAATGGTAATACTAATTGAAAACCCCTTCCAAAAAAATCTAGACTTATGTATTCCTCCGTTATATATAAATTACTACACTAAGGGAAAAAATTCGATTCAAAATCAACAACGGTTGTGCTCACATTGGTAATTTACGGTAACAGCTTTTTAATATCTTTTGTTAACAAATTTAATAGAAAACATATGTTATTTAACAATTTGATACCGCAATGGTTTCAACTTGGTGCCAATTAGGTATCGATTTTCAATAAGAATTGAACACGCAGTGTTTAATTTAAACACATACGATGTAGATTCACTATTGACACAGAATGGTATCGTTTTTAACACGTATGTGATTGATATTTCTCTGGGTGTATGTGTCAATCTTATGTCCATCGAATTTGCTGGTAAAAAATATTCAACTTATTTTCATAATATTTTTCTTCTGTCTATCTATTTTGCACTGTGGTATAAGAAAATAAATTTTAACTATCTCTTAAAATATTAAATCATGAAAAACTCATATAAATTTTTTTAAACTTTTTTTCCTTAATATTTCTACTTAACCGATTTATTGTTTAAGAGCATATTTTAAGTAAAGTATGAAAAACTATTATTCACAAGTCTTGTTAATATTTCCAACTACATGCATTTGTGGACGATAGCTTCTGGTCAATTAAAAAAACAGAGAATCTGCAACAATTTACAACTGAGAATAATATGCGTATAAGTAGATATTGTATGGTTGATTGCTCAAACAAAAAGAACAATAAAAAATAGAACAACTACAAAAAATTTGGGCTTATATTTGCAAATATACATACACATGGATATAAGCAAGTGTATTTATACCCTACAGCAATATTTTAATGAAATTCGATGCAAAAAAGTTTTGTATTAGTGTTAATTTTTGTGCCAAATTTCATGAAGATCGGTCCATAATTAACCATAGCTCCCATATAACCTCCTCTTCCAGAAATTACATTAACGTGCATAAATCCCATACGAATATTAGTATCAAGTTAATATTCGACACAAATAGAAAAAAAATTGCCAAATTTTATTAGAATCGGTCCATAATTTACCATAGCTCCCATATAAACCCACTTCCGGGAATCACTCTAAAGGTCATAAAATCGTATAGATGTTAGTATCAATGCATTGTTCTGTATTTGTATAATTTATTTTACATTTAGTAAAACTGTTGGTCTACAATTGGCCACAGGTTTAATAAAATTCCCTTCCCGAATTTTTATGCTCATACACAATGGTGTAGGGTATCATATGGTCGGTCTTGACCGACCATATCTTTTTTCTCGTTTTTCATGTGTATGTATGTTTGTATATAGTGCATAATTTTACTTGTATATAAAACGAAATAAAATGAACAACTTCCGGCAATAATTTGCAATAACATTTATATACAGAGACACATACATATGTATGTGTGTTGTACAAAAATCTACAATCATGAAAGCGTAAAGAAGAGTAAAATAAAAATTGTATGTTTTTAATTTACAACGTCATATGTATGTATGTTTGAGTGTCTGAGTATATGTTTACAAATAGAAGCGGTTGTATTTGCCTGTATTTATATAACAATGCCCGGCAACTTTGCGTGTATAAAAAAAATAAAATAAATAAATTCTAATAGATGCGCTGTATATGGGCAAAAATACAAAAACTTTAAAATCAATGATACAGAGTAAATGTAATAATAATTTCGAACATGGTATAGTTCACAATTTAGAAAAAACATTTTGTAGTCACTCTGTGATAACACGAGACAAGCTACAAAGTGTCAAAATTGATTAAGGATGAGGTATATGAAAAATTTGTTTAAACATTCTATGATTTGTAATATATCTCGATATAATATGCTGAAAATTTTGTTTAAGTATCTTAATTTGTCTAGACGTGAATTATATTCAAAGTCAGCTGTCAAGATAACTTTTCTGAAAGTTTAGGTCCTCCTCCACAACTTTTGGCCCCACTGTGTGATGGTAAACAGTTGTCAGGACACTCTTAGTACTATTTGTGATATTACGTTATTTTATAGTAAAAGTTATAACAGGGAGATTATAACAAAGATCGAAATATTCAACTAAGACCCAATAAAGTATATATGTATGTATATTAGAGTGCTCCATGCTTGTATGAATAAAAAAAAGTTATCCTACAGGCCCCCCCCTAAAATTGTTCTATGAGTTATAAAAATACGTCGTGCAAAAAATTAGGGCAATAGGACTACGTTAACTGGTGTCGCAACGGCTCTGAAGTTTGAAGATGCATTTACAAGGGGAAAATATGCATTTTTTTCAGTTTTCACAAAAATTTTGTCATTAAATAATTAGTTTTGCATTTTATTGTAAAGGAATCGCAAAAAGATATAAAAAATTGGTTGAAAAATGTAAAAGTAATTGAAAATTCCCCAGGCCATTAACGTGTCTCAGAACACTTGAATTCGAAATGTGACAAAAAAATAAATATATTTTTGAAAATATTCGAATAAAACAATTGTATTAATTAAAATGCATCCGTAGTTACTTGAATATGAGTTTTTGTCCTTATAGAATAATGTAAACCTGTTCTCAGCTATGGTCAAAAAATGTTGATATTTTTAACGGTCGCTTCAAAACTCAAATTTCAGTTTTTTTGATACTTTGTTAAACAAATTTCAATATTTTTGGGGTATTTCATAGGGATTTATGGACAACAAATTATGGAATAAAACAGTAAAAAAATTAGGTCAATACCTCCTATAGTTTGCTTGTACCTGCATTTTGAATTCAGCGGATTTCGAGAAAAACCCATTTTTATGTATTTTGGCAAATCAGCCACTTTATTACATTGTTGTGTATTTTAAATGGAACTTTTTTAAAATTTTATAATCCACATAATTCTTTCATACAATTGGACTACAATTTGGACTACATTAACCCATAAACTTTAAAGGTCAAAGGTCAAATTTTGTAATATTTGCAACTTTTGAAGGAAACTAGTCGAAATTTTATCTATTTTTCGGTAGATTATCATAAAACTTAAGAAATTTATTTATTAACAACCGATACTTACAATGGTAGTGAAAAAATGCAATTAACCTTTAAACGGTCTTGGGTCAAAATGACCCCGATGTTTTAAAAACATGCCAATTTGAATATATTTCAATAAAACCCGTTTGCAATCCCATTAATTCAGCAAATTGATAAAAAAAATTAGGCATTAACCCTTTTTGAATATGATGTCTCATTAATTAAGCAAATTGATAAAAAAAATTTGGGTATTAAACCTTTCAAAAAGGGCACTTCAAGCACTTCCTGCATTCCTAGATGGAACGAAGACTCTAATTCCTAACCATCAACTTTTTCGGCTGGTCGGGACTCTTTTAATTATATCTATGTATATCATTTAAAGCACTCACGATAAGTTGTATCAACAGAAGCATTGTGCACTTAAACTTCCACAAAAATATGTTGGCTTTCTGCAACGGTTTTCGTTCGATATACTTTAAGCTTCAAAAAACGGATTAAGAAAAACTTGCGTTTTTTTAAATTTTAATAATATTGGGTTTATTTTTCTAGTTTGATTTTGTTATTCACGGAACGCGTAAAGAAGTGTGGAATAATTAGCATTTTTTTATTGCTTTGTTCTTAAATTATGTATATACATATTTGTATTTTAGCCTATTTAATTGTGTAAAACACCAACATTATAATTCATCTACATACACTACATATTACTTTAGACTTTTTTTTATTTCGTGTAACCATCTGCTTTATTTTTACGAAAACCATATCCAATTTACAGAAACATGTTACAACATAACACTTATATTTATTAAATCTGCATTATTATATTATTTGTCACAACTGATTTGTAAAATCAGCTTTATTTATTATAATAAAAATATATATAAATTTTATCAATATAATTCTTTTATTAAATAGTTTTTTTGATTTTTATTAAACTATTTATTGATTCAACAACAAATATTGTTTGAAAATTTACTAAAAATCAAATATTATTTTTATTGTTCCATTAAAAAATTTTATTGAATTTTATAAAAATTTTCAAATATTCAAATTTGTAAATAGTAAAAATTTTTTTTATAAGAATTATTATTTTTTTTTTTTTAATAAAACATTTACGAATTTCAATGTTTGATTTTACTAATTCAGTAATAGGTCCGATTTCAGTAAAAAATATAATTGATTTTATAAATTTTGTAATAGAAAATGAAATTTAGTTTTTTCTGTATAGAACCCACACAGAAAAAAAATATTTCGAATTATTTTTTAATAAAATAAACTAACTTTATATTGGAATTTAATTATATTATTTATTAATATGATTAATTTTCTAATTGGTTTACAGTCTTTTTTAATAAATACATATAAAGAAAAACATACATACATATAAAGAAAAATTAAAAATGTTTCTATAAAATTATAGAAATAAAATAAAGTAAATTTCCAACAATTTTTAGCTCATTATACCTATTAAAAAGAAGCAGTAATAACAAAATCAATTATTCAAGTTATTAATATTATCATTTTGATGATTGCAGAAAAATCAAACAAAAATTAATTAATATAAGCAATTTCGTAATTGAAGTTAATTTTTACTTTTTTCTGTGCATTTTCTTAGAAAATTTCACATTTGAAGTGAATATAGGACGGGTAGGCTTGTGAGAGTCGTAGATCACTTGAAAGGTAAACAAAGATTTTCATATCTAAAGCAGGGGCTTCTATAAGGGCTTTTTCATTTAACCGCGGACCACCAGACAGACACATTTGAGTTTAATACAGGCGCGGATCCACGGGGGGGGGGGGAAATCGGAAATTTCCCCCCCCCAAAATGGATTTTCGAACTAAGAAAAATTAAAAATTTTATAATAGGAAAAAGAAAAAATATAAATTCTTTAAGAAAAATGTTCTTTAGTGAAAATAAAAGAAGGCAGAATGAATTTATCTTCAATAAAGTCTAAGAGCGGCCAAACTATATTTAGAAAAATGTATTTATCTTATTTTTCCTTCAAAATTTTAAGTAAATAAATTGGTTTTTAAAATTAGGAAAAATATAGTAAATGCAATTCCCATATTTTTTCATTAAATTCAAGCTTAAACTTTACATACGACTTAAAATTTTTATGTTAATAAAAAAATTATTGTATAAGTGCTAGTTTCATCAGTCATATTGAAATTACATTAACTAATGTTTTAATATTACTTTAAAATTTCGACTTCATGAAAAATATTTTTTATTATATAAATCCGAATCTTTTCAATGTTTTATACGAAACAATTTTTAAATATCAAAAATAAACAAAAGCATTTTCACAGAAAAAATGTAATAAAAGTTAAATAACACAAATTTTTCCCAGAACTTTTAAACAAAGTATAATATTTTTTTCTAGATTTAATAAATTTTACATATGATTGAAATTTTGGTTCACTATACAGATTTAGTTTATAAATAAAGTAATAAAAGTCTAAAAATTTTAATTTTTCAAGAAAAATCTTTAAAAAATTTTTATTAAAAATATTCATAATTTTGTGTTAAGAAAAAAATTGCTTAGTTAAAAACCATTAATTTAACATTTTCCCAAGAAAATGTCTACCATTTTTGTAGAGGACGATGACAAAAATAATACTTTTCGCTTAATTTTCCCCAAGTATTTTATTAAACATTCTAAAAATTGTACTGAAGAAAATAAATTGTTTTTTCTTTTACTTTCCTGAAGAGTTGTTTTACATTTTGTCGTCCACCTGTGTGAACAATTTTCATCAGGCACCGTAAGATTAAGAATTTTAAAATAAAACTCAACAAATAATCATTATTTTTGATTTCTATTTTTTCGCTCAACTTTTAATGACTATTTTTGATTTTTACTTTTTTTTTGCTCACAATATAAAACTTAACATAAGAAATTAAACTGTAAAATATAAACAAAAAATCTTTTCGTAAAAAAATTTATTTATTGCAAATAATTTTATTTTTAATAAAATAAAAAGATTTTTAATAAAAAATTTGATTTTTGAAAAAAATTTCGATATTTAGTAAAAATAATAGGAATTTTCATAAATCTAAGTTTCGATGAGAAATGTTTTTTATTAAAAATTGCGTAATAGTTTTGTTTTTCATGTTAAGTTTTATATTGTGACCAAAAAAAGTAAAAATCAAAAATAATCATTAATATTGATTTTTTTAATTAAAATCAAAAATATAAAAAGCATTCACGATTTCGATAGAACATGTTTTAAAGATTACATTAAATCTTTTATACGGTCGTGGCTTGTATCTGATTTTTTTGTTTAAATTTTCAAGAATAATGATTATTTTCTGTCCTTGATTTTCATATTTAGAAATTCATTTTTAAATATACTCTATAACATTGAAAAATAACTCGGGAAATAAATAGCATCATAAATATGTTTTTAATGTCCAATGCCTCTCAAAATTTGGAGTTATACATACATTTTTTTAGGTTCTGTATTTTTTCTATTAAGTTTTTTGAAAGTAGAATAATCAAGTTTGTTGTCGTATTTATTTCTTTGGTTTGGCATTTCTGGAGATTCAATGCATTAGAATTTTTCTTTAAAAGTCAACAAAAAATATGCAATCAATTTAAAAATATTTTTGTTGTGCATATGGCGAGATTTAGTTTTTTGCTTTAGATTTGCTTAAAATTTATGAAAAATTTGTTGACAACATTTTTGAGTTTTTGAACGATTTTAAGTATTGATATCTCATATTATTGTAAACAAAATATCATTAAGACTTAAGAAAGAAATACGTTTGTTCAATCTTAAAGAGAAAATTCCATCATTGTTGGAGTTTTAAAATATAAAAGTATTTTAATATAGTTAAAATCGTTCTTCCTAATCAATTAAAACATTTTAAATTTAAAAAAAATTAATTTCTCACTTAACGATGAGATAGTTCAGTTTGCTTGATATCCTATTAAGTTTTAAATAGATTAGCTTTTTATGTTTTTTTTCAATGATGCATTCTTTATTTAAATTATTTTATTTTGAATTATTCAGGAGTAACATAAAATAAAAACACAGCTTTCATAATTAAAATCTATTCAATATTCCCAGAAAAATGTTTATTTCGATACATATTTGTAATTATGCATTTTTTTCTAATTAAAAATAATAATAATTATAAACAGGGCAAGTTTTTATATGCATAAAAAAATTTAAATATGCGCTTGAAAAATCACGAAAAAATGTTATAATATGCACAGAAATACGCAAAAATAGCATGAATATTAAGTATCATATTTGACCCTTCCGATTGTTTTCTTTGCAGTATTAACAATGTACTCAAAATAATAAAAAAAATTTTTAAATCATTTGATTGAAATCCAAAAAATCGCAAAAAATTTTTGTTTTCGTTAAGAAAACTAACTTTTATCTCCATTATATGCAAATTTATGCAAAGATTTAAAATATAAGCATTTTTTATGAAATTGTTTTGAAATATGCAAATGCTTACTTTCCAAGCGAAAAGCTTGACAAATTTGTTTTTATTGTAAATTACCAGTTTTTCTGGCAAAAAAAATGATTGGTTAAATTTTCATAGTTCAAGAATTATATATAAAAACATAATTTTTCCAGTGACGATGAAAAAATTTCCCCCCCCAAACGCTCCGGCTGGATCCGCGCCTGGTTTAATAACAAAAATGCAAATTTACTAAAAACGGCTAAAACTAATCAATGTAGCGAAGGGTATTTATTCTCAACAAATTTAAACTGAAACCAAAAATAGTCGGAGCGAGGAGTAAAACCTCTCAAATATTATTTTCAAATATTTTTTAATTGGTCGCCCAACATTAAACATAAGGAATTATGTTTTTTCATTATTCCTGATAGATTTCATTAAATTTTCTTTAATAAACAAAATAAAAAATTATCTATTGAAAAAAGAAAATTAAATTTAAGATTGAAAAAATAGATTTTTTTGTTCTTTCTTTAAAATGTAACATGTACTAAAGATATCTTCACAATCATGATTTTAAAATATAAAACAAGCCCAATAAACCAAGCGGTCTAGGTACTCAACCTATTTTAAATGAAAGGTTTTAATTTAGTATATATTTTCTATGATCCCAAAGTATGAATCTGTAAACAGAATGCAGTATTGGAATCTATATCATTGGAATCTATCTCCGGGACATTGGGAAAATGTGAATTTAATAGGCGAAAATGTGAAAGAAAAGTAAAATAAAAAATAAGAAACAGACAAATTTTTCCAATAAAATATCTACTTGATGATTAAATGAATTAAAAATTTAAACGAAAAATAAAATCTTAATTAAATTTTATATTTACTTGAATATATTTATTAAATTTTGATGCAAAATTAAACAACTGTGCCAATTGTTTATATGCGGTAATAATTTTGTCTGTGTACGTTGCTGATATAATTCCTCATTACGTAGAACTGAAATTACGGTTATGTGAAATTTTATGTAAATTTAACTAGCCGATTGGAAGTTAAAGATTTATTTCCAAAAATTTTCGATTCTGTCCCACTGTACAATGCTCGCGGATCAATTGTGACAGATTTTCGGTAGGAAATATGAGTGGTCACAGATTCTAGTCCTTTTGGTTCTATCTAATCTGGTTTAGCTTTAAATTGGTTTTAAGGTTATTATATAAAATTATTATTTTTTTTTGTATAAAATCATAGACCGGATTTTAATACTAAAAAAAACGAACTTTTTATTTCTATTTTAATCGAAAAACAATCTTTAATGTTCAAGTAATAAAAATCCATCATAATTTTTTTTATTTTCATCAATAGTTTAACTTTTTTCATCATGATCGAAATAAAAAATATAAATATCTTTTGTGATATTTATTACAAAAGTTGAAAATTATTTTGAACTTTTTTCATCAGATGAAAAAAATTCTAAGCAACAACAATTTCTTTGAATAAAAAATATTTTTTGAAATAAAAACAAAACTATGAATAAACGAGAAAAAAGGTATAGTCGGTCAAGAGCGCAATATGATACCCTAAACCATTTTGTATGAGCATAAAAATTCGGGAAGGAGACTTATATTAGACCTGTGACCAATCGTAGATCAACACTTTTACTTAATATAAAATAAAATATACAAATAAAAAATAATGCGTTGATACATGATTTTATACACTTTAAGACGATTCTCGGAAGTGGGTTTATATGGGAGCTATGGTAAATTATGGACCAATTCTAATAAAACTTGGCAATGTTGTTTCTTCTTATATAAAACTTATTTGTGTCGAATATTCACTTGATACTAACATTCGTATGGGATTTATGCACATTAAAGTGATTTTCGGAAGAGGGGTTTATATGGAAGCTATGGTCAATTGTGGACCGATCCTCGTAAAATTGTACAGAACTTCTTTGCGTCGAATTTTATTAAAATATTTATATTTTGAAGGCATTTTCGAGTGCAGAATCTCTATTCCGGGGGGACATTTGTGAAATAATGAACCGATCACAACCAATTTCAATAGGCTTCGTTATTGTATCATTAAAGTTCCACGTGCCAAATTTCATTGAATTATCTTCAAAATTGCGACTTGTACTTTATGCAAAAGGTTTACATGTACAGCCAGCTGTCCAGCCAGACGGACGGACGGACATCGTTAGATCGATTTAAAAAGTGATTCTGAGTAGATTGGTATACTTTAAGGTAGGTGTTGGATAATTTTTCCTATGCGTTACAAGCATCAGCACAAACGCATAATACCCCAACCACTTTTGATGGTGTAGGGTATAAAAAAAAACAATCATTTGAAATTTTTTCCATACTGACATTTATTTTTGAAGATATTTATTATTTTCATCATGATGGATATTTATATTGAAAAATAAAAATCTATCACACATTTTTTTCAACAAATGTAAAAACCTCTTGAACATTAAATTTATTTATATTGATTGAAAAATAAAAATAAAAAGTTTTCGGGTGCTTGTATAAAATACTAATTTTTATACCCACTATCAAAAAGATGGGGGTTATATTGATTTTTTCATTCCGTGTGAAACATGTCAAAGGAATCATTTAAGACCCCATAAAGTATATATTTTCTGGATCCTGGTTAGATTCTGAGTCGATCTAGCTATATCCGTCCGTCTGTCTGTCTGTTGAAAGCAGGATACAACGGTACAACCTATTTATCTTATATAAGGTTTGTTTGGTATTGAAAATGAGCAAAATCGGCTAATAAGCAAAAAAGTTGTGGGCAAAATACTAGAAACACAGGGTGTCCGTTGTAGCTTCATTTCATACTTTTCTGCTGATATCTCTTAAATAAAAGAATGTACAATAACGAAATTTTGTACAGATAGTTCGAGGGTCGGTATAAACTTGGAAACCAAAAATGGACGTGGTCCGCCCACTTTACCACCTACCTCTCTTATAACGTAAAATTTTAGAAAGTTAATGGTGGGTATATAGATTCGGCTGAGCCGATATACTTTTGATAAGAATTATAAGTGATAACTGATTTTTTACCTTTTTCTGCTATCTGCTCTGTTGTATACAATATGAGTGATCATATATTTCCTAGTTTTTGTGTCCTGGTTTTTCTCTTTTTTCTCGTTTTGTGAAATTGTCAGGATAATTGTACCAATATGTAGTTATAGAATTTTTTCTTTAGTCGCAGGAATAAATGCCATTAAAATAGCGAGCAAAATTTTTGGGACAGTTATTTTTGTTAACATAAAACACAATTTGTGTTTCTTAATGCTTGTCTTCACAGTTTTTTACACTCATTGGTCATAGCATATATTTATTCTTCTTTTCACTTTAATCCCTTCCACTTTATTGGTCTTCCTTGTTGTTTTTTTTTTTTTATGTTCGCCTCTTATTGTACATTTTATTATTGGAGTAAAATACAAACTTATTGCCAACATCACTTTACTTAACAATCAGCATACTTTGAGTTGTATACAACATCAGCTTTTGGCAAATAACAATTTCAAGTTGTTTTATTTTCTGTACATTTCGTATGTAGTTTTTATTTTTTTTTTATTTTCTCATTCTTGTTGTCTATGTACATTTTACTTTAGCTGTTTCCTTTGTCCATTTGTCTTGTTTGTTTTTCTACTTTTTAGTCAAGTGAGTTAAAAGCTCTTCAAATGAATTCAACTTCATTCGCATTTGCTAGAAGTGTGGTATATTTTTGCTATTTTTCTTCAATGATTGTTGTTTTTTTTTTTTCGTTATTTTTACATTTTTGCATTTATTTGTTCTCTTTCCCACTTTTTATTTTGGTTTTATTTACTATTTGAAGTGGATGTATGTATATATGTAGGGAAATATATGTTCATATATTTTTCTAGCGAAATTTTTTTTTTTTTTTTTTTTTTTTTTATTGAGATTTTTCTAGTTTTTTTTTATTAATGTTAGACATGTTTGAATAATATTTTAAAAGAGTAATGGTCAGTTAAAATAAAAAAATTGCTACAGTTTTTAGGGGTTTATAGCAAATTTTATTGGAAAGTAGAATTGTACTAAATTTTAACTACGAACGAAATTGAAACCGCCTTTCTAAATATAAAAGAGAAAAAATTTTTTTTTTTTTAAACATTGTCTGAGTTTGTTAAACTATTTTATGTCATTAGTATTTGAATTTTCATTTAAAAAGTGAGTATTTTAAAATATCATGTCCATAAGAGATTTATTAGAAATTCTTTGTTGTTTCATATTAAAGTGTCATAGATAAAAATGCAATTTCAGTTCTTGTTTAGAAATTGTAGTACTTATTTAAGCGATTGCTATTATTGCTCGTGTAGTTGTTTCATTCTTAGCATATAAACATACATACATACATACATACATACATACATACATACATACATACATACATACATACATACATACATACATACATACATACATACATACATACATACACACTTACATACATACATACATACATACATACATACATACTTACATACAAATATACATATGTGTGAGGAGACAAACTAACATTAAATCAACTAACAAGAAAAGGCCTTTCTGGGGCTTTTAATTTTTTTCTTAAATTAGGATTTAAGAATGTACTATTTTTCATGTTTTCTAATACTAAGAAGCAGCAATAGTCTATTACCAAAATAGGATTCTATATGACTTGATATAATCTCTAAATAACAGCGTTTTGGTATAAAAACTTATTTTTTATACCAAAACGCAATTGTAAAGACATCTAGGTTCTACAGAGAGCACGTTACAGATATTGCATATTCTACTCTTTTGTTGAATTATTTCTTCTCTATAAAATGCGGATTTAAAATTTGCTCTATCTATTACCCAAAAAATTATATAACTTAAAAATTTCTAAGAGGTACATATTTCATTTAGTCATCAATGGGTTAAAAGTGTGATGTGATGGCAATGTTTCATTTATCTTTTTTCACTATATTTAGCCTAAGGAATAATAATTAAATAAAATTATTTAAGATATAATTTGTTTCTATTTTTTTTAAACTCTGTTAATTAAATTTGGATTTTTATTTCTTCATACTTTTAGTGGTACTTGTTTATCCCATTACTAGATTTAAAATAATTACTTATTTGCTGGTAATGACCTAAATAAGTAGGAGAAACTGGGGTATTGTGGAGCATAGGGTAATAAAAAAAATTTAAAGTTTTTCGGTTTTTTTTCTCAAAAGGACTTATGTAAGTGTTAATTAAATTTATACTACATTTCCAAATTATATTTCATCCAAAAAGATTTTACTCTTTTCTAACCCAAGAAATATTACATATTTAATAAGTTGTTTTAAGTTCTAATCAGAATTGCCAGTTTAGCCTTTTTAGCCTCAAAATTTACGTTTTAGCTTCTAGCTTTTTTTCTAGCTTTTTTAGATTCCTAACATAGCCTTAAAGGGGCTAAAAATTTACTAATTTTATTTTTACAGAATCATCAATTTAAGCATTTCTTTATATTAATCCGCACAAAAAAATTTAAATTATTTATATTTAATAAAAATTTTATTCTACAAAAATATTATAATTTTTTTTAACAAATTTTATTACCCATAGAAACTATTTATGTTATATTTATAAATTACTATAGAAATACAAAAAACTAATAAGAAAACAGAAAATAGCTGAAATAAAATATTTTGATTTTCGCAATTCATCTTGCAATGAAAAATGCTCAAAGTTAGAAATTGGTATGAGAAATTATTATTTTTTTACAAAATTATTGTAAAATTCTTTAATTTTTTCTAAAAGTTTTCTTAATAAAATAATTGCTTTCTTTACAAACACACAGAAAAAAGATTGATTGGAAAATGGTAACTACTATTAAAATTTAATAGTATTAAATAAAATTCTATCTCAGATGTTATAAATATTTAAATATAGGAGATTTTCTATACTTCTAATAATTTTTCTATTTATATAATGTAATAAGTGTTCTCACTGAAAACAATATGGTTGTAATGACCAATTAATTAGGAATTTACCAATTCGACTGGGACAACCAAACTTATTCCATTAGATTATTTTAAATGTGATATATTATAGCACCTGCAATCAATATTTTTTGGCATAATAAACTTTCAGTTTCAATTATCAACACCTTGTTCAATTCTTAAAAAAAATCGATTACGATGAAAGAAAATCATTCAGGTCGCTCAAAACAAGGAGAATTCAACTTATAATAATTTAGTTTTGACGTTTAGTAAGTAAAGAAAAAATAAAAATATTTGAAAAATATACATACATATTTAAAAACTGTAATAAAAAATAATTTATATTCGAAGAATATTCCAAATAAATATAAAAATCAGCTAAAAATACATTTGCAAATTTCATACAATTTTAAAAAGTAAGTATCTTGCTATAATGCTTCTTAATAAAAAATATATTTAATGTTTCTTCCTTACAAACCGAATTCTATATAATCTGTTGGATATGGTGGACGGACGATGCTTTATTGAATAAAGAATAATACCGACGAGGTAAATACATATAACATTATGAACAAATGTAGAACAACAATATAAAAATGTGGCTACTTAATTTCTTGAAGGGTGATTTGTTGATAAAATTTGGAACTCATTGGGAAATACTCAACTTCAGCAAACTCAATTTATAATAATAATTACCAATCCCTTCCTAGACCCAAAAATTATCTGTGATAAGTATTTATTACAATTTTTAATAACATGAATGTGTATACCATAGAACATAAGTTTGTTTGCAATTTGTATTTACATTCATATTTTGTAATTTATTTGATATTTTATTGAAATAAAAGGAAAAAAAGAAACAATAATTTTTTTGACATTTTATTTTAAAATTATGAATTCTATTTTAGGAACCGAATTTTTAGGTATTGTTTCAGTTGTAGCTAACGTTAGTTTCAGTCGTTGTAACTGAAAATATATATACATAAATATTCAGCAATCTCAATCGTTTATTGTGATAGTTGGGGCAACCGACCAAATTCGATTAGTTAAAAATTCGGTTGTAACAACGAAACAGTTTTCTCTGTGTATGTATTTCAAGAGACAATACATATGTAATTACGATTTTAGTGGGTAGATTTTATGAAAAAAGTCAACTTTTCAAAAGATTTATTTTAAGTTGCAAAAAAGCACATATTAGTACCGTATTTTCAATATAGTTTATCTTGTATTGTATAAAATAAATATCAATCTTTCATTTCTATAAAAATAATTTAAATAACTTTAACAACCAATTTTTTGGAAATTTGTATAAAATTTTAATTAGCGCCTTGGGTGTGCCTCGACGATTAATGCTAAACTAAAAACATCGCGTACTTAGCCCATGAAAAGCGTTGATGAATATTTTTAGTGAAATTATATTTTCTGCGTAAGTAAAACTTTACACAGGAACTTATTTCAGTTTAAAATTGATTTATAACGCCAACATCCGCTATAACAAAATATGCCAAATTGCTGAATTCTTTAAAATAGCTATACACGTTTAGCAAATTAATAATTAAAAACGCCACAGTGATTTTTAAATGTCATTTGGAAACCTTCTTTGATAACGCGATACTCCAGCTTCACTGAAATTACGTTGGAGCCATTCACGTTTTTTCTCTCTCCAAGTTTGGGTACCTCCTACAGTATTTGTGTTGAGAGCACATTAACGGGATATATGTCAAATTATGCACAATTTCAAGGGCTATTAGGCTCTGTTTTGAGTTTTGAAATATTCGAAGCGTCGTAAAATCCCCAGGGAAAAAATTGCAAAATTTTAAAATTTTATAAAATTTGGTTTCACTACTTTTGCACAACACAATTTGACACTGGTTAATTGCACGATAATTAAAGAAGAATTAGACATTTGTGCTAAAATCAGCAACTACAGCAATAAAAATAAATAAAAAAAAAGTCAGAATTTAAAAAAATATTTGAGGTTTCATAAAGGCATACTTAAAAAGAAAATTGCATATATATATACGAAGAACTTTATTTTAGTTTACAGTTTTCATTTACAAATATTTTGAAGTATTGAAGAAACAAAACTTCGACGCATTTCATCAAAAAATTAATTTTTGAAAATTTTTTTCCTAAAACAGTTTAAAACCAGCTTTTTGGTTCATTAATATTTGCTTTAAATTCGTTGACTTTGGAGCCCTCTAGTAGCCACTAAAATAATTTTTTCTAAAAAGATCTTTTTAAGTTGTGTATTTACAATGTCACCTTTCTAAAAACGTATATACCAACAAAATTTGATTTTTGTTTTTATTTTTTCTATGGAACAAAGCACTGTTTGGATATCGTGGTATAATGGGTCGAAAAGCTTAATTCAAGAAAATATTTAAAAGATCACGTTTAATTTTTTTTTTATTTATTAATTGGTAAAGAGATGGATTTTTAGGACCTTAAGATTTTTTTTATTTTTTTTTTGCCAGAATAGTCGAAAATTGTGTTTATTTCATGGAAAGGTGATATCAAAACTGATCACATTTTATTTTTCTATTTATTAGCAAATACAAAAAAATGCATTATTGGAATTATAAGATCTTTTTTGGCAGAATGATAATTGGGGTTAAATAAGTCGAAAATGGCGATTATTTCAGGGAAATGTGATATTTGTATTTTAATGATCACATTTAGTTATTTGTCTATGTTATTAGCACCTTATTCTGAGGCCCTAGAACTCCGTTCCTGAAATACATATGGGATCCTTATTCCAAACTTAAAATTTTACTCTTACTCAACGCCTACATAAAAATTTATATAAATCCAACTGTTCGATTAGAACTTACAGATTATTCAATTATAATTTAAAAATGCTTAAAAGTACTCTAAAATGCATGAATTCCATTCTAATTTTTTACTTTTAAAGACTTTTTATTAAAAAAGTAGATTGATAAAAATATAATTTTTCCTCTTTTTCAAAATGTAAAAATGTTTAATTTTGACAGCTCCGTACAAGAAAACAACACAACCTTGCTTACTGAATTAAATTGATAATTTGGTCTAATTTTATTCGATATAGAATTTTAATTTGAAAATTTAACTTTTAAAATTCAGTTATTCGCTACTTCAGATATAAGTATTTCCCCAAACGTAAATGGTAACGATTCTGAGAAATGCACGTAAGGGCATCTAAGGACTGCGCATGAAAAAATCCATGCATGCTCTTTGGCTTATAACTTTTGATGTGGTAAAAACTAAATAATTCTGTTAACTGTTTTACATTTGTCATTATGTTCACTAGCCATGTGATAAGTTTCATGGTTATAACGAAACCAGTTTTTCTTAAAATGAAAAAAAAAAAAAAAAATTGTATTAAAATTTGTTATGATCGGTACATATTTTCACCTAGCTCCTATAAATGTAATTATTGAATAATAAAATAGTATTTAAAAATTTCATATTCACTAAAGAACAAAATTAAAAAAATAAAAAAATCTTTATGTATATTTTCATTACTTTTGCATTAATATTGTTCGTTGGGATATAAGGACTGGGCACGAAAAAATCCGTGCATGCTCTTGGGCTTATAACTTTTGATGTGGTGAAAAATTAATAATTCTGTTAACTGGTTTGTATTTACCATTATGCTCACTAGCTATGTGGTAAGTTTCATGGTAACAGCAAAATTGGTTTTTCTTAAAATGGAAATTTAACAAAAAATACCTAAACACATAATTAAAATTTTTAATGAAATCCTACATTGGTCAGATAAAATAATTGTAAGGAAGGCTGTTGTGCCGCAAAATACAGTTGCTTGGGTTATATTATTATACAAAGAAGTCATGATCACTGAATGGTAACATTTAGCAACAAATAGTAACTTCAGGCTGTAAGACTCAGACAAAATAGAAAGGATTTTGAGAGAAAATCATCTAATCTTTGGAAGAAAAGTGTCACAAAAAGTTAATTGCTTTGAATCTTTATCAGAAAATTTGAAAGGAAATCTAGCTTGAGGACGTATAAAGTAAGAAAATAATCCTATTAGAAACGCAACCAAGAATTTGAAGGTAAAAAATAACTTAAAAGTACTTCAGACAAATTTTTTTCAGAAATTTTATTTCTGTATAATAGACGATGAAACGTTCGTACAGGGTGACTTTTTTGAACTTCCTGGCCAGGAATTCTATGTCGCAGATGATAGAGGGATTATGGCAGAAAAATTTCGTGTATCAAAGAAATCAGAATTCCCAAGAAAGTTTTTGATTTGGGAAGTCATATACATACGCAGGAATGAAGCACTTAATTTTTAAAAAATGGTTGCATCAACAATGAAATATACGTGAATGAGTGCCTTTGGAAAAGACATCTCCCTTTCTTAATAAAATTCAGTGTATCCTCTGTTTTCTGGTCTGTTCCCGCTTCTTCTCATTACCACAACAAAACAATGGAGTTGTAAGAAAGAAATTATAAGAGTTTGTACCAATAGAGCCTTATCCAACAAATCTTCCGAAACTCCGTGAAATTGAAAGATATTGGACTCTAGTAAAAAATAATTTAGAGGACATTTAAAGCTCAGTATAAAATGAAACGGAGTTTAAAAAAAATTGGACTTAGTCGAGTAATAAAGTGACCGAAACACAAAAAAACCTTTAATTGGAATAATTCTGGAAAATATCAAATATTTCCTTAAAAACTAACAGAAAATAATTTGTTCTTTTATGATTAGAACTTGAACATAACAGTCATTAATAAAAATATCATGTTAAAAAAATTCGCCCATTGGTTTAGTTTCTATAAGCAGATTTTTATGCACGGATTTTTTCGTGAGCAGTCCTTATTATTAAAACATATTTAAAATCTAGAGAAAATTATCTTTTCAACGATACTAATTACTTATGTTAAAATACCGCGATTTATTTAATGCAACGTTTGGTATACTTTTGCCCCTGAATGTAAGGAAAATTACAATTTAATTATTATTTATCAATTTTTATATTTTGGTTAAAAAATTATAAAATTATTATATGTATGATTATGATTAATTTTTATTTCAAAAATATTATTTAGTTTTCATTTATTTTTTTTAAACAATAATAAAAGAAAGAAGATAGGAGTGGAAATAGCTAGATCGACTCAGAATTTTACCAGGACAATATGTACTTTATAGTGGGTATAAAAAATTGTAAGAGATATTCTTACACATGTGACCAACAACATTTGCAGTAGCTTACTAACTCGTAAATCTTTCTTTTTTTTCCAGTTCATTCATTTATTTTCAAAATAAATGTTTGTTTTTATCACATTTTTGGTGTTTACTTGATGCTTGCTTGGTTCATATATAAAATAGTATACAATACCGATTTAACACTATTTTTTTACAGAAGTCGTAGTTCGTAATTTATAGTATTTTATAGTTTGTTTTCGTCTTTTATTCATATGCCTCTATGTATTACAAAATTGCCGCCACCACCACCACAACATACAGAGCTGAAATACATTTTCACCAAAAAGCCATTTTAACGGTTAATAGTTCTTTTGTTAAAAGTCAATGAATATTTCATATAGTTTTTTTTCCTCCACTTTTCACATCCCATGCAAACACTTAAGGAACACTCCTTGTGCCTGAGTATGTTTTCAACAATTTTTTCTTCTTTTCGATTTTGGTTTGGTTTATGATAATTGTTGTTAACAAAAGCGGCATCTTTTGACTTCATCATTAAATTTATTTTTATTTTATTGCCTTTTGTTGATTTTTAAGTAGTCAGTTTTACTTGGAAAGTGTATGTACTTGTATGTTGGACCTTATTGAGTTTATATTTGTTATTTACTTTTAATTTTAATGTTGGGTCAAGACATAACATTTAGTAGAGTATTTGATTTTATTTGTTGGAAAGTTAATTTTAGAAAAGTAAATACAATATGTTGTATTTAAAAAGAGTTTGCTTTTATTGCTTAGTAAGAGTTTATTGATAAGAAATGTTTATAGAAGATTTAAATGTTGAAAAAGTTGATGTAAATATGAAAACATATAAAGCACATAAATGAGATAAACTATTTTGAGATAATATTGGTGTAGAAGCTAGGTGCACCCATTGATTTTAGCTGTGGATTGTTTAAAGGTCTGCTTCTTTTAGCTTTTCCTCAGAGCTTCCTTGTTCCCCCGTTACAGGAACAGCAATGATAATATAACTAACTACGTTATATAATTAACAGTATTGACAAGATTAATGTGAATGCTATTGAATAAAATCCGACAAGAGAATTACGTCTGCTTTCTACAGGGTATCTATTATGATATGAATAACTATGTTTAAATACTTTCGATAAACTACTAATTAGGTTGCAATACGCCGAGATAAATTCTTCAGTTCTCAGTCGGCTAACAAGAATTGGATGGATAATTATAATCTGATAAGATGAATACTATAAAAAAAAAATAATAAGTAAATCTTAAAATTAAACATCGTAATTCAGATAAAATACTTAAAGAGATTGAATACACAAGAAATTAGCTGTGCAAAGCAATAGTAGCATCGATAAAAAAAATCCTGTACAGACAAAACTACGTGATTAAGTTTTTCTTTTTTTTTTTACGTATTTTTTATACACATTAATATTTTGTGGAAAACCCTTATTGGCTTTGACTGCAGCGCAGCGGCGGGCACTGAGTCCACTAATAACCCCTGGTCCTCTCGATGGGAATATTTTTCCAATCTGTCTGCACTGGCTTTCACAATTCCTGGAAATTTTTTTTTTAAAGAGCATCTTTGACATCTCCCCAAAGATTTTCAATGTAGATCAGATATGATAACTGAGTCGATCACTCCAAAACATCACTTTAATTTTGGGAAAACCATTTCTTTTGTCAATTTAGTCGTTTCTTAGGAACATATGCCATTTGAGTGGCATATTCTTCTCTGAATAAGACAACATGAATGTTCTTACTATTTCCACATACATTAGGGCATCCATGTTACCTCTTATCCAAAATATGGACCATGATATGAAAAACATCCCCAAATGTTGATATTCCTACCATAGTGCTTGACGGCCTTGAACAAATTTTGGATCAAATTATTTATTATTTGGTCATGTCACATATATTCTTGTCCCATGCGTCCCATATGCACCAAAACAAACTACTTTGGACGCATTTGTGCAGAGAATGTGCGCCATTTCGTATGGGGCCGGTCGGATTAAAGTATCGCGAAATAAGGGCGATTGCGAAATCTTGCTTACAGATATTGTTTCTGGAGATGTCAAGAAATAGTTGACGCATCAACTTTCAGCTCTAAGTCCTGTTTTGCCTAAGTGGATGTCAAAAATGTGTTTGAATTAACCATTCGCTTTCAACGCGTAGAGTCACTTGGAAGATTTTTTACTTGTGAGTTCGTGTTTCTTGGTTTGTATTATATTTTTTGAAATTTGCAATAACTGCGGGAGAGCATTCCCGCAGTTTTTGCATTTTTTTTTGTTTTACAAAAAAAATTTCTAAATTTTACTGTATGTACAGTACAGTGCCTTGATTTGTGTGGGGCAAAAAAAGTTGCAAATGTACCCCCCTAAAATTAAAGTTTAATATGTTTTAAGCTAATTCCCAAAATATTTCGGTTCAATTATTTAATTTACGGTTTTCGATCGATAGTATTTAATTTACGGTTTTCGATCGACTTTTTGTCAAAAAAATTACAACATATGATAGAAAAACGACGTCTAATACATATTGAATAAAAAATAATTTAAAATTTGTTTTCATTCTCGCGAAATTAAAATTTTAGTAAAATTTTCAATGATTTTATTTTAAATAGTATTTTATTAAAGTTTGAATATTTTGGAAATTTTATTTTAATGCATCATTGGAAAGCTCTCATTAAATACTATTGATATGTGCATTAATTTAACCCTTTAGTTGTATAAATAATATTTTGGGATTTCCGGTCCATAATTGGTTAAGTTAATTTAAGGGCAAATAAGTGATTAGTTAATGTGTCCTCAAAAGCATAAACTTATCAAAAAATTCATTCAATATTCCCAGAAAAATTTGTGTTTAAAGATTTGTAATTATGCATTTTTTGTAATTAAAAAAATAAAATGAAATAATGTAGTAAAATAACTATTTTTTTAAATAAAAAATGAATTGTTAAATTTCATAGTTTAAAACTTATATATCGAGGACTTATATTTAAATCGGTCTCATGCAGATTTAGAATTTTTTTTTTTTTGCGTCAGACTCTTTAGTTTTCTAATTTTTATATATGATGTTAATGTGGGAGTCAAAAGTTAATTCAAACACTATGTTTTTCACTTTTTGTTTTTGGGTTATCTACAAACATTAGATAGTTCTTTGTGGTTTGCACTTTTCTTAAACATTTTGAATTACAATCTTAATATATCTCATAAAAATTTTGTTATATCAATACAGTCTGGAGAAAAAAGCCATTGAAGTTAGATTTTTAACCTTTTTTGGATGCTTATAGATCATACGCGGGTACACCTATCAACATTTAATGAAGCTAAGTTGGAGCACTATACGCTAGATTTAAAGACAGAAATGAAAAAATTTTAATAAAATTCGTAATTATAAGCAAAACATCTTAGATACCAAAATCAGTTTCTTAAAAAAATGATAATTAAATAAAAAGTGCAATAAACATCGTCTTTAAAGGTTTTAATTTTTTTTTTAGTATGCAATTTAATACAATTTTAATTAGTTTAAAATTTTTTTTGCAAACATTTTTTTGGCAATTTTTTCGCATGCAATTTTTTTTTCAAAATTTAGTTTATAATTTTAATCTTGAACACATTTTCGTAATTTTACTAAACTTTCCTGTTATTTGAAATTTCTAACGATTAAAAATGGTCCAGCCAACCACAAAATTTAGATTTTTTTTTTTTTTTTTTATCTCCTGATTAGTGAACATTTTTTAACAAACATTAAAAATAATTAAGACAAAACGGGCTATCTACCATAACTTCGCGAATAATGGAATTAAAATACATATTTAAATAAGGAGATTTAGTAGACATAATATTAATAAATCGTAGAAGAACGGATTGCAAAATGTTGAAAAATTAGGGAAATAAACAGTTTTTATGTTCTCCTGAACAACGCTGTTTTGCATGAGGCCTGTTTTGAATATAAGCCCTCGATATAAAAACCTAATTTTTCCAATAACGATAAAAAAAAATTAACAAACTACAACCCCCCCCCCCCACCATTGCCGCGCCTGTATAAGGCCCACCATTGGGAATCACTTTAGAGTGCATAAATTCTTATAAATTATAGAATCAACATAATACTCTGTATACTTACTTATATTTCATTTTACTCTTAGAATAAATACTGCTTCTCAGTTGGCCACAGAGCACTCTCAGAATTTTTATGGACATATATAATGGTATAGAATATAATATGGTTGGCTTCACCGATGTGCATATTTTGAAGTTAAAAACTTTTTAAAACCAAATTTCAGTAGAAGAAGCCAATTTAAAAAGTCATTTGATTTTTATTTATTTTGTATTTTTTGTTTTATATTTTTTTTATTGCAGTTCTATATTTCTTATACAAACCATGACATTAATTAAATATTTTATGAATTATAATTCGTACATAACTCTGCAAACAGTTTCGCCTTTCTCTTGGTGTATTCCTTATTATTTGCTTGTATCCATAATAAATGGATCTAAATTTGAAATGCCAGAATTAAGCCAAATATTTTCTTATGTATTACCACGATGCTTAGATTTTTTAGATTTTATATTTACATACAGAAATTCCACATATTTCATTGTTATTGATTACAAGCCAAATTTTGAGGCAAAGACTTCACTTCATTCTTCATTTTTTGGTCTTAATCTATCCAGATTAGCGTGGGTTTATATCCGTATAGCACTACCTTAGGAAATGTTTACTATTATTTCTTACTGAGTATTTCAATATATTATATCGCAATTAAAGTTACCGTTGATGTAAATTCGTACATTGTATATCACATTTGAATTATATTGTTGTTTTTTTTTTTTAAATTCTGTTTAATTTTTTCCTTTTTTATTTTATATATTATTATATATTGATTACCAATACCGAAACGGTTTTATTAATGGTTCTAAATAAGGAAAATATATTTAGATTTTAAAACTTGTTAATATAACCATATTTTATGATTGTTATCACCAACATTCAATGTTGAACATTATTGTATTCAATTAAATATAGTTCCCTGCAAAAAAAATTGGTAAATTATTATGAATAAAGGCATTGATGTCAACTAATATTTTTTTTGTAAATACCTTAAATCCGGAAAGATAATTAGTTTTCAGTTTTAAATATAAAAAAATCTCCCTCTTGTATGTGAATATTATTTCATTATAATAAAAATTTGATTTGTTGTAATAGGTAGGTAGGTAGAGAAGTGTTGCACAGTACTCGAAAAAGCTTCTGTGCATCCACTTGGAGACCTAGAGGTCCATTGTGAGTCCCTTCAAAGAATTTATAGAGAAAGTAAGAAAGAAATAAAAAGATATTACAAAGCTGAGTTTGTTGTAATATATTTTAATAATTTTCCGTTGTAACGTAATTATTTTCTACGAGTATCATTTCTGCATATTTTAGGATATTGAATAATTACAACCAGTATAAATATCTCAAAATATTGATCAAATATAGAAAACTACAAGTAATATATTTTCGAACATAAGAACAAAATTTTAAAGTGCGTTATTTTCAAGCGTTTTACTTTTTGCCAAAACTATTTTATATGAATTTAAATGTATAATTTTATGAGGTTTATGTTTTCCCCATAAATTTAAAAGATATTTTGGCTATTTCAGAATATTTCCACCACTTTAAGAGTAGTACTTCCTACTTCTTTTAGAAGTTCTTAATAGTAAATTTGAGAAGGAAAATAATAATTTATTATAAAATTCAAATTTCACAAATTCAAAAGTACAGAAAATAAAAGTCACCAATCTCCATAATAATTCATTCAATTAAAAATAGTTTAAATTTGTATCTCTCACCAAAGTGACTATAAAAATTACTAATAACTGTAAAATATAAAAATCAGAAAAAGTTTTCAATTAAAAAAAAAAAAAAAAAAATTATTAAATGTATTAAAAATTTAAAAAAGTTTTTAATTGAATTTTATTTTTATTTATTTTTTATTTTATTTATTTAATGTTTTAATTAACTTTTATAATCCTTGAGATATTTGCAAATAGAAATCCACTCAAAACTTTATTAAAATATTGATCAAATATTTTCACGAGACACTGCAAAACCCCTTAATTTTTATTTATATGAATATGATTGTTTTCAGTCAGAGTCATTCAATGCCAATTTATTTTTTACGTTTTTATATAACCTTGAAGTATTTTATTTCTTTTAGAAAAATGTAAATATATATATAAATGAAATTGTTAAATTGTTATGTACATAAAAAATTTCTATCATTTAATATTTCTTGCATATTTATATAATTTTCTCACAAAATGTTTTTAACAATTTATTTAGTGTTTTCATTGAAATTCTTGAAACACATGCATATATTTGGTTATATAAATGTTAGTTTATATATAAACATCTAAGGACATTTTGACGGCTGAAGCCATATGTAATTTAATTTTTAAATGATTAATAAAATACATTTTTACAAAAAAAAAAAAAAAAAATAATTTTTTAAAATTTTATAAATTCAAAATTTTAATTAAAATATTTATGGAATTTCTTAAATGGCATTTAGCGCTTAAATTTTTAAGTATATATTTTTTATAGTTTTTAAATAATTAAACATATGTGGCGTATAAGTGATATCAAAGTTTCAAAATAAATATTGCTCATACGCGTCATATGTATAAGTGTTTTAGTTAAATAAAAATTTCAAATATTTGTATAAATTTAAAAGTTCTAAATATAAGTAAATGAAATCTTAGTCGTTAAATTAGGATCAGAAGTTTGCTTTCATTATAGCCATTCCTAGAGTTATTCGTTTTTATTTTGTTAAGCTTGGTTACACACGCTTTAGCAATAATGTATATGTATACAACTTTTGGCATTTTATGATGCTATTTGGTTGCTGTTGTTATTGTTATTCATATTTGCCATTTAAAATATAAGAGAAATATAAAAAAATAAAAAATAAATATACATAGTTGACGTTTCATAGCCCAAGGCCTTAATGCTAGGTTGAAGCAGAAACGTACTTAGACGTACATATAAAATATATACAAATATTGTTATTTTCAGTTGCTATCGAATCTAGTACTCACACCTGCTTGACAAACTGAGTGATTTTGACTATAGAACCTAGTATGCGTTTACCAACAAAAAAAAAAAAAAAAAAATTGCTGGCCTCAGCATGGGGTTAATGGAATAAAAAACAAAATACAATACAATATTCCAAAAATGCTGTAATAACTTTTTGTTTACCACTTCGTTTTTGTTGTTACTTTTCTTGTAGCTGTAACAATATTGTTTAGTTACCACTGAAGGCTAGAAAATTTTTTTCTACATTTATATTTTTTATCTAATTTTTTTTATTATTTTTTTATTATTTTTTTATTTCACAAATAGGCTTTTATATTTAACCTTTAGACCATAGGTACATATTTGTTTCAACGCCTTTCACATATGTACGCATAACGTGAAAAATATTGCATTTAAGACCTAAACAATTTTTATATATCATCATTTATTTTTTAACCAAACACAAACAAAGTAAACGTACAAATACATATTATATATGTATGTATATAGTCATCATTGTGTTTTTGTATAGAGCTGAGTTGGGTATATTGTTACCAATCCTATTCAAAATTTTACTATTACAACAACAATTTATTTTTCTTTTATTTTATGCTTAGGTGAAATAGAAAAAAGAAAAAATATGTGAAATATTCTTTTTTAAATAAATTTTAACAATCATCAATTTTTGAAATATGTATATGCAGGCTAGTTGGTAGTCAGCGAAAAAAAAGGAACGTATATTCTGATATGAATGATGAATATTTTTAAATTTGTATTCATATATTTAGAAAAAAAAAAAAAAAATATATATATATATATATATATATATATATATATATATATATATATATATATATATATATATATATATATATATATATTAGGGTAAGTCAATTCTTTTTGTAGATAGGCGTATAGCAAAAATGTAATCTACAATAAATTCTAAGAAAACTTGTCTAAGAAACTATGGGTCTAAAATCAAAATTTAGCTCCCGCCGAGAGACATGAAAGTTGGGGAAAATTGTTCAATTTCTTGATATAATTGCTGATATCTCGAAAACTACTCAAGATATAGATCCGAATCAGGTTTCAAATTTTTTTATAAATAAAGGTTAAAGGTCATTGGTCATACCTTAAGTCTTGGAAAGCTATATCACGAACGCTATTTTTTGCCAAAATCCGTATGTTAATACAGATTTCCTATACCACTTAAGATTTTAGAATAGAGAGTTGCTTGGTTGCTGAGATATTTGAAAACATAGTTGCAAGTAAATAAAACATTGTATTTATTTTTTTTCTTTAATAATATTTATTTTTTCTTTAAGACCTTTTTACCAAAATACACTTTTCTAAATGTTGTTTGCTGAATTGAATTGACCCATCATAATATTATGTTTGGGTTTAGTAGTAAAATGTTGTTTTCCATAAAATCTATGAAATTTTTTGGAAAAATCTTAAAATAAAATCTTCATATCTCTAGGCGGGAGCTAGGTTTTCATTTTAGACCCATATTTTCTTTGGGTAATTTCCTTGGAATTTTATGTAGATTTCGATTTTGCTATACGCCTGTTACGTTTTTTCTCACTCGAACAAATTGACCCACCCATATATATATATATATATATATATATATATATATATATATATATATATATATATATATATATATATATATATATATATATATATATATATATATATATATATATATATATAATATATATATATATATATATATATATATATATATATATATATATATATATATATATATATATATATATATATATATATATATATATATATATATATATGGGTGGGTTAAATTTATGTACTTCATTAAAGTAGATCATTAAAAAAGATCATTTGTTAAAATTTCATCGACGTATCAAGTGTCATTTCAGATTTATAGCGAAAATAATTTTATCGTAAGTAAAATTTTTAATACATATTACAATTTGTAAACAATAACAAAAATGCTTCTCCTGTAAGTTTTTGTTTTCTGCACTTACGATATTTTCGCGGTTAGGGCTCCATGTGCTTTCATAAAAAAATATTGTTTTCACAATATAAACTTCAATCATAATATTCAATCTTCCTGCTACAAGACAATCTTCTTAACGATAAAATGGTATCCATTAAAGTTAATTTTTTTCTATGTTTTCTCATTATACCCTACACTACCATAGGTGGTTGGGGTATTATGAATTTGTGCTGATGTTTGTAACGCACAGAAAAAATTATCTGACCCCAACCTAAAAGTATACTTTTCGACTCAGAATCACTTTCTGAGTCGATTTAGCGATAACGTCCGTCTGTCTCGTTGGCTGGCTGGCTGTCTGTCATTGTAAATCTTGTGAACAAAGTACAGGTCGCAATTTAGAAGATATCTTGATGAAATTTGGCTTAAATAATTATTTTGACACAAGGACAAAGCCTACTGAAATTAGTTATGATTACTTCACCTAGCCCCCATACAAATGTCCTCCCGGAATAGGGTTTTAACGATTATAAATGCCTTAAATATAGCAATGTTTCAATGAAAATGGGTAAAAAGGAGTTTTGTTTGTTTTGTTTTGTATCAATCTTTGTGCCAAATTTCATCAAGAGCAATATTTCAATGAAATTCGGTACAAAGGAGTTTTGTATAAGTGTCAATCTTTGTGCCAAATTTCATCAAGATCGGTCTATAATTGACTATAGCTCCCACATAAATAAACTCTTCCGAAAATCACTTTAATGTGCATAAATCCCATACTAATGATAGTATCAAGTTAATATTCGACGCAAATAAGTATTATATAACTAGAAATAACATCGCCAAAATTTATGAGAATCGGTCCATAATTTATCATAGCTCCCATATAAACTCACTTCCAGGAATCGGCCTAAAAGGCATAAAATCACATACATTTTAGTACAATGCATTGTTCTGTATTTGTATAATTTATTTTACATTGAGTAAAAGTGTTGGTCTACAATTGGCCACAGGTCCAATTTTTGGCTCATATGCAATGGTATAGGGTATCATATGGTCGGTCTTGACCGACTATAGTTTCTCTCGTTTTTTTATAAAATCAAATTTGTGAAACATTTCATGAGGTATAAAAAAATTATCCTTGAAATGTGAAAATATGCTCTAAAAGGGTTAAATGTGACCTAAAAATAACAAAATATGCTATAAATATGCACTAAAAATCGCAAAATGCAAAAATATGCCGTTAAGAGTAAAATATGCAAAAATATGCACTAATAAATCCATGTCAAAATAATTTATTTGTTCTGAAACTGATAAATATTTGATCTATCTAAAACCCCTAAAATAGTTTTTTTTTTTCTACAGATTTAATACGTGTTACAATAAAGGATAAATTAATGATTTCATGTGAATTTTTTTATTTTCTGCGAATTTTTTTTATTTTCTTTGAAACACCCTCTATTTTTAAATACCCAGTTGGAAGTTTCTTTAAGACGTCTTATAAGACAATTTCATGACGCGTTAGAATCACTACTGACTTTGTTATTTGTGCCCATACAAAATACATCATGACAACTACTGATATGACAACTACTGATATATTTATGAAGGAACTGGAGGGGAAAGATGAGAGGATCACCGAGGTTTTACTGGACAGAGAAGTTAGTTAAGTTTTAAGGGGTGGGTTTAGACAGGACGGGATAAGACAGAATGGGAACGTTGGTATATAAGATCGACAGTTTGGACAGACGGGGGGAGTTACTCAGTATGAGTTGAGCTGAGTAGAAGTAGCTTAACACAAAAGGAATTTGTGTTAATGCTAAGTTATTTTTAAGTGTTGTAAATAATAATGTAAATAAGAAATGTAAATATTAAATCTGAATGTGTTGTGTATATAATTTAAAATAGAGGATAGAGTGTGACAGATGAAGTCACAAAAACAAAACCACAAAGTGTTTAACAAAACGCTTTCAAATTCCACATTTATATATTTTTTCATATTTTTTCAGGACTTAATCAGCATGTTGACAATAGTGCTGACAAATTTGTGACATATCTTGGTGATGTCTACATGATATTGCATTTAAAAATTCAATTTATTGTCAGTGATATTTTTTTCTTCTTCTATGTGAAAACGGAAAACTTGGTTTAGCTGTACGGAAAATTGTATATATAAGAATAATAAATCTCCTTTATGACGTTCTATGCAGATTATGTCTAAAAATATGAAAAATTTAGATGATAAGTCTCTGGATTGGATAACCTACGATTCTCCTGAAATTTAATGTAGGCAATATGTACGTTTAGCTCTAAAATGTTTAAACTCTAACTTTTAAGTATAGAAAATCATTACTTAAGTCCGACAGAAAGGGCTTAATGGAAATAAATTTATATTTATATAATAGGAAAAACAGTGGTACACAAACGTAAAATAAATTCCCAGATTTACCTTAATCTGCTCAAAGATGTAATAGTTCCAAAAAGTGTTTGTTTATTTTTTGTGGATTTTATCCTGTGGTAGGAAAATTCACCTATAAGTTAGGGTAAATTTGATTCAAAATATATAGCTGAGGAAATAATTAACATTTCAGAGTGACCTCCTCAAAGTACAGATGTGTTACCAATAGAAATTGCATGAAATTTAATTAAAAAAATAGAGTCATCTTCATTGACCAATCTGATGGACTTATTTATTACTAATCACTATGCTAACACACTTAACACTAATGTATCAAAATATAGGCGGCTGCCGAAGCTATTAAAAACCTTGTTTATTTATTTATGGAGCATTGATTCTTTTCACTTTTTTAAAAAGAACCATATTCACTAAGTAGTAATGTGTTGAATTGAATCTTTTGTTGTTTATTTTGCTAACAATACATTATATATTTATAATTATACGTTACCTTCGATATCTTCGATCTACAACTTAAAAAAGAACCAATTTAATTCAAGACTCTACTTTGTTTACTTATTTATGACACCAACTGCATATAAAAAAACGTTAGAATCTAATAATTTAAATAAATAATATTTATTTCCAATTATTTTAAAAATATTGCTCTGATAAATTCGAACTCATAGAAGCCGTATAACCAAAATTCGAACTAACTTTGAAAAACCCTTTGGTAAATTGTATAAAAATTCTTCTTACTTTGCCTTCCCATTTACTTATATGCCACATATTGTGTGAAAATTTTTTTTATTGTTTTTATTTTTAGATATATTTATAGTTATATTTTTCATTTACAATTTTATTTTTTAACACTCCCCCTTCTAAAATTTTTTTAGAATTTTTTGTTTTCTAGTTGGCTTAAAAAAATTCCTACACGTTTCAAATTGCATTAGGTACATTTACTAGCATTTTTGAAGCCTTTTTTTATTCATCATTGAAGTTATTTTATTTATTATTTTATTTTTTCGGGTTATAAAAAAGGCTTTTGTGCATATTTGGTTATATTTACACATTTACTAGAATTTGTATTTTATTTTTTTTATGCTAGATAAAATGTAAAAATATTTACAAGGCTTTTTTTCAATGTTTATTTGTATATCATCGTTAGTACTTTTGGTATTTGGTTTAATTAAATTTTTATCTAATATCAACAAATGCTATAATAATGAAATTTTCAAACCGAAAATGTTTGGAATGTTGGCAAATAAATGCTATGTTAAATATTTTTTTTTTTTTTTTTTTCAGTTAGTCGCTAAAAAAAGCAATTAATGGAAATTTGATGATTGTTACTATTTGATGTTATTTATTTCATTGGCATTTTTAAAGGGGAATTACTTTGGACTTCTTTTTTTATGTTATAAAGTAAATGTGCCTAGAGCTTTGGAATTTTATTCATTAAAATTATTTTCAGCTTTGGCATAGTTAATTGCAAACTTATTTGTTTGGAAAAATCTTGTCAGTAATTATTTCTTTATATTAAGCTATTTTAAGATTTATTACTTCAAGTCAACAAATCTTTAAATTTTAGAAGGTCAAAAAAAATTTCCTAAAAACATATTTTTATATTGATAGTTCATGTGTAGTATATAGTTTTATTGTCTGGATATTTCCATATTATAAAAAACTCCATTTGTCATCATTTTACGCATTTCAATTTTGTTTATTTTATTTTTATTCAAGCATAAATTTATTCTACTATTCATACATAGTTTATGACTGCACAAAAACAAATTGACATTTTTTTATTTTAAACATTTTATCGAAGATATAAATTCCAATCAAAATTATATCAACGAAACATAAATTCAAAAACTAAAACTTAAACGAAAACTAAAACTGATAACCAATGAAATCATGAGACCATAACGATAAATCCAATATGTTTAGAATAAAAAAAAATTTAACTACATACACACACAAACATAATTCGTTTAAAAAATGTCACCATAAGTGAGTGTGTATTTGTGTTTGATATGTAAAACTGTATAAGAAGTATAAAAATCTAAAAAAAACTTAATAGAAAAAATATGAAATACCATCATATTATATTAAAATGTCATTTGGTGAATTTTAATGAAAAAATATTTTGCCAATACTTTTAGTTTATGTTAACTATTTGTAGATATTTTTTTTTTGTATTCTAAGCTCTTGATACATTTATACGTATCTGATGTCATTCATCGTTTCAAATGGTCGTATTTCAAAAATTATATATAAAGTACATAAATCTACCTTAAATACGAGGGTAGTATATATAAAAAATCATACTTTTTTTTGCGTTCTATTGCCAAGTGTAAAGGGTAGAGTCAAAATAATTTGAAATATATCTGAAAAAAAAAAAAGAATTTTGATTAAGAAATTTATTATTTAAATTAAAATAATATGAAGGAAAAGGAGAGGACAAAAGTTAAAAGTTAATATTTTTGCTTCACTGCACGTAACCTGTAGTTATCATCAAAGAAGTCTTCAGCAACACTCTTCACCACTTGGACCAAGGAGGTAAAACTCGAGCTTGGTGTCTTTGTCAATGGAGTTTAAATTCCGACAGTGAACCACCTAAAAATCCTGGGGTTCACCTTTGTCAGCCTATTTACCTCCTCAGCTCATGCTACAGCAATCTCGCACAAATTGCGAAGTAGAAAAATGTCCTCAAAGCGCTAACCGGCAGCACTTGGGCTATGGACAAAGAAACCTTGTTAGCTACATACAAAACGATTGGTCGGTCAGTAGTCAATTATGCTGCTCCAGTTTGGTCCCCTTCGTTGAGTGATACCCAGTGGAGAAATTTACAAAGCTGTAAAAATGCAGCCTTAAAGACCATCACAGGGTGCCTACAAATTACCTCCCTACATCACCTACATGAGGAGACGATGGTACTACCGGTCAAGGAACATAACGTAATGTTAACCAAACAGTTCCTCCTGGGATGTAATCGATATCACACAGTTGGATTCTCCCCCGAGGCATGTCAGGTATGACCTTCGCAAGTACGAGGAGAGCATTCTAAGATATGCTCAGGATCCCTTAGACCGCAACTCGTACACGACAGCTTTGAACGACATTCACAGAGACGCCATCGATTCCGCGGTTGCAGGTTACTGCTTGAATGTTGTTTTAGGAGGCTCCTCACCGCCTATTGCAGATAACGAGAAGAATCAACTTAGTTCAACTTAGGTCTGAATCACGGTCTATGCCTACTGGTCCCGCATAGACCGCGCCGTCCCCAACTTATGCCCAGCATGTGGTGAGGGCCCCCATAATACCCACCACATATTCAACTATCCAGCGAACCCTACTTTTCTCTGTCCAAAGGATTTATGGACACAACCAGTGGAAGTAGCACAATTCCTTGTACTTTACCTCCATACAGAACTCCCATACTGAAAAAGTTATAGATGTTACAACAACAAAAGTTATTTTGATTAATTAAAAAAAAAAAAAATATATATATATATGAATGTATCCAAAGTGCAATTTAAAGTACGTATTTTCGAACTTTTTATATCATTCTGGTCCGAAATTCCATATAACATATGTTGTAGGAAATGGAAAATATAAATATCGTACAAAAAATAATAATAAAAAAAAAGCGATAATGTTATAATCGCCATGGCTGAATCTACATATCGAGGGCTTATCTGCAGAATGGACCTCATGCAGATAAAAAAAAAAAAATTTGTTTGCATAACACAAAACAATATATTTTTTGGTTTATTTTCAAAGTAGTAAAATACAAATTGATAAATTTTTAACATTTTGCCTTTTTTAAACATTTCGAATTAAAATCTTAATATCGTCACCGAAAATGCAAAACAACGTAACATCACTTTTCATAACTTTACAGGAGCACACAAAACTTTCTAAAATCTAAACAAATTGTCCTACAAACAAGATTTTTGGGTTATTACATCTTTAAATGCCGCCTAATATATTGATGATGAATAATTTAATTTTTATTAAATATTTATTAAGTTATGTGGTTTACGTTTTTCAAGATTTCAATTTTCTAAAGCTAAAAAAAGGAACATCAATAAAAATTTTAGAAAAATTATAATTAAAAAGATTTCTGATAACTTTTACTCAAAAGTTTTAATAGCTATTATATTTTTAATAATTTGCAATATAAATTCGTAAAAAAATATAGAAAACAATTTATTATTTTTTTTTAACAATGTTACTTTTTTTTGACTTAAGAAAATCATTGCCTTCGTTAATATAATCGTCATTTTTTGGGCTACAAGTCTGAAAATTTGTGATCACACGTATTTTATAAAAATAAACTATATTTCATCAAAAACACAAAATTGAAAATTTTGATGTTACGTTGTTTTGCATTTTCGGTGACGATATACAGTTTGGTGCAAAATTGCGGCAATGATTTCAAAGAAATTACGAATAATTTTCTCTGATAATTATTTATTAAAGAGTTTTAAAATAAAATCGATATTAAATACATTTATTCATAACGTATATATTACAAAAACAAAAAAGTAAATTCATAGCTTAAATATTAGAAAATAATACAATTACAATACAATTTGGTTTCTGCCTCATATTTGCACCAATGATTTAAAAATTTAAATTTAGTATTTGGTCCAGTAACCCTTTGCCTTTTTAAGTTGATTAATTCAATTTGGCATAGATTCATACAATTTAGAGACATATTTTCCTCCACTCTTCTTGAACCCTTTCCCAAAGTTGGTTAATACTGCTAGGCGGATCTTCGTATTCAGCCAGACGATTTTTTAAAAATGACCACAAATTTTAAATCGGATTAAGATCCAGACTTTGTGGTGGCCACTCCATGACCTGAATTTTTGTATAATGCTTCGGGTCATTGGTTCTTGTTGCATTTGACTGAGTGCCAGAGGTAAATTTTTTTGTAAAATGCTAAGGTAATCCTCTTTGCGCATAATACTTTCTATTCTTTCAAGAGGACCCACCCCATTTGGCGTTATGCATCCCCAAACCATAAGAGATGGGTTAGGTGTATTGGATGGTTTTGCCCAATACCACGCTATGCCATCAGACTGAAACCTATTAATTTTAGTTTCATTTGACCATATAATCTAAAAACAAAGTAACATTGATCAGAAACTTATTTTTAGGCAACAAATTTCGAAATTACCGACTGCCAATCTACCACTGTCCAAGACTCATATTTTGCCAAAAATGGTTTTCTCGTTTTCAGGTTTTTGCATACAATTTATTTTTTTTCTTTTTGATACTCGCCTTATAACCAACACTGTTAAGAGCTCTTTGAACGATCCATCAACTCACTTTGTTTGTACACACTGAAACGGCTTCTTTGGTGCTTTTTATTCGACCAGTTGTGAAAAGTCGTCCAAGAGCTCTGGCTTCTGTAGCTTAGATTTTTTTAGGCCGTACTTTATTTTTAGAAAAACACTGTTTACGGTCAAAGCTTTCATCATTTTTTATAATTCTTAGCACCGAACGTTGACTAATTAAAAAAAAAAAAAAAAAAAAAAAAACTGGCAATTTTTCGGCTGGAATCATTTTTTTTTTTTTTTTTTAATAGATGTAGAAATTGCCCTCATCTTAACTTTTTTAATATTTTTCACTCGTTATGTCATAAAATACTAAATTCAACTACATGTGATTCCAAATGTGAAGAAAAGATTTAAAATTTACCGTTATATGAGATGATTTATCTTGGTGCAAAAGAAAGGCAATAACCTTAAAGTTAAGAGATCGTCATATTCCTAAAGTAAGAGTAGATATCAATTTGTTATCTCAACCATTGAAGAGAATACACATAGTGACATTTAGAACTATAATTATTTTTGTTTTTCTAAAAAAATTGGAAATATAGAAAACCATTTATTAAAAAAATATAAACATTGCTTCACTTTTGCACCTTACTGTATCTCATCAAAATTATGATCTCAATGCAGTCTGAAGAAAAAACCCAATGAAGTTAGATTTTTAACCTTTTTTGGATGCTTATAGACCATACGCGGGTACACCCATCAACGTTTTATGAAGTTAAGTAGGAGCACTATACACTAGATTTAAAGACAGGAATGAACAAATTTAAATAGAATTCGTGATTATAATCTAAATAGCAGTTCTTAAAAAAAAGCAGTTCTTAAAAAAATTATAATTAAATAAAAAGTACGATAAACATCGTCTTTGATGGTTTTAATCATATTTGAATTGTTGATATGCAATTTAATACAATTTTAATTGGTTAAACATTTTTCTGTAAAAAATTGTTTGCAATTTTTTTCGCATGCAATTTTTTTTAGAAAATTTAATTTATAATATTAATTTTGAACACGTTTTTTAGTAAACACACTTGTTATTTGACAATTCTAACGTTTAAAGATGGTCCTGCTAAAAAAATATTTTTTTTTGACTCCTGATTGCTATGATATCATAAATTTAACATATTGTCAGTTTTTTTTTTCCAAAAATATTATCTTTTACTTCTTAAATTTCAGATAAACAAAACGGGCTATATGAACATTTTATAACACTTATTAAAAATAAATTAAGACAAAACGGACTATTTACCATAACTTTGCGAATAATGATTTATTTTTTAGTGTGAGGTTTAGCAGATGTAATATTTATAACTCATAGAAGAACGGATTGAAAAATGTTGTAAAATTAGTGAAAAAAACAGTTTTTGGGTTTTGCATTAGATCTGTTTTGAATATAAGCCCTCGATATATACCCACCATCAACTTTTCCAAATTTTACGTTATATGGAAGGAGGCGGTAAAGTGGGCGGATCACGAAGATTTTCTGTTACCGGGATTACATGAACTATTTGTACAAAATTTCGTTGACGTTTCACCTTATATGGGAGGTGAGCGGACTAGGCTCATTTTTTGCTTCCAAGATTATATAAACCCTAAAAACTATCTGTACAAAATTTTGTTGTCGAGATATGAGCAGAAAAGTATGAAATGAAACTACAACGGACACCCTGGGTTTCAATTAGGTCGGATTTTGTTTTATACTGTTTCCCAGATTCATACAATTTACGAGCTAACCATCCCCATACATTTTCCATTATATTTAAATCCGGGGATTATGGCGTCCAATCAAGTAATGACACATTTTGTTTTCTAATCCAGTTTTTAACCATATTTGCAGTATGAATAGGTGCATTATCATGTTGATATGTCCATGATATAGAGCTAAAAATATTGGATAAATGAGGAAATGCTTTTTCCAGAACAATGATATACGAATTCGCGTTCATTTTTGAAGTAAAATATTGCAAGTCGCTTGTTCCATAGTAGGAAACTGAACCCCAGACCATCACACCTACAGCACAGCTATGATGACGCTCCAAATAAATTTTTTCTTTTCGCAAATCGTGGAAATAATAACTGTAGCCATCTGGTCCTTCTAAATAAATTTTTTTTTCATCTGAAAATACTACTCTGTACCTTTGTTTTTCCCATGTTATATGATGCCGGCTAAAAAATAGTCTTTTTTCTTTTCGAGATGGATTAATCGTTTAAGATAAGTAGCTTTCTGTATTACATACTTTACTGTTGCTAAGCTTGCTTTAGCGCAAGTTTTTTCTTTGATTTTAGCAGCAGAGTCTTGGGAGTTTGAAGCATTTCTGATAATTGCTTATTTATCTGCAGCCGAAAGAACAGTATAGGTATCTCCTTTTATATTTTTTCCATAATTGGATGGATTACAAAGATAATTACTGACCACACAACGAGTTCGACCAACTTTATTTGCTATTTGGCTAATATTTAGTCCACATTCCTTATACGCTTTGATTTTGCCAATTTCCTCGTTTGACAACGCTTTTTTTTCTCATTTTGTAGAAATTCAAAACAAACTAGTTTAATTTTTATTAAAGTCAATAAAAACATACTTTTCAGATGTTACTTTGTTACAAAATAAAATAGATAGAAAAAAGTCGTTATCTGATGAGCTAAAAAAATCACTATTTTTTTTAAAGAAGTTATAATAACTTTAAAAAAATGTATAAAAGCAATCTTTAAAAATGATTTGTTTAATCTAAATGAAGGACATAAATGTTAACATCAAAATGAAACTGTAAAAACTTTAAATACTCTTATGAATTTTTAGAGGGAAACCGGAAAATTTGAATAACATTTATGTCGTATTCAGATGAGTGGCAGTGTAAAACTTAGAATTTTATAACGTGTAATTTAGAAGTTGTAAGCAATAAAGTATGTACACTTTTCCGAAAAATTTAGTTTTAGTAATTTTCAAAACGTCATATTTTTGAACCGGAAACGATATTTAACCTGTAAGTTTGTAGTTTGAGTAACACTAGCAATAGGTAATAACTGTAGCGAGTTTCATTGAAATCGGAAATATCAAATACGAAAATGCTTGTTTTTCGTCCGTTTTCATATTAATTACTCATTTATTTTAATTCTATATTTTTATAGAAACATTTTTGATTTTTTTTTATATTTTATTAACAGCTGTCAGTTTATAAAAAAAAATGTAAAACAATTAGAAAATGAGAGAGAACTATGGTCGGTCAAGACCGACCATATGATACCCTACACCATTCTGTATTAGCTAAAAATTAGACCTGTAGGTAATGATAGACCAACACTTTTACTCAATGTAAAATAAATTATACAAATACAGAATAAAGCATTGATACTAACATCTATATGATTTTATGCCCTTTAGTGCGATTCCCTGAAGTGGCTTTATATGGGAGCTATGGTAAATTATGGACCGATTCGCATAAATTTTTTTAATGTTATTTCTACTTATATAAAACTTATTTGTGATGAATATTAACTTGATACTATTATTTGTATGGGATTTATGCAAGTTAAAGTGATTTTCGGAAGAGGGGATTTATATGGGAGCTATGGTCAATTATAGACCGATCTTGATGAATTTTGGCACAAAGATTGACACTTATACAAGAATCCTTTGTAATTTCAATGAAATATTGCTATATTTAAGGCATTTATGATCGTTAAACGCCTATTTCTGGAGGACATTTGTATGGGGGCTAGGTTAAATAATGAACCTATCATAACCAATTTCAATAGGCTTCATCCTTTTATCAAGGTAATCATTCCTGTCAAATTTTATAAAGATATCTTTAAGATTGCGACCTGTACTTTGTTCACAAGGTTTACATGGACAGCCAGCCAGCCGACCAGACGGACGGACGTCGTTAAATCGACTCAGAAAGTGATTCTGAGTCGAAAGGTATACTTTAAGGTGGGGGTCCGATAAGTTATTCTGTGCGTTACAAACATCAGCACAAACGCATTACACCCCAACCACCTATGGTGGTGTAGGGTATAATTAATTATATTAATATATAATATAATTAAATTCTAATATTAAGTTATTTAATAATTTTATTGAAAAATAATTTGACATATTTTTTTCTATGTATTATTTCGAATATTTTCTTAATATGGCGTCTTTGCTGTTCTATTTTCATCTCAGTTGTGGAGTTTTATAAGGAAATTATTCAGCAAAAGCTCATGACTTTTGCTGTAATAGTTCATTAGATATGCAATGTGCAATATTTTCTTTGTATGAGGTCTACGAATTACCCAAATTCTATCAGTCCTATGCTCATCTTAATTACGGAAATTTGTATGAAAGTTATTTTTAGAATATCTTTATATCATTGCTGCAATAGTTCTTTGGATATGTCCTATGCTTATCTCATTTATGGTACTATATATATAATTATTTTTACAAAATTGAATACTTTTTAATATGTAGTTTTTTTGATATGCTAAATTCAATACTTACAACCCATCCTAGTTCTGTCCATTCTTTTTTATATTTTTGTTGTGCTTTATAGAAAAAATAATTTTGCCAAACACATGTATGCTATTCTGTTTGAGGGGGGACCCTTTTCACTGCTCCTACCGAATAATATAAAATATCGCGATAAGTATGCGTAGATATATTAGCGATTTAATATTATTAAACTTTCTTATAAAATTTGCCAAATTCAGTTTTCAGTGATTTAGTCTTGTTCATATTCATCCATTTATTGCAAAATTCATAATTTTTTTTTTTAATTAAGTCATTAGACAATGTCATTTATATGAATTTTTTAATTGCACTTACTAGAATCTCTAAAGCTGCATAAAATGCAAAATCTCACTTTTTTTCGAACGCCATATTGATTTTGATAAAGGGTTTTAAAGCAGCTACAGATTGACATACATCATCGCCAATTTTGATTAGCGCCTTGGATGTGCCTCGACGTTTAATGTGAAACTAAAAACATCGCGTTCTTATCCCACGAAAACCGTTGATTAATATTTTTAGTGAAATTATATTTTCTTCGTAAGTAGAATTTTACACAGGAACTTATTTCAGTTTAAAATTGATTTATAACGCCAACATCCGCTATAACAAAATATGCAAAATTGCTGAATTCTTTAAAATAGCTGTACACATTAAGCAAATAAATATTTTAAAATGCCACAATGATTTTTAAATGCAATTTGAAAACCTTCTTAGCCATTCACGTTTTTGTCTTTCCAAGTTTGGGTACCTCTTTCAGCATTTCTGGTGAGGGCACATTAACGAAATATATGTCAAATGATGCATAATTTCAAGAGCTATTGGGCTGTGTTTTTAATTTTGAAATATCCGAAACGGCGTAAAATCCCCAGAGAAAAACTGCAAAATTTTAAAATTTTTTAAAATTTGGTTTCACTACTTTTGCACAACACAATTTGACACTGGTTAATTGCACGCTAATTAAATCCATTCTGGTCCTTTTCTACAAGTGTTTATAGTCTATATTCGAAGAATTGGACATTTATTCTAAAATCTGCTACTACAGCAATAAAAAGAAATAAAAAAACTTGTGAGTTTCAAACACTTTTTTTGGAATTTTTCACTTTGGGTGCTTGCCGGCACCACATGGAATCGTTTCAAGTCTTGAAATTTTTTTCTGGTACAGCAAATAATGTTGTTAACATAATTGCATCAAAATTTATTAAAAAAAAGTCAGAATTTAAACAAATATTTGAGGTTGATGATCGGTTTCATAAAGGCAAACGTAAAAAGAGAATTGCCCATATATTGATTTTTTATTTTATTATTTTGTTTTTAATTGTTGCACTTTAACAATGCTAAACAAAACGCCACAAACTTCATTTTATACAATTCTTTTCTACCTGCAATTTTTAATTTATATTTTTGATTCGCTTTATGATTTTTTATATAATATATATGAAATTGTGATATTATGCAATCCTCGTATCTTAAAATATATAATTTTTGTTTGTTTTATATGTATTTAAAAGCTCAAATACGAGAAATTGTAATGGAAAATATTAAAACTTTGATTAAATAAAAAATAGTATAATAATAATAATAATAATAATAATAATAATAATAATAATAATAATAATAATAATAATATAAAAAAAAATCATACAAGTGAACTTATATCGTAAACTATATCTCATATTAAAGCTATTTACATAAAGCTAAGGGCATTACAAAAGAATTTACAGTTTATAGTTATTCCAGAAAAAATAATATAACAAAAATAAACTTTTCGAAATGAAAAACTGAATTTATTATTTTTTTTCTCACCAAATAAAGTTTTTTTTTTTTTTTTTTATTAATAAATTAAATGATTGTTTGTGTGTGTTTTTAAGTAGTCCGAAAAAAATGTAAAATAAACCACATATGACCTTGACAATTAAATATGCATTTGTGTGTGTTTTGTGTAAGCAAGTGTATTTCTGTTATCAGTATAAGTGTTTGAGTGAGTGTGTGATTTTATTTGGTTTTTAGATTTGTTGGTGTATGTGACCGCCATAAACCATAGGAAACAGGAAACGATATTTGAATTTGAATGAATTGTTCTAGGTTTATAAGATATTTGTTGTTGTTGTTTTATGTTAGAAATAATCATTTTTCATAAACCTGCCCCCTCGCCATAAAATTTTTGAATTTAATGTTATCTCATACTCAAAGCACCTGCATTTATATGTATGTATGTGGTTTTGTTAGATTTTTTATAGTAGCATACTGACAATGAGTTTATTTGTATTTGACTGGAATTTTAAATTACTTTTTTGTAGGAGATTACATGATGTTTTTTTATTTTCGTTTTTTTTTGTTAAGCTTTTGTAATAAACGCATAATTCATGGACCTTGTAAAATTTATATTGGAGATGAGTTAACTTGTGACAGAAGTAAGGGGCCTTTATGAAATTTGGAATATGTTTTTTTTGTATTTAAATGAAGTTATGCTTATCTAAATAAAAAAATATATATTTAATACGTTTTATATTAAAAATATTTTTGATTAAAAATTGACATATGATACGGGTTTTATTACCATAACAAATGCATCTGTTTCTAAAAGGTCTTGAAATGTCTGGCCTTCTTAATCCTCCTTTCAATCCCATCAAATGCTCCTATAAATTGAAATTGCCATTATAAACATTCCAGTACACAGTGGGATAAACTAAATTAAATATTCCTTTTTATATAAATAAGATTTATATACGATTTTATTGCAATGATTAGAGTCTAGAGTTTCATGTTTCAGTTTCATACCTTCAAAAAGTTTCAACCATAGCTATTCAGAAACCTCAATAGTAGAGTCACCAATCACCAGATACATTAATAAATAATTTATTATTTACTCAGCAAAAAGATTTTACCAATTACTAAAAACAGTAAAAAATTAAAAATAGAAAATTTTTTCCAATTAAAAAATTTATTAAATCAACTTAGCTACTTATAAAATATCTTAAGGGAGCCATCGAAAGGCAGATTTCCTAAGTCTAGCTGAAGACAACGAAAGAGAGATTTATTAAGTCAGGCTGAAACTATCGAAAGAGAGACTTCTTTTGTCTAGACAAAACTAGCGACAGAAAGACTTATTTTGTCCAGCTTGATCTAGTGAAAAAGAGATTTGTTTTATACAGCTTGAGCTATCAAAATAGAGTTTTATTTTGTCCAGCTTGAGCTATTGAATGAGATACTTTTGTAGTCTAGCTGGAGCTAGTGAAAGACTTATAAAGTCTGGCTGAAGCTAGCGAAAGACAGACTTATAAAGTCTGGCTGAAACTAGCGAAAGACAGACTTATAAAGTCTGGCTGAAGCTAGTGAAAGACAGACTTATAAAGTCTGGCTGAAGCTAGCGAAATAGAGACTTATTTAGTCTAGCTGGAGTTAGCGAAAAAGAGTCCAGCTGGAGTTAGCAAAAGAGAGACTTTTAATTCTAGCTGCAGCTAGAAAAAGAGAGACATTTTTAGTCTTCTTTAGTTTAGTTGTAGCTACCAATAGAGACTTCTTTGGTAGAGTTAGAGATAGAATTATTTAGTCTAGCTACAGCTAGCAAAGAAGGAAATTATTTTGACTTGTTGGAGCTAGCGAAAGGGAGACTTCTTTTATCTAGACGAAACTAGCGAAAGAGAGATTTATTTTGTGCAGCTTGAGTTAGCAAAAGGGAGACTTATTTAGTCTAGCTGAAGCTAGCAAAAGAGAGACTTATTTAGTCTAGCTGAAGCTAGCAAAAGAGAGACTTATTTAGTCTAGCTGGAGCTAGTGAAATAGATACTTATTTAGTCTAGCGAAAGAGAGACTTATTTAGTCTAACTAGCGAAAGATAGACTTATTTGGTCTATGTGGAGCTAGCGAAAAAGAGACTTATTTAATATTGCTAGAGCTGGCAAAAGAGAGACTTATTTAGTATTGTTGGAGCTGAGGAGAGACTTATTTAGTATTGCTGGGGCTAGCAAAAGAGAGGCTTTTTTATTCCAGCTAGAGCTAGCGAAAGAGAGACTTCTTTAGTTTAGCTGGAGCTAGAGAGATCTTTAGTTTAGCTGGAGCTAGCAAAAGAGAGACTTCTTTAGTCTAGCTAGAGCTAACAAAAGAGATACTTCATTAGTCCAGTTGGAGCTAGCAATAGTTACTTCTTTGGTCTAATTGAAGCTAACGAAGGAGACACTTTTTTAGCCTAGCTGGAGCTAGCGAAAGAGGGACTTATTTAGTTTAGCTGGAGCTAGTGAAGAAGAGAATTATTTAGACTTGTTGGAGCCAGCAAAAGAGAGACTTATTCGGTCAAGTTGGAACTATTTTGAGAGAGAGTTCTTTAGTCTAGCTGGACAAAGAAGTCTCTCCTTTAGTTTAGTTGGATATAGTGAAAGAGAGACTATTTTAATTTAGCTGAAGCTAGTAAAAGAGAGAATTCTTTAGTCTAGATAAAGCCAGCGAACGAGAGACTTTTTTAGTATAGCTAGAGCTAGCGAAAGTGAGATTTCTTTAGTTCAGTTGAAGTTAGAGAGTCTAGTTTGAGCTAGCGAAAAAGAGTAGCAAAAGACAAATGTTTTAATGTCCAATATTTTAACTCTGCAATACTAATGCACGTAAATTTTACGTAATTTTTTAAAAACATTATTAATCAGGAGTACTCTAGAGGTGGTTCTTTTTTATATATAAATGCAAAAATAAAGCATTTTTAGTCGTTCATTTGCTTAGAATAGAGCCGAATAAAAAAGTAATAAATAATAACGTTAGTTAAGGGATAAGCTTCAATTTTACTATGACCACAGTGCAGTGCTTAAAAAAATGTTTAAGAATAACATTTTCTACACTATGTTGTGTTGTTTTCTTTTGGCCAATTTTAGTTTAGTCTTATTTTTGTACATCTTCATTTACATTTGTAGATGACACTATCACTATTGAAACTATTAATTTTTTTCTTTTCGTTTCATCTCTGTGGGTTTTCCGAAACAGAAGTGAAAAAACATTTACTGTTGTATTTGTTGTTGTTACATAAAAAGGACCAACAAACTACAAACGAAATCAAATGAAAGAAAAAATAAAAAAGGAAACATATACAGAAAAGTGGAAAATGAAGGGATATAAAAAAGAAATATTTATCTTTGTAACAGGAATTTTTTTTTTGTTTTCCGTAACGCACGAATGAATTTTTGGCAATTTTTGATGTTGTTGTAGTAACAGAATTTTTTTTGGAATATTTTTGCATACTTTTATTTAAACCCTACAAGCAACATAAGTAAGTTTTTACTGTAAATTTTTACTTGGAATCATTAAGGTGTAGTGTAATATTATATCGATCTGTAGAGCTAAAACTTTATCGGCATTTTTTTTTTGGGGTTTTATTTTTTTACAACATGGTATAGTTTCAAAAATTGTTTTATATATTTGCAAATTTTTTTCTAGTATAAATTTTGTATGAAAATGTAATTTTTTTTCGTTTGCTCGTGAATGAATTTTATTTTTAAATGTAAGAGGTACAAAGTATTATATGAATGGGGTTTGGTTTAGTAACACATTTACTTATATGTTTACGTACATACATATATGTACATGTATATATACTCAAATAAATATGCAGCATACATAAATGATAAGGGTATTCATATCCTACTACCACATATCATCCTTTTGTATTTGAATCTATTTGAGTGTGTATATATGAATGTTTATATGTATATATATGTGTTATTGTAATCTGCACGTGTTGTAATTTGTTGTAGAGTATAAATAAGGATTTGTTTTTCTTGTTTTCTAGCATTGTTGGTTTTTGTTTCTTTTGTAGTTGTTGTCAGTAATAAAATGTTGCCACTTAAAATATGTTGAAATTTTATTTAAATGTAAATTATATATCATACTTACCAACATTTTATTATTTTTAACACATACATATGTATATATTTTTGCAAATATATATAAGTAAACCATGTATATTTGCCAAATGTTAGTATGGCTTCAAATCTTATTTGTCTCTGTCGGTGTTCTAGTTTTGTATGTGTGTGTGTGTATATGTATGTGTGGTAAGCCACAGTTTTGTGTTACCACAATATAAATTACTTACTAACTTTAATATTTTTCATTCTTAGTCTTATTATTATATTTTTATTTTTTGTTTGTTTTTGTAATATTCTATTTACATTTTATCTTTTTTTTCAAATTTTTTCCCAAAAATTTTAATGAATTTTTCCTATTTGTTTAATATGCAAGGATTTTTGGCTTACAGAATATTTTAAAAATTATTATTAAATTTCTTTTGATGTCTGTTTGCTTACAGTGACCACTGGTGTTTGTGGAAATTTTAATACCAATAAAGTTTAAAATGAAATTTTAAGTTTATAACAGAAATGACATTATAATGAATTCATTTAATGCTTGAGTAGCTTGAGAGGGAGCTAAAAATGCTAAGTAATATAAATTAAATGTTATTGTCTGGTTTACCAGCAGGAAGGAATATTTTGATTATAGTGAATTGAGCCCAAATATATGAGATACAGATGAGTGCTGATGACAGGAAAAGCACTCCATTCTGCCCAGTGTCTAATAAACTTTTACAAAGTATTCTTCTCGTTAATACAATTGAACTTGAGCCTGAACAATTTCCAATACTAATAATTAAAAGTTCTTACTTTCTTACTATAGTCACTATATCCGTCACTATATGTCATTATCAAGTTTTGTCTGCGTATGACCCAAATTATTAAATTTTTACCAAAATGCCCCTAAACCGTAACTACAGACTATCTCAAATGTCGGTTATTGATGTACAGACAGTCGGATGGACAGTTGTTTAGGCTAAAAAATATTTACAAATTCAGAAAGTATTTATTGACGTACTATTGACACAATAATTACAACAATATTATACATAATACGCTCTACCTCTTCTTTGGCGATTCTTTTCCAATGTACACTGATAGGGAATTGAATTTTAAAAATTCTTAAGCTCATAAAGACGCAACGGTATTGATAATAAAATAGTAAGTATGTTTATTGAGTGTATTTTATATTTTCAGTCAATAAAGAAAATTACACAATCAATAAAGTGGGTCATTGATTTCTGTATTATTTTCAATAATGATTTTTATTGCAAAATTTAGATGAATTAAAAAAGACAAGTGATTAATTCAACGATTTAGTTTGTTAAGTATATTTAAATATATTAAATAAAAGTTGTTGGTGTTGAATTTATTTTTGGACTTTTTTCTATGAAAATAGCGTAAATTATATAAATTAAAAATTTTTGTTTGATTTTATTCATAAAAAATTTATAATAAATTAATTAATGAGCTAGAATTGTGTTGCTTTTTTTCATTTTCCTCTTCACATGTTTTTTTTTTTTTTAGTTTCAATAAATTCTTAATTAACTTTTTGAACGTCAAAAAGAGTATATAAATTTTTGTAATAATTTTTTTTAATTGATTTTATCGAATTTATTTATTATTTTAACGAATTTTTAAAGTTAGTGCAACTAAGTACTGCGCACGAAAAAATCCGTGCATACAAATCTGCTTTTAAAAACTAAACCAATGGGCCAAGTTTTTTTAAATTATATTTTTATTAACAACTGTTATGTTCAAGTTCTAAACATAAAAGAATACATTGTTTTCTAAGGAGTGAGATCGAAAAATTCTTAACATACATAATATTCAATAACTTGGAAACGGTTGATCTTAGAGTTTTCATTAGTTTTTTTAATCATTTGATAATTTAGCACATATCACAAAAATATATAATTTTTATGGTTCTAACCACTAAATCTAAAATTGTGGACCATTTTTGAAAACCCTTCCTTTGGAGATTTGATAGTTGCTTCAGTCACTTTTTTGGAACAGTGTGCACATCTTCTGTTATTTTGGGACACCTTTTTTGTGCTCTTGAATTCACTTTTCACAAGAGCTCAATATCTCTCCACTGGTCTAAGCTATGGACAATTTTGAAAATTGACCTCTCTTGGTACTAAAACTATGTTATTGATTTGGTACCACTCCAGAGCTTTCTTACCGTAGTGACATAGATGGACACGTTGAGCTTTCTTGAGAAAAGAAGAAGTCTTTTTTGCAAATATTCCTTTATGCATATTTTGGTATTTATAGATCCGAATGTATCAAATGACTTTCCTGTTTTGCCGCAACTGCAAAAAGCTTGTCATACCATGAATTTTGTAAGAAATTTTTGCTGCTTTTGGGTCTTAAACTTATCTCCAACATTGCTTCGAGCATTAGCAATAAAAAGTCTTGATACAGATGTTGCGAAAATTTTGCCAGCACATACGTTTCTTCGTCAATTATACAACTTGAGTATTTTTGTATGAAATTTGGTTTTAAATTCCGAGTCCTATTTTTGGCTTGTAATTTTTTTTGCAGAATTCCAATTTGGAATTTTTTGAACTTCATATGTTATCAACTTTCCCATTAGCTTTAAATTTTCGCACCAAACAGTCGAAGCACGGTGTTTGAGTATACACATTGACAATCGGCTTACATTTGAGTCTCATGTTAATTATATTTATGGAAGAGTTATAGGAATATTATGGAAGATTTACTCAAATAATGTTCATTTTCCTACCCAGATTAAATATAAATTAGCTTATGCTCTTTTGATGCCAAATATATTTTATGGAATAGAAGTTGTGTCGGGTATAGGGTTTGGGGTCCGGGAATCCCCGGGCGGGAAATCCCGGGAAAACGGGAAATTTAAAATTCACGTGGTTTTATATTCCTATAGCAAAAATATTTCTATTTTTGACGTCTCAATGAAGAATTTACATTAATGTAAACACACTACTTACTAAAGACATTTTTAGATGTTAATATTGAATATTAAAAATCCGATACAAGTAATAAAACATATCGTTGGTGCGTTGACTAATAACGTATGCGAAATAAAATTGCAACAAAATTTTCGGAGCTTGTTAAAAACATTTTACTTATTATAAAGAGCTTTTACCATCAATTTTGGAAATCGGACTTTTAGTTCTTTCAAAATATTGACAAAACTGCTTCGAAAAAAAATTTTTAATTTTTTAGATTATTTTTATATTTACCCTATATAAAATGATTAGTATTTTAATTCAGGTGGTAATGAGGATCAGATAAAAAAATCTTTTTTTTCGATAGATAAGAATCCACTGAAAAATTCTAAAATTTAATAATTAAGATTTTTTTCTTTTAATCACAAAGATAAATTTGTTACAAATAAAATAATACTTATTATATCCAAATCTATGCATAAATGTTGCTTTTATTGGAAAATACCTTAGAAATAACTATGTGAAATTGCATTAAAAAGAAATTTTATGATTGAATTTTTTGTTTAATATATTTATTTTTGTATTACAAAGTTGATTGATTTCACAAAAACAAATGTCAAGGTATACTAAATTTTATGAAATTGTAAAATCTAAATTAAAATCGATTAATAAGTTTTATACCAATTTAAATAAAGAAGAGTTTGTAAAATCTAGATTAACTTGGAAAAACATTTTTAAATTTGTCGCAGTTTTATTCCGCATATGTTATTCATGAAAAAAATGTTTGTTTAGTCAATTCGCAACATTTCAAATATTTTTTTTTATTACATATTTCTATACTATTTTAAAAATTTTCATGATGATCTACCATTTAAATCCTACCTTGGCTCCGGAAGATTATAAACTATCTTAAATGATAACTAATTTTTATCAGATACAATTGAGAACCAATTTTAAAAAATTTCGAGTTTTGTGGTTTTCATCTCTAAATCAGAACGAATTAAAATGATAAGAAAAACTATTTATAATGAAATTTATACCATAGATTAAGGTTTACTTTTTTTTTTTTTAATTTTTAGCATGAAAAATTAACCTAAAAATATGAGGTTTAGACTTAGATAAAGACTATTGTTTAAATGTAATTAATTCTTTATTGAATTAATTAAATTTTTGTTAATTGAAATCTTCTCCATATTGAAGGAAACTGTTTTTCTTTCATTTAATTTTTAATCTTTTACAAAATTAATTAAAACATATATTTTTTTAAACTAATTCGTAATGGATTTGAATGAAAGAAAATTTGAATGATTCAATATATTTTTAAGCTTGAATTATCTAATTGGTTATGAATTGTTTAAATAATTTATCCTTTATGTAATAAATTCATACAAAGCCAAAGAATTTAAGTCTATGAATTAAATTATTTTAAATAGTTTTAATTAAAAGAATGACTGGGATAATAAATTTAATTTTAATTTTATGTATTTGTATGAAATATTTTTTATTTGTATGAAATATTTAAAATTGCTTAATATTATTTTATTTTCTGTTAATTTATTATTATTTATAAAGTTTTGTTACAGCATTGAATAGAAAAAAATAATCTTCTTCATAAAAAATAATTTTTTTTTCTTATAATTTAAGTTTAAAAAAATTCCCGGGAATCCCCGGGAAACTGAGTTTTTCATTCCCGTTTCCCGGGAAACGAAATATCACGGGAAACCCCAAACCCTAGTCGGGTACTACGTCTAATATTACTGCTAAGTTGAATCGTGTTGTGAACATTATTGCTCGGTTTGTTTATAATGTTCGGAGGCGAATACATATTTCTAGCTACGTTGAAACATTTTTAGGATGTGGCTTTAGAAACTTCATTAGTTTGCGTAATCTTTTGCTTTTTTATAGAGTTATTAAAAGTGGTGTACCTTATCGTCTCTGCTCTGAGTTCTCCTTCTCACATAAATTGTTAAACCTTGAAAACTAAAAATTAAATGCAAATAATCAATATTAATTCAAGTATTATTTTGAGATCTACAAATAATATGAACAACAATGATAACTTGGTTTCAAATTAGGTGTAAGAAATTTTGTTTAAACATACATACAGTATGTCAAGAAAATGTTTTTACATTAAAAGAAAACATGAATTTGACGAAGTTTGGCTTTAAAAAACTATATAATTTTTTGCAAATGTAAAAATTTTTAATACGAATTTGTTAATTTATATATTTATAACTATATAACTCAAAGAAACTTAATATTTAATGATTTAAACTATTAGAAATGGAGCAAAAACTAAACAAACACAAAAATCTTAGTGTCAAGAAATTCTTTTTACATATATAAAACTGCTTAAGAAAATCACAAATTTTCGGAATTTTTAATTTAAAATGGTAATAGCAGGTATATATAACAGCTTGTGGAACCTTTTTCATCAAATAAAATTATTAATGAATGTCACAGTCATTGTGTATTCCAACATTAGTGCGTGTTTTTAGTACATTATGGTCCTGTAGTCACTTTCTTCTTCAAATAAGGAGAAAAAAACGATGTGGGATGAAAGTCTGGAGCTTATGCTGGTATATTTAAAACTTTTTGCAAATAAATTTTGCTGCATTATCACTATTTGCTTATATATGCTTGGTGTCATTATTTTTCTCATGACTAGAATTTTAGGTTTCATCCTTCATAAACTCATATTTATTAACAGTTTTTATTAAATGAACTTTAAAAGTCTAGAAATGTTACTGCACACCTGTTATATTTCATAATAAAATCGATTTTCCAACTATTTTGGATAAAATAGATCTGTATTTAACAATATCTTTTAAATACGAAAGTATGAATATTTATTATTTAATTTTCTAAATGATTTCTAAAGGATTTTGAAGGTTACCGGCGTATTTTGACCATTTTAAGTTGTACTTTTATATAGTATAAACATTTCTGTACAACATATAATTCGTTCCAGAACTTTTTAAGATTATCAACTTAAATCATTGGGAATGACTATAATTGTTGAAAACTTTGTCCCCATAAGAGTGTTTCTTTCCATGTAGTTTTCCATCTGTAATTGTAATCCATCTGTGTTTTTTCATTGTTTCTTGGAAGATAAAATTTATATACCCTTTCCACAGCACTTTATTATAAGCCTTAGTGGATATATTCAAATTTTTCTTAATTTTTCTAGGTTTAACTTTGCCAAATATTTGATGTAGATGGATATTAAGAGATATCAACTACAATATTACGGGAATTTTGGAGCGATTTAATATTCTATTAAGTATATGTCTTAATAAGGAATATATTTGTATAATAACTTTAACAATTTTCCCGAATTGGATGTTATAAAAAACCCCAAATGGGTTTATGATCTGAAGTTTTTTCTCTTGACATACTTAATATATAATTTAATATATTCGTAATATATATCATGGATTTGAATACATATTATTGTACTATGTGATTATAATTATCACACTGTCGATTTATTGACAATAATACATCCCAAAATTCCAAAAATTGTTTCACATAGCGACAAAAACGTAAATGTAAAAACATTTTCTTGACAGGTAGATTAAAGGGTATGTGTAGTTTTTGTTGTTGTATTTTCGTAATTCCATTCATAATGAATTTTTTTCTGGTAAAACCCGTTAAAGAAATATACCTAAAACAAAATGTAACAAAAAAAATTTGCAATGTTATAAACATTTGCAAATATTGTAAAATAAAGTTTAAATAATAATATTTTCTTCAATGTAAAAACTTTTTCTTGACATACTGTATGTAGGGTAAGTGTTCCTAAGGAAAAAACGTTGAACTGCCGAATACTGGTACACTTACCCTATATGTATTTTTTGTAATAATTTCTTTCAATCCTTGTTCTATTCTATATCATTCACCTATGTGGGTTTTAAGCAACTCAAAAGAAGGGATAGTTCTAGAACACGACGCTATTTGTAATTTTCTGCGTAATGTTGTCCAAAATGAATCTCAATTTAGCTTTAAAGATGAATATGTAAAGAATACCATAAGCGGAATAATAATGGATATTGCTTTTGGACTTATATAAAAAGTCCTTAGGTAATCATGATTAAATTTATTTTGGTACAATATTATGTAAACAAATAAATGAAATTAAAATTAATTTTTAAAATTTACCGCCCTTATTTTTGCAATTGAATAATTCGATTCCAAGAACCATTTTTTCAATTAAGTTTGTAGTTGCAACTACTAATAATTTTAATACTTACAACCAAATTGTTTGGTGTTTGTAAACAAATTCAGACGATCGTAGCCACAACCTACCAAATTCGATTGGTGAAAAATTCGGTTGCCACAAAGAATCTCTATTCTCTGTGTAGTTAAAAATTTAAAATAAATTATTTTCAAATTATACCAGAAATGTTCTTACTTTTTGTTTCCATAACTGACATTTGGCATTAATTTTAGAAAATCAAAGTAATAACCACTTTGTGGATTTAAATCATATAATATTCTATTAACTTTAATTTCTCCACTGGCTTAATTTACGAAAATTGATTTAAAACATTTTGTTTTTATTCTATAAAGGTAAATAAATATATGGTAGAAAATATATTATCTATATAGGTATGTAAATATGTTTTATGTACTTCAACATACATAGATTTATTCAATTATAAATTCTCCAACTGACCAAGGTAATTTCAATTAAATTTTTGTGTTACATCAATTGTATATGTGGGTATGTGTGTGGTACAAGTATTTCTAAATTGGTAGATGTATGTTGGCAGGTACCCAGCAGGCCACATGTCCATTAACGACACTTTCATCGAGGATGTCGTCTAAATTTGTCGTCAAGAAAATGCACTAAGAGGACAAGTTTTATTAAAAGTCACCTATATTGTCATTTTACCCCATTATCGGCGACTTCAATAATAAAATATACTAAATTGTCGTACATATCTAGTTCGGTGACAACATGAGTAAAATGTCCAGCGAGAATGTCGTGAATTAAACCAAACACATGACATGCTGCATGACAATGTCATCAATACCTATCAGATAAATAAAAACATTAATAAAACCATTGAAAAGTAGAGAATGTTGTAGCTGAAGTGGTAAGTGCGCTTGACTATTCAATAAGGAAGAGAGAAATTGGTGGCCTGGGTTCAAATCTCGGCGGAACCCAACTTTTTTTTCATTTATTTTTCTTAAAATGGTTAACGAAAATATACATGACACTGTCGCTCAGGTTATCGTTGATGACTTAAGTGCCCTTTGTTCGAAAATGTCACCATTGTTTGTTCGGAGCTGTCGTACATGTGTCATTGAAGACTGTGACAAATCATCAAGACATCGTCAATATTTTCTACAAGACATGGCCTGCTGGGTATGCATAATGTACTAATACATAGAATAAGCTCTAAATCAATTCAATTTAAAGAGTATTGCAAAAGTGGTAGATTATTTAGTTGAACTGGTCTTGAAATACTTATTATTAAAATACATAATTTCGTTTAAACTTTAATATACAATTTTAGTCGCCCTTTATTCTCCTGCAAGGATAAAAATTATAAGCCACTTTTGAAATAATACCTAATTTCATACACATAATTTCTAAACCTCCTATTACTAAAGTACACACTTATTGGTATGTATATGATGGTTTACTTAAACTAATGTATGCAATGATAAATTACTAACCTGTACAATTTATTCAATATCAAACACATACATTCATTTATCTCTCTCCTTCCACTTATTTTTTCGAATCCGTTTTCAAACATGGCAAATTCATTCATAAAAGCTTATCCTTAACAAGAGTTGGTTGTGATGAAAAGGGTATTTAATCCACACCCCATAGAATTATACACATTCTGTATTGTTGCCAGTAACAACAACAACTACATTAAGAGTAGCGGTCACACAGACTAAGTAAACGAGGTGTATTTATATACATATGCATGTATGTGTATATTGGCAGGAGTTCCATATACCACTACTTCAATGACTTTTGCAAACGAATGTCCACAACATACGTTGAAAGATTAATTGGTAATGAAATTAAAATTTTCTGGCCAAAAACGAAATGTAGGTGTTCCATAGAGATTTTCAACATTATGTGATTTATATACATTCATATTATATTGTATACACAGAGAAAACAGATTCGTTGTGGCAACCGAATTTTTAGTCAATCGAATTTAGTCGGTCCCATGTACTATATTAAAATTCGGTTGGAACTGCCGAATTTTATAATTACCAGAATTATTTAATAAAATGTATTTAGTTATAAGAATAGTAATATATTAAAAGTTTCTACATATTAAAATTAGGTATGCCCAAGTAGGAAAGAACAGATTTTTTTTTATTTTTAATACTTTTTATTGTATAAATATAAAATTTGTTCATGTTAAAAGTGGACAAATTATTAAAATATATAAATAATTAACTTACATTGTAATTTCAGTAATGAATTGCAAGCGCCAACAGAAAAAAGTTTATTGCCAAGAAATTGACTTAATAAGTACGGGACATCATGCGGATATATACTTATATAAAACGTATTTGTGCTAAATTCAATAGCTTTCATTCTTTTGCAAAAAACATCATATGCACCAAATTTTATCAAATTACTCTACGCACAAGCTTTACATGGACATTGTTAAATCGACTCAGAGTCTGTGTCGAACGGATAATTTTTTCTCTGCGTTACAATATTTGCACGAACACGAACCACCTATTGTGGTATTTGATGACGATACATTACTTGACTACAATTCGTACTTTATTTTACTATTTAAAACCATACTGGAGTAAAGAGACAAAAGGCTCTTAAATATTTACAAAGATAAGTTGCAGCCTGTTAATAATAAAAGATCATCCCGAAATTCTGAGCCTATAATTAACCGCTATATTTTTTGAAAACCAATTTGGTTTTTAAATGTTCAATATTATATTATTTTATTATTTTTCAATTTATTTCAACAATAAAATTATTTTTGTTTGAAAATATTCTTTTTTACAAATGTCACACAAGCGTTTTATAAGCTTTCGGTTGCAAGTAAGGAAAGATAAATAATTACTGTATTCAGTGAAGAATCATTTCATTACTGTAACTGAAAATACAGTTAAAATTTAAATTATTTTCATACAATCCAGTTTTCAATTGTAACCATCAATATTCTCCTATAAATTGGAATATATAATGGTTTACGCTACCGATTTCATTAAAATTATTTTAACCGAATTATAGTTGCAGTGATTTCAGTTTCATTATAATTATTTATTTTCGGCCTTTAGTAAAAAAATTCTTTTAAATTTATAAATTTTCTCTGATTATAATAAAATTTTGGATATTACTTATTATTTTAATAATTGTAACCGTTTTCCAACCAATCTATTTTCTGTGTGTATATATCGTCAATTCCACGAAAGATTTGTAAAAAATACCAATTTTTTTACGGAGGGTCATTCGACTGTGTTCATATTTGTCATACACATACCCTATGGAGCCATTTAAATATCTCCATTTTTATTTTTTTGAAATTTGAAAAATTCGCGGATTTATTCGCGATTTTAATTTTTCAAAAAGTGAAAAAAATGACAAAAGTATCTAACTTTAAATACCAATATCTCAAAAATTGTTAACGGATTTTAATGATTTAAATTACATATTTAAGAAGAATAAGTTCACTGTAAATGTAGTAATTTAAAAATAATATTTTCATTTAAAAATGCATTCATAATGCAAATGCAATTTTAGGATGCATTTTTGAAAAATTTCTACCCTTTTGAATTTAATTTTCTTTTAATATGTTAAAAAGCAATATCTTTACTATAAAATGCAAAAATTACTATTCTGGGACAATAAAATCTACTATTTTTAATATTTTTTTCAAAAAATTTCAATCATATTTTTCATACGAAATTTTAAATTTTTTAAAAAATTTAGATTTTTAATTTTTTTGGTTATACTTTTTTAGTAATATGTAACTAATCAAAAATAATTTGTTTGCTAAAGATGCACTGAAGGAAATAATGCAATTTTCGGATGCATTTTTAAGAAATTTCTACCCTTTTGATTTTAAATATTTTTGCTTAATATTGAAGACAAATATGTTTATTATATAAAACATTAGCACTTAATTTGGGACAAATAGGTTTTCTATCACAAATAACAAATAATGAAATATTATGATTAAAATTAATTTTAAAATAAGCTCACAAAAATTAAAAAATAAAAAAATTAAAAAAAAAAAAATTGAAGAAATATTTAAAAAAAATATTTTAAAATAGTGAACCTATTTGTCCCAGAACAATTTATATTGAAATTTGTAGCAAATATAATAATGTTTTTTATATCAGAAGAAGAAAAAAATGTAAAGGGTAGAAATTTTTCAAAAATGCATACAAAAATTGCATTTACATTATGAATGCATTTTTAAATGATAATATTACTTTTAAACTACTACATTTATAGTGAACTTATTCTTCTTAAATATGCAATTTAAATCATTAAAATCCGTTAAAAACTTTTAGAGATATTAGTGTTTAAATTTAGACACTTTTGTCATTTTTTTCACTTTTTGAAAAATTAAAATCGCGAATAAATCCGCGAATTTTTCAAAATTCAAAAAAATAAAAATGGAGATATTTAAATGGCTCCATAGGGTATGCGTATGCCAAATATTATTAAAATCGGAAGACATACAAAATATTCTTGCGCGTTCTTTCGTGGAATGGACGATATATATTATATATACGTGTATGTCAGTATGCGTGTATATTAAATCTTCTATAAAAATTAGGTTTTATATTTAAAGGGTTTGACTTGAGCATACAGCTACTAATAAGGTTGGTTTTGTCATTATCAATCACATAATGGTTTATTAGTTGTTATAATTTAGAAACTGTTGGACATTTTTAAAAATTTATTAAGGCGATAAATGAGGATTTGTATGCAAAAGAATTCTTTTGATTTTGTGGTAACAAAATAAAAAAAAATTAAATTTGTGTTTTTTGAAAGTTAAAATTTCGTATGCATATATGCATATATTTTTAAACTTAAATGTTAGCAGACGAATGGACATATCCAGATTTTATTAGAATTTTACAAGAAAGGGCTATTATCAAAAAATTTTAATCTGGCTGAAATCGATATTAATCCTTAATAAGTTTTGTTGTAATAATATTTTAAACAGACGGGTTACAGATCCAAACACTGAGACTTTAAGCTAGTAAAGTGGAAAATTTTAGAACCAAAGCGTGGGGTAAAAGTTGTTTTTTTGTTTTTAAATATCATCCCAGGAAAAGATACGTAATATTATTAAAAAAAAAAAAAAAAAAACACATTGAAATATACATATATAAGTGCTCAGCAGTTTTAATGTGGTTTTTAAAATAATATTACGTATCTTTTGAACGGATAAATATATTTCAATGAAATTTAACATAGTTATTACAGAGGTGTTTTCTAAATGTTTTGAAGGATTACAAATTTCTAGCTGGTCTGTGGGCAGGAGAAGAACCTCCGAAAGTGGTCAACTCTTTTAATTATTTCTTATATAATATCCGAGGTGACCAATTTCGGTGGTGCTCCCCCCTGCCCCAAGACTACCTAGAAACTTGTGCTCCTTCAAAACAGTTGGAAACTACCTCAGTAATAACTATGTGAAATTTCATTGAAATATATTGTACGATTCAAAAGTTACACAAAACTGCTCTGCACTTATGTATATAGAATGCTTCAGCACACATTTACCATAGAAATTGAAAGAGGTAAAGTTTCAGTTAGTTTTTAAATGATTGTGTAAAGTATTTATGCAAGTATTTGGTATCGTTGGAAAGGTTATTACTTGAAAAATAATAATATATAAATAATAAAGTATTCGAATAAAACTTTTTCATTTGAACTTAAGTAAAATCTGCATTAATCAAGCTATCATTGTGAAATTTTAGTATAATATAAAAAAAATTGTCATTAAAAGAAAAAAAATAAATAGATTCCCATTTTCTTGCTTCGAAATACCCAAAATTCCAGTTTGGGGAAAACTTGCTTAAAAAAATTTACTTTTTTCAGTAAAATGGTCACCATGTCGTTATAAGAGGCGTGGCTTATTAAATATTTTTCGTGTGTTTAGCTAACATATGTAGGTAAGTTTTCAAGGTATTATTTTTTAATTTCAACTTTGACATTTTTGAGCTCCACAAAAAACTAAAAAGAACAAAAGTTAAAATTAACGAAATTCTGATAGGGCTAGCCAACTGCCCTCGGATTTGTTATACATGCATTTATGTTAAGTATTGTTTTAGAAAGATGAAAAAATGTATGGTCCAGAGGAAAATAATAGATTTTAAAGTGAAAAAATGTTACCACCTTTTTGAAAAAAAAAATCATAATTTTTATCAAATTTTCTACTTCAAAATAATATAACTTTTTATCTAAACCTTATAGGTATATAATCCTTGCACGAAAATTGTTTATAATTTTATACAAAATCCAGAGAATATTTTAAAAGAATTGTATGACTCAAATTGAGCTCGCCAAGTTAAAAAAAACTAAAAAAAACATGTCCAAAAATGGGTCACAATTTTACCTTGGTCCAAATATCTCTTAAAGTAAAAAAGATAACCCACACATGTAAGTATATTTTTTGTAGAGAGTTATAAGGACTATAAATGTGCAAAATTTTTTTCAATCAAATCATAAATGAATCTTTGGCGATTTTTTAACAAATTTTCATACCCGAGGGGACCAACTTTGAAGGTCCACCCTCCGCCCCTTAGATTCGCTAAGAACCTGTCCTCCTCCAAATCAATTGGCATATACCTCAGAATTGTCCGTGTGAAATTTCATTTTAATAAATCCAGCAATTCTAAAGTTATAGAATTATTTCCATAAAATTTCGTTTTGGGACCACTGTGCATCATTTTCTTAACATTTAAATCCAATGAATAGACGGAAGGACAGACATTACCTTTCTGCCAAACAAATCACAAATCAATGCTTTTTTTTAATTAATAATAAATAGAAAAATAAAATGTGATAAAAGTTCGAACAATAATGTCCATAATCGTACAAATTATTATTTTGAATCTTAAGGAGTGAAATCGAAAAAATCTTCCCTCTTGACTTTTTTCGGAAGCAATATTTAATTTATTTTTTTTTTGAATATAGTTATCTTTGAAAAACATGTCAGTTATTATTTTTAATGACAGATATAATTTGTTGTGAGTTTGATCACAATGAGTGACGAAAGAGAAGTATGTGCTAAAATTATTAAAATTTTTCAAAATAAAAAAAAAAACAAAATTGGTCCTACAAAAAATTGGTAAAAAAAATTAAAGGTCTGCCGTCAAACTATTTCCAATATTATTAAATATTATCAGCAGAATATAGCCATTAATAGAAAATCTGGTTCGGGAAGAAAAAAATCCACACGATATTGGGAAGGCCAAGAAAATTAAAAGTATATTGAAAAGATCTCCAAACACATCTGGCAGAAATGCAGCCCTGTTAGCTCAGTGCTCTGACTATTTGGTGCGAAAAGTTAATGCCAATGTCATAGAAAACAACTAGAACTCCAACTTGCTCACAAGAAACCTAACTTTATTGTCAAAAAAACCTAACTCTTTGTATGTGTTAGTAAAATTTTCTACAGAACCAATATATACGTTTGAAGAATTGACTGAAACAACTATCAAAAATCTAATGGAAGAGTTATCGAAAAACGTCCACGAGTTCATAAGTAGTAGTAGTATATAATATTAATTAAATAAAGAAAAAATTGAATTTTATATATGTTAAGATTTTTCGATCTCACTTCTTATTATTATTATTGTATAATTACTCTTAATTGTAACTAAATGAATTATATTATTTACTTATTTACTGCATGTGAATAGCAATTCTTTACATCAAATATGAAATTGTATAGTTTACTTATTGTTAATTCTGCCGTAAATTAATTTTGTATATTGTTAATTTGTAATTATTTAACTGAATTAAGCATCATTTTCGACCCATTTAGGTCCAATGTGTAGACGGACGGACAGACATTACTATTCTGCCAAAAATAAAATCTAATATTTTAGAATTATATTTTAATTAATAATAAATAAAAAACTAAACATGATAATTGAAATATTGATATCTTTATTTCATCCAATGTGGTGGCTTTTAAACCAATGAAAGATAAATATATTTTTAATTTTAGCATTTAAACTACAACGAATAATTTTAAAGGGTGAAAGAAAAACAGGAAGTGTAGGTTCATGAGTAGTAAGATTAATTTAAATTTGGCTATATAAACAACTAAAAGATTTCATAATTTAAAAGAGATACTACCACGTTAAATTAGTTTATAGATATACAAATATTACAGTAATGAACCTGAAATTATTTATTATATTGAGTTCTAATATGTGTAATGTTTGTTATTTTTATTTAATTCACACTTACAAGGTCTGTTGCTGACTGATTTATTTAAATGACATTTCAACAATCTTAACCTATGATCAATTACATTCTTATATTTTACTTAAATACCTAACGGTTTCTCTCTCCTTTAATTTATACATAACACTCCTTCCTTCTATATAATTGGTGTCGTTAATTATATTTAATAAAATATTTTAGACAAATTTATTTACTTAATTATCTAGACGTAAATAAATGCAATAACATATGCATACATTAATACCATTACAAAATATAATACAATAAACACTAAATTAAATTTAAATACAACAACATACTTATATATATTTAATTATTTATTATTAGTATTATTTTTTTTAATCTGTTTTGTCAACTTCTAGTTTTGATTTATTACTATTTAACATTTTTTGCTTATTTCTCGTTATAATCTGATATTCTTCGTTTGTACATTTATTTCTTTCTTACTCACTTATATTTTCATCTTCACTCTGTGATCTTGTTCTTTTTAAATAATTTTCTTTTTTTGATTTGAAGGAGACCAATGGGATAAATTTAATTGCCTTCGAATTTAACTTTTTTATCTAATCAACATGTGCTTGTCTTTTTGTTCCATTTATATTTACAACATATCTGATACTACTCAATACTTGCACTATCATACCTGTTACCCATTTACAATAATTATTAAATACAAATAGTCTCTCTTTAAATGACTTTAAATTCTCTCTAATATTGTTTTGATCTATTATATCTTTTATATGACCCAGCAAAAATTGCTGCATACCCAGAAGCATTTAATGCATTTATAAAAAATATTATTTTTATTTAATATTATTTTTTATTTGATTTGTTTTATGAAAAAAGAAAAATCGACAATTTTTTAAATCAGATCATCAACTGGCCTTTTTATTGGGGTAATCCTTAATTATTTAATCTGCAAGAAAAAGATAATAATAATAAAAAGATATATTACTTAAGAGAAAAAAAATAACACAAAAACATAAGATTATGTTATACGTACCGTATATTAAAAAAAATAAAGAACCTATTGTTTTTTCTCTTATCGTATAAAAACAAAAACACAAAATTTCTTTAAAACAAGTCAAACTGAAAATTAAAAAAAAGTAATAAAACACAAAATACGTTACAAAACATGTCACTTCTTGTATATTATAAAGAAAAATAAAATTAATATACATATTTAGAGCTTTATTAATTTAATAAATAATATTATTTTATTAATATAATAGTTATTTAAAATAAATATAATAATTTTACTTACAATTTTAATATAATTTTTGTACATTATTTTTTCCGACTTTCACGAACAAACTTACCTCTTAACACTTTGAACGGTCGATCACAACTAATCAACTCAATTGAAAATATTGCATCATCCAACTTAGCAGAACTTTTTGTATTAAATTGTAAATAAAAATGGGGAGAAGAAAGTCATTCGCTTACAATCCTGCATCCACGTAAGCGAGAGAGGATGCAGGTTGTAATTCGGTAAAAGAAAATATGAGCCCAATGTAAATTTTTCGCTTCCTTTTATAGCTTACTCAAATGCGCATCAATGATGTGCTATCGGCAGGCATGAATAATTTTGCACTGCTTACCAGTACCTAAAAAATTTTTGCTGGGGAGTTTGTCTTTTAGGTTCCTTCACTACATCGTTTTCCCTTTCTCTTAAATTTCTACCTATTTATTTTACATCTTTATTGAATTTTATATTATCGAAGAGAGATTTCGGCTTAAAACTGAACATCAATTCTGATGGAGATTTATTTATACTGGTGCATGGTGATGTTCGATACCCTAAGAGAAAATTATGTAATATTAATTGAAAAGGCTTATTCTTCATTCTTCCATCTAGTATCATTTTTTTCAATGATGATTTTAAAGTCTGTACTGCTCGTTCTGCGCACCCGTTCGACTGCGGGTGGTATGGCGGGGATTTTGTTTTAATTCCATTTTCTTTGCAAAAGCTTTCGAATTCATATGAAGAAAATGGTGGTCTCTTATCAGACACCAATTCGGTAGGCAACCCAAAAATACAGAACACTTGTCGTAACTTTTCACAAACCGCCTTAGCTAACGTCTACTACATTACAATTGCATCAATCCATTTGGTATATGCATCAACGATTACTAAAATTTCCTCATTTCCAAACTTGCAAAAATCTATATGTATACGTTCTAACGGATACGTCGCTTTCGGCCAGGGGAACAATGTTGGTTTACCTTGGTTTTGAACTAGTTGACAGCAATTAGAAGAGCCCACGTACCCTTCTACATCTTCATTTATATTTGGCCACCAAATTGTTGACCTGGATTTAACTTTCATCCTTAATATGCCAATATGTGATAATCCATGTAAGGTCTTTAACAAATTTTGTTGCAAATTTATCGGAATTATGACTCTTCCTCCATAAAACAAGCATCCATTCTCCAGCGCAATGGAATTTCTTTTGTTAAAGTAAGGTATTAAATTTGTTGAAACATCCTGCTTTTTTGGCACCCCAATGCCGTATATCTTTTTACTTTCTTAAAAATTGTATCTTTGTTTATTTCTTCCAACACTTGATCCAAATTAATAGCGATTTCATTATCAACAGCACAGTTGTTTATTATACATTCATCCACATCTGTTGGCTGTGGCATTGGCAATCTTGAGAGTGCATCTACGTTGTACATTTCAAATTTTTGATTATTGACTTATTTTCCATCGAAAATATATTAGAATAATTATTTAACCAATTTAATGATTTGTCGCTTATCACACTGTAAATACTACTATGAGTAACATTTTCAAAAAAATTTCTCCATGCAGGGTATAAAACATCTAACCATGTGCGACCTAACAAAGGATTAAATATTTTTGGTGCATTAATAACATACATTTCTAGATTTACTTTTTTATCCTTAAAGATAACATTTACAATTGTTTTTCCAATAACTTCAATTTCATTACCATTCACCATCTTAAATATTTTAGAACTGGTTTCTAACTTATTATTTACCAAATACTTATCATAATATGCTTTATGGCATAAAGTTTCACATGCCCCCGTGTCACATTCAAAGTCAATGAAATTATTCTCAACATTTAATCTAAGTAATTATTAAGCTCTTATATGAACCAATATTATTAATATAAAAAATCTCTTCATCTTCTTCTTCACTTTCCACGTTACTATCATTTGTATTAATAGTTTTCACATAAATATTTTGTTTGTTATACCTTCTTCTTTTATCATTTTCTTTCTTCAAATACCAACATTCTCTCATAAAATGACCTCTCTTTTTACAATTAAAACACAAAATTTCTTTACGATCTCGTCTTTGATAGTCATTCATGTCGTTTTCGCTTCTTCTATTATTCTACCTCTTTCCATATCCATCTGTCTTGTTCTCACATAATTATTTTTTACTGCATGCAAATCAGTACCTTTCATGGTTTTTACGTTTTCTGATGTCATTTCCATTGCTAAAGCTATATCAGTTGCTTTTTTGAATGAGCCCAAATTGTTCTCACTGAGAAGACGATTTTGAATAAGTTCGGACTGCAATCCACACACAAACCAAATTAACAGGGCTTTATCGAGGAATGTAATAAAATCACATGTTTGAGCTAACGTTTTTAACTCAATAACATACTCCGCTAAAGGCTCGTATGGTGATCACTTTTATAAAACTTAAAGCACTCTGCAATTATATTATGCTTTGGTTTGAAGTAGTCTGAAAGTTTTTCGATTAACTGTGAGTACATATATTCGTTTTCGGACCTTGGAGCAATCAACGAATGTAAAATCTTATATAATTCTGCACTACCGATACTAATCAAGAATGACACTTTTTCTTTGCTGTCTTTTATGTTACTGAAAATAAAAACATGTTCCAGTCGTTTCTCGTATAACGAGAAATCATCATCAATAGTATAACATTCTATAGTATCGACAATATTTTTATAATCCATTTTATGACATTCAACTTTTCCTTTTTGTCTCGTAGCCAAATTGTAATGTTTGTTATTTTTATTTAATTCACACTTACAAGGTCTGTTGCTGACTGATTTATTTAAATGACATTTCAACAATCTTAACCTATGATCAATTACATTCTTATATTTTACTTAAATACCTAACGGTTTCTCTCTCCTTTTATTTATACATAACAAAATAATTCTTTTAAACCATTTAACCCATTTCTTACCACTACCCGATCCCGTTGAGATAAATTAATAAAATTTGGTATGGGGTCTATTTTAGTGATTGTGATCATAAAATCGAAAGATTTGTAATCCTAGCTATTTTAGTTTCCGAGATATCGGGTGTTGCGAAAACGCATCAATGGTCAATTAGGGGTATGTTGATTCGCTCATATAAGAAGTAGACGTTTAAACAAATTGTATGGCAAAATGAGTTTTATTTGTCACTTAAATTTAATTTTGTGATTATTTTACAAATTGCATGTTAAATATGTTAAGTGTGAACAAAAAAAATTTGAGGTGGACCATTCCAATTGGAATTTAAGGCAACTAAATAATGACGTAAAAACGTTAAATAACTTACGGTGTAAGACTAAATAACTTCATATAATGTATAAAATAGATTATATATTTAATGAAATATGTTACATTTTAAAGCATTTGGAATGTACATTGCATTCAGTTACCAGTTTGCGCATCATCTCAATTAGGATTTTAATACGGTGGTCAGGAAAGCATTTTGGTCCTTCCTACAGGCTGTCTAACCACGTTGTGCTTCAAACACAAATGTTACGTAAATCGATTCTGTTATTCTTGCAGAATATTCCCGAGTTTGTAAAATCGTAAATCCTGGTAATGTACCAAATGCAGTGGCTCATAATATGATGCATTCCAATTGAAACAGGATTTGAAAATTGGGATAATGTACCAATTTTCAAATGACTAAGAAAAAATTAGTTTGCTTTAATTTATCCGTGAACATATATTCACAGATTTTTCCTTTATTATACCTTGAATATCTTTGGAGATTTTATTTTGTTTATATTTTGATACCCTCTTAATCTCATTTGATTGAAAACCCAAAATGAACAATCACTTTGAGCAGAAAGCATAGCCTTTTATAGAAAAAGGTTCTTTCGACAATTATGAAATTTTACCTACTCACATTGGTTTTTAAAATTTTGTAATACTTTGAATAAAAAATAATAATGTGTAATCATAAAAATTGCAAATATTATGTTTTTCTTTAGCAAATTTTATGACCTTTGAAGAAAATTTATTATCCCTTTTTTAAGACAATTGAAAAAATTTAGCAACAAATTATTTGTTTTATTCATCAGTTTTCGACAATTTTAAGGTAACTTCTTGAATTTTTGTCATCATATTCAATATAATAGCGTCCTTCACAAAATACACTTCATATTCAGGTAGCGTCGATCATGTGGACATTTTTTTCTTACATTTGTTCTCAATGATTGTAAAGAATATAGCCACTTGTAGTTTACGGACAATTGCTTATTTTTTTACTACATAAGTCATAAATAGTATAGAATACTACTTTTATAAGGCTAGAGTAAAAAAATTCTATTGCACATGAAGTCTGAATTCAAAAATTTTATATTCGTTCATTTATAAAGGTTTTCTTAATTATTTTGCATTATTTTAACATAAAATTTTTTTATTACCTTAAAAATTTCTATATTTTCACGGCGCCACCTTGCGTAATGTAGCTAAATCACACTACCCCTAATTGACCATTGACGCGTTTTCGCAACACCAATTTTTGGGAGCTTCCTGTTTCTATCTTCCTAAATTATTTGTCAAAAAGTGAAATTTTTCATATTTTTTTATATCTTGGCTATAGTTTGAAAGGTTATTCAAAATATTTTATAATATTTTTCGAATGATTTTTTAAATTTTAAAAAAGGTCTATTTTATAGACCTTTTTTTGATCCGCTCTACCGAGGGTAAAAATTCGTCGGAATTAATTTTTTTTGCTCAATTTGTTTAGTTAACATTCCAAGCCAAATGTGCATATATAAAGCGTTATCATTAATTTTAAACTTAATTAGTAACGGTATAGGTAAAGTTACTGATGCGAAAACTCAACAGTGGTTGGAAATGGGTTAACAATTTTACATTATTAACAAATCATTTTATAAGATTTTTTAAAGATCACCATGAGACATATTTTGGGTCATCAAATATTGCCTTAATGATTTCAATGCGAAAGGGAAATATACCATCAGATTAGCCAAATATCTAAAGGGTTTTGTAAAGTTATTTTGGATATTTTGGATCACTTTTTTTCATTGTGTGTAAATAAAAAATATTTAAATCAGTAAATTTCAATATATTAATGAATTCTTATTATATAATAGAGTACTTACAAGGTTTCTCTTAGATATTATGTAAGGACTTTGTTAAATGGTCCTCCCTTTTTACGTCCACTTTTCATAAAAAGATTTTATACTGTATATGATTACTCACATTATTCAACAGATTTAACTGATGTTTGGGACGTATATATGTATATCGAGCATCCTCTGTAAGAAAATATTGGATATAATATTAATAAAAATGCCAAGCCCAATTTTTGTAAGTAATTCTTGCATTTGTGGAGAAAATTATGGGTCAAAATATATGTTGGCTGCCACACCCAGTTTTTAGTCGACTTTCTGAAAAAGTCAATTTTGCTACCAAGACAATTAACATAAAATTTGACATATACAAAGAATGGAAAATATCGTATATTATAAAATTTAATCTGTATGAGTGTCACACCTCTTTTTCGTCCACTGTTATTACACTGTCAGCAAAATGTTTATGAAATTTGCTTACTATAAACCAAAGCAATCCTTTGTAAAAAAAAGTAGAAGTGGCTGTCAGTCAGTACTTCCTTCAAGGATATACGTATTTGTCATTCTTCATTGGTTCAGTAGTTTAGACATAAGATCAAGTCAAATAAAGTTAAAAATATTATAAAAAAATAGGCGTAAAAAGGGGGTGACATTTAGCAAAAATCTTGTATAATAATGCTAGTAGTCTATAAAGCAACAACATATAATAACATTTGAATTTAGTAATTTAAATGATTTTCAAATCTAATTATATTAAAAAAGGGGCTCTAAAACATTCGAACTTCAAGAGGCCATAAAACCGAAATTCGAACTTATTTTAAAGCACTCTTTGGGGGTTTTACTTTACTTCTGGTACGCTTTCATTTTGCGTTGGAATTATAGAGCTATTTTTTTTGTTGCACTTTGTTAATTTCTTCCCTTTAATTTTGCAGCCAACTATAACTACTTAAATAATACTAACTAAATAAATTATTTTCCTTATCGCACAACTATCGCACATCAATTATGGCAACTGTGGTAATCCCATAAATGCCTATTGAAAAACACAATTAAGAGAATTACGAAATAACAAATAAATCCAGTTTAAAATTTGATTTGAACTATATAAATACTAGTAGGAACATAAAAGAACAAATGGTTTTAATTGATGAAATCTGTTGTTAAAATTTTCATTAAACTAATTGCAAAACATTAAAAAAAAAATATTTGCACAATAAACAAACAATTAAAGCATATTTTTAGTATTAAATCAAATATTTAATACGGATTTTGGTAAAAATAAATGAAATTTAGCATCATTATATAATCAACACATATATAAATATCCTTATACATATAAAAATTTATTCATTGAAATTTATTGCTAAAAACTATGTTTGTATATGATGCTTTAATAAGGCCGAATATTTATAAAAACAAGCCAAAAATATTTAATTTATTGAATTTGATAGAGCCAGGCCAATTAGTAGATTGGTTTTTGTACTTATAGTTTTTGGTAGAAAAAAAAAAAAAAAATCATATTATTTTTATATGTACGCCAGCATGTGGCTGTTAGTGAAACAACTCACCAACCCAATTTAATATTGTTGACAATTTTCTGCTGATTTGTTTTTTTTTCTTGATTTGTTTGTGCTATTGATTTAAATTCGTTATTCAGTTTGTTACTAGTAGTTCAGTTTTAGTAAATAAAGTGTATTTGAAATTGATAAATTACTTTGAAATTGTCAAATAAAGGAATGAAATAGAATTAGGAAGGATATTGTAAGTTTTTTGTGTTTGAATGAAATAATTGGATGAAGTTAAAAGTTGGTTGTCACGTACTGAATTAAATAAATTAAAAATATTTTATTTATATTTATTAGTTAAAAATTTTCAGTAGTTTAATAGGTATTTTTATAATTATCTTAATGTTAGTACACTTACTTACTGTCTTTAAGATCTGTTTTAGATATATATTAATTTTCAATGCGAAACATAAGCGATTACAATTTTTTGTTGAGACATAGGCTAGCTATGTTCGTCTGTCCATCAGTCTGTTTGTTGAAGGAAGGATCCATTTAGATGGACGAAGTTCGGCTCAAATATGTATTTTATATAATATGTGTTTGGTATTGAAAATGGGAAAAAGTCGTTTAATAAACATACAAGCAGTGTTGCCAGTTTAGCCTTTTTAAGGCTAGATCTAGCCTTTTTATTTTGATTTTAGCCTCAAAATTTTCATTTTAGCTTCTAGCTTTTTTGTTAGCCTTTTTTATTTTTAACATAGCCTTAAAAAGGCTAAAATTTTACAAATTTTATTATTACAAAATCATCAATTTAAGCATTTGTGTATATTAATTGTTACAAAAATGTTAAAATTATTTATATTTAATGAAAATTTTCGCCTGCGGCGCTTCATTCTACAAAAATATTACAATTATTTTTTGACAAACTTTATTACCCATATAAACTAATTACTTTATATTTACAAATTCACTATAATATATATAACAAATACCAAAATCTAATGAGAACAAAAAAATTAATGCTTTTTTAAATAAAAAAAATATGTTAGCTTTTTTCTAGCTTTATTTTTTGGGGAATTTAGCCTTTTCTGACCTTTTTTTAAGTCCAATTTAGCTTCTTTTTTTTCTCAAGTCCCTGCAACACTGCATACAATACTAGAAACACACGCTGTCCATTGTAACTTCAGTTCATACTTATCTGCTGATATTTCTTAAACAAAAGCAGGTACGATAACGAAATTTTGTACAGATAGTTTTTGCAATTTTCAAAATTGTCTACTTTTGGACTAGGTAAAGATATCGATTTTAAATTTTCTTTATTCAATAGATATTTTTTTTCTTTAATTGGTTAAAGAAAAAAACTAATAAAATTGGTCAGATATACTGGTATATATGTGCATATGTAGAACGTGCATGAGCTAGTTTAAATTTTTAATGGAAATAAATTGAAAACTATAACAAATAAATAGTACAATGAAGCATATTTTTATAGACCTTCCGAGGACTTTAGTATGATGTAAAAATATTTCGTATAAGATACAAAAAATTGACAACCGTTCTTTGTCAGAGATAACCTATAGCTCCTGGGGTGTATGTGGGAACCCCCTTTCAAACTTGACATTATACGCTCCTCTGCTGCGTGAAATAGCATATGTGAAATTTTATGTTGATACAACCTGCCTATAAGAAGTTACGGATTTATTTAAAAAAAGCTTTTGATTCTGGCCCCAGGGCTATGTAAATTCGGAAACAAAAAAATGGTGTGGTCTGACTACCACCCATATAAGGTGAAATTTTAAAATGTTGCAGATGTTGGATATATAGACTCGGCAAAGCCGAATATATCATTATTTTTGTTCCTTTTGGAGGCTTATTTAAAGAGATATGAAGGATTTAATTTTTTTACATTTTTCAAATAATTTTACATATTCAGTAAGAAACATAGGCGTTCACAAATCAAGCTTATTTTCTCTCTTATATACTGACCTTTTTAGATTTTCATATATAATATTGATTTTTACTGTGAAACCTAAGTGATCACAAATTGAGATCCTTTTTATACCCTATACTGCCACAGGTGGTTGAGGTATTATGTTTTTGTGCAAATATTTAAAAATCTTCTGACTGCCATATTAAAGTATACTCTTTGAATCAGAATCATTTTCTGAGTCGATTTAACCGTCTGTCTGTCCGTCTGTCTAGTCGGCTGGCTGTCCATGTAAAGCTTGTGACAAAGTACAGGTAGCAATTTTGAAGATAATTAGATGAAATTTGATACATATGATTTCACAAGGACGAAGCCTATTGAATTTGGTCATGATCAACCCATTATTTCACTTAGCCTCCATACAAACGTCTTCCTAGAATCTTAAATAACTTAAAAATAGGAATATTTTAATGTAATTTAGCACAAATTTATTTACAAAATTTTATTAAGACCAGTTCAGAATTTACCATAGCACCCACATAAGAGCCAATTTTGTTTTTATTTACAAAATTTCGGTTTTTACTGAGAAACCTAAATTATCACAAATTTAGATCATTGAAAAATGCCTTTAAGGAAACATCTCAATGATTAAAATTGATATTATGAAAAACTAATTAAGACACGTCATTTATATCGGCTACTGCGGCATTAATCTCCGAATTCATTAAGCTCGCTGATAACTATCGCGACAAATAAATGATGTTAACATTGATGTCAAATGAAGTGATTTCATTTGCTTTATACTAAAACTTAGATGGCATCAAAATAATTTAAGGACTTACAATTGTATATAGTTAAAATTTTGAAATAAAGAAAACAATTTTCGATGTAAAATTTATCATCAAATAAGAAACAAGTTAAAAATTTTACTAAAATTCACTTCTAAAAAAATTAAAATCGCGCTTTTTGTTAGGAATATTACTATGAGTATTAATGTTTAAACAACTATATTTCCTAAACTAAAACCGATATTCACATAATTTTTTAAGCAAACAATCCCAATATATCTTTTATTACTCATAATTTTGCAAAATTTTAAACCAATATTGTTGTTTTGCTATTTATGAAATTGTGCATGAAATAAAATTAATAATTTTTCTTCTTAGTGTATTTCGATAAATATTGAAGATTCTGTAATAATTTTGACATGTACTGATAGTATTTTAGAAGTTCTATAAAATTGTGTTGTTTTGATTTTGATAAATTCAAAGTTCTATTTTTAAGATTTTTTTTTTTTTAAAGTTTTAAATTCAAACCTCCACAGCTTTTGCATGTATTGATAAAAACGATTAACGCGAACAGATTATGTACGAATAAATAGTCGTTAATAAAACCACAAATCAACGTTAGTGACAGGAAAAAAAATTTAAAATATTTTTACTTAAAATTTTTTGATTTTGCTCATATGCATTTAAAAAAAATAAAATTTTTTTCATAAATATTATGAATCGAACATAATTTTTTTCCCCAAACTTTTTTACATAAAAAATAAAATTTGGCTCATAAATATTATTAAACTGTACTTAATGAATATTTTAGGAATTTTTTAAAAATTTTGCTTAATTTTCGATTTATTTTTATGAGATTCTAATGCAAATAAAAATAGTAGAATAAATAGAAAATAAAACTAGTTAAAATAGAAAATATTAGCAATAAATTGCAATTTTCCAAGAACATTTTTTTAAAAAATAATGTTTAAAAATTTGCACAATTTTGCTATCATTCTGCAGCACATATGTACATAATTTCATTAAACAGCGCTTCTTATGTTGAATGAACTAAGAATTTTCTAAAGAAAATTTCAAACATTTCTTTACAAATTAAAATATTAAAAAAATTTTAACAATTTTTTCAAGTTTTCTTGACTTTTGATTCATATAGAAAAAATCTTTAATATTTAAGAAATTATTCTTAAATATTATGAACTAAAATCAATGAAACTAAATTTTTATATTTATGTACAAACTGTTTTCTGTGTATGCTTAACATCGGACTTAAAATGTTAATTTTGCAATTTATTTACATTTTTACTTTTAACCAATTTATATTAATTTTTTGTCTATTAATATAAATTTAAAAAGTTAATTTTGTTTGTTAATTATTAAAAATATATCAAAGAATTTTATAAAATCAAAATAAGAGAAAATCTGTACTTCATTTGGCAATGAAGTGTTAAAAAATCAATATGATCGCTATTATCCTTGGCTTTATCAACTATTTTGTATCACATTTAATTTGTATTTTACGAATATTGATGTGGGTTACACATGAGTGAAATATTTTGAAATATTGCTGAAAATAGATTTTTGGAAATTTTTTACAATTTTTATCTTAAATCTCCGTAACACAGACGCCGCACATTGAGGTAAAAGTAGTCGAAAATGGCGTTTAATTCAGGAAAAGGTGATATCAATATTTTAATGATAACGTTGTATTTTTCTATTCATTATTAGTTGAAAAAAATCAGTTTTAGAATTTTAGGATTTTTTTTTTTTTTTTTGCAGAACGGTAAGGTCTGTCCTTCCGTCTGTATATTAGAGTTAAATGGGTAGAAAATAATGCATAATTCAGAGAAGGGTGGCATCAACATTTTAATGATCACGTTTAATTTTCCCATTTTTTTAGTAAGTAAAAAAAAAAATCATTTTTAGAATTATAAGACGGTTTTTGACAGAACGGTAATGTCCGTCCGTCTATATATTTGGGTTAAATGGGACGAAAATGGCGCTTAATTCAGGAAAATGTGATATCCAAATTTTGATGATCACATTCTATTTTTTCTATTTATTAGTTAGTAAAAAATGTATTTTTGGAATTCTAAAATATTTTTGGGCAGCAGGGCAATGTCCGTCCTTCCGTCTATACATTTGGGTTAAATGGGTCGAAAATGCCACTTGATTCAGGAAAAGGTGATATCAAAATTCTAATACTTTCATTTGGTTTTTATATTAATCGTGAAGAGAAAAAAAAAAAAATATTTTCGAATTTTATTATTTTTTTGAAAGGATTCTAATGTCCGTCCATCTGTCCGTCTGTTTGTTAATTTTTGAAAACCTTTCGATTCAAAATCGTTTAACTTTTGATTTAATAAAGATAACGACTCAAGATTTTCTTTGTTCGATAGATAATTTAGCTTTTTAATCAAATACATAAAATATAATAAAATTGTGAATTTATTCAAAGTAACGATCGCGACTATTAGCACAATATTAAAATTATTATAATAAAATCGGTTGAAAATATTTGGCTATATGTATATGGAAAAATCTTAACCAAGATCTTGTAAAATTGAGATTTAGAATTTCATATGTATATAACTCGAAAAATTTATAAGATAAGTAGTACATGCAAGTATGTTTTCTAAAGGATTTATGAAGGACTTTAAGTTGATATAAAAATCTTGGAAATCGGGTAAGGAACAAAAATTCGCTAGTGGTTAAACCTTTTCAATGACACTAGTACACTATTTTGGACCCCCAAGTTCCGCTTCTGATGCGTATATTAGAAGTTACAGATTTATTTCGATTCTTCACCACTGTTTAATGTTTGATAAAGCAAAGAAAATGTCTGCACTTTTTGTATGCTGTTTTTCATATTAAATCTACTGGAGTTTTTTTTGAAAAAAAAAAATTATTATTTTCTCAAATCAGTCTATATATGCGCACGATTTTTTTCCATAATATTAAAGTGGACAATATATACCATTTTTCAGAAAATTTTCAGAACAAACATCTTGTAACATTTTAAGTTGCATTCCATGAAAGTTGAAAATTAGTGTATTTTAGGACAATTTTCAAAAAAATATCCAAAATATTAGGATAAAATATAATTTACAAATACTTGAAGAAAAGTACACTTAAATATCTGAAGTTGTGGTTCCATTTTAAATTTTTACCTTAAAACACTTTTTATTTAAAATAAATACACAGAAAGTTGGTGAAAATTGAATTTTTTACTATTTTTCAAAAACGTAAAAAAAAATATAAACTTTTGTACCAATACTAACTGGTTTCATTAAAACCAGTTAATATTGGTACAAAATAGAGTTGATGTACGTTAACAAATTTTTTTTTTTTGAAACCCAAAAGTAAACGATTTTGAAGAATTGCCCATATGTTTTTTTTTACGAATTAATTAATTTACATTCTTTAAATTTTAAAATGATTTCTACTACAAACATTTTCAGACATATCAAAACACTATCTTAAAATATCTAATTAAAGATAAACAAACAATTCCATAAGTTATACAAAATCAATAAATCATACACACATATCGATAAATACAAAACTTAAAGACATTCACACACATATTTAGATATACAAACATGAATATTTATTTCCAGTACGTGATTATCAATACAAATATCAAAATAAGTTATTATTAAACATTAATGAAGAATATTATAATGATAATCAACAATATCTTGTGCACACATCAATTTTGAAAATATGACTCCTTGTGCAACTAAAAATGTTTGTGTGAATGTGTGCGTGTGTGTAATTTTTATATATGACTTAAATACGAGAATGTATTAAAATATTATCTAGATAGAATCTAAAATTACCAAAGTATGTTTTAAGTCAGATATACAATATACATAAGACTTTTTGAATAAATTGCTATAATAATGCAATTTACCAAATAAATGTTATTATATATACTCAATATGAAAGTAAACAGAAAAAAACCAAATACAAATTTAGAAATTTAACAAAAAATTTACACGCACTTAGGTATTATTCAAACAGGTCACAGTAATATAAACATTAAGGCGACTCATTCAAAAAAGTTACTTTGTTACCTCCCTCAAAATTTACTTTGATATGTTTTATGATGTTCCCCAAAATATTTCGTTTCTACTGCTGACCTTTCGTGAACTGGACCATTTGAACTTTTTTGCATTTTCTACCAAAGCAACATATAGAAAATGTGGTATCACTTAAGAGGTATTTGGAAGGTGCGTCCATTGGTATATAAAACATATCCAAGAGTGACTTCAATATTTTTTTATTCCATTAAACATCCTATCCATCCATAGGTTTTTTCACAACATTGTTTGTTATTTTTATTGAAAATATTTTGGGGAACATCATAAAACATTTCATGGTAAATTTTGAGGGGGGTAACAAAATCACTTTTTTTTTCTTTCCATAGAGAGTGAGTTGCCTTAATAAACATATATTTTTATATGTAGGTATATATGTCGTTGGGTATTTAAAGTAAATCTAATAATCTTTACGCAAAGGCATCAATGTGTGTTAAAGTGCTGATAAAACATGCAGGCCCATCTATTTTATAAAATAACAACCAACAACAATAATAACAAAACAGGAGCTATATACATCTAACAAACTCAAATCCAATTCATATAAAACATACATATTTGTTATGCCCATATTTACTAACAAATAATCACCAACCAACATTCGTACATACATATTTATTCATATACACATAGATATGGTGATAGACACCGTTACACTAGCATTACACATACATAACAATTTTGTAAACTCATTCACTTCGAAATATAAACACATCTATATATATCTTCTTTATTCGTAAATTTGCACCCATACTTGCATATTGGTCATATGTTTGTTTTAAAGGTTTAAGTGTACATAACGTGTTGTATGGGCTACGTGATAAAATTGATAATTATATTGAAAAATATTAAAATAAATTTTTAAAAAACTCCTTTAAAAGTTATTTAAAAATTTAAATCTTTTGATATTTTTAAAGAGAAGTCTATATACAGCCCATTTTAGATTTCTTTAAATTGAATTAAAATTTTCTTTAAATTGAAATAAAAAAGGGCATAAGATATAAAACATAACTTTTTACATAAATTTGAGGCTTTGTTTAAGAAACTACAGGTAATTTTAGTTTTATTATCTTGTATGAAAAATATAAATTTGTTAGCGATAAATGTTAGTGTATACAGAATAATATCCTTTCTGATTTTATATTTCATTTTCTTGTGATGAAATTTCAAATTTGGATGATTAACTATAGTGATATCAAATCAATATTCTTTACACCCTACACAACTATAGGTGGGGAGGGTATTATGCGTTCGTGCTGATGTTTGTAATACCCACAAATATTGGTCTCAGACCAATAAACCAATCGGCTTAGAATCACTTTCTGAGTCAATTTAACAATGTCTGTCTGTCCGTCTGTCCGTCCATGCAAACCTTGTAATCAAACTACAGGTCGCAATTTTGAACATAAATAAATTAAATTTGGCATATAGGTTTCTTATAGTCCAAGAACGAAGCCTATTGAACTTGGTTATGATCGGTTATTACTTCATAGCCCATATACAAATGTCCTCCCGGAAAAGAGATTTTCTAACATTTTTGCCACATAACTTTTTTCCGAAACAATTCTTAACATTTTTTTTTTATCTAATTATCTCTGAAAAATATGTCAGCTATTATTTTTAATGTCAACCATGTTGATTTGTTGTGAGTTTGATCAAAATGAGTGACGAAAAAGATGTATGAGTGATTCCATATCAAAACCGACAAAAAACAGATATTTTCGGATTTGATATCTCTGATTTCAATGAAATTCGCTACAGATATTAAGTATTGCAAATGTTGCTCAAGTCACAATTTTTCTGAGTAAAGAATCCTTCTGGTCCAAAAATATGACGTTTCAAAAATCAAAAAATCACACTTTATTGCTCATAACTTCTAAAATATACATTGTACAATTCTTATTTTTATTTCATTAAATAGAACAACACGTTGACTTTAAGACGACAAGTGAAACATTTATATACTTTGAAAGTTCAAAGGTCAAATTCGATAATATAAAGATTAAAGCTTAATATCTCAAAAAACGGTATTTTAAAATTCTTAAATAATGGATATAGCGATAATAAAGCCCTCCTCTATATTTGTGCCAAATTTCAAGTTGGGGCCTCTATTGGTTTAGGAGTTATGAAGCAAAACACAGAAAAAAGCTAATTTTTTAATGTAAAATTTAAAATATTTACAAAAATTATTTTGAAATTATTTTTTTCTAAGAGCACATATTTAAAAAAAATAAATAAAATTTTATATATAAAATTTGGTTTTAGTTTATATTTTGTTACATAACTTCTGAACTAAATGATTGTCCAACATGAAATTTTGCACAAGTATAAAGTGGAGTTGTATTAATATTATATAATTTTTTTAGAATTTTCAAAACATTGTTTTTGGAGATATAATGGTTTATTTTTTGTAAGCCTTAATTTGACCTTTGAACTTTTGATCTAAAGTAACTCACTATATATCATTTTTAAGATCTTGTCCCTGTTTTTAAAATTACACGAAAATTAAAAATTTATTTTCTATAGATTAGGAGTTATTAATAATTTGATTTTATTTTTGTCCATAACTCCTAAACTAAATAAGGCTCCAACTTGAAATTTTATATCCATGTAGAGAAAGGTTATGTCAACAATATATAATTTTTTTAAGAAATTTAAAAATACCGTTTTTTGAGATTAATAGTTTGAATTTTTTTATCTTCAACTTTGACCTTTGAACTTTTGATGTAAAAAACTTTGTATATATAGTTATGAATATGTCTTGAATATGCTGCAACAACTAGAGATCTACCATGCATATTTCAGAAGTTATTAAAATTTAAATAAGTGCTCATTTGTTAAGTTTTTAACATTTTTTCGCTTTTTAAACCGTCATATTTCCGGACCGAAAAGAAACATTGGTCTGAAATTTAATGTTTTCGGAAAATCTTCCAATGGTCAATGCTTGTAGTGAATATCATTGAAATCGGAGATGGAATCACTCGTATCTGCTATAAATTTTTTAAAAATTTCAAAAAAATCTAAATTTGTCCTACAAATAATTGGCCAAAGTGTTAATGTCTGCTGTCAAACTATTTCCAATGTTATTAAACAGTATCAGGAGAATACGACCTTTTATAGGAAATATAGTTCGGGAAGAAAAAAGGTCCACATGATATTGGGGAGGCCAAGAAAATTGAAAACATATTGAAAAGAACTCCAAGCACACCTTGTAGAAACGCATCCCGATTAGCTCAGTGATCTGAGTATTTGGTGCAAAAAGTTAAAGCTAATGTGGAGTTAAGAACAGTGTTGCCAGTTTAGCCTTTTTAAGGCCAAATCTAGCCTTTTTATTTTGCTTTTAGCTTCAAAATGTTTGTTTTAGCTTCTAGCTTTTTTTCTAGCCTTTTTTGATTCTTAACATAGCTTTAAAAAGGCTAAAAATTTTAAAATTTTATTTAAAAAAAATCACAAATTTAAGCATTTTTGTGTATTAATTCGCATTAAAAATATACATTTTTCATATTTAGCGAAAATTTTCGCCTGCGGCGCTTCATTCTAGGAGAAAATTATAATTATTTTTTAGAAACTTTATTATCCATAGGAACTATTTATGTTAAATTTATAAATTCACTAATATATCTTCAAGAAATACCAAAAACTAATGAAAACTAACAAATAAATGTGCTTTTTAATAAGACAATATATTAGCTTTTTTTCTGGCTTTATTTTTTTGGTCATTTAGCCTTTTCTGTCCTTTTTTAAAGTCCAATTTAGCTTTTTTTTTTCTCAAGTCCTGGCAACACTGGTTAGGAACATATAAAGTCCAAAAAGTTCCAGACTGGAATGCTGCAAAAAATTTAGAAGCCAAGAATAGGGCACGGAAATTAAAATCAATTTTAATACAAAAATACTCATGTTGTACAAAGAACGATGTACTGGCAGATTTTTCGCAGCTTCCGAGTCAAAATTTTTATATTGCTGATGCTCAAGGAAATGTTGAAAATAAGTTTAAGACCGAAAAGCTGACGAAATTTCCCAAAGAATTCGTGGTGAGGCAAGATTTATGCAGTTGAGGCAAAAGTAGCAAGTCATTTGTTACAGTGTACTCTATAAATACCTAAAAATATATCAAAGAATGTTTGCAAAAAAATATTTTTCCTTTCATAAAAGAGCACAATGTGTCCACATATTTTTGGCCCGATTTGGCATAGTGTCACTACGTAAGCAAGTTCTGGAGTTTTACCAAAGCTCCAGTACCAAGAAAGGTCAGTCTTCTAAATTGTCCGGAGCTAAGACCAGTGAATGGATATTGGACTTTTGTGAATAGAGAATCGAAGAGAACAAAAGAGTTGTCCCAAAATATCAAAGATTTTGAAATGAGATGGGCAGACTGTTCCAAAAACGTGACTGAAACAACTATCAAAGGGTTATCAAAAAAGATCTACGAGTTCATAAGTAGTGGACAGAAGTTTAAAAGTTATACTTTTCTATGATCTGTAGCATAGCTGTTCATTGTGAATATTTTCAATCAAAATATTTGTTAAAAATAAATTATTTTAATATTTTATTTATATTTTTAGAAATAAATTTCTTTAAAACTATTTTATACTCTTTGTAATATGATTTTCAGTTACTTGAAATTAATTTGAATAAAAATTATTTAAATATTATTCCATTTGTTAACAAGTTAGATAAAATAAAATTCCCACAAAGGTATTCGAATATGAATTTATAAAATATAAATCAAATTCCTAAGTCTTTAACTAATTTTAAAATATATTTTATTTCTTTAGTTTGAATACAATTGTTCTTTATTTTATTTTCCATTTTAAAAATAAAATAATATCTGTTTTAAAACATTTAATTTTTTTTATTCATAGAAAACTTTTGAATATTTTTATTCAACATGAATTTGTTGGAATAGTTTTAAATTTACTTTGAAAAAGAAAAATAAGTAAAATATTTTTTTATACTTGAATATTAGAAAAAAATTTATAATTTTTTGTTATTCAAGCCTTTTGAGGCTGAATATTTTTATTTTTTGGAGTTTTTGTTGAATAAAATAATAAAAATATTTATTTTAAATGTTTCTATTTGAATATAAAGTTTTTGAATAAAAATCAGAAAGATTTGTTGAACTTTTTTTATTTAAATAAAATACATATGAATATTATTAAACTTTAAAATAATCAAATAAAAAACTTTTGATTATCTTCTTATAAAAATATACTTGTTATACCCTACACCACCAAAGGTGGTTGTTATACCCTACACCACCAAAGGTGGTTGGGGTATTATGTGTTTGTGCAGAAGTTGTAACGCAGAGAAAAAATCATCGGACCCCCACCTTAAAGTATACCGTTCGACTTAGAATCACATTCTGAGTCGATTTAACGATGTCCGTCCGTCCGTCCGTCTGGTCGGCTGGCTGGCTGTCAATGTAAAGCTTGTGCGCAAAGTACAGGTCGCAATTTTGAAGATAATTTGATGAAATTTGGTACATATGCTTTTTTCAACACAAGGACGAAGCCTACTGAATTTGGTTATGATCAGCCCATTATTTCACCTTGCCCCCATACAAATGTCCTCCCGGAATAGAGTTTTAACACTCATAGATGCCTTAAAAATAGGAATATTTTAATGAAATTTAGTACAAATAAGTTTTATATCAGCAAAAATCCGTCTGCCAAGTTTCATGAAGATCGGTCCATAACTAACCATAGCTCCCATATAAACACCTATCCCGAAAATCACTAACGTGTATAAATCCCATACAAATGTTAGTATTATGTTAATATTTAACACAAGTAAGTTGTATATAAGTAAAAACAAAATTATGTGGATCGAAATAGTGTAGGGTATTATATAGTCGGGCTTGACCGACTATATCTTCTTCTCTCGTTTTTCTTTTGATTAAATAAAATATTTTAATTTTTAATTTATTTTGTTCAATCAGATACAAATTTAAAATAAATTCAATCGTTTTAGTATAAATAAAAATCCTTAATATTTTTATTCAAAAGATAATATATTGATTAACAAACATTTTTAATTAGAAACAAGAAATAGAAATGAAATAAAAAGTATTTTTATTTTTTATTTCATTCATAAGTTACAGCTATGATCTGTAGTATATTATCAATTATAAAAAAAAATAATCAAAACTCTAAGATTAACCGTTTCAAATTATTGAATTTTATATATGTTAAGATTTTTTCGATCGCACTCCTTAAATCCTTTAATTATAAATCCTAAACTTTCATGAAGATCGGTAAATAATTTACTACTACTTCTTACTTTTGAATGAAGGGATAACCCGATTATACTTTAGTGGAAGAAAAACCCAAGGGTACTTAAAAATCCTTTTATATCTTTCTTTTGGTATTTTTAGTAACACTCAGTCAAAATAAAGAAAAACGGTTTTATAATAATTAGCAAATAATCATTAAAATTTAAAAACATCAAAATTTTATCATAAAAAAATACTTAAAAATTGTAAACAAATCATATAGGAACAATTTCAATGAGTAAAATTTACAGGTACTTTTCAAAGATCAATAAATGAAGGGGAAACCCAATTTGAAATTTGAATGCACGAAAAACAAATAAAAACGTTATGCCTTCGAATGATGAGAATGTCAAATTTTACTTAAGTGGGAAAAACTCAAAGGTTCTTAAAAAATCCTTATATTTTTAGCTTCACTCAGTCAATATTAGGCAAAAACATAGGCAAAAACATAAATTATATAATTCTTTACAGGAAAATATTATTGTCAAACACCACATGTTTTTCTTTCTATCGTAAAAACACTTGAAAACATTAAAGTGTCAAATATTGCATACAAAATGTATGACATACCCAGGTATGTTGGTTGTAAGGATACGTATAAATTTTTGGTTGTAAACATAAAGGTTAAGCAGTATACAGAATCAGCTGTTCTTTTTCCTGGTTTGATATTACATTTACTTACATTATTACATTTACTTTGTAAGATCACACAAAAATTTGCCCAAAATTATGGCATATTTTTGACATAAGTTTTCTTGTTTGATACATAAAATTATTTAGTGTTCACATTAGGCAAATCAAAAATCGTCAAACATTAGACTAATGTGAACTTAAATTTACTTTATAAAAAAAAAAGTTTCCAAAAATTTCAATAACTTAACAATTCTTCCTACTTTATAAAATAAAAGTAACTGGCAATCTAATGCAACCAATAAATTGTGGTATTTTTAACCTTTAAGTATAAACATGAGCAAGTTAAACAAGTGACACTATACCCAGATAACCAGTTAAAGTGTAATAAGTATGAAAATGAATGGAAAGGGAGACTTACGACATGGGAAAAGAATGGTCGTAAATTGTGAATGGAGAACAAAAAAAAAAAAAAAAAAATTAAAGTGGTTACTTAACAATAAAGCACATACATAAAGGCACTTATACAAACATACACACTGACATATATTAGCCATAGCAAAAGCTATTGACAACCATGTGTACTTTAAAAAAAAAGCAACAGAAACCATTGTGTTGTAGATAAGCGTGTGCAACATTATTTGACCCACTTAACAAATTAAGTGTAAAAACCTCTTAAATAGACACAAACATACACACTTACACATATGTGTAGAAAAAAAACTAACAAACATAAAGTGCGGTAAATAAAAAGGAGGGACCGACTGGGTTGTTCCGTTTCTTAAGTGTGGGATAGTGGAAATTTTCAGATAAAGTATGGAACTAAATTAAATGCATTCAACTGAGATGAACAACCCACTTGAACAAAGAAAAACGATGCAAGGAAATTGGTATACTTTTCTTTGGCTTTTTCTTTTTTTTGTCAAGTAGTTTAAGTTTGTAGAAGCTAAAGTGAGTTGAGTAAAATGAAGGAAATATTAAGGAAACTATATCTTAAAGTAGTTTTTAAAAGACTTTATAATTAAATATAATTTATAGAAAAATAAAATGCCGAACTTAAACTATGAAAAAACTATAATGACAAACAAATACATTCAGCCATAACAATTATTTAGATGCATGTACATATGTAGTTCTTATTTAGAGTCTAAACTTATAAACCATATTCTTTCAATTGAAATATGTTTTAGGAAGTAAATAGTTTCATATAATCTTTAGCTCCCTGGTGTTCTCTACTCTGTTTTAAAGTATAATATTTTTTAAAGAACTTAAAAATATTTTTAAACATATGCTTTTTTAATATCATCCAGACTGTTGACGCCATTTCTTCAACTCTTGTCATGATGACATTGTTTTCATCTTTTCTTATCTTTTTGCTTTTATTTATTGTTATTTTTTAAATAAAACTTTACCATCATGGGAGATTTTTTTGGTTGTCTTTTGGCTGTGGCACCATCAATGAAATGAAAAACGCTAACATATGAGCATGTTTGTATAAGTAAATGCACAAAAAGAGTACAATAGGTAAAATAACATCATAATCGTATTAAAGCACCCAAGTGTCTACAAAAATTATATTATTTTTTTCTTGAATTTTATTATTTTATTTTTTATTTTAAGACCCCACAAATTTTGTGCTATAGTAGTAAAAGAAATTGGCATTAGAATGTGTAGTGAAGCAGAGAAAAGATTTTTTTGTTCTTTTTACATGAAATCTAATACCAGAAAATGAGATAGAAAATCTATCATGCAAAACATTGTTATACAAAACAGTATTTTTATTTGTTTTACGAATTCATTTCATAAAAATACCAATGTTAATCGGTTTTGTATTTATGATTTTAATAATGCTTGAGATATATCCTAAAATAAATGATGATAAGGTAAATAAGGAGATTATTTTGGGTTTTTTAAATACCTATGTAAAAATTTTGGAAGTTTTTTTTATTGCTGCATTTAGATCCCCTACTAATTATACATATGACCAGCAAAGCATTTGTCGATATTTCTACTAGTTTAGGATTTCCAAATTACCTATGTAAACCCAACAAACCAAGAAACGATACAGTATCATTTATGATATCATAATTTTAAAATTATATGATAAAATATCGAAATTATATTTTCCTTAGAAAAAAACTTCAAACATTTTCAGGAAAATTAAATTAAATTGAAAATTTTTGTATCAAAAAAATATTTTATGTTATGTTTTATATGCGAATTGAATTTTTACAGCTAAAATTAGTGTAATTGCAAAAAATTAACGCGTATAAGATGAAGAAACCAATATCAGCCCGGATTTAAAGGGGGACTTGTATTCGGATTGCAAAAGTTTCGTATTACATGCAAAATGATTTGGAGCTGTATGAACATTGGTTTATTATGGCTATTTGATTAATTTTTGAAAACATATTTATAATATTATATATTGATCCAATCTTAGCATATATTTGTGTATATATTTTGCAATATATTGCTAAACTATCGCGCTGCTTAAATTTAATGATATCATTACTAATATCGTTATTTTCAAAAATTATGATATCATTTTCGAGTGTACCTTTTAGAAAGCAACCTATATCATTTTAGAATTATAAATGATATCATTCTCGGGTTTCTATATCACCGAAATGATATCGTAATGATATCATTACGATATCATTTGGTTTGTTGGGAAACCATATATAAAATGTTCCAACAAAATTACCTATGTACATAATTTTTCATACAAGTTAATATTATTAATATTCTTAGAGAAAATGGTAATATTAAAATTTAAACATAAAATATTTAACATTGTATACTTATGATATGCCGCCTGAAAGTGTACATCCCAAGACTAGGTACACCAAAATTAACTGATACAGACTTACGTCAACTAAAACCTTGATGATGTCTGTCCGTCTATCTGTCTTTCAGTTTCAGATTATTATAAAGTTTATTATTTTTTTTTAATAATCAGAATAGGAAAAAGCTCGGGAGACCGTACTGTCAATGTCATCTGAACGATACCTATTATATGTTGGATTTCTTTTAATCAAAAATTAAAAGTTGTGTATAGTGTTGATTGAAAATAATATTTTTGGAGGTACTTTAAAATTGGTACAGCTCACGAAAGTGAAATAATTGATTCCTAATATTTTGGGAATTAGTTTAAGACATATAAATCTTTAATTTTCGGAAGGTACACTTGCAACATTTTTTGTCTTCGCACAAATCGAGGCACTTTATTGAGTTCAGGAATTTTTAGTAAATCGTTAATTTTATCTTTTTTAAAATCTTTTTTGTGAAAATCATAAAATGCGGGTTCGTTAATTTTTCTTTAGCTATCGTTTGATACATATAACATTAATATTGGTGAATTTTCTTTTTTAATTTTTTTGAAGATTTTTCTGGGTTTTTGTGTTAATATAATAAGGTGCTCGGCAAAACTATAAGGTCACTTTTCATTTCACCGTGTATTAAAAAGTACAAGGGGCATTTGGTCGTACTGCTAGCTAAAATACTTATTACTAAAAGGCGTTCCTATATACACCGTTTGAAATCATTTATTTGACAATTGATCTTTTTATAAAAAGAAATGTTGAAAATGTGAATTTTCCAATGCGTCAAAATGATAAGGTCAGTTAGGATACTGACTGATACGCTATATCTTGTTGATTTGACCGAAATAGTCAAAGCAGTAGATAGTTTCAAAGTTTGGAAAACAAGTGCGAACATTTTTCAAAAAGTCAGTTTTTCGCGAGGCACATTTACTATTTCATATTAAATGGCATGGATTACTGCGTGAACTTAGTTTTTTGTTATTTTACATAACAAAATCGGAGAAGCATTAAAAATAAAAATTTTTGAAAGATAAACATTTTATGGACCAAAAAATATTTACTTGTGTTAAAAAAATATCACATTTCTTTGTAATAAACTTTAACAAAATATATTTTCATTCAGTATATGGTGAAATAACATAGATTCGATCCAAATTTTTTCACAAAATTTTAAAAAATCGCGAATTATAAAGAAAATTTTTAAAATTTTAGTAGGATACTAGGGTATCCAATCGATTAACCGTCATTCGGTTATCCGATTAACTGTTCGAATCATTTAAAACTGTCTATTTTCGAATAAAGAATAAACCGAATAATTTGTATCGAATAACCGGTTAACCAAAATGTAGTTTTCTTGAGTTATAAATTAAAAAAATTTTTATTTTTATGATAAATTTATGTAAACTACATCTTTTTAAGAGGTCTGTTATATTACGGAGAAAATAAATAAAAATAACTTTTAATGAGATAATTTTTCTTCTGCTTTAGAAGTAATACAACAGGATCAAATATATATAGAAAGATTTAAATAAATTAACAAAAAAAAAAAAAAAAAAAAACTGAAACAAATGAAAATAATGTTACGCATAATTTTCTTTATTAAAATTATAATAAAAATTAACTAATTTCCTTAAGCCGTTAAAAAAGATTTTGATGTTCATTGCAATTTTGCACAAAATCGTGAACATGACATGACATAACACAGGTATCAAAAAATTCAATTCATTGAAAATTATACGAATTTGTAATATTTCTGGATCACAAGTTCAGTACAGCGTTGCCATAACGGCATTTAAGGTGCAATTCTAGCACTTATTTTTCGGCTACCTCACTTTTTTGTGAAAAAAAAGTGCTAGATGCTGTTTGGCACTTTTTTTATGCTTTTTTCTAAATAAAATGAATTTTTTAGCACTAAAAGTGCATTTCTAGCATTTATAATTAGTTTTTGCACTTTATTTTTATTTATGGAAAAATAAAGCATAAAATTGCTAAAAATACCTTTGTATGGCTTATCGTGCAAATCTTTTTTTTTGTCAACTCCAGAACTAATAGTCATAGGAAAATATCGATTATAAGTACAGTGTATGAAATCCGTGTACATTTTAATGCCTATAACTTTAAAGTTTGTTGTAAAAGTGTAATTTCCTTAAGTTGGAACTGGACAATGTTTGTTCAAACATATAATTCAAAATTTTTATCGAAACTTTTATTTAATTTACTGTGGCTCAAAAAAATAATGTGATTACGTTCATAAGTATAGACAAATGAAGATAGAAAGTTATTCTTAATTGATTTGTTCCTTTAATTGATTTGTTCCTTTAGAGGTAATAATAGGACCATTACGATGTGCGTAACGCATACAAATTTTTCAAACAAATTTAAAATAGTGAATATATGCATAAATAACCAAAATGTTTATTATAATTACATTATTAAAAATTTAGCACTTTTTTTCTAACGAATTGCACCTTTTTAACAGTCATTTAGCACTTTTTTCTGAAAAAGTTCTGGCAACACTGGTTCAGTATCTTACTGACATTTTTTGTTGGGATGGAATGTTTTATAAAAAGCGACAAGAAAATGTAATAAATAAAGCAGAATTAGGAAAATATTTTATAGTATTAGCTAAAAAATTAAAATTGTTCATACAAATAGGAGAAAATAATTACGAAATGATCTTGAATTTCTTATATTATGTTTCTAAGTAGCTGTTTTAATAGATTAAATGCTATAATTTGTGTAATTTATATGCTTTACATGTATAACTAAGGTTATTCGGTTAATCGAATGATTTGTCAATAATAGGTTATTAACCGATCAACTTTTAACCTCGAATAATTATTTGTCGAATAAACCGATTAATATGAACACCTAAAATATACTGAACTAATACCATCAAACATTGAAAATATAATAACTTTTATTTGAATAACTCAGTAGGTTTTGGTATTTTGTGTAATTTTGACCAGAATCGTACATAAACTTCTAGTTTGTAAACATTTTTATATGTTCGACTTTAAACCGACATAACTTTCGCGCCTCTCACATGAAATGATTAACGCGAACTGATTCTACATGCATTCGAGTCACTTTATATCTACACTATAGAGCAAATATTAGACTGCAATTCGTGGTGAATATTATGACGTAATATCATATTTTCAATATTTTCTTCTCAGAATGTGAACATATTTTAATGAAAAGTTGAGGATATTTTTTAAGACATAATTCCACTAATTATTCCAATCGGACCGACATCTAGGTGTGAGATACCTCCCTTATTCGCTATAACTATAACAATTACTTTACTTTAAATGTTTTAAAGCGTAGCAATACAAGTCGAACATTTATTTTGAAACCTTAAACAAATTATTATTTTCTAACCTAATTTAGTTTACGATTGTTCATTTACTACTAAAACGCGTTTCCAGTTTACCATGACCCAAGATTAATATATTTCAAGATATTGAGAAGGGTCATAAGTTTTCACCTAATAGATAGTGAAATAGTCAAATATTTTAATATTTCTTATGTTATTTGCAAACAGTTTAAATACTAGCTCTACTATTAATGAATTTGGTATGTTTTAATGGAATCTCATATTCCCCCATCTTAGTTATTTTCAAAAAACTGATGATTTTGCCTAATTAAAAATATTTTTTACGTCTTTTTGAACATAATCATCAAGGTTTTAAATAGTTTTAAGTCCTTGCGATTTTTTTTAACGATAATCTTTGCAAAATTCGATATTTTCTAATTTTTTTATTTCCACTACTACAGGATTTCATCAAGGTTATTACATATTAAATAACTTTTGCAGAACTCTAACAAGTTTGAATTTGCACTAGACATTCTTCATTGAATATTATATTTTTAAAATTTTTTACTTTTGCAGATTTAAACTATAGAATAAATCACGATTATATATCTAATCAGAAAATGTTGCAAAATTGAACACTTTTATATTTTAAAGTTTTCTTTATTTTTTATATTACACAAACAAATATATTAATATTTATTGTACATATATTTCAAATTGGACCTTGAGGATTATATTCTACTAATTATATTTTAATTCCCATGGGTCGTTAAAAAGATACCGCCGAAAAAAGTAAATAACACCAAAAAAAGTGTTCACTATTGCTCTATAGTGTATACAAAAGGATTTTAATGTGCCATCAAAAAAAATTAATATTTTTTTGAAGGGATAAAATCGAAAATCGGGATCGTTTAAACTTAAAATGTCTTCGTACATTTCGCGGCGTATGATTAGTTTTATGTTTTATTCACATTACTCATACGAACAGTTTTATGAATTTTTTAATACTGTTTTTATACCCTTCACTATCATAAGTGGCTAATATTTGAAATTATGTTTGTAAAGCAAACAAAAAATTTCTGTTTTCCAGCATGAAATATACTGTTTACTCCGAAAATTTTTTTGAGACGATTCACAGTGTACCATTCAAAAAATTAAATGGGAATAAATCTCTTTATTCCCCATTCTCCATGTTTTTATAAATTAATCGAAAAATTCTTGATTTTTACAACTTTAAAAAGTTCCAGGGGTTATGTGTGACAAGATGGAGTTTAAGGAACAATAATTTTGCAGAAATGTTTGGGATGTAAATTTTTTTGCGATTTTATTGACCTGTGTTATGAGCAAATCTATTTTTTTTTAATTTGAGAAATTTTAAAAACTTAATATAACTTGGTGGAATAATTTCTTAAAAAAGTTTTATATTCAAAGCAATTTTTAATATTTTTATTAAAATTACATTTATATAAGGAGTGCGTTAGAAAAAGATCTTTACATATATAAAATTCAGTAATTTTGAAACGGTTGATCTAAGAGTTTTCATTTTTTTTATCTAATTGATATTACATTACAGATCACAGAAAAGTATAACTTTTATACTTCTGCCTACTACTAATGAACTCGTGCACCATTTTTGGCAACCCTTCCGTTAGAGATTTAATAGTTCTTTCAATCACGTTTTTGGAAGATGTGCTCACTCATCTTTTTTTAAAATCTTCGGTTTTTTGGGACACTTTTTTTGGTCTTCAATTCACTTTTCACAAGAGCTCAATATAACTACACTCTTAGCTCCGGACATTTTGGAAAATTCATCACTCTTGGCACAAAAACTATGTTATTGTTTTGGTACCACTCCAGAGCTTTCTTTCCTCTTTTCAACTGACTTCGTTATTCAGTCCCAGAAATGTTATTATTTTATACTTCTTGTTCACTGCTTTTGAAGCTCTTCTCTTAAAATTATGTTCATACAATTTTTTTTAATAATAATTTTGTTTTTGCCCTATTATATAATAAAAATGCTTTAAAATTTGTAATATTTAAATTTTGTTAGTAATTATTACCATTTTGTCCCGCTATAAATTTGTTTTAACTTTTTTAGAAGTAATATTAAGAAGTTCCACTTTTGAAGTTTTGAAAATGTTCTTTTTTTTTAAACAACTTCGTCTTTTTTTTGCTGGTATATAATGTGACGCCGGCAAGCATTCAAAGTCAAAAAATATAAAAAAAAAGTGTTTGAAACTATTTAGTTAAAAAGTTTTTTTCTTTCTTTCTTTTGATTGCTGTAATCGCGGATTTTAGCATAAATGCCCAACTCTTTTAAAGTAGGCTATATAAACTTGTAGAAAAATACCAGCATGGATTTAATAAGCGTGGCATTAACCAGTGTCAAATTGTGTTTTGCAAAAGTCGTGAAACCAAATTTTAAAAAATTTTAAAATATTGCAGTTCTTTTACTATGGATTTTACGAAAATTCAAAATAAAGCCTAATAGCTCTTGAAATTATGCTGCAGTTGGTATATATCTCGCTAATATATCCTAAACAGATTTGCTGTAAAAGGTACCCAAACTTGGAGAGAAAAAAAGTGAATGGCTGCCATTTTCGCGAGGCACACTCGCAATATTATTTTAGTGAAGCTAGCGTATCGCCTTATCAAAAAAGGTTTCAAATTACATTTTAAAATCATTGTGGCAATTTAATATATTAATTTGCTGAAAGTGTATAGTAATTAAAAAAAGAAAATCAGAATTTTTGCATATTTTGTTGCAGCGGATTTGGACGTTATTAGTCAATTTTAATCTGAAATAAGTTCTTGAGATAAGTTTTACTTACGCAAAAAATATTATTTCACTGAAAGTATTTAACATCGTTTTTCATGAGCTAAAAATGCGATGATTTTAATTTAACATTAATCGTCGAGGGACACCCAAGGCGATAATTAAAATTGGCGATTGATATAAAAATCAATGGCTTTAAAAAAAGTACAATTTTGCATTTAGTACAACTTTAGAGATTTAATGGTTTCGTGATGAGTTTTTTGGTCATAAAATTTTCTAAGCAATAGGTAGAGGAAATTAGTTACACACATTTTATAAACATGGGGCTACAAGAATGTAATACTAGTCAAGCCTCTAACTTATCACAAATTTTTGCTAACTCTGTTGTTTAAATTCTTATTTTTATTTTTTCATACTTTTGATGGCTACGCATTTTCTGTCAGTGCGATTTTAAAAATTTTACCATTTTGGGATCTATGGTCTTTTGTTTATTATATCAAATACAATTTTTCCCTCTACACCCACTCCTTACCCCTCAGTTATCAATGGTTTTATGAGGGTAAATAGAGAATTTCTTTATTTTTACAACTTTAAAGACTTCTAGGGCTATGTATAACAAGTTAGAGACTTGACTAGTACTACATTTTTATAGCCCCATGTCTTACCTATAAAACATATGGGACTAATTTCCTCTACCTATTACATTGAATATTTTATAATCTAAAAACTGCTCAAGGAAGCAAATTTTCTTTGATCCTCAATGAATTAAAAATGTGACGTGATGGAAAATTGTTATTTGATTTTCTACACTATATCAAGACTAAGGAATAAAGGTTCTAGCCATGTCCGTCCGTCTGTCTGTCTGTTGAAAGCAGGATAGAGCTCGAACGGGACAATCTAAGGGGACGAAATTTGGCTCAAATATTTATCTTATATAAGGTTTGTTTGGTACTGAAAATAAACAAAAAAGTTATGGACTAAACACTAGAAGCACAGGGTGTCCGTTGTAGCTTCATTTCATACTTTTCTGCTGATATTTCTTAAACAAAAGCATGTACGACAACGAAATTTTGTACATATAGTTCGTTTGTACAAATAGTTCAAGGACCAATGTAAAATCGGAAACAAAAAAATAACAGGCTTTTTATACCCTACACCACCATAGGTGGTTGGGGTATTATGCGTTTGTGCTGATTTCTGTAACGCACAGAAAAAATTATAGGACTCCCACCTTAAGTTATACCGTTCGACTCAGAATCACTTTCTGAGTCGATTTAACGATATCCATCCGTTTGGCTGGCTGGCTGTCTGTCCATGTAAACCTTGTGAACAAAGTACAGGTCGCAATTTTGAAGATATCTTAATGAAATTTGGCACGTACAGTTATTTTAACACGAGGGCGAAGTTTGTTGAAATTGGTTATGATCGGTCCATTATTTTACCTAGCCCCCATACAAATTCCCTCCCGTAATAAGGAGTGAGATCGAAAAAATCTTAACACACATTTTGCCTCATAACTTTTTTCGGAATCAATATTTAAAATTTTTTTTGATCTAGTTATCATGGCAAAATACTTCAGTTATTATTTTTAATAACAACCATGTTAATTTGCATCAAAATAGGTGACGAAAAAGATTTGCGTCCTAGTTATTAAAAAATTTGCTCGAAGCAATGTTGGAGATAAGTTTAAGACCCAAAAGCAGCAAAAATTTCTTACAAAATTCATGGTATGACAAGCTTTTTGCAGTTGCGGCAAAACAGGAAAGTCATTTGATACATTCGGATCTATAAATACCAAAATATGCATAAAGGAATATTTGCAAAAAAAGACTTCTTCTTTTTTAAGAAAGCACAAGTGTCCACATATTTTTGGACCCATTTGGTATCATGTCACTACGCTAAGAAAGCTCTGAAGTGGTACCAAATTAATAACATAGTTTTAGTACCAAGAGAGGTCAATTTTCAAAATTGTCCATAGCTTAGACCAGTGGAGAGATATTGAGCTCTTGTGAATAGTGAATTCAAAAGAACAAAAAACGTGTCCCAAAATACCAAAGATTTTAACAGAAGATGTGCACACTGTTCCAAAAAAGTGACTGAAGCAACTATCAAATCTCCAAATAAAGGGTTTTCCAAAATGGTCCACAATTTTATAATTAGTGGTTAGAACCATAAAAATTATATATTTCTGTAATCTGTGCTAAATTATAAAATGATAAAAAAATAATGAAAACTCTAAGATCAACCGTTTCCAAGTTATTGAATATTATATATGTTAAGAATTTTTCGATCTCACTCCTTTAGTGGTCATAAATGCCTTACACATACATAGCAGTATTTTAATTCGGTACAAAGAAGATTTGTACAAGTGTTAATCTTAGTGCCAAATTTCATTAAGATCGGCTAATAATTTACTATAGCTCCCATATAAACCCCTCCTCTGGAAGTAAGATTAACGTGTATAAATCCCATACGAATGCTAGTATCAATTCGACACAAATAAGTTTTATATAAGTAGAAACAACATTGCCAAATTTTATGGGAATCGGTCCATAATTTACCATAGTTTTTATATAAACCCACTTCCGGGAATCGCCCTAAAGTGCATAAAATCATATAGATGTTAGTATCAATGCATTGTTATGTATTTGTATATTTTATTTTACATTTATTAAATGTGTTAGTCTACAATTAGCCACAGGCCTAATTTTTGGTTCATACACAATGGTGTAGAGTATCATATGGTCGGTCTTTACCGACTATAGTTTCTTTCTTGTTTGTGTTATGTTTAGTATAATTTCGAATTTATTTAAATTGTTTTGTAATGTCCTCAAGGAGCCCATATTATATCATTTTCCGAGTGAAAATTAAAATTGTCATTTTGTAAAAGCGTGTAAGTAGTATTATTTTTGTATAGAAAACATGTTTTCTCTTTGGTTAAGAAATGCTTTCATAAGCTATTAGAAATAATCATAATTGTTTTTATATATTTTTTTTAGACATCAATAATTTTATTTCAATCATACTTTCTTGTATCTAAAATACCAAGCATATGTGGTTGAGTTGACCACAAATGTGTTCTGAATGTCATTTCTATAAATTTCCTTAATGCATTAAGCAAAAGCACATGCATATGCATGTTCACATCTACTACTTTATTAGTTACCTGTTGTCAGTAGCTAAGGCCATTTAAACTTATCTTCAGTTATTGTCTTTTGTTTTTTGTTGCAGTGTTCATGTCTTTAACTTTATAGTTTTTTATAATCTTTTTTCTGTAGCCATTGTTTTTATTTCAAACGATTGACAAAAACAAAATCCAAAGAAATATGTGTGATAGTATTGTGGGGTAAATCGACATTTAACCACCTTACTTTTATTAAAATTGATATAATTCTTAAATTTTATCTTTAATCGTAAAATTTTCAGTTTTTCGCTGGTTTCTGGTGGATTATTATTGTATAAAGTGTAGATCTATGTATTGACTTGAATTTAATAAAGGATTTGATGGTCTGTTCCATACTCGACTGCTATTATTATTTTTTTGCAATTTTAACAAGTTCTATCATACGTTTTGTCCATATTATTTAATCAGGTCCTAAAAGTGGCATCCATAAAGGTGTAGGTGTAGTTAAAACTATAGTATGCATGTAGCTTGATTTTTCAAATTTAAATTAGATCTTGATGTAACAAAAATAATAACAAATTTCATTAAACTAACAATAGTAAGAGTAGAACATTTTTATAAAAATTTCATTTGAATATACCAAATATATACATACAATCCTACAATGTAATCTTTGTATGAAAACATACATACATATTTATGTATGTATGTATGTTTGTATGTATATAAAACATTTGCAATTTACAATCACCCAGAGTTAAAGTAGCATTTGTATGGTACAAACTATTAAAAGTATATTTTTCTGTTTTTTCTGATGCTGATCTGTTGTATTTTTTCTCGTTTGCTTTTGTTAAATTTAACACTCTGTTAAGTAGAATTTTATTGCATGACAACATCAGTGTGAACTTAACACTCATATTGTCTTTCGACACCCTCAATATCCTTGTGTTTTATAGTAAACCAAACGCCCCCTCGGTATTACTAGTAATAGCATTTGGATGATTTTACAATTTGTTGTACGTATGTATGTTAAAGTTGGTATGTTTTTCTTTTTCTTCTCAATATTATTTTCTTTTTGTTCTTATCACGTTGATTTTGCTTGTTTTTGTATTTTGTTAGTTAAATTTGTAGATAAATCACAAAAACACATAAATATTAACACCATTTAGTTGAGGGGCTGTTTAAAATAAGAAAGAAGAATAACAAACAATTGTACTTAGAAAAAATGGAGTGAGTGAGGTATAAGAGTGAGTATGTTAAAGATTCTATTCTCTTCAATGTTTAGTTTGTTATTATGTTTATTTGTTATTGTAGGTATGTATGGGTTCGACTTTATACGTGTGAGTTTATGGAAGCTAATATTTATTTCACACACATACACTATGTCACATCTGCCGATGGTAGATGTGCTGATAGTATTTATTGTTGCAGGATATGGTGTTCAAAATAGTGGTAATGATATCTTGGTTTTTGCTATTGTTGCTGCTACTTAGCATTTTAATTTCTTTTTGTTTGTACATATAAATGGCATTTGTTAGTATTTTTTTTTTTTTAATTTTTCGTTTCTACTCATATGTTATAGTATTTTTGCAAGATTTTAATTTTTTGTATTTGCTTTTTGGTACCCTACATTATGTAAAATAGGTAAGAGTTTTATTTTAATCCATTTCATTACTCAAAAATGCACAACATTTGTCGTCAACGCTTAAGTGTGATAGCGACTGAAGTCCAAAGTGAAAGAAAAATTTAATTCTTTTAAATTCATAAAATTTGTATTTTCATAAGTCATACATTAGAGCCAAAAAATATCATCCGACATTATAATAGAAATAAACAGCCGTATTCAAAACAAATAATTTATTCTTGTTAACGAGTGGCTAACTTTTTCATATGGAAATTTACATACAAAAAAGTTAGCTACTCGTTAGCAAGCATACATTTTTTAATTTGAATACGGGTGAAAAAGTTTTAAAAATCTCTGATTTTTTTAAAATAACTAAACACTTTTAGTAAATTAATGCCACAATGATTTTAAAATGTATTTTGTAAAGCGTTTTTGATAACGCGATACTCTAGCTTCACTGAAAAAACGTTGCATTAGTGGCACGCTAATTGAATCCATGCTGGTATTTTTCTACAAGTATTTGTAGCCTACATTAGAAGAACTGGACACATATACTTCGATATTTTTATCTTTCTAAGGGCTTCGTTAGTCGAAACGACTAACACTAAATTTAATCAAAAATATTTCAAGACGTATCATTAACATGAAAAACAAAACAATTGATTTTTGGTTGATGAATTAATTTAAATAAAATGACAGCAAAAATTCCTAAATACTTTTCGTTGTTTACAAAATATTAAGAAAAAACTGAAAAGACCTCAATATTTGTACGTTAAGAGGTGGTATTACATAAGTACCATTTGTGTTGGTTGTGTAAAAATTTTAAATAGGCAACATATGTTTTTTAAATGTGTGCATCTTGTAATTATTCCGAGTTTAAAAATAAATGGTTTTTGCATACTCTGTGCATATTTCAAATTTGTGATACTTTTTTGCATTTTTTTTACGGTATAGTATTTCAGTGTTTTTTTTTTTTTTTTTAACCGCAGAAGCTGCAATTCTTATTTTTCTAAAATTTACACTATTGTTATAAATTTACCTGGATATAGGAGATTTTCAACATTTTTACGATGCTTGGTTGTTATACTGGGAGTAGAACACAGTCGATAAGACATTTGTCGCTAATTTACATCCTTACGCAGTTTTTAAGGAAATTTTATAAAAAATAGTTCTTTAATTGTTTTTAACATCAATTTTGAATAAACTATTAATAAAGTTAATGTTTAATTTGATGCAGAAAATGTAGAGCAGCACCGATAAGTCTTGATTTAGTGAGATGTTTCATTGCATATTTGGTCGAAATTATCAATCGCGTCCTTAGGTTTTATTATAGAACTCATACGATGAAGTTCATCTGTTAGTACACACAGAAAAAAGATTAGTTGGAAAATTGTCACACATATCGACATTTGATTAAAAATATAAAAATTGTATTACAATCATTAAATTTTTATTAGCTCCACATATTATCTATTATGGTATCTATAAAAGCATAATTATATTTAAAACTAAGTTCTTACAACGTATGATTCAGTTATCGTAATCAATTTTAGATGGTTAAAATATATTTTAAAAATTCATTAGATGTAATTGAATCAATTTCATATGCCTTAACGAAGTATTGGTACTTGTAATTAAATCATTGTTTGTATTGTGATAATTTGAATAATAACTGTTTGTTAGTTACAATAATCAATAAAATTAGATACTAATAATAAAAATAAAAATAATTCATTATTTACAAACGAAAGAAAATTATGTTGATCAAATAATTTCTAAACTATAAGTATTTGACATATGTTTTTGAAAAATATTAAATAAAAACATTAAAAAATATAAAACAGAAGAACTTAAATAATTTCTCTAGGCAAAACGTTTGGTAAGAGCTTTTTATTTGAATAAATTTAAAGTAATTTATTTATATCCTTAGATATTTTCGAACTAAACATGATTGGGCCTTGATGGTTACTTTTAACATCAGTTATTCTTTTAGGAAACATTTTTAAGAAGGAAAATGAAGAAATAGTAAGGATTGTTAATTTTAGGCGACGGAGGAGGTAAAGAAATTAAAAAAGATCTTAGAAAAATATGCAAAAAACTAAATTACATTTTTGGTAATACATTACATGTATTTTATAATATGTGAATGTGCATACTAACTCTAAAACTGTTTCTTTCTACAGATATTGCTGGAACAATTAAAATCAAAATCTACGACATCAAACTCACTTCATCCCCCTCAATAGTCTACGATCAACTAAAGATGGAACCATTAAAATTCAACATTTTCAAATATTAAAAGCAGGTAACGCGGCCACTACAACAACAGACGGCTTAAAACCCGTTTGCAAAATCCCTCACTACAATAATACATCATATAATATTTTAACGCACAATGGCAAGTTTCAATTTTTTGTTTCACGTTTTGTTCTGGAATATTACAGTTCATATATTTCTCTTCTCTCAGCGCAAATTCTAAATATTTCTCAAAATGATCTGTATCAAAATCTTAAAATTTACAAACTATAAACATTCCCTAAAATAAACAGAAATTTTAGATTTATAATAATTTCTATGCGTACGATATTTGTGGTTGCCGAAGACATTTCTGCTTAGTCTTGTGACCCTAATGCCTTTCAAGCTTTTATGTCATTCTTTTTTTTGGTAAGAATTATATCTCACAGTAATACAATAATATTGCTTAACATTGCTATATATTAACTTTTTACAGGTTTGGCTACAATTCCCCTTCAATAATATTAACAATCTAAAAGACAAAATAGCTCTTAATCAGTGTACAAGTCAACAAATTAATATAATATTGCTAAAAAATTTATCAATTAATGTCAATATTTATATATGTTCAATATTTTTTATCAATATTTATGAGAATTTTTGTAAATAAAAGTACAATATGAAATAATTTTTAATATCATTTTATTATTTGGAGTGTCCTAATGTACAAATGTATATTTGGAGGTTGTGCTAACCGAATTATTTTTTTCCATGTAGTTGCGAACACCGATATGTATAGTTATTCCAATCGAATTAGAAGATAGTACATGCAACCGACCAAATTCGATTGGCAATAAATTCGGTTGCCACAACGAAACTGTTCTCTCTGTGTACTTTATAATATGGCTTTATTCAGTCGTCAGCATACCTTTTCTATTTGATATAGGAAATAGATCTTCCTCATCATCATTGTATAATGTAACAAAAAAATATATTTATGTGTTGCTAAAATTATTTTTGGAAGTCAGATTGTATTTATTTGCCCCAAAAAATTATATTTTGCACTATAGGAACAAATATTAAATACACTGCATTACTTTATTTACTAAATTACTTTATCGCTAAAAGTTCAAAAAGTCACACTCGTTTCGACTAACAAGGTTGCTTAAAATACTAACTTCCAGACCGCTCACAGCAACATACGTCTGGACACTTCAAAATCTTATTTATGGCAGGTGTGACACCAAAATTCTGAAAAAAATATGCAACAAATAAATAAATTTCACTCAAAAAAGCATTGTTGTTAGTTGAAACGACTAACGAAGCCCTTCCAGGGTTAAATCCGCGATTACAGCAACAAAAAGAAAAAAAACTTGTCAGTTTCAAACACTTTTTTTGGAATTTTATGATTATGAGTGCTGGCACCACATAGAACCGTTTCAGGTCTTGAATTTTTGTTCTGTTACACCACTTAGTGTTTTTAAGATAACTGCATCAAAAGTTATTTAAAAAAGGCAGTAGTTAAAAATATATTTGAGGTTGAAGGTCAATTTCATAAAGGTAAACGTATAATTTGAATTGCCTACATGTATATTTTCATTAATATTGTTCGGCGGGTTATAATATTAAAAAATGTGTAAAATCTAGAGAAAATTATCTTTTCAACGATACTAATCACTAATGTCAAAATTTAATGCCACGTTTGGTATACCTTTGCCCCCTAAGTCCAGTGTTTTCTTTCTTTAAATTTTTGTCAATTTTTTCAATATTAAATAAAAATTACATTTTGCTATATACCCAGCAAAAATTGGTAATAACATGTAGTTAGGGATGTAGTTACTTTGTAATGACAACAACATACTGTCTGCATTACATAAAAATTGTTTAGTAACTAATTATTTATAATAAAGTAATTATTTATAATGTAAATAATTATTTATGATCAGACTTTTTAAAATATTAATTTTCTTTGATTTTTATAATGTAGTTACCAATTCATAAATTTCAAGAAGGTATATATAAATGAAGGCAAAATTTGCATATGAATTAATTATACCCTTCACCACAGGTGTAAAGGGTATATATAAGTTTGTCATTCCGTTTGTAATTTCTACAATTTTCGTCGGAGAGCAAAAAAGTTGATATTTTTGGGATCCTTGTAAGAAATGATGACGATAGGACCATGTCCATCCGTGTGTCGGTTGAAATGGCGTTTATGAAGCACACCGATAATTGCCATATACAATATATATATACAATCAGCAAGATCGGTTCATAAATGGCGGAGATATGCTTAAAAAACCGGTTTTTGGAACCGGTTTTCCAGTTTCTGAAGCCTCTATATATACTAGGGACATCGTTTTTGCAAAGAAGACTCGGACATTTTTTCTGAATTTTTGTGCTGAAAAAATGAAATAAATCGGTTCAATAATAACTGAGATATCGGGCAAAACGCATTTTTGATTTTTTGAAGCCACTGTTTAAGCTACAGATTTTTATTTTTATACAGATAGGTCATAAATATTTTTATAAAATTAAGGTTTTTTGAACCAACCAAATTCGTTCATAAACAACAGAGTTTTGGGCCAAAAACTAAAAAAAATCTGTTAACAATATAAATACACATTTAAATTAATCCAGGAAAAATTTTAGAACATGTTCTAAAATCATTAATTCTAGAACTGGTGTAATCAGAACCTCTTTAGATTTTTTAATAACATCCTCAGAACTAGTGGTATCACAACCCATTCTGATACTAATGCTGTAGAAGCTTATTGTGATTGTAAATTCGTTTTAGGGAATGTTTTAGAGAACTAATGCTTAAGAACTAATTCTGTATGACTTCTACATCACTTCTGAAAACAAATTACTGGTTCTCGAATGACTTCCTAGAACTGTTTAAAAAACTTGTATAAAAAATTTTAAAAATTAAAAAAAGAGTATTTAGAAAATTAAATTGATTTCAAAGGTGGTCTTTAGAAAATAACCCATTAGAATAAAAAATAAAAAAAACAGGTTCTTAAACAGTTCCCTAACGCTTCTATGGAACTAGTTCTAAATGTGACAATTTCGAACAAAAATCATTGATTATAGAACTAATTCTAGAACCGTTCCATAGAACGGGTACTGGCTAGCTAACACTTCCACAGAACTAGTTCTGGAGGTGACAATTTCAAACAAAAATCATTGGTCGTAACGCCAAAGTAGAACAAGTACAGGCTATTTGCATGTGTTCTGGAAATAGTTGTAGAATTAATACAATTTTTCCTGGGAAGCGTTGTAATGACTATTTTTTTTTTTTTTTTTTTTTAGACAAGAAGCAACAGCAGTAATATAATGATTAACATTGTTGTTTTTTGTATATGCATACAACAATATATAAATATGTAATTGTTTATTTTTTTAAGCAAAACTTGCTGTGATTGTTTATTTTGTCTTTTCGTATTAAAATTTTCGTAGTTTGAAAAAAATGTAGTTTTATAAATGTGAAAGTATGAAAGCATACGTTAAGGCGGAAATTTTATTATTTGTCGGTAAGATGGTGAAGGGTATCAAAGGTTTGGCATATCCGAATCTTTTTTTAATTTCATTTTTAATTTTTGTATTACATTTATTTTAATTACATTTTAGGTTGTTAAGTTTTTTAAATTAAAATTTAAAAAATCTTTTTACAACAACGAAAAAAATATTTTATATCCTGACATTTCATTACATATTTCTAGCCTAAAGTGTAACTAGTTCTTATTGTTATTACTAATCATGACTTCAGAAATGCTTTAAAATCATTGCGATATTTAATAGCTTGAAAGTAATTAGTTATTTTAATGACATCTAAGTAATGTATAGGATAATTAGTTGCCTCTAATGTCATCACCATATCGACAATTAATATATAATGACAATTAATATATAATGATTAATTTAAACAGATAAATTAATGATTTTGAGATAGTTCCACAGAAATAAAAAAATAAATTTATAAATGAATTGAAACTGTTAGTAACTAAAAATAATAATAAAGTTTATATCATCATATGCCCAATCTTTTTGGACTGGATTCAGAAAAGAAAAAAAAAAATAGATTCGATGAATTATTTACTAAATTATAAACAGAGAATCCACAATATGCTTTATAAAAATGGGTTTTATGCACATTAAATATGCAGTAAAAAACGAAAAATATGCTCTAAAAAATGTGAAAGTTTGCAAACTAAGATTTTTTTTTAAATTTTGTGATCCTAGCTTTTTTAGTTTCCGAGATATCGGGTGTTGCGAAAACGCATCAATGGTCAATTAGGGGAATGTTGGTTTGCTCATATACGAAGTAGACGTTTAAACAAATTGTATGGCAAAATGAGTTTTATTTGTCATTTAAATTTAATTTTTGTGATTATTTTACAAATTGTATGTTAAATATGTTAAGTGTGAACAAAAATAATTGTAGGTGGACCATTTCAATTGGAATTTAAGGCAACTAAATAATGACGTAAAAACGTTAAATAGCTTACGGTGTAAGACTAAATAATTTCATATAATCTATAAAATAGATTATATATTAAATAAAATATGTTACACATTAAAGCATTTGGAATTTAATGTACATTGCATTCAATTATCTGTTTGTGCATCATCTCGATTATGATTTCAATACAGTGGTCAGAAAAGCATTTTGGTCCTTCATACAGACTGCCTAACCACGTTGTGCTCCAAACACAAATGTTATCTGTTATCTTGAGAATATTATCAAATTTTAAAAATCGTAAATTCTGGTAATATACCAATAATATGATGTATTTTAGTTGAAAGGGGATTTGAAAATTGGGGTAATGTTCCAATTTTCAAATTATACCTTGAAAATTGGTATTATAATTATACCAATTATACCTTGAATATCCTTGGAGATTTTATTTTGTTTATACCTTGATATCCTCTTAATCTCATTTGATTGAAAACCCTTTTATAGAAAAATTCTGTTTCGAAAATTATGAAATTTTATCTATTCACATTGGTTTTTAAAATTTCTTAATACTTTGAATAAAAAATATTAGTATATAGTCATAAAAATTGTATATATTATGTTTTTCTTTAGCAAATTTTATGACCTTTGAAGAAAATTTATTATCCCTTTTTTAAGACAATTGAACAAATGTAGCAACAAATTACATAATTTTATTGGTTTCGTTCATCAGTTTCCTAAATTTTTCAGGTAATTCCTTGAATTTTTGTGATCATATTCAATATAACAGCATCCTTCATCCTTCGATCATTTGGAAATTATTTTTCTTACATTTCTTCTCAATGAGTATAAAAAATATAACCACTTGTAATTTGCTGACAATTGCATATTTTTTTACTACATAATTCATAAATAATATAGAATACAACTTTTTTAAGGCTAGAGTAAAAAATTATATTGCACCTGAAGTCTTACTTCAAAAAAATTCTACATTAGTTCGTCTATAAAGGTTTTCTTAATTATTTTGCAAAATTTTAACATACTACATTACCTTAAAAATGTCCATAATTTCAGTGCGCCACCTTGCGTAATGTAGCTAAATCACACTACCCCTAATTGACCATTGCTGCGTTTTCGCAACACCAATTTTTCGGAGCTTGGTGTTTCTATCTCCCTAAATTATTTGCCAAATAGTGAATAGTTTCATATTTTGTGATGTCTTGGCTATCGTTTTAAAGGTTATTCAAGATGTTTTGTAACATTTTTCGAATGAATTTTTAAATTTTAAAAAAGGTCTATTTTTTAGACCTTTTTTTGATCCACTCTAACGGGGGTAAAAAATTGTCGGAATTAATTTTTTTTGGTCAGTTCAATTAGTTAATATTCCAAGCTAAATGTACATATATAAAACATTATTATTAATTTGAAATTAAATTAGTTATGGTATAGGTAAAGTTACTGATGCGAAAACGCAACAGTGGTTGGAAATGGGTTAAATCAAAGGGTTTTTGGGTCAAATTGTCAAAATATGCTCTAAAAAGGTAAAATATGCTCTAAAAATAACAAGAAATGTTACAAATATGCACTAAAAATCGCCAAATGCAAAAATATGCCGTAAAGAGTAAAATATGCTCTAACAAATCGATGCCAAAATGATTTATTTGTTTTGAAACGGATAAATATATATATATATATATATATATATATATATATATATATATATATATATATATATATATATATATATATATATATATATATATATATATATATATATATATATATATATATATATATATATATATATATATATATATATATATATATATAAAAAACATGCAATTGCATATTTGAGGTTTCCCGGTTTATAAATAATAAAAAATAGTTTGTCCAATAGACTTAAGTCATTACTTGTAGATCCATGCATTCAGTCCCAAATTGGTCCGACGAGGATTTGAAAGACTAGAGTACGAGTGAAGAACTCGTACAAAAGTACAGAAGTTTCATTAATTAAAAGAAGATTTTATGTTAACTATTTCTGTGAATAAATCATTATTTTTATAATAATAAAAATTGTTGTAAAATGGTTATAAATTATTTTCTTATTAATAAAATTGAATTTTTCTCAAAATACAAAATTCTTTGTTTTGTTGTTATCAAATAAACAAATTTTAAAGAGTTTTTATTGGGTTTCAAAGCAGTTGGCCCCTTTTTGTCAACAAATCCCCTCTTTTGGCGACTTTTTATTTTGAAATCCTCTTTTTTGGACACTTTTTAAAAATTCCCAATGGTAACGCTGGTTGTATCTAATTTCCTTCTATTTTTTTTTTTTTTTTTAACTTTAATATAGGTAAAATTAATTTTAATATTTTAAATAGTGTTCTCTTTTAATCGGTGTTACCAAATATTTAAAATGTTCTTAATTGTTGAGATTTTTGTGTCAAATTCTTAAAACGCAAGCAAAATAAAAACTATACATCTGTGCATTTATTTTTAAGTACTTCTGCTAGTCTCTAATTTATATGTTTTTGCACTTTACTTATTCTATTTTGATATGTATTTATTTAAACATATATATGTTACTAATGGTATAACCTATATAAATATCCTGTTATATGTATGTATATATTTGTGTGTAGTGTTTTTGAACATCAATGATAAGCATATGTGAGTGGATTCTTTAATTTCCGTTTTTCTTTTGGCAACACTTATTTAATTAAAGAGAACTAAATTTATTAAAATATTTCATTAGGTATATAAATACATACATACATATGCAAGTATGTATAAGTATAATATATTTTAAAGGATTTAGTTTTCATGGAGATAAAATTTAAGATAAATAGTGTAGTTTTTTTGATTTATTTATGTTTTAAAAAGATGAGTTATTAAATACCTACATATTAAACTTATTATAAGGATAAGTATTTAAGAGTAGAAATATAATTTTTATTTAAATACTAAAATGTTTAATTTGTTAATATCAGTTTTTTATTGGCAATAATTTGAATCTGACAAAAATTTATTTCATTGGCAGTACACAGTGGGGCCAAAAGCAAAATAAATGGTAATAGTCTGGATCTTTGAAAAAACTAAACCTATTTATTTTTTTACATTTGTGAATTCTCCTAAACAGGACAAGGCAAAAATATGCTCGTTGTGCTAAATTATCTAGTACAGTTTAAAAGATATTTAACTTCAAAAAATAAATTTCTCATTTTTGGCCTTGACTTTTTTGCGATTTTGCCCTATAACTTTTAAAATAAAATTTCTAAAATTTTTTTAATAATGTGTTGAAATTCTCTATAATTTTCTAAATTATGCTAATAAAAAATTTGTTTGTTATCTTAATTCGATAAAAAAAAAAAAAATTTTAAAGTCAAAATTTCAAAACAGGTCTCAAAAATGGCAATTTTTACCAAAAAAGTAACTTTATATATTTAACTTTTTTAAAAAATTTGTTGAAAAAGTTTAATATTTTTTGGCAATTTCTGAAAGACGGTACCGCAAGAAAACGTTTAAGTTTAATTTTGAAAAGTTGTGAGCGTTTACCCTACATCCAGCAGTGTCCAAAAATTAACAATTTTGAATGAGAAGTTGAACTTTTTGAATTTGTAAAAAAATTTAGTTGTTGATTTCGAAATTTCTGTGAATTAAACTATTGAGCTCAATATGTTCTTAAAGGTTTTGCAAAAAATTATGACAGCCTACCGGTAAACTTAGTCACACTAGGCAATTTTCCGAAAATACCCATATTTTCAATAATAAAAACTTGGACCTTTAAGAATATATAGTAAAATTATATATATTTTTCTGATTTGTACATTTATTAAATATTTTATATCGTGTGCAAAAATTATGTTGATTCCTATAATCATTTAAAAAATATTCAGTTTCAGATTTTTTAAATATGTCACTGTAAACATAATTTGCATTTGTTCGCTTTGTTTTAAGAAAAATGTGCTAAAAATTTTAAAATTGTGAAACTTATTATACATAGTTTTAAAGAAGACATAATTTCCTTCAAAATGATATATAATATCAAATTTTATTTTATTTATTTTAAAAGTTATAGGGCAAAATGTCAGGGCCAAAAATGAGAAATTAATTTTTTGAAGTGAAATATTTTTTAAACTGTACGAGATAATTTAGCAATTTTCCTAGTCTTGCTTAGGAGAATTCAAAAATGTAAAAAAAAATATTTAAAATCGGTTAATATTTGTAAAAGCCCCGATATGTTTTTCACCCTCGAGGTGGTCAACTTTCTGAAAGCCTAACTCCTCTTCTATTGATGTTCCAAGTTTCATTTAAGTAGGTTGAGTGGTTTCAAAGTTCCAGACTTATCACCATTTATTTTGCTTTTGGTCCCACTGTGCAGTAGTGTATTAAATCAATGGAATCTTTTTTACGTACGCATATTTTTTGAGTATCTAATATAAAAAATCTCTGAACAGATTTCCATTTATTTACATGGTAAATTTAAATTATATTTTTGAAGCTATATAATAAATAATAAAAGTTCTATATATTTTCATATTACTCATACATCTGTAATTTGAGCAATAATATACCTCTAAGAGTTTCCACTTTAATATTTAAATATAATAAGGAGTGAGATCGAAAAAGTCTTAACACACATTTTGCCTCATAACTTTTTTCGGAATCAATATTCAAATTTTTTTTTGAACTAGTTATCATGGAAAAATACTTCAGTTATTATTTTTAATAACAACCATGTTAATTTGTCCTTATTTTCATAAAAATAAGTGACGAAAAAGATTTACGTCCTACAAGTTATTAAAAAATTTCAAAAAATCCAAATAGGTCTTACAAATAATTGGCCACAGAATTAAATGTCGTCCGTAAAACCGTTTCTAATGTTATTAAACAGTATCAGAAGAATTTGACTATTGATGTGAAAACTAGTTCGGTAAGAAAAAAGGACCACATGATATCGGGAAGGCCAGAAAATTGAAGGCATATTGAAAGGAACTCCAAACACATCTGGTAGAAAATCAGTTCAGTTTTCTCAGTGCTTCGACTATTTGGTGCGAAAATTTAAAGCCAATAGGAAAGTTGATAACATATAAAGTTCAAAAAATTCCAAACTGGAATTCTGCAAAAAAAATTACAAGCCAAAAATAGGACTCGGAATTTAAAACCAAATTTCATACAAAAATATTTAAGCTGTATAATTGACGAAGAAACGTAGGTGCTGGCAGAATCTTCGCAGCTTGTGTCTCAAAAATTTTTATTACTAATGTTCGAAGCAATGTTGGAGATAAGTTTAAGACCTAAAAGCAGAAAAAATTTCTTACAAAATTCATGGTATGACAAGCTTTTTGCAGTTGGGGCAAAACATTCGGATCTATAAATACCAAAATATGCATAAAGGAATATTTGCAAAAAAGATTTCTTCTTTTTTAAGAAAGCACAAAATGTCCACATATTTTTGGACCCATTTGGTATCATGTCACTACGGTAAGAAAGCTTTGGAGTGGTACCAAATCAATAACATAGTTTTAGTACCAAGAGAGGTCAATTTTCAAAATTGTCCATAGCTTAGACCAGAGATATGAGAGATATTGAGTTCTTTTGAAAAGTGAATTCAAGAGCACAAAAAAGGTGTCCCAAAATAACAGAAGACGTGCACACTGTTCCAAAAAAGTGACTGAAGCAACTATCAAATCTCTAAAGGAAGGGTTTTCAAAAATGGTCCACAATTTTAGATTTAGTGGTTAGAACCATAAAAATTATATATTTCTGTGATCTGTGCTAAATTATTAAATGATTAAAAAAAATAATGAAAACTCTAAGATCAACCGTTTTCAAGTTATTTAATATTATATATGTTAAGAATTTTTCGATCTCACTCCTTAAGATATTTTTTTTTCAGCTCATTTTCCATTTCTTTTTTTAAATTTCCAAATTGACCAAGAGTCTTAAGTATTTTCCATCCCAAGAGTTATTTAACTAGGAAACTGTTTTAGAAATTTTAACGATGCCCTCTTTCAATATATTTTTTCTTCAACCAAGAAACGGAAATGCGGATTTTCTTTTCTTTCCATATATATTTCACTCATGTTGTTGTTGCTACAGCTGCTGTATTGCAAAGCTGTTTAAGAAGAATAAAAAAAGTGTCGACATCAAACATCTGCTGCAGCTTTTTCTAATTCTTGTGTGCTACTATACAACATACTACTTAAACCATTGTGGCATACAGCCTTTTTTTTTTTTTTGCCTTTTTGCCATGGTATTATTTATGCTACACATTGATACATACTTAGAAGTATCAGTTGATGTATGTGTTTAGTATTTAAGTAAGTGTGCGTTTGTTTAAATATTAAGCGAGTGTATGTGTGTGAGAAGTATTTTATTTATGCGTTTCTAGTTGATTTGCAATTCAATAAGCTTTTGGCCCAAGTAAACATACATAATCGTCTGCATACATTATCTTACAACATATACTATAAAGTATGATAAATACAGACACACATGCGAAAGTTTACAGTGAAAGTGGAAAAAAGTTAGAACATTTGTTATTTCAGTTAATTAAAGAGCGATAATTTAAGAAAAACATTAAATTAATGTTTTAACCAGGGTAGAATAATTTGTGATTTTTAGAAGATTTATTAGTTTTTAACAGTTTTTTTTTTTTTTTTTTTTTTAATTATTCTCAGTATTTGATTATGTATAGGATTTTTTTCAATTTTGGCCATCACTATTCAAATACTTGCAAACAAATACATACTTTTGGGGAGATAGAAACATTATCAAACAGGACATATAGTATCGTGCTAACACTAACGCGTTTATCCGTATATATGTGTATTAATAAGGGTGTCTCCATAAGAGTAACAAAATATAAAATTGTTTACTTGATACGTTTGTCTATCAGAAGTTTTGATTCTTTTTTAAAATCTATTGATCGAGTGCTTCATCTTAAAAAAAAAAAGAAATTGTGATAAAATTACTTGTTTTTTCGAAAGCTTTATATAACATTATTACAATAATTTTGTTATATTTTAAAACACAGAGTAAAATAAGTATTTATTACCTTACATAATGTTCATTGTCGACAATACAATCATCTCATAAGAAACTTGGTTGCTTTAAGTCATTTAAAGCAAAATCATAGCATTTCTTATAAATGTATAAACCATTTTTCAATACATATTGCCCTTTATTTCAATAGACTTAATTTTTACTTGCTATAGCCTTATAAAACTTTTAAATCACTGATTACTCTCTACATCAATATGGTAAATAATGAATTCATTCTTTAATAATATCTTTAACATCATTATAATAACATTTATATAGGAGGCTGGTATTAAATATGAAAATTATTTCACGATCTATAAAATAAAAATTGTTAATATATTTTCTGAGATATTTTTAAATATCATCCCATAGTAAAAAAATAAAAAAATCGTTTTTAGATTTGTAAACCTTACTCTACTGTAAGTGGTTAGGGTAATACGCGTTTGTGCTAATGTCAATAACGCACAGAAAAAATCTTTAAACCCCCTCCTTAAAGTAGACCGTTCGATTCATAATAACTTTTTGAGTCGATTTAGCGATGTCCGCCGGTCTTGTCGAATGGCAGACATTGCTAAATTAGAGTATACCGAGGAAAGCCTTTTTCGAGATTTAGATGTTTGAAGACCCCTAAAACGAACGTAAAAATTAACTTAATACGAAAAAATTATTTAAAATATTTCTTGGACGAAATGTTCTAGACCCGTGACTTTCAATCGTTAGTAGGAAATTGAAGATCAATTTAAATTTTTTTAAAAATACTTTTCCAATATTAAGCTAATTTTTACGCATCGTTTGAGGGGTCTTCCTACAAAATTTTAGTCTACGGGACACTCCATATAAACCTTGTGATCAAAGTACAGGTCGAAATTTTAAAGATTTCTTGATATAATTATGTACGAATAACTAATTTGTCAGAACGATGAAGCCTAGTGAAATGGGTTATGATTGGTTCATTATTTTACTTAGTTCCCGATCATAAATACTTTCTATATAGCAATACTTTAATGTTGTACGGTGCAAAAAAGTTTTGAAGAAGTGTCAATCTTTGTGCCAAATTTGTTCCACTTTCGGGAATAATAAGTTAATATTCGGTCCATAATTTACCATAGCTCCATATAAGTCCACTTTCGAAAATCATCTTAAAGTACATAAATTCATATAAATGTTTGTGTGTGTGTTGAATATGGAAACACTGATTCTGCGCAGGGTGTTTCTCATTGAATTTGGATACATGATATTAATAAGTATTTATACTTCTATTCTACTTTTTTATCAAAAAGATGGGGTTTATCAAAAAGATGGGGGGTATATTGGTTAGATTCTGAAGGATAGGGCTCGAACAGGACAACCTAGGGGACGAAATTTGGCTCAAATATTTATCTTATATAAAGTTAGTTTGGGATTGAAAATGGGCAAAATCGGTTAATAAAAAAAAGTTATGAGCTAAATACTAGAAACACATGGTGTCCGTTGTAGCTTAATCTGTTGATATCTCTTTAACAAAAGCATATACGAAAACGAAGCCCACTTTTCCGCCCACCTCTATATAACGTAAAATTTGAAAAGTTGATGGTGGGTATATAGATTCGGCCAGACCGAATATAACATTCTCGCTTGTTTTAATTTGACTCTAGTTCTCGATATAAATCGCGATTTTAAGAATTAGGGAGGTTTCTTATATTAAAGCATATTTCGAAAACGATTTATCTGACTTTATTAAAAAAGTATCTACAAATTTTAATTAAAATAGTCATTTAATCTCACATTAGTTTCAAAATATTTTTCTTTAATATATTTCTATGTAACTTGTAAATCAGTATTTTCATTAATTTGTGAATAAAATTAACATTATGCATTGATTTGAATGAAATATGTCTTGTTTTATTTGCAACAAATTTATCTTTATAACTAAAAAATACTGGCCGTATGTAAAAAAACTTAACACAGCTTTACAAAGCATTGTTAAGCTAAATTTCTTAAAGTTGTATGCAAAAACGTTTATTAATTTAAATGTAAGAAAAATTAATATACATTTTTTAAAGTAGGTAAAAATAATGTACGTTTTTACTTACTTTAAGTGATATTATGATTAATTTTCTTTTTTTTTCTATTCCAGTCTTCTGGAAAAGACCGGAATACCTATTTCTTTAGACCGTTATTTTTATTATCTTTATTACATTATAGGTGCTAATCAAATATTTAGAGAAAAAACTAAAAAGATCACATAAAAGCATATACAGAATAATAAAAATGTTTTAGTGATGTACATTCAATCTAAACAAATTAAATAAGCTCATTATTTGAATACTTATTTTAACCGTTTCATAAAATTATTCATATGTTTTTCTTTTTAACTTATATTATTATTTTAGTATTTTTACTAAGTAGTAATAATAATGGAAACAATATTCTAAAAAGAACTCATTTTATACTTAAACAATAAAACACTGTTTTTTTTTTTTATTTTTAGCTTTAACTACAAAGAGGAGAAAAATACAAGTGTTTCCATTATCAACTCTTGACCGTGGTATGTAGTAATAATTCATAATCAACATCCAGAAAGAACCTGTGTATTTGGATTTTTCAAGGTAAAATCGTAAAACATAAAAAATGGTCCTACACCGAAGAGAAACTGTTGACTGTAGTAAAAATTAATGTAAAAATGGCCTAAAGACAATTTTGATTAGAATTTTTTATATATTTTTTTAATTAAATTAGAACTAGAGTCAATTCAAAAAAAGTGTATTAGAATCTTAGCACTTTTAGTACCGAGAATCCGAATTGACTGAGAAATCTCGTGCCGCAGTTTCCATTTGTCAACCAGTGTAATCTTTTGCCAGTACGAACAATTTTAATATAACGTTTTTAGTAAATGCTTCGTATAAACTTAAGATGTTTTTTGTGAACGAAAACATTTTTTTCATCTACTTAAATGGAGTAACCTTATTGTATATATGCAAGTTGAATGAAGTTAGTTTTGTATTACGACTGTAGTAGTTTTACGAAATATCAAAACAAAACCACTTATGGTTTTAGTTTTTTTCTTTCTTTCTTCTGCATTTTTATTTTCTTTTCAATTTCAGTTTGTTTCTAGTCTTTTTATACCCTTCACCACAGGTGTAAAGGGTATATATAAGTTTGTCATTCCGTTTGTAATTCCCACAATTTTCGTCGGAGAGCAAAAAAGTTTACATTTTCGGGATCCTTGTAAGAAATGATGACGATAGGACCATGTCCGTCCGTCCGACCGTCCGTCCGTCCGACCGTCCGTCCGTCCGACCGTCCGTCCGACCGTCCGTCCGTCCGTGTGTCGGTTGAAATGGCGTTTATGAAGCCCACCGATAACTGACATATATAATATATATATCAAACGATCGGAAATGCTTTCGAGAATTTTGCTATTGGAATTCAGCAAGATCGGTTCATACAATGCGGAGATATGTTAAGAAAACCGGTTTTTAGAACCGGTTTTCCAGTTTCTGAAGCCTCTATATATACTAGGGACATCGTTTTTACAAAGAAGTCTCGGACATTTTTTTCTGAATTTTTGTTCTGAAAAAATGAAATAAATCGGTTCAATAATAACTGAGATATCGGACAAAACGCATTTTTTATTTTTTAAAGCCCTGGTTTAAGTAATAAATTTTTATTTTTATACAGATCGGTCACAAATATTTTTATAAAATTTCGGTTTTTTTAATCAGCAGGATCGGTTTATAAATGGCGGAGATATGCTTTAAAAACCGGTTTTTGAAACCGGTTTTTCAGTTTCTGAAGCCTCTGCATATACCAGGGACTTCGAATTTTCAAAGGAGGCTCGGAAATTATTTTCTGAATTTTTGTTCTGAAAAAATTAAATAAATCGGTTCAGTAATAACTGAGATATCGGGGAAAACGAATTTTTTATTTTTGAAGCCCTTGTTCAAGCTACAGATTTTTATTTTTATATAGATCAGTCATAAATGTTTTTATAAAATTTCGTTTTTTTTAATAAACCAAATTCGTTTATAATCAACAGAGTTATGGCCCAAAAACAAATCTGTTAAGAATATAAATACACACACAAACATGTATATTAAGCATTGTAATGACTATTAGTGACGTTTTTTGTTTTTTGTATAGACAAGTAGTTTAGTTAGAAACAGTAGTAATATAATGAATAACAGTGTTGTTGTTGTTCTTTGTATATGCAGTCTGTACAAAAATAAATAGATATGGAATTGTTGTTGTTTATTTTTAAAAACTAAAACATATCTGTTAAGAATATACATAAATACATACACAAACATGTATATTAAGCATTGTAATGACTATTAGTGACGTTTTTGCCTATAAGACAAGTAGTTTAGTTAGAAACAGTAGTAATATAATGAATAACAGTGTTGTTGTTGTTCTTTGTATATGCAGTCAGTTTGTATATACACACATAAAAAAATATATAAATATGGAATTCTTGTTGTTTATTTTTTAAAAGCAAAGCCTGCTATGATTGTTTTTTTTATATATATTCAAATTTTCGTAGTTTGAAAAAAAATTTAGATTTATATATGTGAAAATATGAAAGCATACGTTAAGGCGAAAATTTTATTATTTGTCGGTAATATGGTAATATGATGTCGATAAGATAGTAAGATGGTAATATGGTGAAGGTAGTGTTTATAAATCGGTTAACCGGTTAACCGAAAAACCGGTTTTTTCTTCAAATTTCGGTTATTTGCGAACCGGTTAATTTGAAATATTCAATTTCGGTTAACCGGTTTACCCGGTTTTTATGTGTCGGTTAACCGGTTTCAAAAATTTGCTAAAAATATCACTAAATTTCGTCCTTTAGTTGCTTTTTTCTGAATTTAAAATATAAGAAAATATCTTGAAACTACTAAAAATTATTGCTGTTTGAGTTAACAAGTAGTCAGGTGATAGTTATATTTATTTGTTGGAAGCTAAATATATTTTAAAAGTGTATGTATAATAAATATATAGATAATTAAGCATTCCATTTACAAAAACGTTAATTTCATGCGAATGAAATTTTCCAAAAGAAAAAAATAACCTACTAATGTATAGCTTTAGTGAAAGATAAGATTTTGTATAATATAATGGGAAAAAAGACTTCAAAAGTAGATCTAAATAAGTGCAGAAAATTACTTTTAAATGATTAATAATCTTCTAAAAATTAAAAACAAATCCCTTTTTAGCAGAAAAAATATTAATTATTTTTCCAATTTTATGCAGATATTTTTATCACATTTTTTTATAAAAACTTTTCCTTAAGAGAAAAACTTTAAAAGCGGAGAATATAAAGTACATTATCCTAGGTCTAAAGCTTCCTTTTTGTAAAATTTTATTTTTAAGCTAAAAAAAAAAAAAAAAAATCTTAAAAAATACTTTATAGGATAAAAGATGTCAAAAAAGTTGTTTTTAAAAATATTTTTATAAATTTGCGATGTAAATCAATCGCGATTTATAAATAACACTGCAGTGCACTGCCTATTATTTGGTACATGGTTAAACTAATAAGTTGAAAAACACTTTTTTTAACAAAAAATATTTTTATTATGCTTCAAATTAGAGCAATTATTAAAATGTCGGTTAACCGGTTTAACCGGTTTTTTAGTAGAGGGTTAACCGAAAAACCGGTTTTTTAATTTTACCCAATTTTCGGTTAACCGTTAAACCGGTTTTTTGAAAAGTCGGTTTTTTATAAACACTAGGTGAAGGGTATCAAAGATTCGGCACAGCCGAATCTTTTTTCAATTTCATTTTATTTAATGCTGTTTGTATTATGATTAGAGATTTTAAGAGTTTATGTATATTTGGTTTGTAGTTTTTTATTCTTTTCAATTTCAAATTGGATTCTGTTGTATTTCCTTAGTAGCTCTACTTTATTTAATAAATTGTTAGCAAATTTACAATTTCTTTTTTATCCATATTTTCTATATGTGGACATGAGTAAGGAAATGTATGAGTATTGAAGCCCAGCAGTTAGGCTGATTAACTGATTATTATAAACTGAGTGCTACAATTGATTTAAAAACTAATTATATGACAAGTTATTTTAACTTTACGGAGTCTTGAAAAAAAATAACATATGTATTACAAAGAGGCGGTTTAGAAATATTTTAACATATATGATACTCTTTCTATTACACAGAAAAAATTATTAAGGTATTTTTTCCAATTAACATAGTTTTTTCATTTTGCATCGAAATTTAATAAATTTATTAAAGCAAAAATGAAATAAAAATAAAATTTTACTATACCTTTATATCTTATATACATTTTTAATTCATCCAATCAACTATTTGATTGATTGATTTAATTAATTTATTAATTGGGAATTTTTTTATGTTTTGTATTTTTTACAGTTTTTAGTAATTGATATAATCATTTTGGTGAGAGGTGTAAATTTAAACAAGTTTGGTGACTTCTTTCTGTGTACTCTCTATGACTTGATATATAAAACTGAAGCTAGTGTAGTAGTCAAATATTAATTGTGAAAATCCAGTAATCATACCTTTTTAAGAGCGCTGTCAAAAAGTGTTACCTTGACATCAGCAAAACTGTTGGGACTGTTTAAACATAACCGTTTTTTTCTTATCTCAAAATGTGCATGTATGTGTGGATGCTACTATTTTATTGTTAAGTTTTATTTGTTTGTAAATCAATGTATGTTTGTGTACGTGGCTCTTCTAACGAGGATATTTTACTGTGAATATGTAAATATATAACAGTTTGTGCAAGTGTATTTGCTCAGGGTATTATTATTGACTTTGTGTCAACATCATTTAGCACTTGTAATACCAACTTCTTAATAGACGCAATGTTAAATTTGCATTTTGTTGTTCGTATGTATTGAGACGAAGAACATAGAACTACCTACATACATATGTACGTTGATACTTATGTTAATAATATTAATATGAAAATGTATCAATAGTTTCTATAATCTGTAGAAGATTTGCAGGAAAAAGGTGTGAATAGTTGTTTTAATTTAGGATTAAATGTTTAAAAATGCAAATGTAATGAGATGATACAGAATGGAAAAATTATACGAAGTAGTGTATTACATAAGGAATGTACTGTGACAATATGTATAGTAACTAGTAAAAAGTTATCTATTGGATGAAATTTAAATCACAGTTATTCGTTCCCATACAAAAATCGTTTAAAGTAGAAGAAGTTATTTTAGACTTATGAAATTTGGTACAGAACTACATACAGGAAATTAAGAAATAATTGAAGTAAGGAAATAATCGGTGTAAGGATCCACGTAAAAAAATTGTTAAAGTTGGCCAACATTTCAAACATATCATTTTGCTTGTATCCTATATAGATTATTGGAATACGGAGCAAGGACATTTGTACCTGCCATATATCCCTTTTCTTAAAACTGTTATAAAACTGCCAAAATTTATTCCATATTTAACTTATTTTGTTTATCATTGTCTTTTAGTATCATTAACATTTGGTTGGTTGAAACTGGTTTATTAAATCAAAAGTTAAAGCAAGATGAAAATTTTACAGCAGAGCACATTGGGGTCTCCCTGAACAAATTTTTTGCATTTACTAAAATAGCAAGCTTCAGTATAATTGTTTGGTATCTTTGAAAAGAGGAAGCCTTTTAAATTATAAATTAAGAAAATAACAAGTTTGCAGTTAATGCATTTTTTTTTTTGCAAATTTGAAAAACAAGTTACTTTATATCGTATGAATGGGAAATTTTATGACTTACTACATCTTAACGTACAAATATATTGGTGCAATATTCACCTCAGAGTAAGCGTTCATCTTAAATTTACTTCCGTCTAATCTGTCTGTCTAATCTGTCAATGTATAAGCCCAAATTTTTAAGATATAGAGTCATTCCATTTAAAACCAACAAGCTGATTTTCTCACCTCTTCCGAATTAGATAATATTTGGTACATTTATTATTCTTGTCAAAACTAAGACTTATTCAAAATTCCAGATAATTTCATCAAGTGGTTCACGAAATATCGCGGTCGGAAAGTGCAAAATAGCTCAAAATATGTAGAAAGTTGCATACACAAAATTACAAATATCTTTCTAAGTATTTATTATATAAGATTTATTGAGATGGCATATTAAAGGTATCAAAATTACCTTTAATATGATGTATAATATGATTTTTTTTCTCAACATCAAAATGGTCCATATCTCACGATTTTTCATTCGCGGGCAAATATCTCGAAAAGTGGTCTTTTTAAAATGTTTAAAAAAACATATGTTAATGGTTAAAATGTTTTCTATAAGCGTGGTAAGTGGCATTCTGGGACTCGCAATATTTTAGGAGTTATTACAATAAATGTCATAATAAATACGAAATATTTGTTGCAACTGATATTGTTTTGTTTGTATTAAAATTGAAAAATCGCAATTTTTTTCCAAAAATCATCCAAATTTAATGAAATTCGATAAGAATATTAACATCGACGCTGGTAACGCAAATGCCGAGTTTAAGTTTGATAACCGCGATTCACGATTTGTAATATCTCAAAAATGAGGAAAATTGTGTTTTAGAAATACAAATATCTTCCAAAATATTTACGTTACAACGTTCATTAAGGCAAATATTTAAAGCTAATGAAATTACCTAAAACATGTTTTCAAATAAATTTCGCGGTCGCGTATTTCAAAAAGTGGTATTTTTAAGTTATATTTTTATATTTTTTTAAAATTAAAAAAAAAAACACTTTTCGAGATATTTGCCCGTGAATGAAAAATCGCGAGATATGGACCATTTTGATGTTGAGAAAAAAATCATATTATATATCATATTAAAGGTAATTTTGATACCTTTAATATGACATCTCAATAAATCTTATATAATAAATACTTCAAAAGATATTTGTAATTTTGTGTATGCAACTTTGTACACATTTTGAGCAATTTTGCACTTTCCAACCGCGATATTTCGCGAACCACTTAATGAAATTATCTGAAATTTTGAATAAGTACAACAATAATGATTGTAACAAATATCATTAAATTCGGAGAGGTAAGGTCAAAAATTGTAATTTTTCGTGTTGGCTTTAAATGGAATGACTATATAGTAATATTTGGCACGTGTATTTACTTTGGTATGGGGACAAAGTGGGCTGAAATTTGTTACACATAAAAAGTAAAAATGGACTTCAATTACAAAATTGCTTATATTAATTAATTTTCGTTTGATTTTGCTCCAATCATCAAAATGATAATATTAATAACTAGAATAATTGATTTTATTATTATTGCTTTTTCTTAAATAGATATAATGAGCTGAAAAATGTTGTAAATTTAATTAAATTTATTTTATTTCTATATTTTTATAGACAAATCTTTCATTTTTCCTTATACTTTGTTAAGAACTGTCAATTTATTAAAAAAAAAAAATGTAAACCAATTAAAAAATTAACTTTATCAATACAATACAATACAAAGTTAGTTAACAATTTTATTAAAAAATAATTTGAAATATTTTTTACTGTATAAGATCGGTGCATTATTTCCGCTATCCACCATACAAATATCTTTCCAAAATGTTATTTTATGATCTTATGTGACTTAAATTAATCATGATTTAAATAAAATGAAGCAAAATTTAGTTTTTTATAAGCGTATATCGATGGCCTATATTCAAAACGGGACTCATGCAAAGCACCATTGTTCAGGAGAACATAAAAACTGTTTATTTCCCTAATTTTTCAACATTTTGCAATCCGTTCTTCTACGAGTTATCAATATTACGTCTACTAAATTATTTTTAATGTTTGTTATAAAATGTTCATATAGCCCGTTTTGTTTATTGGAAATTAAAGAAGTAAAACATAATATTTTTGGAAAAAAATTGACAATATGTTTAAATTTAAAAAAATTTGTCATTGGCTGGACCATTTTTAATTGTTAGAAATTTCAAATAACAGGAATGTTTACTAAAAGGACGAAAATGTGCTCAAAATTATAAATTAAATTTTGAAAAAAATTGCATGCAAAAAAAAAAAAAAATTGCAAAAAAAAAAAAATGTTAAACCAATTAAAAATGATAGAAGTTCTATTTAAATATAGCAATTTAAATGTTCTAAACGTTTATGTTTAAATATTTTAGCTTCGAATTATATTTATATCATTTTTTTCTATTTATCTGGAACTACTTTGGTGCAAAAATAGAAAACTTTAAGTGGTCATAAAACAAAAATTTTGCTTACCAGCGAAAAATTCTTTGGATAGTTTATTACACATATCAAAAGCTATCAATTGCAAATGGAATGGTTCTGCCCCCACGCGATGATAATCAATTTGTTGCATAGTGTTATCAAACGTTTGTTAAAAAATATAAAGTATTAAAATTGAGCAAACAAAAATAAATTTCATGTAAGTCTTTTGGAAAAAAATAGTTATTTAAAAAATAAATAAACTATAATAATTATAAATATGTCAGTAGTTGTTATGATGTATATTGTATGGGCACAAATGATAAAGTCAGCAGTGACGCATCTGACGCATCATGAAATTGTCTTATAAGACGTCTTAAAGAAATTTCCAACTGGGAAATTAATAGCTGCTCTTTTTTCATTATGAATAATTGTATATTATATCGAACACAGAAAAAATTATGACAAAAAATTTCTTTAACAATCCATTATTTGGTTTTAAATTAAATTCTATTAAAAAAGTTATTTGATTCTAATATTTTATTTTATTGAATGTATACTAAATAGTAAAGTTACCAATTGACTAACATTTGTTTTATTTTAGACTAGCTAATATTCGGTGAGCTTTGCAACACATTTCGTTATTTAAATTACGCAATCTGATACGATGGTACAAGTTGCTAATCTATTTAATTCTAAAATCTGTGTAGGAGCTTTCATTTCCTCCAACAATCCGGCCACTCCTGAACCTTTCTTTCCAGCTTTTTCTCTTACCACCACATTTAGCCATTTTTTCCTCTAAACGTAAAAAGTAAAATATTATGCAAAAATAAAGATGTGAGTAACTTTAACTTTTAAAATCCCTTCTTTTTATAAGGAACATAGGCACCTGTATGATGTAAATGGCTTACCTCTACCTTCTGTCGTTTGGGCTGTGATTGTGTGTAGCAAAACGTTTCCACTTATGAATTCTTAACAAACAAGGACTATGTGCTTTTAATTTCATCTGGTTAGGTAAATTGTTGCAGTTAGAAGTAAAACAAAATTCCACAAAGTCACCTTTTATCAATGTACATAAGACCATTTTCTTCTTCGTACCATTATAAAAACGAAAAGGACTAAAACATTCCGTCATTTACTCTTGTTAACTCATGACCGCGTAAGTTTAATTTCATGTTTCTTAGTTTATAGTATACTTAAATTTCGTTCTATCTATTTCTTGTTACTTGAGTTCCAAATAACTTATTATCTGTATCACTTTTATATTATTTTAATAAAGAAAAAAAATCAATAAAAATTTCCAAATTTTTTTGTTTGCTTCCAAAAAATTACTTGTTTGGATGTTTTTTTAAATCCAAATAATATTTTTTTAAGTTCTAACAATTTAATTGTTTGAAATTTTTATAGATTTTCAAATACTATTTTTTATAAATAGTATATTATTTTAATAAGAAAAAAATCATTTTATTTTCAATAAACAATTTACGAATTTGAGTTTTTGTTTTTACGAATTTCGTGATAGGTCCCCTTTCAGTAAATAAAATTATTGACTTTATGAATTTAATTATTGAATTTGAAATTTTGTTTTTTCTTAAAAACTAAAAAAAAAAAAATAAAAAATTTCAATATATTTCGATTTTTTACCCCAAAACAAGCCATTTTTTGGAAAATGAGTAATAATTTTCTAAGAAATATCTCGTCTGCAGATGTGGAGGTTTTAAACTAAAAAAATAACGTATGTTTCTCTTCTTTAACTCTAAAAAATTATAGTTAATCAATAACCAGGAACCATAATGTGTTTTTCGTCGATTTTATAAAAATAAAATTTTATGTCAATTATTTATTAAGATTATCTAATTGATTATGAAACTTAAATTAAACTGGTAAACACATGTAAAAACATGTTTAAGTACTTTAATTATGTCCGTCCGTCCGTCTAGCCGTTCATGTTTTAATGAAGCTAATTATTGCAATTTTTAAGATAAATGGATGAAATTTAGATTTTTATGGTGCATAAACGAACTCTGTTGAAATTTGTATAATATAACTAGGGTTTTGGGGTTTCCTGTGATTATTTACGATTAGTTAATGTGATTTTACACTATAATACTTTGTATTAATACCAGAGTTTAATTTTCTATAATACAAATCAAAAAATTTATTAAGGAAAGTACTATTAAAAAATTAAAAATGAATAATTATACGAAATTCACTACAAATAAAAAAAATGTGCAGAAATTTACATTTTTAGATAATTTTTGTATTAATACAAAGTATTATAGTGTAAAACCCTCATTAAGGTAAAAAAAATAATATTGAAGTATGTCTTCCAATTAAAAATTTAAACAATTTTATACATTTCATACAAATAAAATAAGTAAGAAAAGGTTCCTAGGGTAAATTTCTTTAATTCACTTCAAAATCTAATTAAATTTATTTTTCCAATCAATTCTTTAAAGCATTCATAACATTTTAATTCATAGACTTAAATTCTTTGACTTTACAAGAATTAATTTCTTAAAGAATTCACTACCAATTATACTATTCAAGCTTAAAAAATATTTTGAACCATTCAAATTTTTTTCTATTCAAATCTATTACGAACTAGTTTTAGAAAATATTTTTTTGATTCATTTTGTAAAATATTAGCTTTGTTCCTGTACTCTAAATTGGGAGCATGCGGGATGCCTATTTTTAGAATTGTAATAATTTTTTAAAAAGTAGCGGTATTTATTTCTGATTTTAAAAGAAAAGTTCTTATCCATTTCACATTTAAAAAATGTTTACATATTAAATTTTTGTACATATTTCAAAATTATTTACACAGCCTCAAAAATTAATTACTCACTTTTATTATTGCCAAAGGTGGTTCAAAATATTTTATTTAAGATAGTATGAAATCATATGATACAAACTCAACTTTAAAATATGAAAAACCCTTTCAGAGCCAAGATGAGATTTAAATGAAGTTTTAAAATAGTACGTCATCATTAAATGTTTAAAAGATTTAAGAAATATGTAATTAAAAACTCGTGTATTCGAAATGTGAGTTTACAAAATAAAACGTTTTTTTCCTAGTGAAAAGTAGTAAAATAGGACTTCATCAGCGCACCGATGAAATGTTTTTCAATAATATAAAATATCACTTGTATCGAATTTTATATATATTTTGTATTAACATCTAAAAATGCCTTTAGTAAGTAGCAGTGTTGCCAGTTAAGCCTTTTTAAGGCTAAGTCTAGCCTTTTTATTTTGCTTTTAGCCTCAAAATTTTCGTTTTAGCCTTTTTTCTAGCTTTTCTTATTCTTAACATAGCCTTAAAAAGGCTAAAGATTTACTCATTTTATTTCTACAGAATCATCAATTTAAGCATTTTTGTGTATTAGTTCGCACAAAAAATAGAAATTATTTATATTTATAGAAAATTTTCGCCTGTGGCGCTTCATTTTATGAAAATATTATAAGTATTTTTTAACAAACTTTGGTACCTATAAAAACTATTTATGTTATATTTACAAATTCACTAAAATGTCTTTAAGAAATACCAAAATCTAATGAGAAATGCATTTTTTAATAAAACAATATATTAGCTTTTTTCTGGCTTTATTTTTTTGGGACATTTAGCCTTTTCTGACTTTTTTAAAGTCTAATTTAGCTTCTTTTTTTCTTAAGTCCTGGCAACACTGGTAAGTAGTGTGTTTACATTAATGTAAAATTTTCACTGAGGCAATACAAACAGTAACACTTTTTGCTATAAGATTATAAAACTACATAAATATTAAATTTCCCGTTTTCCCGGGACAATTTTAAAAAATTCCCGGGAATTCCCGATGAAAAATTTCCGGGAATTAACGAGATTTCCCGCCCGGGAATTCCCGGACCCCAAACGCTAAATATAACCCTCAAACAAGTACATTAAAAATAATAAATTTTAAATTTTATATGAATTTTAATACAAAAAAGATAGATTTTTTTTAATTTTTAAGCTATAGAGACTTTATAATCGCGACGATCTGAAATTTCATTACTATACTTTTATTATTAAACATGTTTTTTCAATGAACATATTATTTGCTTTTTAACAAGCTGAGTTTCAACTTATTCAGTTTTTTTTTGTCCATCAAACAAATCACTGTGCGCAATTGTAAATGTTTTCGATTTTAAAATTTTTTACAATGAATAAAGATTAGAAATTGGTCTTCTATCTAAAGGAAACTGTTGTCTTCAGTTAATGATTATAAAATTGGAAGATCACAAGTTCTATAATTTGTTTGGTATAAACATATCAAAGCTTGTGGACTTAAATTTATTTCACAATTTTTGTACATAAATGCTTCCAGTAGTTTTTTATTGAAACCTGAACATGGAGCTAACATTGATCTGAGTGTAATTTTGAGGAGTTTAAAACAAGCAAACGCTAAAATTTTTGATTGGGTGCCATCGTCGTTAATCATCATCCAGTTCAAAGAACCGTATGTCTGAATTTGAATTTGTTTACTTTAACACCATGCTACAAAATGACACTTCTGGAACACGTAACAAAACTATTTAAACAAATTTTGAAACACTCCCTAAATTTCGAGATATTTTGAAAAAAAAAAAAAAAATAGTTTATGGTATTTGCTGCACTTGAGACCTAGTAGTTTTATAAGTTTTAAGTCAATTTAATTTATTTTTTTTTTAAATCAGTTTAGAAAGCAGAAATAAATTCTTATTTCCTTATTTTTAAGTCATTAATTGTTACTTCTACTACTGCTACTACTACTACTTTTCAATGAACTTGTTTATACTTTTCCAATTAAAAAAAAAAAAAAAAAACAAAGTAACAAAAATTAATGATTCCAGTGTTTATAAACTGTTTTTGTATTCGAATTAATTCATGGCCATTATTGTTAAATTCAAATAATTTTTATTCTAGTTTTATTTTACTTTTTTCGTTTCTTAGTATTCTAAGGATGTTCCGTTTTACATGACATTAAATTTTATTTAATTATTTTTTTCTTTTCTCTATATTTGTAGTTTGTCATTGCTGTTGTTTATAGTACCCTCCCTAAAAGTACTAAGACATGCAATTAATTTGATTATATTTTACAGCTACTGAAATGGAAATTGTTGTTTTGTAGCCTTTCGCAAAAAAAAAAAAAAAAAAAAAAAAAATGTAAAGAAGAATCACAAAATATTTAATTATATGCTACGAAACTAGTGACAGAAATAGTAGAAGAAATGTAAGAACTAGAAGTATATAAAAGAAAGTGACAAGAGTGACTAAACAATATACAATGTTTGTTGGTTGTCTGTCAGTGATAAATGTATTAATGAATATATAATTTAATGCTTTTTGATTAAGTTTTATATAAAAGTTGCTTTGATTTTCAATTGAATGACCACAAATTGAATTTTTTTGTTAATTTTATTGAGTGACTTTGTTAAAGGAAAAATTTTGCTTAATTATAATCAAAATAAATTTAATTGGAAACGTATTGAGATTAGTTTGTATAATGAATGTATGAAATACTTTAAAAAAAAATTGTATCTGAAGTTTTCACATGCACTAGGAAGCATAAATATGCGTATGAACTTTAAAAGAATATTTTCAGACATAATTTCTCCATTATATCTCCGAAGATTTTGATTTTTTCTGCTCTATTTGAAAGTTTTAAATAAAACTAAAAGTTTTTATACCCATGTAAAATAAAAAATCACATGCAATGAACTGATAAATTGCATTAGGATATTTTATAGTTTAGATATGGCGGTTCCCCAAATGCCCATAACGATCAGTTCAAAAAACTGAAATGGGGGAAGCACTAGTGCTTTTATCCTCTCCATATTATTTATTAGCAGCAGCCATTCTATAATAAATATTATACGTTCTATTTAGAGTATTCATTTCACTCGACTTTTTCATTTTACTCGAATTACAATTACTCGAATAATCGAGTAAATCTTTTAAGTTACTCGAGTTATTCGATTAATTTATACCTTAAAATTTTATTCGATTTTTCAACGCTTATCAAAAAATAAAAATAAAAACAAAAATATAGCTTAAAATAAGAAATAGTCTTACCAAAATAATATATAATTAAAATTTGCGTAAATATTTATGAATATTTGTCTCTTTTGCTCTGATATTGCCGTTGTTTCTCTATACTTAATATATTCATTGATAGTTAAGTAATATATCCAACAAATTTGGTCCATTAATTAGTCCGAATTGCTTTTTGTAACATTTGTGACGCTATAAAATTACTAGTTTTTACACTGTGAATAAGAATATTGATACCCATTTAAAGGTGATTATTAATACTTTTGATAAAAATTAAAATTAATGATGAGTTTTTATCTACTTTGGAATAATTTGCGATTTTGTCTCATAACCTCACTTTTTAATTTGAACATATACATATACTTCAGTTATATTCAAAATGTTTGTACAATATTTTTAAATTTCGGAGATCCACTAAACCCAGATTTATTTTGAGTATAAGATTTTAGAATGTTTTATAATTCTTTGTTCAATTATGTTCAATATTTAGAAGGCATTAAGATGATCATTTAAAATTATACAAATGTATACAGTTTTTAAGATAATTTACTCTTATTTGTATTATAGTGATCTCGAAATTATGTTTTAGTTCAGTTTTTGGGAAAAATGTTTCGCAACTTTTGATTTTCTAACAATATCAGTGTAACAATATAAGAAAGTCTAGAAACTTGTATAATAAATTAGTCAAATATACATTAGTTAGAACTACTTTTCTCAATTTAATGAACAAATTTATTGTAAATTTTAAATAAATAATTCTTTCTCCCAAATGTACGCGTAGGAATTATAATTGGCTCTATTTTCAATTAAACCACAATTTCTACCAAAATGTAAAATATTTCATTTCTCCTTTTTTCCTATTTTTGTTATAATTTAGTAAAAACGACTCAATATAATATTTTACACAAATATTATTTTGATTTTTATCCGCTAGGCTGTTAAAGAATTGTGAAAATATATTTATTTGTTTCTGACTTATTGCATTTTGAAAATGACAAGAAGCACATTCGATCATACTTTTTTAAGATAAAGTAGTTCAACGATTCTTAACATAAAAAACAAGCTTACATGCTAAACTTATTTTTAAGTCCAAATTCCTTCCATATTACAAATTTCATTCAAACCATCACCATCATAAACTATGTTCTTTCATTCCAAATCAAGTTTAAAATCCTTCAATTTATTTCTTATTAATTATATTAAAATTATTTTAATTTTACTTTATAATTTTTTAAAGTGACGTTTATATTTCTATTTAATTTTTGTAATTAAAAAACGACTTTTTTAAATAAAATTACGAATTGTGGTGCCACTTTTAGATTCTAAACATTCTATGATAATTTTGAAACATTGTTTTTAAGCTAAATTTTTTAGAAAACTAAAATTAAAACATCCTAAAATATAGTTAAGGAAGGAAATATTTAAAATATTTTTTACTCGAATTATTCGATTAATCGGCATAATTTGCTCGAATAAATTGTTACTCGAAATTCTTGATTTTAATTTAATCGAACAATTATTTAATTTTAATTTGTCGATTAATCGAACAAACAATATTCGTGTGAATACCCTAGATCTATTAGTGGCACAACATTTACTAAAGTGGAGTCCAGGTTACCAATGCAAGAGATAACTTAGGTGAGTAAACATGTTTTTTTTTTCATCATGCCACTTTAAAGAAATCTTTGAAATCGGTCTTGTTTTATAAGAAAAAATCTTAACATACGTTTTGCTTCTTAACTTTTTTCGGAAGCAATTTTTTTGATCCAGTTATCTTATGTCAGTTATTATTTTTAACAGTGTTGACAGTTTAGTCTTTTTAAGGCATAATCTAGCCTTTTTATTTTGCTTTTAGCCTAAAAATTTTCGTTTTAGCTTTTATCTAGTCTTTTTTATTCTTACAAATTTAGACATTTTATTTTTACAGCATCATAAATTCAAGCATTTTTGTGTAATAATTCGCACAAAAAAATAGAAATTATTTATATTTAACGATTTTCGCCCGCGGCGCTTTATTCTGGCTTTATTTTTTTGGGTCATTTAGCCTTTATTGACCTTTTTTAAAGTATAATTTAGCTTCTTTTTTCTCAAGTCCTGGCAACACTGATTTTTAGTGACAACCATGTGGATTTGATGTGAGTTTGATCAAAATGAGTGACAAAAAAGAAGTACGTGCTAAAATTATTAAAAATTTTCAAAAAATTCCAAATTGGTCCTACAAAAAATTGGCCAAAGAATTAAAGAACTGCCGTCAAACTGTTTCCAATGTTATTAAACAGTATCAGGAGAATTCGACCATTGATAAGAAACCTGGTTCGGGGAAAAAAGGTCCTCATGATATTGGGAAGGCCAATAAAATTTAAACCATATTGAAAAGAGCTTCAAACACATCTGGTAGAAAAGTAGCACGGTTAGCTTAGTGCTCTGACTGTTTGGTGTGATAAGTTAAAGTCAATGCAGGCTTGAAAACATACAAAGCCTAAAAAGTTAGAAGTCAAGAATAGGGCGCGGAAATTAACACCAAATTTCATACAAAAATACTCATGTTGTATAATGGTCGATAAAACGAACAAAAGCAGACAAAATCTTCTAAAAAAATTCTGGTACGTAAGCTTTATACAGTTGCGACAAAAAAGCAAGTCATTTGTTACAGCGGGCTCTACAAATACCGAAATAGAGATCAAAGAATGTTTGCAAAAAGGATTCTTCCTTTCATAACGAAGCACAATGTGTCCACATATATTTGTTGGCATCATATCACTACGGTAAGAATGCCCTGAACTGGTACCAAAGCAATAACATAGTTTTTGTACCAATTGTTCGGACCTAATACCATTGAAGAGATATTGGGATTTTTTGAAAAGAAAATTGAAGAGCACAAAAAAGGTGTCCCAAAATATTGAAGATTTAAAAGGAGATGAGCAAACTCTACAAAAAAAGTGACTGAAACAACTATCAAATTTCAAATGGAAGGGTTACCAGAAAAGGCCCGCGAGTGGTGGTTAGAACTATAAAAGTTATTTTTTTCTGTGATCTGTAATATAGCTACTAATTTTTATGAAAGTAGTTCCTCCTCTACAAAATGTTTATAAATTTTAATTCGATCCGTCAGACGTATTTTGATTTGATCCCCCGTATACACTTTTGTTGACTCTTTATGAAATTAGAAGTTACAGATTCTTTTTCAATTCTGCTCGTATATTGTAATACTAATTTTCTTGGGGCTTATATGAAACGATGAAAAAGTCCTATTGTAATAAGTATTATTTCTATCGTAAGAAATTGTTTCTGCTGTGTAAAGTAAAAAATATTGATTAATTTAATTTTTATTATAAAAAAAAAATTCAAAAATAACTGTCTAAGCAAGAAAAATAAAAACTGCAAAATACTTAACATTTTGATTGCATTTAAGATACTTTTCAAAAGCACGATTCCATTCTTGGGACGATTTTTAAAAAAAACATTTGTTCAACTTTACATTTTATAATTAATATGAAAAATTTTAAATTACAACTGAATTATAATTATCCTAATATTGTACTTAAATATTTTTATTTTTTTTTTATAAATTTTAAATCGTCGAAAATTTTCTAGCCTTATAAACAGTGTTGCCAGTTTAGCGCTTTAAGGCTAATTCTAGCCTCTTAATTTTAATTTTAGTCTTATAATTTTCATTTTAGCTTATAGCCTTTTGTGATTCTTAAAATTACATTAAAAAGGCTAACATTTTAACAATTCAACAAAGAATTAAATAATTTCTTATTTAATTTTACTAATTTATTTTTACAGAATAATTACACTGGTCGACAAAAAAATTTTTTTTGTGCTCCTTTAAAGAAAAATATGTGGACTAGATTGAATTCTGTATGCTAAACTCGAATCTGTTTTCAGTTTTTTCCCAACAGGTCGAGATTTGTTTTGCGCCTTAAATTAGCCAATTACTCTAGTATATTTCACTATAACTCGAGAACGGTATGCACGATTTATATAAATAATTACTATCATTTTACTATCAAATTTTTATCCGCTCAACAGTTTAGGAGATATTTCAAAATAAGTGTCCGAAAAAATTTTTTTCATGCTAAATTCAAGATTTCTTTTTTTTTTTACTAAAACTACTTTTTAAACGTAAAAACATCAAAAATGTTTCAGTTTATCATCTTTATCTCAAAGCTGATAAAACTACGAGTAAATAAAGCTATGTGTCATGAAAATTGATGCACAAATTAAGTTAAGTTAGAATGTCTATGCATACTTGCAGTTAAGTGGAGATACTTTAGTGGGCAAAAAAAAAAAAAAAAATTTCTTTTTTCGTCTTAAATAAAAAAAAAGTAGGTGGATTATATGGAATTTAACGTGCTAAATAAGAATCAGCTTTTACTTTTTTTCTATCACGTATTGATTTTTTTTATGGGCATGACTACTACGACCCCGCCTTTGACAAATCATTTTCGAATTTTATAGTGTGACTGCAGAATAAAGTGATGATATTAGTCATGCACATAAAAAAAAATCTGTACCCGATAAAAAAAAAGTGAATGCCGATTCAGCATTACCAGCTTAAAGATGAAGATGATAAACTGTAACATTTGAGATGTTTTCACTTATTAAAAGAAATTTTAGTAACAAAAAAATCTAAAATTTTGCATGAAAATGAATTTTTTTTTCGGGCACTCATTTCAAAATAACTCCGAAACTATTGAGCACATAAAAAATTAAGTTGAAGGAATTTGAAGATATTTTTAGTCCGCATCTTTTGGTGTATCACTTTGATCAATCGTACTCATCGTTCTTGAGTTATGAGGAAATGTATACTATGGGCCAAATATTAGACACACCCATAAAAAAAAATCCAAACCTGATGGAAAAGAACTGAAAGAAGATTCGTGTTTAGCACATCAAAACACATCAAGTCCAACTATTCGTCTATGGGGGAGGATGTTTTTGTTGACCAGTGTTATTTAAGCATTTTTTTGTACTTACTACAAAAAAAAAAAAAAAAAAAAAAAAAAAAAATCGAGATTATTTATATTTAACGAAATATAACTTACCTCTTTTTATCAATTATTATAATAATTTTTTAACTAACTTAACCATGAAAACTATTTATGAACATAGTTATTTAAAAATTCTTATAAAATCAAAAAATCACTTAAAAAACTTTTATGTAAATTTTGTTAACGATTTTTCACTGGATCATTTTGCTGGCAGCCATTCTCTTCTTTTTTTATTTATAAATTTTGTAAATATCTTTAAAAATATCAAAAATTAATAGAAATAATTAGTTTAAATTTAGCTTATGAGCAAGAATTCTTTAATACTTCAAGATAAATCAAAATTATTACAAAATAATATTTCATTTATTTTAGTTATAAGAGGAAGCAATTATTATTCTTTTTGCAAATAAATATTGAATTGTTTTTCAATATATTTAAAAAAAAAAAAAAAATAAAAAAAAATAAAATAAATAAATAAAAATTTAAATATCTATTTTGTCTTAAATTTAAATTTTTGCCATTTTTAAATTTCACCAATTGTTGTATGCCTCTTGACAGCAATGGTAACAGTAATAAAATAAATTTAGTTTCCACAAAAAAAGAATCTGTATAAGGGTGACTATTATTTAGCGATATCAATTTCTTAATATAAATCGTTTCTTAAACAGCCAATTTTATTAGAATATATATCAAAAATATACATTATTGGTTATTAAAATATGTTAAGTGTGTATTAGTTAAGTAATTTATATTATTTTAACTTAAAACCTTAGTTTATTTAAAAGATTAATTAAAATAGCAATCTATTTTGAGAACATTTTTAACACACCTACCTTTATGTTAAAATAATATATTATTTTTAGTAATTTATTTATTAACACAATAATATTTCTGGGTATAATTAATTTTTATGTCAAGTTGGCATAAAGTAATTAATTACACATTTTAATCATTTTAAGACAAATTCTATTAATACTTATACTTACTTATGTAGTTGTATTCTTATGTGTACTTTAGAAACATTACAGTTAAATGCACTTAGACAAATTAAGCTCTATTTCTTTGTTATTATGAGTACATGCTCATATATTAAAATGTATATATACATATACATACATATAAAAAATACATGTTTACATAAGAAAATCCATAAATAAATTACTTAATTATTTTTTAATTTAATCGAAATATAAAATATATATATATATATATATATATATATATATATATATATATATATATATATATATATATATATATATATATATATATATATATATATATATATAAACAATGGCGTATTGTTAATTTTTAACTGATATTTATAACTCATACGCCCACGTTAATGGTTTATAATAATTCAATAATTTTTAATGATATATTTTTTTAAAATTCAAGCTCTTATTACTAAAGATTTAAAAAAGGAAACGAGAGAAGAAAATATAGTCGGTCAAGCCCGACTATATGATACCCTACACCATTTCGATCCACATAATTTTGTTTTACGTATGTATACAACTTACTTGTGTTAAATATTAACATAATACTAACATTTGTATGGGATTTATGAATGTTAGTGATTTTCGGGAGAGGAGTTTATATGAAAAAAATTTCGCAGACAGATTTTTGCTGATATAGAACTTATTTGTACTAAATTTCATTAAAATATTCCTATTTTTAAGGCATCTATAAATGTTAAAACTGTATTCCGGGAGGACATTTGTAAGGGGGCTAGGTGAAATAATGGGCCGATCATAACCAAATTCAATAGGCTTCGTCCTTGTGTTGAAGAAAGTATATGTATCAAAATCTTCAAAATTGCGACCTGTACTTTGCGCACAAGCTTTACATGTGCAGCCAGCCAGCCGTCCAGCCAGCCAGACGGACGGACGGACATCGTTAAATCGACTCAGAAAGTGATTCTGAGTCGAACGGTATACTTTAAGGTGGGGGTCCGATGATTTTTTCTCTGCGTTACAACTTCTGCACAAACACATAATACCCCAACAACCTTTGGTGGTGTAGGGTATAAATATGAAAAAAAAAAAAACATAAAATATAAAATATGAATTGTTTAAAATAGCTGTAAAATATGCACATGAGAAATGAAATTATATATACTTTTTTGGTAGATAATACTTACTTAATGAAACTTTATTATTTAAGAATTTCATTCATTTTCCTTTTCACTCATCATCTATGTACTTATATAACGTTAATAAAATACCTTAATACAAATATAAGTTTTCTAATTGTTTCTAGAATTATAACCAAAAACTCATTAATATAAATTCTCCATTATATGCATTATAAAACACACATATATATACAAAATACATACATGCTGAAAATAGTTTTTGCCAAATTTGCACATTTGCCTCAAAACAAATGGTTAATGCAATAAAGGTATTTACTTGAAATTGCATTTTCCAAAAATGTTTGTAAACATTTGCTTAGTAAAATTTTCAACAAATTGTTATTACATATAATATTTTGTTGCTATAAAGCTTTTAAAACCATTATAGAAATGTATTTAGTTATAGTCATCTTAAATATATATTTTGACAATAAAGTAATCATTACATACTTATTTAGACTTAGGTACTTATATTGAAAATATAAATTGTTTATATACGAGGGTTACCTTTTATATTTTGCGAAAAATCTATAAAACAACAATATATAGGATAGGAGGTAAGCATTCGCTATTTTTTGCTAAATTTTCCGTAAACAATATCAGAAGATTTTCTTTCTTTAGTAATAAAAACCTAGATATGTTGCATGTATTTAAGCCCTTTTGATCCTGACTGTGTCTCTGATACCTTAATTTTTTATGAATTTCGGAAGCGACCAAAAGTTATTTCAATACAACAACTATAAAAACAAACCTAAATAAATAAGTCTAATTAAATTTTATATAAAACAAATAAAAATTAAAATAACAATGCCTACTAAAAATCAGTTTATGGGAAAATCACTTAAAAATCTACAGCTAGTAAGCACCTCATAAGTGATCAATTTCAAAAACTATGACATTTATCACAGAAAATACTCGTAGCATAATATTTTGGAAATAATTGAAGAAACAATTAATCACGTTTACCTCCGAACAAATGTAAATTGAAAATATCAAAATTTTATAGATAAAAGATCAGTGAAAAAGGAAAAGAAAATCATTTAGTGTCACAAAAATTTTTATTTCGTTTTCAAGACAATTGCCCCTATGGCAAATTCTCCCCCTTTTATTTTATTTTATTTTATTTTATTTTATTTTATTTTATTTTATTTTATTTTATTTTATTTTATTTTATTTTATTTATTTATTTATTTATTTTTTTTTTTTGGAAAAAGCCATAATTGTTTCTTCCAGTAATATTTATGACAATCAATGATACATTTGAACCAAGTCTAAGCCAATTTCCTATTTTGACCGAAGTACCCCAAAAACATGTATTTCTGTTACAATAACTAATTTTTCAAAGGTTGAAATAAGTTGGCTCCGGAATTTATTTTGATACTGGGTAATGCAATGAAGTAATTGAATAATAAAGCTGGTTTGCATGGCGTATAATCCTATATATATATCGTCCATTCCATGAAATAACGCCCAAAAATATACCAAGTGTCCTCCGATTTTTATAAAATTTTATTCGTATAAGGTCTATGGGTATCTATAAATATTTCCGTTTTCAGATTCGCTAAATTCAGAAAATTCGCGATTTTATTTCGCTTTTTCATTTTTGAAAAATCTAAAAAATCTCAAAAGTATACAACTTTAAATACAAATATTTCTGGGAAGGCTTTGCAGAAATTTGTGATTTAAACGGCGTTTGGATTATAATTATGTCAGCTTAAACATGAATATTTTATAAATAAAAAATATTTTTTTAAAAATGAATTTTAATGCAATTGCATTTTTAAATGCATTTTTCTTTATATATGCTATTAAATTTTGTTGATTTTTTTCCGTATTTGGAAAGCATGGAATCTTTACATTAAAATAAAAATCTCAAATTTTTGGGACGCACACATGTACTGTGCATAATCTCCCCTTTTCTTCAACTTGTTTAAATTTTTTCATATAAAAATTATATTTATCTGGTATTATGAGTATCTTTACATATTTTGTTAAAAAAAATTTATTGTGTTATTTTTAAAAAAATCGTGAAAAATAGTAAAACTTTATGTATCTAACTATTTATTGTTTTAAGTTATAATAAACAAAGCATTTTTAAATACACTTTTGAAAAATTAAAATTTAATAAATTCGCAACTAACAAAAATGCATCTAAAAACTGCATTCATATTTTTAAAATATTATGGATCGAAGACGTGGTTTATGAAATGCTACTAAATTACGCAAAAAATATGCAATGGCCTTTTAAATACTTTTTAAATTAAATAAAAAATATATTTTGTTAACTTTTATACAAATTTTAAAGAAAATTTAAAAAACAAGAAAAAATTTAAATTTTTTATGAAAAATTTGAAACATGGTTTTATAAAAATTGGATTATGCTTATAAGATTTTCGCGTTCCAAAAATTTTACACTATTATTTTAATGTAAAGATTCCAAACTTTTCATTTATGTTAAAAAATTAAAAAATTTGAATAGCATATTTAAAGAAAAGTGCATTTGAAAAATGCAATTGCATTAAAATGCATTTTTAAAATATCTTCTTTATTTTTAAAATGTTCGTCTTAAAGCCGCCATATACGAAATCTTAAGGCCGTTTAAATCATTAAAATTCACAAAGTCTTTCCAGAGATATTGCTATTCAAAGTTACATACTTTTGAAATTTTTTTGGTTTTTGAAAAAATTAAAAAACGAAATAAAATCGCAAGTTTTTGCAATTTCACAAAACTGAAAACTGAAATTGATAAAAGGCTTAATGGAGTTATTGTATACAAATTTTTATCGAAATTGAAAGCCATTAAGTAAAAAATACCCTTTTTTGGGCGTTCTTTCCTGGAATGGTCGATATATTTTTTTAACAATATTTAAATGCTAGAATTATCATAGTAGGTAATTATCCGGGTTTGGCAGATAATTTTCTTTACTTCTTGGAAAGCTTTTAGCACTTCTTATGTTATCTACCAAAATTAAAGATCAAAAAGTAAAAAAAAAAAATTATTCCTGGATTTTTTTCTTGAGAGAATTTCGATATCGTCTGTCTGTTTGTTAATTTATTTTTGAACTTAATAACTATATCAACTTTAAATTTCCTTTATAATTCAATTAATAATAATTTTGTTCTTTAACTAACTAGAAAATATATAACAAAATCGGTTGAGCTATATATTTAAAAAGCTTGAAGATTTTGCAAAACATTGCAAGTATGTTTTTCAAAAGATTTTTCAAAAGTTTAAAGGTAATATAAAAATCTTTGAAATTGGGTAAAGAACAAAATTTCGATACTGGTTAAAATATTTGGAGCTTCTGAAATGTATGTAGGATCCTACTTCCAAACATAAAATATTACTTTCCTCTGCTACGCCTGTGTGAAATTTTATGTAAAATAAACCAGCTGATTTAAAATAGATTTGTACACAGGAAAAAGTAAAAAATTATTTTAATTATCAAAATGATTCAATTTAAGAAATTTTAAAAGTTGCACCTCTCACCAAAATGATTAGGTCAATTACTAATAATGCATTTAAAAAATGCAATTGCATTAAAATGCATATTTAAAAAATCTTTCTTTTTTTTTAAATGTTCATCGTAAAGCGAAATAAAATCGCGAGTTTTTGCAATTTCACAAAACTGAAATTGATAAAAGGCTTAATGGAGTTTGTGTAAACAAATTATTATATAAATTGAAAGCCATCAAGAAAGCCTGGCGTTCTCTTATGGAATGGACTATACTTATTCATACAAACTTATACGGTGGCTCACAGCTTATTTCATGTAGAACATATTTTCATGTTTAATGTTAAAAAAGATATCGTATCATTTGAAAGCGAAAAAACTCTAGTTTTACAAAGCTATTTCATTTATTGCAAAAATTTGGATTTAAAAAACTTAAAAGTAAAAAATAAATATATACTAAATTTTTTAGCTCACAGCTTATTTTATGCAGCCACTTCTCTTTGAAACGGTACTTCGATGAGGCGTTGTCCAGTGGACTTTATTTTTTGAATCTACTTTTAGAAATGCCCTGCGTACTACTTTTGATTTGATTTTGTTAGTTAAAGCGTCAATAACAATGTAAACGTAATTTTCTTCTACGCGCAGCGCTATAGAAAGGATTATTGGTTATAAACCATTTTAAAACGGTCACTCGCAGCGAAAAGTAGCTCAAGTGTTTAAAATATGTGCTTCTATGGTACAAGAAATCATTATGAGTTTTTTTTTGAACAATAACGACAGTGAAGCACCGAATAAAAATTTTAACTATCGTGGCTACGATATATTTTAAGGAAAACAAAGGGTAACCCAAGGTTCTCAGAATCAAAATTGACTTTAGGAGTTCAAGTTGACTTGAACTCCTAAAATTTTTGCCGTGTATTGCACCAACATTATTTTGAAAGCCAAGTTTCACGCAAGAAGACTTTAAACAATTTAAACAAAAGGGGCTGCATGTTCATCCTTACGAAGGAACTTGTTTGTAGACATCAATATTATTAAAAATGTGTTGTCCATTTTGGAAATTTACATAACAAAATTGGAATTAGGTCCTAAAAATGCAGTAGGGACACATTTCGCTCAATGTCACACTAAAACTGCACGCACCGGTAGGAAATTGCCTCAAATATTTTGCAAACAATTAAGGCTACCATTTCAGATAATAAATACTGTAATAGTCACAATTTTGAATTTTTTGATGTCAAAATTGGCTGCATATAATAAGCTGTGAGATAAAAATATTAGGTTTTTTATTTTAATATTTGTAAGGTACTTAAAGGTAAATTTTAACAACAAATAATGGTTCTATGTTAAACTAGAAATCTTCCTCTTTCTAATGATACCAAATTTTATTTTTAGTTCCAGTCTGTTACTTTGTTATGGAGCTTTAAAAATAAAATTGTATACTGCATAATTTAAGCTGAGAGCCACTGTATGTTTCTTGATTTCTGTAAACAAAAAACGTTTTTAGAATATTTTTTCCAATTATAACAATTTTCCAATATTTTCCCATTTTATTTTAATTTTTTATTAAACGTCATATGTTTTTTTTTTTTTCTTTAAAGCCTGTAAAGAAATAATTGAATAAATTAATACTCTAACTACATTTTAACAACAGCGTTAATTGAAAAATTGTATGCAATAATTCTGTGAAGCAAAGAAAAAAGTCTGCACTTTAGCTGCTTTTTGTATAAGAGCTAGGGTGATCGATTATTCGACTTTTTTGAGAAACCGGTTTTCGAATAGTTCGAATAGTAGGTATTTTAAAAAAACCGGTTGCACTTTTTGAAATTCAGAAAAAACCGCTTAACCGGTTTTTTGCAGAAGTTAATATTTATATCAAAAGACTACATTTCTTTGAAAAAATCAATTCTTATAATTAAGTTAAAATTTATTAAATACAAGCGTAAAAGCCTAACATTGTCAGGAAAAATAATATAATAATGAAAATATGCACAAACAAATCCGAAAATTAAAAGAAATGAATATGAACAACATTTAGACACCTTCCTCTCCCTAATCGAAGTCAATTATTTGAAGCCGTTCAAATTTATTGGAATTATATTGATTAAAGTTTTAAATTCGTAAACCTTTCAAAATAAAAAAAATCGTCGTAAAAGCGCTCCCTGGCCGAAATACAGAATCAGTTTTTTATAGGATTTGGAGAGCAAACAATAAGTATAGCAACTCAAAAGTTCTTAATACCAAAACAGACTTTTTGGTCCCTGATAGAAACATCTGGCACTGTTAGAATTTGTTGAACGAATAGTTTTATAAGTATGCCGATTTTTAGTTTCTCACGTCGTCTGGGAGCAGTGTTGCCAGTTTAGCCTTTTTAAGGCTAAATCTGGCCTTTTTATTTTGCTTTTAGCCTCAAAATTTTCGTTTTAGCTTCTAGCTTTTTTTCTAGCCTTTTTTGATTTTAAATATAGCCTTAAAAAGGCTAAAAACTTGCTAAATTTATTTTAACAGAATCATATATTTAAGCATTTTTGTATATTAATTCCCAGAAAAAATCGAAATTATTTTATTTAGCGAAAATTTTCGACTGCGGCGCATCGTTCCACAAAAATATTATGATTATTTTTTAACAAATTTTATTGCCCATAGATACTATATAGGTTATATTTATAAATTCTCTAAAATATCTTTAAGAAATACCAAAAACTAATGACAACTAAAAAATAAATACGTTTTTAAATAAAACAATATATTAGCTTTTTTTCTGGCTTTATTTTTTGGGGCATTTAGCCTTTTCTGACCTTTTTTAAAGTCTAATTTAGCTTCTTTTTTTCTCAAGTCCTGGCAACACTGTCTGGGAGCTGCAGAAAGCTCTAGAAAGGAAACATTGCTTAGGAAAGATATATTTAAATCCATATATATAGATCCACGTATTTTCGCTCCCTGATAGAGATTTCAAAATCTGGCTCCGTTAGGATTTGTAGGACGAATAGGGTTATAATTAAGCTGAATTTTAATTTTCTATGTCTTCTGGGAGCTTTAGAAAGCTCTGGAAAGAGAAACAAAACACATAAATCCTCTTATATCCGCTCCCTGATAATAATTTCAAAATATGGCTCCATTAGGATTTGTTGTACAAAAAGTTTTATAATTAAGCCAAATTTTAATTTTCTACGTCGTTTGGTAGCTTCAGAAAGCTCTGGAAAGAGAAAAAATGCTAAGCAAATTATGTATCTAGATGACTAAATAATAATTATGTTTCAAAATTGTAGAAAAAATCATCTAAATTTTAGTTAGCATAAACAGAAACCATGGCTTAATATGGAGATATTATATTAATTAAGTCTCAATTAAAACGATTCTGCAGGTGAAACTTTTTTAACACACCTTTAAAAAATAAAGGAAATATTGGATCAAAAAAATTAAATTGGGTCATACAGGATAATTATTAATTATTTATTTGTTTAATATTACAGAATAAATTCCAATTTAGACTTAAACTATATTTTAAAAACATAAGAAATCAGTCTTTATGAATATTTAAAAAATTATTCCTAAATTTTCAAATATCACTATCACTATTTAGTACATGTTTTCTGAAATAAAATGCTATTTTTAAAACCGGTTTTTTGTGTTTAAAAAAACCGGTCTATTCGACATTCGAAAAATGAACATTTTAAAAAAACCGACAGCACATTGACTGAAAAAACCGGTTTTAAAACCGGTTGGAAAACCGCGTCGATCACCCTAATAAGAGCTACTAGATTTTTTTCCGGTTTTCATGTGCTTTTATTTAAAATAAATACACGGAAATTTGAATTTTTAATATTTAATTTTTTACTCTTTTTCCAAAACATAAAATAATATTTAAATTTGACAGCTCCGTACAAGAAAACAACACAACCTAGCTTGATGATTTTAATTGATGTCGATACATAATTTTGTATATTTTTATTCAGCACTAAAATTTAATAGGAAAACTTAAATTTCAAAGTTAATTTTACCACAAAGTGTAATGTTGAATACTTTGTGAAAATTATTTCTCGTTTGAACGATAAGTCATATATCAATGTTGCAAAATCAGTGCATGCACAGCATCATTGTTTTTATAGCAAATCAACTGTTTTTAAAAGGCATTCATGAAATTCATAACGGAGCTCAAAGTATTCACAACTGTATTCCATATCCAACGATATAAGGTGGATTCATAGAGTTGAAAAATATATAAGAAATTTTTCTGAAAACGTTAGTCCTTAAAAGCGTCATATATTATAATTCCTTTGTCGTAATTTGCGTAGTTTTGCCGTTTTGCAAAACATAATTAGCACCCCTCGTATTTGAAAAGGTTTACATAAATTATTCAATTAATTTTGTTTATTAATATTAAGATATATTTTAGTTCATATAGTATATCATAGAAATCTATAACGTGTAAGTGTAGAAAGTTTTCATTTGGGTAAAGATTATTTTTGGAAAAAAAAAAAAAAAAAAAAAAAAAACAATTTTTAATAATTTTAATAAATTAGAATAATATTTGGAAATATTTCTGGTATATTAAGGCAGTTTTGTAAACTATGTTTTAACTTCTTTTATGTACATATATTATGCGAAGGTATATGCGTATTCTTTTAGAGATTATTTAATTAAAAATTCTTTCACTTTTTACTGTTATTAAAAAGTATATTAGTTTGAAATATTTTCTTTTATTTGTTTGTCATTTGTATGCAAGCTGATACAATCTGTGCAAACAAAACGTGTACACACTTTCGTTAATATTTAAATTAGGGTAGTTTGAAATATTAAGAGAAAATAGTCGTTAATATTACAGATTAAAATCAAAGGTAAAAATTATCCAATGAGTTAAAACGAGGACTTTTAAATAGCCCTAAGACATAATTTGTTTGATGGAGAGTATTAGATAAATCTACATATTGCAATTTTAGTGACTGAATATTTTATTCTGATTTGTATACATAAAACTGAGCCATCCAAATATAGTATATGCGTATACGCACACGTTCATACAAAAACAACAACAATACAAACATAAACATTGAAAACACAAGCATTGCGTACAAGCATTTGTAATTAATATACAAAATTTGTTGTGTAGACACTATCAAAACTTCAACACCTTTAACAATATAAAACAAGCAAAATTGTCACAATCGGTAAAGTCAGACTATATGATACCTTACACCATTGTTTATATTCATCAAAATTCAAGGACGAGTTTTATATACTTTTGTTAAGTGTAATATGTATTACTATAAAATAAACGTATGCATCAAATTATATTTATTATAACATTTGAATATTCTTTCTAAGCAATACTGATGTAGGGTATAAACATATGGAAAGTTTTTCAAAATGTTTATTCGAATTTTAAATACCCTATGGTTAAACAAAAATAATATTTATACATTAAAGTCCATACCCTCAAAATTAATACATTTTTATTATTGTTCATTAAGTTATTAAATATCAATAAAATTTAAAAATCTAATACTACTGCCTGCATTGTTACAAAAATATTCCTAAATTCAAAATACACACTTGTTTATAAGAAACTTTGCTCTCAAGTGCTGGGTGTAGAAAAATATATAACAAAAACACAAACACACATACATACTAACTATATGTGAAATATAAATAACCATGAGGGAAAAGTTATTGCCACAACAGAATAACGCACATTAAAAACATACGCATACCATTTTACAAAATATTTACATAAAAACTAACTCACATACATAGACAGATGAACATATACTAAGCATACTAATACCATTAAAGTTTATTTTAGTGTCATCATAAACCACTAAATAAACAGTTAATGCTAATATCTTCTACCATATCACAACATATATTACTATATATACATACATTTATAAATATGTAAAGAATTAGCGTGAATCAGACGTAACATATAGGACTGAATGAAGCCTTGTTTTAGTAGATATATTCTAAGGAATATTTATTTAAAATTGGCGTAACTATTCGTAGATTAATACCAAAAGAACAAAATTTAAAAATTTCACCTAGAGAGGTGGGCTGTAAAGGTGCTGGCCCAGACCCATTTTTGTTTTCGAATTTATATTGGTCCTTGAACAATTTGTACAAAATTTTGTTAATGTTTTTAAACCAAATTTCGTCCTCTTTAATGGTTCTCTCCCAGCACATATGGCTATCAACAGAGAGACAGATGGACTAGATCAAATCAGGATCTAACCAGGACTGAGAATATATATATACACTGTCGGACAAAATAAAGTGCGGTTTTTTACTCTTGCTATTCAGTTCATAATTATTGTCTTCTAGGTGCATAATGGTCTGCTTTTTTGGTGTCCAGATATTTGTCGTATTATATTCTTTAAATTAAAATGCAAAAGAAGTTTTTGAAATATGTGTATTTCGAGTTTGGGGCAAAAATGTTGTGTTGGTCATGCATTTTGTGCGACATATAAAGTGACACTTTACATAATTTCTTTAATTTGGCTCCCAATTTTCAAATCTTTTGATACAAAATGGAAGGCGTATGCTTAAAAAGTGCTAAATTTTAGTATTCTATTCATTAAAATTTATTAAAATTATTATTAATTTTAGAAAATAAGGATGAATACGGCCATATTAGCGGAAAGTCTTCGACCTCAATCGAGAAAGATTTCTTGACTCCAGATAGAGATAATGAATTAAGATTAATGTAATTGTCTTTAAAGTGCAACATTTTAGAATTTGAGGCTTAAACATTAATTTCGTTATACAAAATAACAATTCAAAACGAAATTTAGAGGGCATAAACCCTAAGATTATGAAGTAAAATCGTAACGATTTCAATGTTCTCGCCAAAAGAGAATGAGTTTCATCATTTAAGTATATAAAGAAATAAGTAATTATAAATATATAAGCTTTTACTGTCACGAAAAAGCTCAAATATATGAGTTTTAGATGTACCTATTCTAAGTAAATTTGACATCATTGTTGTTCTAATATAATAAAGCGACCCGTAATAGAAAAATAATCGTTAAAGTCCCAGAACCATTCTCAAATGCAGTTATTTGGATGAATAAACATAAATCTTATTAAAACTTAAAAAAAAAACTGAGAAAATTTTGGAAACTGCAACGGAAAAGTCTGAAGTTTTACATTTTTGTAATAGGAGATCGTAAAAAAAAAAATGTTTTCTTAACATTGGTACATATAAAAACAATTTGTTTAAACCTTGTCTGGACAGTTAGGCTAATAATAATTAAAATTACTTCCTTCTTTATCTCTCCGCTTAGAAAAAAGAGATTCTTTTTGGCGAGAATTGCGATATAGCTACGATTTTACTAAACAGTATTAGGGTTTCTGGCCCCTTAATTTCTTATTATTTTCATTCTAAATTGTAATTTTGTATAATGAAATGGTTTTTTGGCCTCAGATTCTAAAATGTTGCAATTTAAAGACAATTACATTAATCTTAATTCATTTTCTCTATCTGGAATCAAGAAATCTGATAATATGACCTATCCTTATTTTTCAAATGCAGTAATAATTTTAATAAAATTTAATGAATAGAATATTAAAATCTAACACTTTTTAATCATATGCCTTCCATCTTGCATCAAAAAATTCGAAAATTAGCCAAATTTAAGAAATTAAATAAAGTGTCGCACAAGTCGCACAAAATCCATGACCAACACAACACTTTTGCCCCAAAATCGAAATACACCTATTTCAAAAACTTCTTTTGTTTATTAAATTAAAGAACATAAAATGACATATACCTGGACAAAAAAAGCAGACCATAACGAACCTACAAGGTAATTATTACGAAATATACAGCTGGAGTTAAAAACCGCACTTTATTTTGTCCGACAGTGTATATGGGCAATTATCAAAAATTTTTGATTTTAGCCCTTCAAAAAAATATAAATTGTTTTTGACGGCACATTAAAATCCTTTTGTATACATATAAAGTGACTTGAATGCATGTAGAATCAGTTCGCGTTAATCATTTCATGTGAGGGGCGCGAAATTTATGGCGGTTTAAAGTCGAACATATACAAATTTTTACAAACTAGAACTTTATGTACAATTCTGGTCAAAATTACACGTAATATCAAAACCTACTGAGTTATTCAAATAAAATTTGTGATATTTTCAATGTTTGATGGTATTTGTGCAGCATATTTTAGGATTTCTTAGTAAAATTAAAAAATTTTTCTTTTCAATAAAAATCGCGATTTTTAGAAATTTTGTGAAAAATTTGGATCGAATCTAAGTTATTTCTCCATATATTGAAAGAAAATATATTTTATTAGAGTTTATTACAAAGAAATGCTATTTCATAAAATTATCCTTTTTTAACACAAGTAAATATTTTCTGGTCCATAAAATGTTTATCTCTCAAAATTTTTTGATGCGCCTCCGAATTTTTATTAAGCATAACAAACACCTACTAATTGTTTCAATTATAGTTAATTTCATGCTGTCCACACGATGTGCCTTAGCGAAATGTGTTTTGACAAAAGTGTTCTGTTTTCAATTATCAACGACATTTGACTTAAATTTATGATCCCAATCAATTATATTTATCGCCACTCTTATATCTATATATCTAATATTTGTTTAAATTGCAATTTTCTATATACAAATACAAAAACAAAAAGTGAAATTTTTGCATAATTTTCAAAAAGTCCATAAAATTATTGTATTATATGTAAATTTTTACAAGCATTTTGATGAACACTTGGATGGTTTTGTGACATCTCCTTGTCACACTCTAACTCTTCTATATTTTAAATTATATACACACACGAATTCAATTATTATTATTTACAGCACTTAAAAATAACCTAGCATTAACACAAACTCCTTTTGTGTTAAGCTACTTCAACTCAGTTCAACTCACACTGAGTAACTCTCCCCGTTTGTCCAAACTGTCGGTCTTTTATACCCACGTTCCCATTCCGTCTTATCCCGTCCTGTTTAAACCCAACCCTTAAAACTCTCAACCAACGTCCCCGTCCAGCAAAACCTCGGTGATCCTCCCATTTTCCCCTCCAGTTCCTACATATATTTATTTTTAACGCTACTCTGATTTTGTTATGTAAAATAACAAAAAACTAAGTTCACGCAGTAGTCCAATCAATTCCATATGAAAATGTGAATGTGCCTCCCGAAAAACTGATGTGAGACTATCTACTAAGTTGACTATTTCGGGCACGTTAATGGGATATAGCGCAAGATACGCACAAGTACAACAAGTACCAATCCCTATCCAAAACTTTGTATTCGGTTGAGGGGCGAAAAATTTAAAAACCAAAAAATGTCATCAAAACTTTACTACGCTGTATTTAGTTGTTGAAAGTCTGCACAACAATTTCTGGAAATTTTTTATCGAATACAAGTAAAATATTTATTTTGTTATTATGTTTTATTATTTATAAATATTAAATACATTAACTTTTAATTAATTTGGTATTATTTTAGCTCATTATTTAAGAAAAAGCTGTAATAATAAAATCAATTATTCTAGTTATTAATATTATTATTTTGATGATTGGAGCAAAATCAAACAAAAATTAGTTAATATAAGCAATTTCGCACTGGAATCCATTTGAGTGATTCCATGTCAAAACGGACAGCAATCGGACTTGACATCTCTGATGTCAATGAAATTCACTACAGATATTGGCAATTGGAAGTGTTTCTCAAATCATAAAATTTTGGACTCATGCCCCTTTCCGGTCCAAAAATATGACGGTTTGCTAAAAAAAGCTAAAAAATTTACAAAGGTGCATTTGTTTAGTTGCTAATAACTTCTAAACTATATACGGTAGTTATCTAGTTTTAGTTTCATAATAAAGGCAAAAATATTTCCTTTATAAAGATATTTATAAATTTTTTTTAAATCAAAAGTTGAAAGGTCAAATTTGGACTTATAATAATCAAATCATTATATTTCAAAAAACGGTATTTTTAAAATTCTGAAAAAAATATATAATGTTGACGTAACTGTTCTTCCTACGCACGGAAAATTTCAATTTGGAGTCTCATCTAGTTTAAAAGTTATGGACCAAAATAAAAATTAATTACTTATAACTTCTTAATTATACACAATAAAATTTTAATTTTAGTATTATTTTAAAGATTAAGATAATGTCTTCAAAATTATGTGTAGTAAATTTATTTAATTTGAAAGTTCAAAGGTCAAATTTAAACTTATAAAAATTAAATCTTTAAATCTCCAAAAACGACATTTTTAAAATTCTTTAAAAATTATACAATGTTAACACAACTCCTGTCCATGCCTGTGCAAAAATTTATATTGGACACTCAATTAGTTTAGAAGTTATGTAACAAAATATAAACCAAACTCAAATTTTGTATATAAAATTTCATGTTTTTTAAATAAAAAATAATTTAAATTAATTTTTGTAAATATTTTAAATTTTTACATACAAAAAAAAAATGTTTTTACTATATTTTTCTTTATAAATCCTAAACCAAAAGAGACTCCAACTTGAATTTTGGCCCTAGTATAGAATGGAGTTAAGTTATCAATAAATAATTTTTTAAAGAATTTTAAAATACCGTTTTTTGAGATATTCAGCTTTGATTATTATATTATAGATTTTGACCTTTGAACTTTCGAAGTAAATAAATTTTATATGCTTCATTTTAAAGCCAATATCTATTTCTATTAAATGAGATACAATTAGAATTTTACAAGATATAGTTTAGAAGTTATGAGCAATAAACTATGTACACTTTTGGATAAAATTTTATATTTTTTTCATTTTTAAAACGTCATATTTTTGGCCCGAAAAGGTCTTAAGTCTAAAAGTTTGAGAAAGCAATTTGAGCAACACTTGTTATAGGTAATAACTGTAGCGATTTTCGTTGAAATCGGAGACATGGAATCCGAAAATTACAGTTTTTTGTCCGTTTTGATATGGAATTACTCATTTTTACTTTTTTCTGTGTTACAGTTAAAAAGATATTTACGGTTGAGTTGAATTTTTTTGCCTAAACTTTATTTCTTTTTTTTTTTTTTTTTTTTGAGGAAAAATTTAAGCGTAAATAATTTTTTAACTATAAAAGTAGTAATAAAACTTAAATTGGGCTTGATTTGCTTATAACTCTTCCATACATTTCAATTCGATCCAACCAGTAGTTTATGAGATACATAGTTATTACCGAAAGTTTTACGTTTGGTCCCACTGTGCACCTACTTATGACAATATAAATCATTAGGTTTTGGTATATTAGAACAAACAATCTGTACTTAACATTAAACAGCTATAAGGTAATAACATTTTTCCAAGGTATTTGTTTAAAACTATTGATTTTTAAATTTTCTAATTCATAATAAATAATAAAACTAAAAAAAACAGAAAATTATCAAATTAAAGGATAATCTTTAAATCTTACTTAATAGATTTTCTCACAAATAAGTCTAATTAGAAACAAAAAATAGTGATATTCTCATTTGAAGTTTTATTTTTGTAAAAAAGTAAACGATTACATTATCATTATTATTATTTTTTTTAATGTAAAAATTTTGGAAAATTTAATTCTTTATTCCACCAATGCAAGTATAATCAAAATTGCTTTTATGAATTAAACTAAAAAGCTTTAAGCCATACCTTCTACCTTGTAATAACTAAGTAAATATTTTAGTTAATAGTTCCGGAATAAGCCCATAGAATATATTTTAGCAAATTACCGCACATACAACCATAGAAACCAACACACTCTACTAAATAAATTTACAAACAATCATACTTCAGCATTACTTATACTATATATGTATATGTGTATGTGTAAAAATTTATGTATTACAATATACTGAAACATATTTTATTCGTTTTTCTAAACCTCTTAAGTATGCAAAGTAAATTGTTGTGTTTTTGTTTCAGTTCCTGTTGTTGTTAATTTATAAAGTCAAAAATTAATTAGTTGCGTGTTTTTCTTAATGCAAGAGATATTTATCACAATTTTCTTAAATTCATATACATATACATATGTATGAAATAGAAAAAACTTTGTTTTTATCTATACATACATACATACATACATGTGCAAGACAACAATTTGTTTGTACCAAATAAAAATCCAGGAGAGATAATATGAGATTGTAATTTAAGAGTAAATTAAAGTTTTGTGTTTTGTATGATATTTATGTTTAAGGGGGGCGTAATTTGTTTTACAATTAACCCTGGTACTAAATAAATGAAACTGTATATGTAAGTATTTAAAAATGGAAGAAACTAATATACATATGTATGTGTATCTAAAGAAAAACACATTTAGATATTCGAGGGTTGTTTTGTAAATAATTAGTTTAATTGTCTTAGAACAGGTTTTGAAAATAATGTTTATGTTATAGAAATAGATTGTGTTAATTAGAAAATAGGCGTAATTATTTCTTAAAGAGAATATAATTTTTTGTGAGAATTTATGAAAACTAGAATATAAGAAAGTAACATTGTAAAAACGTTGAAAGAAAATAAAAATGGTAATAAATCGTCGTTTATTTAAAGATTTTGTTTTGTTAATCATATCAATATTATATTTTTTTAATATTTCTATGTAATTTGTAAATGAGTATCTTCATTAATTTTTGAATAAAATCAAAATGTATGCATTAATTTGAATGAAATATATATTGTGTTATTTGAAGCAAATTTGTCTACAATAAAGAATAAAAATTTGAATTTTTATGTTTTCGAATTTGTATGATTTTTTAGTATTTTTTTCTGTGTATTTATAGTATTAAAAAGTAATGTAAGAATGAATCCAAGATAGTTCTAATTTAATTTAAATGATTTTTTTTTTTTTTTCATATTGTAAACCTGTGTTATTAATGTAACCAAAATCGTTGAACAATGCACTTAAAAGAAAGAACAGAATAGCTTCTGATTACACACTGAACAGTATTACTTTAACAGCAAACACAGCTTTAAATTACGAATTTTTTGAAACCTATTTGAAGACAAAACTCAAAACTATATCCTGGACAAAATTTTCTAGAAAAATCTCTTGCAATCGCTGCATAGTGCGGACTAATGCAAAATTTTTGGTAATAAATTTGTATCTCCTAAATATCTGCACATTGGGGTAAAAGGAGTCGAAAATGGCGATTAATTCAGGGAAAGGTGATATCAATATTTTAATGGTCACGTTTTATTTTTTTTTAATTTTGGGTAAAAAAATTAAGTTTTAGAATTTTAAGATTTTTTTTAGCAGAACGGTAATTTCTGTCCGTCTGTTTATACATTAGAGTTAAATTGGTCAAAAATTATGAATAATTCAGAGAAGGTTGGTATCAACACTTTAATAATCACGTTTAATTTTTCTATTTATTTTAGTAAGTAAAAAAAATCATTCTTAGAATTATAAGATGTTTTTTGGCTGAATGGTAATGTTCGTCCGTCCGTCTATACATTTGTGTTAAATGAGACGGAAATGCTGCTTAATTCAGGAAAAGGTGGTATCCAAATTTTTATGATCACGTTCTATTTTTTCTAATTATTAGTTAGTAAAGAAATGCACTTTAAGAATTCTAAAATATTTTTTGGCAGCATGGCAATGTCCGTCCGTCTGTCTATACATTGGGGTTAAATGGGTCGAAAATGGCACTTAATTCAGGGAAAGGTGATATAAACATTTTAATACTTTCATTTGGTTTTCATATTAATCGAGAATTGAAAAAAAAAATTAAAAAAATTTTAGGACAATTTTCAAAAAAAAAAAAAAAAAAAAAATAATAAAAATATAATTTGCAAATACTTAAAGAAAAGTACACTTAAATATCTGAAGCTTATGGTTTAATTTTAAAATTTTACCTTAAAAGACTTTTTATTTAAAATTTAATTTTTTACTATTTTTTAAAAATGTAAAAAATTGTTTTATTTTGACAGCTCCTTATAAGAAAACAGCACAACCTAGCTTAAAGACTTTAATTGATATTGATACATAATTTTGTCTATTTTTATTTGGTACCCAACTTTAGTACAAAGATTTAAATTTTAAAATTAAGCGCCACTTTTGACACATTTTACCCTAACGTATCCTGCTCGGATCAAATTAAAAATGTTTAAAAAGTTGTAGAGGAGGACCTGCGCTTTCAGAAAAATTATCTTGAGATAAGGCTCGTTTCCTTACTTTTTCGGTAAAGTGCGGTAAAATGAGAAAAACTAATTTTACTCTCACAAAAATACAAAAACTTATTAAGTACGCGAACATAAAAATCCAAATTGTTTACTCAAAAATAAAACATCAAACTGTTTTAAAAATTAGCATGTGAATGTTATATTATTTTCCAAACACCCGAAAACGTTTTATTTTTCAACCAAAATAAATATCTTTAATGTTCAAAATGTTTTTTCATTTGTTAAAGAAAATATGTGAGGGATTTTTATTTTTAAAATAAATATCCATCAATGATGAAAAAAATTAATATCTTTAACGATAAATATCAGTTCGAAAAAAATTTCAAATGATTGTTTTTTTTATTCATACTTTTGTTTTGTTTTCAAAATATTTTTTTATTCAAATGAAATTGTTGTTGTTTAGAATTTTTTCCATCCGATGAAAAAAGTTCAAAATAATTTTCAACTTTTGAAATAAATATCACAAAAGATATTTATATTTTTATTTCCATCATGATGAAAAAAATTAAAATATTGATGAAAATAAAAAAAATCATGATGGATTTTTATAATTTTTTGAACATTAAAGATTGTTTTTCGATTGAAATAAATATAAAAAGATTGTTTTTTTTAGTATTAAAATCCGGTCTCTAATTATCCGGGACTAATTGTCAAAAACCTAAGTCGGTTGTCAAAAACCTAACTCATGCAGCAACAAAATACATGTAATCAAATACATTTTGTTGTTGCCAAAAGAAAATAAAAACAAATTTTTGTTTACAAAAAAACAATTTTATTTAATTGTCAATCGAGAATTTCGTCTCCATGTGTTACTCTATGGTTTTTAATTTTTTTAATTATTTGACAATTTATACAATCTACCCAAAGAAATATTTTGGGCTGATTCGTGCAAGAAGAACAATAAAAATATTCTCTTAAAAAAGCTTTCATTTGTACAGTTTTCGAGTACGGGAACGCTTTTCGGGATCCCACGTGTTCGCAATTTGGAGTACGTGTACAAAGCTATAATAGCATATATTTTTGGTATTAATTTTTATGTATTGCATAAAATAAATATCAATTCAATTTGTTCCAATAAATTTAAACCAATATTTGGTATCTTTTTTTTTTAATAAATAATATTGAACATTTTTCAATGTTAGTCGAATTGAGATAATCAATATTTCGGAATATACCTGTTATAAATTACAAAATATTTTAAACCTTAGAATATTAACGTTATTTTGACTACTTTTTTATTTGCCTCTATTCGTATATTTAGAACGACTATAAATTTTATATTTTTGCATTTGTATATGTACAAACCCCTGATGAAAATTCCTCTAAAATTTGGTCGCATTATATCTTCGGACGCCATCGGACGTAATAAGGATTTAAAAAATAATTATATACGTAAAATTTACGTATTAGTATTGCAGGGTTAAAAAATGTTTCCTCATATAGGTATATGACTTTTAAAATGGAAGATATAACTTATGTGAATAAGCATGTTTTTTTTTATATCACCAACTCTGTACAGAAATATAAAATTCTTTGAAATCATAATTGATTTGTTGAATTAATGATTTTTTTTTAAACTTTTACATATTCGTTTAACATACAAAACCAGTAAGTATACATGTGCTCAGTCTAAAAATAATCTCCATATTATTTTTTATTTCTACTCCTATTTAAGTCTTTTGTTTATTTTGACAGAGTTGCCATACTAAAATAAAAGTTATCTACATAGTGAATCATATAATCGTTACTGCAAACAACAAAAGCCATATTTATCAATTGTCAAATCGTTAAAAGTTACTGAACTGCGCTACTGGTAGGAAAAAAAAGAAAAACTGAAACCGTGTTCAGCATGTCACATCTTATCTAGTGCATTTATTTTTCTTTAACATAAGATAACAACATTTTTTTTTACTACCGGCAGAGTTATTTTTGGGATTATAAAATAAAATTTTATTACCTTGAACTTTATTTAAAAATATCTTGTGTGTGATTTTAAACTTAAAAATTCAATTATTTCTCTATCACAAATTGTTCAGAATAACGTTAAAATAATCATCAAATCATTTACTCAGATCTCAAAATAATAGCAGAACTAGTACTTATTTAAAGACAATTTAACTTGTATGAACAAAGTTTATAAAATACTCTCAATATCAATCAAAATCATGCTTATACTTTCCTCATTAAGGCTGATGTGTTCAGTTCTTAAATAAAATGTTTCTTTAGACAATTCATCATACTGAGAAAGAATAGGTATTAAATCGATTCCCTCGTTAATATTTTCATCTATTAATGGCATAAACAAAGGCATACATGGTATAGTTTACACTACAATCAAGCCTAAACTGCAAAAATTTAATAATCCCCCAAAGATCCTTAATAATATTAACCAACACATATATAATCACACTGTTTTACACAAACGACTGAGTACATGAATGTAGGTATTACTACTTTCATACACATGAGTGAGTACATTCATACATGACTGACAAAATGACCTTTACCTACTTGTATGTATGTAGGAAGGGATCTATTACATTTGGGGCTTTAACATATTCTTTTTCTCTTGCATGCACTTATGTACTTACGCACACATAGATAAATGTCAGAAAAAAGGGAACATGAGATATGATTAAGAATATGACACATATGACTATGTGGCTAATACAACTACATCTATTAACATTTCATGTAAAAACTCATTTTGAGCCAACAGGCAAAAATATGGTATAAAACTCTTGCGGTTGTAATATTGTTTGTTTACCTGGTTGGTTGTTTGTTTGGATGGAGAATGGATGTGAGAGAGTATGTGTAAATGTCTATGTATTGCATAAGTAGTGTGATACTTATTATGAGCAGAGGAGCAATAAAGTTATGTTGCGCTTGAATTATCAGGTGTTTGGATGCAACGTTTTTGAATTGGTAACATAATTACAACGTAATAGTAGTTATTTGTTAGAGTTTGTTGCTTTGCTTTTGAACTTCAACATAGTGTTGACAATGTAGCGATGTTATTGATGAAAAATTTTTACCTAAATAATAGTAAAGGATTCCAAAATAAATAAAAATTTTAAATAATAAAAAATATATATACTTTTTTTGTTTGGAAACTGAGTAGACTTTGTTTAAATAATAAAAACAAATAAGAAAGATAAAGTCTGTCAGGACCGATATTATAAAATTTTACACCGTTATGAATGAGCATAAACATATATTAGACCTGTGGCCAATTGTGGACCAATATTTTTACTAAGTGTATAATAAAAAATACAAATACAGAATAATGGGTTGATAATAACATCTATATGATTTTATATACTTAAGGGCGATTCCGGAAGTGATTTTATATGGTAAATTATGGACCGATTCTTATAAAATTTCGCAATGTTGTTTCTACTTATACTTAAACTTATTTGTGTCGAATATTAACTTGATGCTATTATTCGTAAGGGATTTATGTACGTTAAAGTGATTGGAAGATGGGGTTTATATGGAAGCTATGGTCAATTATGGACCGATGAAATTTGGTGCAAAGATTTTTAATTATATAAAACTTATCTGTGCCAAATTTCATTAAATTATTTGCTATAATAATGGTATTTATGAGCGTTAAGCCCTATTCCGGGAGGAAATTTGCATGGTGGCTAGGTGAAATAATGAATCGAGTCTGAGTCGAACGGTATTCTTAAAGGTGGGGGGTACGATGCTTTTTTCTGTGCCACGGTAGCGTGAAGTACACAAAATATTTGTTAAACTATATATTTAGCTTTTATACAGCCGAGACTGATTTTTTTCTTTTTAATTTTGTAAATCGCTTCTTCTTTCTTTGAACATATTTTTGAAAATTTTTAAATTTTCGTATGGAAATCTTTTACTGTAATATTTTTTAATTAAACTAAATGATTTTGTGTCGTTTAATATATTTGAAAAACTTTAATTTTTAATTTGATTACCGTACTGATGTAGCGCAATTCTAAAATTAATTTCGTGGTTTCAGTATTATCGATTTTTCTTCCAACCACTTGATAACATGACAACAAAATGTCAATATATATGGCACTATTATCAGCATCTGAACTACCAAAAATGTGGCTGTAAAATACACATACATACAAGCAGCCAATTATTAAGGAAAAAATCAAACAATAGTATTCAGGCAATACTTAGTATTCCCTTCCAAAATTTGGTAATGAGTTTAAAACAAGTTCATTTTTAATCCTTTTGATTGGCATATTGATGTGTGAATTGCACAGTGGGATAGATACAAAATATTTTGGAAACAAATTGACAAAATACAAAGTAAAGTTGGTGTAATACTTTTAGGATGATTGTAATTCGGATTTTGAAAGTTCAAATAGGCAAAATTTTAAGATATTTCTAACTGTTCACGAGTTACAGAATTATAAAAAAAATAAAAGACGTTTTAGAACCACTGTGTGACAGTATTACTTTGTTATATTGGTTATATATTTGAGAAACTTTTTGTAAAAAAATTGGCTCATTACTTTGCTCAGTGAGGGCGAATCAATAAGTCCGTGATTTTTCGGCAGTAGGGAAGCTTTTTAGCAATGTAATTTTCAGTTGTATTAACTAAAGTCATCCATTTTGTGGTTTAATAGATCCAAAGATTAATACTTTATTAGCTCTCAACAGTCTCCTTATTCTTTTTCAGAAAGAAGGGTAGGTGGAGTCACTTTTTTATGTGACCCCATCCCAACTTTACCATTGAGAATTTTTAAAAAGTGTCCAAAAAAGGGGATTTCAAAACTGCTTTAGAACCTAAAAAAAAACTCCTTAAAATTTGTTTATTTGATAACAACAAAAACAAACAATTTTGTATAGTAAGAAAAATTACAAAATTTAGTCTTAATAATAACAAAATAATTTAAAATTATTTTACAACAATTTTTATACAATCATCTTTTAATTAATTAAATCTCTGTACTTTTGTACGAGTTTATTATTAATTGTTATTAATAATTTAGTAAAAAAACAAACACACGTTCCCCCGAGGGATTGCTATGAAGTATGTAAAAATATAAGCTATTTTATTTTAGTTTTTCAATCCAGTCCAAAAAAAATAAAAATTTATATAAATAGCTGATCATAAACTTTATTATTATTTTTAGTTACTAAGAGTTTCAGTTCATTTATAAATACTCCGCAGTTTTTTATATCACTATACTGTGAAACAATCTCAAAATTAATTTGTTTGTTGAAATTAATATATAATGGATCGTTATAAATTAGTTTTTCGTCATTTAGCACATAGTCTTAAAAAGTCGTCATTTAGTCGCCATTTAAAAAAGGGACCAAAAAGTGCCCATGTGGTTGAAAAAGGGGCAATTGGCAACTAAAGTCGCCAAACGGTAACACTGCCCCATCCTTTTGGTCTGAAATATACCAAGGCTTTAAAAGTTCATCTCAGACTGATTAACATTGAGATCACTTATATTAATTACTGAAATATCTATGAGTCATTCCATTTAAAACCAACCAGCTGGTTTTCTCACCTCTTCCGAATTTGATAATATTTGGTACAATTATTATTATTGTCAAAACTAAGACAAATTCAAATTTTCAAATAATTTCATCCAGTGGTTCGCGAAATATCGCGGTTTGAAAGTGCAAAATAGCTTAAAATATGTACAAAGTTGCACACACAAAATTACAAATATCTTTCGAAGTATTTATTATACAAGATTTACTGAGGTGCAATATTAAAGGTATCAAAATTATCTTTAATATGACGTATAACATGACTTTTTTCTCAACATCAAAATAGTCCATATTTCGCGATTTATCGTTCGCGGGTAAATATCTCGAAAAGTGGTCTTTTTAAACATTTTAAAAATATATATGGATACGAATTATTTATTGCAATTTGTATTTTTTTGTTTGTAATAAAAAAGAAAAATCGACAATTTCTTTTAAAATCATCCGAATGTAAAAAAAATTCGAGTTTAAGTTCGATTACCGATATAGTTCGCGAATTATAATAACTCAAAAATTAGGAAAATTGTCTTCTTAAAAATACAGATATCTTCCAAAGTATTTACGTTACAATGTTCATTAAGGCAACTATTTAAAGGTAATGAAATTACCTTTAAAATGATACCTGAAACATTTTTATGTTGTTTTTATGTTGAATTTTATTGGTGGATAATTCGCGAACTAAATTTCGCGGTCGCGTATTTTCAAAAATGGTATTTTTAAATTCGTGAAAAATATATATGTAGAGGATGGAACCATTTTGAATATTCGCTGTAAGTATCGTGATGGGACTCTCAATGGCTTCTGAGTTATTATAAAAAATATAACGCAGTGTAAAATAAAAAATAAAAAAAAAAAAAAATAATTAACTTGAAAGAAATTTCAAGCATGAATTTGTTCAATTTATTCGATTTGATTTTTTTAATAACTCAGAAACTATTGAGAGTCCCATCATGATACTTACAGAAAACATTCAAAATGGTTCCATCCTCTACATATATATTTTTCACGAATTTAAAAATACCATTTTTGAAAATACGCGACCGCGAACTTTGATTCGCGAATTATCCACCAATAAAATTTAACATAAAAAAACATGTTTCAGGTATCATTTTAAAGGTAATTTCATTACCTTTAAATACTTGCCTTAATGAACATTGTAACGTAAATACTTTGGAAGATATTTGTATTTTTAAAAGGACAATTTTCCTCATTTTTGAGATATTATAAATCGCGAACTATCGCGGTAATCAAACTTAAACTCGGCATTTGCGTTACCAGCGTCAATATTAATATTCTTGCCGAATTTTATTACATTCGGATGATTTTGGAAGAAATTTTAGATTTTTCTATTTTATTACAAACAAAACAATACAAATTGCAATAAATATCCTCCTAAAATATTGCGGGTCCCATAATGCCACTTTCCACGGTTATAGGAAACATTTTTATCATTACCATATATTTTTTTTAAATTTTTAAAAATACTACTTTTCGAGATATTTACCCGAGAACGAAAAATCGCGAGATATGGACCATTTTGATGTTGAGAAAAAAGTCATGTTATACAAAGAGTAACAAGAGACGAAACCAATTGTCAAAAACCTAAGTCGGTTGTCAAAAACCTAACTCATGCAACAACAAAATACATGTAATCAAATACATTTTGTTGTTGCCAAAAGAAAACAAAAACACATTTTTATTTACAAAACAACAATTTTGTTTAAATGTCAGTCGAGAATTTCGTCTCTATATGCTACTCTATGATGTTATACGTAGGGATGCAAACGATACATCGATGTTACAAAAACATCGATGCATCGTTCACAAACATCGATGTCAACATCCATGTTTTGGTTAACGATACATCGGCGTCAAAACTAAAAACATCGACATCGTTGTTTGTGCTTAGTTGTCAAAAACATAGTATAGTAACTAGTATAGAAACTGACTCTCTTTTTTATTCAACACTCTTCACATACATATGCTGTGTGAATTCAACACACTTAAGAGAGACCTAAACAACACAAAAAATTAACAAAATTATCCTTTAAAATAACATTTGCAGCACATTCTTTCATACACATATAATATTTTATTATTTTTTTAACACTTTTATCACATTTTAATTTCCGGCACTTTTTTATTTTTTACAAACAAGAAATAATTTTTTTACTATTTTTGAAATTTTTTTATTGGCTGTTGAATTTTAAACTAAATAAAAACAGTTGCAATTTTTGGTATTAATAATGTAGTAAATTTTACAACAATTTATATTTTTTGTTGATATTTAGCAAAAAAAATATAATAAATAAATCATTATAAATACAATACACGTTAAAATATTTAATATTTGTTGAGAAATATAAATATACATGTAAAAGAAAAATTTAATAATTTTTTAATACAATTTTTTGCAACTTTGTGTACATATGAAGTGTGGTGAATGTTAATTTTACACCAATACATATAAATAAAATTTTACTAACACATTCTTAGCGTTACGTACTTTTGATTAATGCGTGATGTACCAAAAGAGAGACTTTCCGTACTAGTTCTTATACTATGGTCAAAAACAAGTCTTTATATGATTTTATTACTTTTAATAAATAGTTTGCGTTTGCTCTAAAACAAACAATTATATTTCTTAATTTACAAGCATATTGATAATATTTTCTGATATTTGTAGAAAACTATGCCAACCAATAAATTGAAGAGCAAAATTTGGGATTATTTTAAAAAAGCTGGAAATAACGAAGCTGTCTGCAAAATATGCAACAAAACGCTTAGAACTTCAGGAAATACCAGTAATATTCGTGGTCATTTCGAAAAATTGCATTCGCAGCAATTAGGAGAAACAGTGGTGCAAAGTAAGAAAGCTAAAAATGTTAGCAACATTGCTGATTGTATGGAAATAGAAACAATTGATTTAAGTGCTTTGACCAGTTCAGTCAGCGTGGAAAAAGTTATCTTGCAACAAAAGTCAGTTGATAGTACTCCATCACCTATTGCTGTCAGTACCAAAAAACCAACGCAACCAAATGTAGATGACTTTATCAAAAATATGACAAGTATTGTCATGCAGGGTGGAACAAAATTAAAAAAAAAAAAAAAAAAAAAAATTGTGGTTTTTCTCGAAATGGGTATAAAAGAATTTGTGCCAGTTATGTAAAAAAAATTCGCAAAAAGTTTGGTCCATGAACCGTCATTTTAGTACTTCAAGGAAGAAAAAAGTGCAATATGTTCTGTTGCAAAATGTATAAAAGTATCATAATTTTGTTCCTTTTATGTAACATATTAAAAAAGTGCACTGTATTAACTATGTCCCATAATAAATTATTAAAAAATGGATCACAAAAATGTCCTTCATCAGTACAAAATCCAATGGAAAGAAATTTAATTTTTTTTTTTAATTTTTTCCATAATTACTTCTCTTTAAAAATATTTTGATTTTGCAAGACTGTTTCTTACGTTCTTACAGTTACATGAATTGGACAAATTATAAACCAAAATGACATTTATGAGATTTTTCTTATAGGATTATAGTTATGATAGTATGTGTAAAAACTCAAATAAATTACTTAAAAGAAATGGTTTTAATAGTACTTTTATAATTATCAAAGGGAATTTTTAAATTCATGTAATTTTCATACTATTCAAAACCAAAGAAGTAAAACACATTTGTTTAACTTGTTTGATATACTACAGTAAAAAACACTGACCTTTTGGGTTTCTAATAGAAACTTTCTATTACAACTAAATTACGAGTTGTTTTGCTTCATATGAGGCTCCATTTTTGTCTTTTAATTTTAGAACCTTCCATAAATTTATTTCATCATACAACCACATTTATTACCCAGTATTAGAAAACCTCTAATTATATTTCTTTCTTATTTAATAAAAATTTTCAAAATTTAAATAACAATTTCCTTTTTACAATTCATTTAATACAATTCAAATTAAAATGTTTGTCTCATGTTGACCAACTACTTTCCACTGCACCTTAAAGAAAAAAAGGACTCTAGCAAAAAGGTCTTTTTGATCAGTCTATATAGCAATTAAGTACAAAATAATTTGTTGTAAATCGGTTTTTTTATAATTTCATTATACATGTAGTTAGTTTTCATGTGAAATAGAACCAAAATTGTGTTGTTTTCTTTTTGTCCATTTAAAAGACCTTTAGATGGCACAAAAAAAAAGAAAAAATTTAGAAGAATAGCAAAGATAGAGAAAATAAAATGTTATTACTTAGTTCTTCTATGAATGGAAAAGCAAATTTTGTATATTGTTTTTATTGTAATTACTAGCAGCTGTTTATATGAACATGTAAACAGATAGATATCTAACTATAGTTTGTTAAAAAGAAAGGGTCAGTTGGTTTTTTCGAATTTTTATATGTATCGTTAGTTTTCCTTTATGGGATGTTACCAAAATTGCCAATTTTCTATGCATATATCTTAGGGTGGTTCATTTAAGCGATATTAGTAACATATTGCAATACCATTCTTTATTAATTATACAATGAGGGATTTATTTGTATACTTTAAAAGGTAATCATAAATTGAAAAATAATTGTTGAATTTTGTTTTCTTATAAACTGTTAAGAAACTATGTGAGATCAATTCTAAATTATGCTATTTACAACTCGACCATTTGAAGGAACAGAAAAGGTATTGTTTCCATCATAGCAATGTCATGCCACACACATATTTGGTAACCCATCTGATTAGCATCTGACTGCCATTCGTGGCCAAAGTGGCCAACGGAAGAGCTGCTGTAAATCACTTGACTAAGTTTTTCGCCGATAAACCACAGAAGTTATACAGCAATAGCTTAAAAATTATAAAAGGTCATAGACAACAATAGCGCATATGTATATTATTCAATAAAGAAAACTTTAGTTAAACAATTTGCAAAAAAAAGTGCGGATACTTCTGATTTTGGCCTAAAAGTTAATTCTAATATTAAAGATAAGGAATTTACTGTATATTTCTTTTTGAAAGTAAATAGTTTGGCTAATGTAAATAATAGACGACAAATTTAGTAACTTTATAAAATTTCAAAAAATTTCTTTCCTTGATGACCACCCTAATAAATAGAGTACGATTTTTATTTCAACAACACTTTGTTCTAAATTAACCATTTTATTACATATACATAGTACATAGTTAAATTTAATTGCTTTAGGTAAAATTCATTTATATGAAACAACTAAAATATTAACTAATTTAAGCTAAAAGGAAAATCTTTATTTAAGAATCCTATTTATTTAATATACAAATAAAATGCTAATAAATTTGTTATGGTTAATTCGAATGAACAATGAACAATGAAAATAACTTGTTTGGGATGTTTTAGATTTTAAGTTACAGAGTTTTGGTTTAATTTTAGATGATATTAAAAACTTCGTACAAAATTGTGGTAAAAACATCAGCAATTAATGTATTCCAAAACGAGAGAAAAAGATATAGTCGGTCAAACACGACTATATGATACCCTACAACATTGTCTATGTGTACCAAAATTCGGGAAGGGGTCAATTCTGGACCTATATTTGTATTAAGTATAAAATAAAATATACTAATACATAATATTACATCGATACTAACATTCACATGTATTTATGGACTTTTGGCTGATTCCTGAAATTGGGTCTTATATGGGAGTTATGGTTAATTATGGACTGATCTTCACGAAATTTGGCATATGGATTTATACTTATGTAAAACTTATTTGTGTCAAATTTTATGAAAATATTCATATTTTTAAGGCATCTATGAGTGTCAAGACTCTATTCTGAGAAGACTTGCCAGTACAACATGAAACCAGAAATGGTTTCAATGAAGCTAAAGTATAGCGGCATCGAAAAAAGTTTCCAAATTACATTTTAAAATCACAGATAAAATATTAATTAATGCATAATTAATGCATAAATTTTATAATATTTTGAAATCGATTTAAAATTTTGCGTATTTTATTTTCTATTTTTCGCAATATGAGTGCATTGAAATTTATAATAAGTACAACTATATTGTTTTAGCTAAGAAAAATGGGTTTCAGCAAAAAAATTGCATAAAATGTGTTCATGACCTGAGATTTTGGTGCCTTTAATATTTCATAAATGCTCAAGGCACATCTAAGGCGCTAATTAAAATTGATCAGAATGTATACTAATCTGTAGCTGTATTATAACTTATATTGGAATCAAGTGGCACTCAAAAATAATTACGCGTTTGAATTTAATGATACTTTTAAAATTTTTGGGTGTGTTTTTTTGTTATTGAAAGCTTTATTTTATAGTAATATAATTAATATATTTTAAACTTTTTATTATTTATTAATATCATTTGAGGTAAGGCATAAAAATCTATGCATATTTTGTTTTCTACTCGCTATTCTAAATGAAGGTTTAAACAAATATATGATCGCGGTTATGTTTACTAATATAAAACTTATTGAACTTTTTTTAATTTGTATTTTGTATATCTTTGTGTAGGTTACATATATGTATTTATTTTTGACATTGGACTCAAAATGTTATTTTTACAAATATATTGTTCTGACCAAAACATAAACGGTTATTTCCTGTCCATTAATACAAATTTAAAAATTTCTTTTGATTGTCAAATATCAAAAACATATCAAGGAATTTTACAAAATCAAAAGACAAGAAAATCTGTGCGTACTTTGTGAATTAACATTTTTTAATGAAAAGTTAAAAAATCAACATGATCACGATTATCTTCGTCGTGATCAACTATATTGTACCATATTTAATTATGCCCTACATCACCATAGGTGGTTGGGGTATTATGCGTTTGTGCTGATGTTTTTAACGCACAGAAAAAATCTTCGGACCCCCACCTTAAAGCATACCGATCGACTTAGAATCACTTTCTGAATCGATTTAACGATATCCGTCCGTCTAGTCGACTGGCTGGCTGGTCTTATGAACAAAGTACAGGTTGCAATTTTAAAGATATCTTGATGAAATTTTGCAGGAATGATTATTTTGGCTCAAGGACGAAGCGTATTGAAATTGGTTATGATCGGTCAATTATTTTACAAATGTCCTCCCGGCATAGAGATTTAGCGATAAGAAATGCCTTAAATATAGCAATATTTTAATGAAATTTGTAAGCGTCTATCTTTGTTCCGGATTTTATCAAGATCGTACCATAATTAACTACAGCTCCCATATAAACCCCTCTTCCGAAAATCATTTTAACGTGCATAAATCCCATGAAAATGTCAGTATCAAGCTAATATTCGACACATATAAGTTTTGTTTAAGTAGAAATCACAGTGCCATGTTTTATGAGGTTCGATCCATAATTTATAATATCTCCCATATAAACCCTCTTCGGGGAATAGCTCTAAAATGCATAAAATCATATAAATTTAGTATCGACGTAATATTCTGTATTTGTATACATATTTTATTTAACATTTAGTAAAAGAATCGATCCACAATAGGCCACAGGTCTAATATTCGCTAAAAGTCATTCACAGATTTGTGTTTCATTAAAGCCAGTTGATATTGGTACAAATTAGCTTTGATGTGCCTTAAAAAATATATTGAATTTGTTTGAACCCCAAAAGTAAAAGAGTCTGAAGAATTTTCCATATCTATCCAATAAAAAGTTATATTAATCTATATTTTAAACTTAAAAGGAATAAACATTATTGGGCTTATTTTCCAAAAAGGTGGCAATACTCCGAACTAAAGATTTTTTTTAATTAGTTCAAAAGCAATCTTATGTATACAATTAAGTTGGTGGGCAAAAAATAATTATTATTTTTTCTTCTTTTAAAAATTAAGTAGAAATTTTACGATCTAAAGAAGAATCGGCTTTTATTTTTTTGTCAGGTACTTATTTTTTTTTTTTTTTTAGCATAATAGTAATTCCATTTTAAAAGAAACTAATATTTTTTTATTTAACTTGATTATAAAATCTGGAAAAAACTAAGTTGATTAAAAATAATATAATTTCTTGCCTTATAACCTCTTGCATAACTATAAGTACATAAATAATTTTTCTTGGAAACTTTATCATAAATAAATTATTGCTGTAACGAGAACATTGAAAAGGTCCTTAATAGCCCTAATCCTTTTAGAAGAACAATATGTTGTCTTGTTTTAATCATATTTAAGCTAGAAGTCTTGTTGCTCTTATTACAAAATGCTGTTTTTATAAAGGTAATATTTTTATGTACGTAAATATATGTATGTTTTATTTAATTTTATGTTGTATTACTTTATTGTTTTTTGTTGCTACTATTTTGCTATTTTCTATTAGATTTTTTTCATTTATTTCCTTCCGGATAACTATTAGATTCTCATAAAAATTAAGCTTCTCGATATTATTTTATTTTCATTATTTTTACAATATTTTATTTATTTACTCTTCTTTATTCTATGCTTTTGATCCTTTAGCAATCCTTATTAATCTAAAGTGCTTAAAGTGTTTGCTTGCTTGGTTAGTTATATAAGTTGTATATAGCTTGTTAGGAAAATAAACTGGACTCATTCTTAATAAAGGGATGTATGTTTTTATTGTTGTTGTATTTACTATAAAATGAAAATATTTATACATATGTATGTTTACAAGGAGAAATCTTATGTTTATTTTTGGTGTTGGTAGTATGTTTCGTTTTATTTAAATCTATAAAATACATAACTAATTTATTAAATGATGAAATATGCAATAATTTCTAAAGGAATTTTTGTTGAAAATATTTGCTTGCCACCGCACAGTGAGATCAAATGCTAAATTTTTGGTAATAAATCGGTAATTCCTAAATTACTGCTCGGATCGAATTGAAATGTATATGTATGAAGGAGATATAGAGGAGGTTCCAAGCTTTTAGAAAAATGATCATGTTTTTACTCTGTGATAACAGAGTAGTAACGAAGTAACGATTTAAAAAAATTATAATAAAAAATCATAAATTCTACAAATTAATTTTTTTTTGAGTTATAATTCTTTGATTTTTATTTGGGAAAATTTGACTTTTGAACTTTTGATATAAATAAACCTTTGAGTCACTGCCACCCCCACACTGATAAACATTATTATTAAATGTCTTTTTTTTTTTATGAATTTCGGACATATATATGGGCAATTCTCCTTTTACGTTTACCTTTCTGATACTTTTAAATAACTTTTGATGCAATTATATTAACAACACTTGGTGGTGTAACAGAACAAAAATTCACGATCTGAAACGGTTCCATGTGGTGCCGGCAAGCACTCAAAATCAAAAAATAAAAAAAAAAAAAGTGCTTGAAACTAACAAGTTTTTTTTTTTTTTTCTTTCTTTTGGTTGCTGTAATCGCGGATCTTAGCATAAGTGTTCAATTCTTCTAATGAAGGCTTTAAACAGTTGTAAAAAAAGACCAGCATGGATTTAATTAGCGTGCAATTAACCAGTGTCAAATTGTGTTGTGCAAAAGTCGTGAAAACAAATTTTAAAATTTTTGCAGTTTTTTCACTACGCCGTTTCGTGTATTGCAAAATTCAAAGTGGAGCCTAATACCTTTTGAAATTATGCATCATTTGATGCATAATGTGCCCTCAACAGAAATGCTGCAGGAGGTACCCAAACTTGGAGAGAAAAAATGTGAATGGCTCCAAGAGATGCATTTTTCGCGAGGCACACTCGCTTCGTTATTTAATTGTAGCTAGAATATCGCGTTTCGAAGAGAAGGTTTCCAAATTACATTTTAAAATTATTACGCATTTTAAAATATTAATTTGCTAAAAGTGTATATTATTTTTAAGAAATCAGAAATTTTGCATAGTTTGTTATAGCGGATTTTGGCGTTATAAGTCAATATTAATCTGAATAAAGTTCTTGTGTGAAGTTTTAATTACGCAAAAAATATGATTTCACTGCAAATATTCAACAACAGTTTTCATGGGCTAAGAACGCGATGTTTTTAGTTTAACATTAATCTTTGAGACACAGTCAAGACGCTTATTAAAATTGGCGATGATATGTGCCAATCTGTAGCTGCTTAATACGCTATATCAAAATCAATATGGCGTTCCAAAATAAGTACGATTTTGCATTTAATGCAACTTTAGAGATTTAAGTAAGTGCAATTAAAAAATTTACATAAATGAAATTGTCTTATGACTTATTTAAAAAAAAAAAGATGGATTTTGCAATAAATGTTTGAACATGAACAATATTATCATTGTCATATTCATAAATATTGGCTCAAAACAGCGATAACTCGAAAAAGTTTTTAACTTGTCATTTATTACCTTTATTTATTTTTCTAAAGTTCCTAAATAACCTAGAAAGGCAAAAAAAGCTTATTTCTGAAACTAGTTCTCCTTCAAATCCTACTTATAATTTGGTAATTTTAGCTGTAATGGATATGTTTATTCTCTAGGTTAAAAAAAGTTAATTGTAGTGCAAAATACAGAAATTATATGGGTGTGCCCGGGTATCATGAGTATTGACTCCTTTAAAGTCATTTTACATATAGATCAAGCTAATAAAATTTAGGTTTTTTCAGTTTTTATAGTGTATAGTAGTAGTTTAGTAGAGACTAATGTGATTAATAGGGCTTGTGAATTCTAAACACAGAACGATATATCTTTAATTTCACGTTTAAAAGTTAATTATTATTGCATTATATTCAAAAATTAATATAATAAGGAAAAGTACTACAAAGTAACCTCTTACGGATCATATATTTTTAATTTCATGTTTCCAGGTTCAATATTTTAGAAAATTTAAAAAGTAACATAAGAAGAATGCAAAAGTACCACAAATCCTCTTTTTTGGATTCTTATTCACTTAGGACCATATATTTTCAATTTCATATTTGTAGGTTCAATATTATGGATAATTCAAAAAGTAACATTGGAAGAACGAAAAAGCACCACAAAGTTCCCCTCTTAAATTCTTACCAACATAGCACCATATGTCTTTAATTTCATGTTTCTAGGTTCAATATTGTAGAAAATTTAAGAAGTATCATTAGAAGAATGAAAAAGTACCACAAAGTTCCCTGTTATAGATTATCATTCACTTAGGATCATATATCTTTAATTTCATGTTTCTAGGTTCAATACTATAGAAAATTTGAAAGAAGAAAAAATTCAAGAAGTAAAAAAAGTACTACAAATCCTTTTTCTAAATTCTCATTCACTTCGACCGTATATTCATAATTGTAGGTTCAATATTATATAAAATTCAAAAAGTACCATGGAAGAATGAAAATTCAAAAAGTACCATTAGAATAATGTAATAATAATAATAATTAAAAAAATAATTTAATTTCCCGATTTTATCCCCTTTTTGGTACTTTTTTATTCCTCCTAGATGTAACAAAGATTGTATTCCAATGAATTTCTAAATTGTAAAATATTCATATGTATGTGTCAGTAAAAAAAAAAAAAATAAATATTTTGTGAAAAAAATACAAAAATCAGGTAGGATTTTTATCTATAAAAGGTTCGAATTTCCAAAAAGGACCGAAGTCGTATTTGCCAATTTTCGTTAAGATACTCATTTGATGCACACTTTATTTCTATGCTTACTGGATTAAAAGATAGATAGGGTCCCAAAAAAGTACCAAATTACAGTTTTTACCCGTTTTCTCCCTAAAAGGGCCGAATTAAAAAAAAAAAATACCAGAACACCTAAACCTAAACATTCAAATTTCCAAAAATCTATTCGGTAGGAGACAATGCTCCAAATAGGAGAAAGATGGTTCAAAACAAGTGAAAATTGCAAAGTCGTTGCTTGTAAAGGCAAATAGGAGCTCAGGAAGCGTATGCGTAAATCAATTTTTAAGTCCATACTTGCCATATTTTTCATTAAAGTGTCATTGCCAGATTAAATTGTTTACTAAAAGAAAAAAACTCGAAGTATTTCTGAAGAATTTTCCACAGTTATCGCCAATTTAATATAACCCCACTAGGTGTATCTATTATTTTAAGCAGATGTGTATAGAATACAGATTTCGTTGGTTAATTAGTAGTTTATATTACTCTCCCAAAGTTATATTTAGCAGACTTAATAATTTTTTTTTAAATTCTTTATAAATTGTATGTATGTTTAAGCAGTTTAATCAATTTCGTTTTAAATAAATATAAATATATTAATTTTTCTCTATTGTTTATTTTTTCCTGACAATGTCACGTAACTACCACATGATATTTTACGTGATAATATGCTGAGATTGCATACAAATTCAAATATATAAGATTTTTTTTCCTAGCTTTTTTCATTCTCCCTCATTTTGTGGTATGCAATATATATTCCTTTGGGTATTGAAGTAGAAATCCTTAATATCAAAAGTGAAACTAACGCGTAGACGTAAACGCGTTTTCCACTTATATTACAACGATTATTCTATGCAAAAATGGTGGAAAAAATGTTTTAAGAACTAAAGAAACAACATCCACAAGAAAAAAAATCATAAGAAACAATAGAAGAAAATAACTTCATTAGACAAATTTCTTTGGCGCTATAATGCAGCAACGAATAAAATAAAAAACCGTTTTAAAATAAAAGCAAACAAAAAAAGCTGGAAAAAAAAATATAAAATAAATAAAATAAACAAGTCTCTTAGCTCTGTGGCTTAATACTTGTGCTTATGGATTTGTGTGATTGTATATTAATAGAGTGAAATGGAAAGGAGCGTTTATATGTATACGTATGTATGTGCATGTGGGTATAAAACTCGTTTAAGTTAAAGGATCTGCTTGTTTAGCTTCATTTGTGCCAACGCGCGCGTATTTGTGGTAAACCTTACAAAGCAAAGTTGAATAAAATTTTATACACGCTCTAGTAACAGACATACATATATACAACATACATAAATATAAAAATACAAATATAAATGCTTATGAAAAGAAACTGTATTGAATTTAGAAAACTTTGAACACAAAATGAAAACGAAGCAATATTATGCAATAAGGAAAGGCTAATGTTATTGTAGAAGAAAAAATTTGATACAAGTGTTGTTAACAGTGCGATGAGTTAATAAGAAATTTAGCTAAAAAATTAGAAAAAGTTTCTAAGAATGCAATTTGAGCATTCAGTAGGTAGTTAGACTTCAGTTAGACTTCTGATTGTTGGCCTATTTACTATAAGGATTTCCCCTTGTTTTTTCGAAGTTAAGTTTTCTAAAGAGAAGTTTTTCGTTCTTTTGTCGTTTGAATTATTTCCGTTTCTCATCTCTACTACTTAAAATTCGTATAAAAAACTCTTTACCTTTATATATGGCGTTGTTCACGAATTCATAGTTCCCCATTTAAAGAGTAGTTATTTTGAATAATAATAAAATAAGTTGGCTCAATTTAGATTAAAACCTAGACAAAAACTCACCAACCCACTACGCCATGTATTCGTTAAATTTTTGTTCGCTGTTAATAATTTTAATATACCAAGAGAAATTCAAATAATTTTCGGAAAAAATATTGGTTTAGTTTGGGGTTCAATATACTACCTTTTGATTGCTACGCAGTCGCTCTAGCAAACTGCGCAATTGCAGATTTAAATGAGCAAAATAGTGACAGCTCATTACCAAATAATGAGTCAAGTAAGTAGTAGTCATTACCAAAAGCTAAAAACTGTTAGCTAGGTATTAATTATTTTATTGAGTACAAAGCTTCTTTTAAATATTACGTAAGATTTTTAATATGTTTGTCTGGAATATATGAGCAGTCACATTATTCAATCGATTTAACAGATACTTTATACATACATCGTACATCTTCTGAAAGGAAATATAGGATATACAATTTATAAAAATGTCAAGTCTACTTTTTTTAAACATAACTTAATATGCTGATAATTTATTTTTCTTTTTATGATCAATATATCTTTAAAAAATACTCGAGATTTTATGATTCGAATTTTCAAAATATTTTGTGTGCCTCAGAGAAGTGTATTCAAGAACCGATACCGGAAACCGGTTTTTGAATTAAAAAAAACCCACCGGTTTCGAATAATTTCTACTTTTGAATTATTCGACATGGTGGTTTTTTCTATCGGTTAACCGGTTTTTTAATGGAAGGTGCTTTTTAGGTTTTTCACAAAAACACCCAGTGTTTTTCATTTATTATATTTTCATAGTGTACATTATTTAATGCAAAACTTTATACAAAAGCAAGAATATACAGCCCTGTCACAGAAAACCATTCCGATCGAAAGTGGAATTAATTCCGTACTTTGTTTCTTCAAAAAACATGAAGCAAAGACATTTTTTAGAGTGGAAACAACAAATCAATACTACATTGAAAATTTAAAGTGGTTTCATTCCGAAAAGTTTCTTCGTTTCATGTTTTTTGAAAAAGCAAAGTATGGAATTAATTCCACTTTCGATCGGAATGGTTTTCTGTGACAGGCCTGACAAAGAGCTACGATTAATTTGCGAAACACAGATGAAACTTTTTGTCAAAAATGATTGAACAATTTTTAAGAAATTTTGGTATAATTTCCTTTACAAATCTTGAAATAGATGCACTAGATAATCTTTGGAAAACTTTTCAACCATTGGAAATAGCTAATAATGCTTTTAAAAGATTCTCCAACTCTAATAGAGGGGGAAGCAATTCATATGTTTTTGTATAACAATTTGAAAAAAAAAAAAAAAAAATTAACACTCAATACGCACAAGAATTATGTAATTGACTTATTATAAGGTTTAATGAGCGCAGAATTAAAGTTGTAAATATACTTATTGTTTAATTAAGTTCAGGAAAATTCCAATGTAATAATAATGTTTTGAAATACTCCACAAAAACAGAAACTAAAGCTAAGTTCACATTAACCAAATATTTGACACAAATTATTTGGTTGTGTTTTCCCGCATTTGTTGCAACTAAATACAGAGTTGATTTCCTGTTCACATTACACGCATTTATTTGACATTTTTTGTTTCTTGAAACAGCTATCAAATATCGTAAAATACGAGAAGGTGAAAAATATTTTAAGCCTGTTTAGATTAGGTGCAAATTATTTACTAAAAATTATTTGATTTAATACACAACTACTACAAATTTATTTGAATTTTAAATGAATTTATAGCAAAATAATATTTTTTATTTTGCTTTTATGGATTTATAACAATTTTAAGAGAGAAATTGGATAATTTTATTGTAGCGTTTTTATTTTATATAAAGTGGAAAAATAGTAACAAAATTTACAATAAAGTAAAATATTTAGATAATAAATGGGAAATGATAACTACTATCAATTTATAAATTCAAAATGTACATTAATTAAACAATAGAGTGTGCCGAGAATAACGTTTTTCGAGATTTCGATGTAGGAACACCCCTCAAACGATGCGTAAAAATAAAAATCGTGGGTCCCATACATTTTGGTAAAAAAAAAGTTTAGATTTTTTAATCGAAATGGGTATCAAAAAATTCACAATTTTATGCGGGTTATACAAAAAATATTATAGAAATTTTTCCAATGGGATTTTCGTTCGCTAGAAGACTTTTTAAGGTATTTTGATGAACAATTTTTTTAAAAAATCTGGAAAATTACATATTATTAAAAGTAACAAAATTATAAAATTCTTATCTATTTTTTAAGAAAAATATCGAAATTTTTTTTAGCATGATGTACTAAAATGACGGTTTATGGAACAAAATTTTTGCGAACATTTTTTAAAATATTTTTTCTATAATTGACTTAAAATTACGAATTTTTTGATACCCATTTCAAGACTAAACTCAATACTATTTTTTGTACGAAATGTTCTAGACCCGTGACATTCAATCGCTGGTAGGGAACTGAAGATCAGTTTAAAATTTTTTTTAATATTTTCCCATATTTAGCTAATTTTTACGCATCGTTTGATGTGTATTCCTATTAAGCATACTTTAAAATATATACATATTTATAAATAATTTATATTTATACAAAATAATAACTTCATGTCATTTACAAAACAACACTGTTTTTTGCCACCGGGAAAATTAGGCCGGCGTTTAGCCACCGTCGTACTTATTTCGGTTGTAAGCGTAGATGCCGCCTCATGCGACTTTTATCGGCTGAATTTATATCTGATTATTTTATTTTAATTTCACTTTTTGGAATATTTGTTAATGAATATGTATTAACAAAAATATATACTAAAATATTAAAAACAGATAATCTTTAATTATTTACAATTATTTCATAAAGCTTATGCGTAATTATTTGAAAAATATAGGCAAGTCACATGCGATCAGTGATGATTTGTACCCAGCTACTAAAAAATAATGATTTGAAATATAATTAAGACTAATTTTATTTGTATTTTTTTTATTAATTTTCTTAATCCAATTCAAGTAAAGGAAAAGGCTAATAAACTTATATTAAATTTCCGAATAAAAAAATCTACTTTGATCTAAAAGGTTAAATTATTATATTTTAAGTTAAAAACAGATTTCAGTTCATTTATTATTCTTAAAGAAAAAATTGAATAGCCTTTTTTTTTTATTTGTATTAAATCTTTTAAGGACTGAATTATTTATTTTTAAGTTAAAAATTTTAAATGTTGTTTTATATTAATTTTATTGAAAAAAATAATAAGAATTAATAAAATATATAAAATAAAAATAAAATGTATACTTTCATTCAGATGCCGTCGAACTATTTTTGCTAAACCGCCGACGCCGACAATTTTAACTCAACTTCGACCTATATGTTTTGCACGCCACTTTCAGCTGTATAAAAAACATTACAAGCACTATTGCTTTTTTAATAAGAAATATAAATATGTTCATATATTAAAAGCTTTATTTAAAAAATTGTATTAAAATAAATAAAATATAAATTGTTCATTTCTATTTGTCGATTTGAAGTTTAAGTACATAAAAACAACAACCTTTACAACTCAAGCAGCCTGCCTCGTCAGCTGTTGTTTGACTCTGTTTGATCTTACATTTCTTTTGTAAGATCAAACAAAAATTCACCCAAAATAATGGCAAATATTTTACATCTTGTGTTCAAACAATGTTCACACTTATCATATTTTTGACTCAAAGCAAATATTTTTGTTTGACCAAAATCAGCTATTTTTTGTTTGGTTCGTAAAAATATTTGGTGTTTACATTAGGCAAATAAAATTTTTTGTAAAAAACGTCAAATATTAGTGTAATGTGAACTTAGCTTAAGGAATTCGCTGTTGGTTTATATAATCGTATATTTTAAATGATATAGATGAAAATATAGATTCTGATAACGATTCAAGTTTAAATTCTGAAAATTCGAATAGCTTAATTTCTAATTTAAGTTACACTATAAACAGCATTCACAACCAAAAAAGACCTATAATCACATTCTTCGTTATATGCTGTAGGTCTTGTACCTATACAAATGCAACAAAAGAACACAAAAATTGGAAAAGTTAAATTATTGACTTTTTACAATTTGTCAAACCTCCACTAATATTGAACGTGTATTTTTGATTTCCAGTTTAGTATTTTTTTTTTTAATAAAAAAAAATTAATTGAAATCCTATTATTGATTTATTGATTTTTTATTTACAAAAATATTAATTATATACATTAAATACATAAAAATTGCTTTGAAACTATTAAAACCCATTCAAATTGAACTCACAAATAATTGAGAAAAGAGTTAAGTGTCAGCAGACAATTACATTCAAGAGTGGTAAAAAAGGTAATCCAGCCATGAAGGTGGAGCAGTTCTTAAGAAGTATTCCAAACATGATACTAAGTGCGTAAAGCCAAAGCCAATATTGTATTTAAAACATTTAAAGTGCAAAAAGTTCCAAATAGAAACTCAAAGAAGTATGCTTAAACTAATAAAGACCAAAGCTCATAAAAAAATTATTTTTAAAAAGTTACCACAAAAAAACCTCTACTGCTAAAGAAAACCCTTTTCAACATAAACACCGCCACAGTGGGGCCAAGCGTAAATTTTTTGGTGATAAATAAACTACTGCTTGGATCAAATAGAAATATATGGATGAGTTGCAGAGAACTTTTCTCTTAAGATAGTCAACTTTGACACCTTGTAGCTTATCTTTTGTTATCTGTACGATAATTTTTCTGAAAACTCAGGTCCTCCTCTACAACTTTTCCATACATTTCAAAATATTTATAAATTTTTTAATGAAATAATAAAACAATATCAAATAATTGACTTGTTTTCGCTAAAGATGATGTGTCTGTCCAATGTCTGAAACTACAATGTCCATCTCTTCAAAACTAAAATCACTCCAACAAGTCACTCGTCACTACCACACCCTAATTCTTGTTACTTTGAGCTCGTTAATATAAAATTCCCCAGAGTTGTATCATCAAAACTTTTGACCACTCCTTGTGATGCGGGCATTGCCACCCGATCTCACATATATAATGGTTTTTATCTGATTATTTCAAAATTCCTGAAACAATAGTTACCCTAAAAACACCATTGCCAAACAGTTCTTCTCTAGGACGTCATATACTTACTATATCAACCCTATATGGATATCATGTGAAAGCTAAAAACCACTGCTATGTGGTATTTATTATTTAAATGATGCAGCGCAAAAACTTTTTGAAAATGTTCCTCTTTACTATTTATATATAAAAAAATGAAATAATCATTCTGACACGGCAATCGTTACATCGATAAAGATGAAGATCATCCATGGTAAAACTGTGTACAGCATTTTTTTCTAGGATATCAAATTTCCTCTCAGAAGGAAGTAAAATAATTACAATGATTATATGGACCCAATATGTATGTCAAATGAAAGCTACGAATCCCTACGATGTAATTACATTTTTTATTTAAATATTGCAGTATATAAAGTTAAGAAAATGTCTTTTTGAAAATTTAACCTTTCAATATTATATTTACTATTTAATTATGGCCCGTATGTAAAGGATTTTTTCTTAATATTATGTGCTACAACAGCTAAATAAAAACTTATATTGCGGAAATTGTTAGCTTTCATTTGATGTCCATATTATTTTGATACATATATTATATTTTACTTTAAAATTGTGTAATTTTCAAAACTTTGCCTTCCTTTTCAAAGAAATGTTTACATCCTGGAGAAAAACTGAATACGTAGTTGTATTATGTATAGGATCTAGTTTGATGCATATATCGATTTTTTCATATGTGAATTTTTTTTGGGTCATTGCTACACTGTGTAGTTAAATAGGTTAGCTTATATTTATGGAAAAAGTGTAATTAGGCACCGTTTTGTTAACTTAATTAAAAATGTGTTTGAATTTCAATAGTAGTATTTAACGTATCCTCACCACTGTACCTATACTTTAAGGACGTTTGCCTGTACATTAAACCACATCTTTATCGAGTGCATATGAAACATTTTTTTGTTAAAACAACTCAATCGTAATATTGCATATTAAGTGCATAAAATAAAGAACTATTTTAACTTAACATTTCGAATATTTTTTATACCCACCATCAAAAAGATGGGGGGTATATTGATTTTGTCATTCCGTGTGTAATATGTCCAAAAAATCATTTAAGACCCCATAAAGTATATATTTTTTGGGTTCTGGTTAAAAAGTTATGGGCTAAATGCTAGAAGCACAGGGTGTCCGTTGTAGATTCATTTCATACTTTTCTGCTGATATTTCTTAAACAAAAGCATGTACGACACCTCCCAAATAACGAAAAGTTTTAAAAATTTGATGGTGGGTATATAGATTCGGCCAAGACGATTATAACATTCTCACTTGTTTCATTTTTATCATTTGGAAGAAAAGAAAATACTATTATTGCAGTAGCTTTAAGCAAACATTTAAGACATTCAAGTGTTGTATTTAATATGACAAAATATCGTGAACGTATAACCAGAAACACAAACGTGCTATAGTTTATAAAATCTTATATGTACTTAAGTAGGAAAAGATGTTGCAACTTTATTTACGTAAAGTAAATAATAAGAGTATTACTTTAAGTGTAAATGTACGTGCTTATAAGTAAAGTACACGAATATTTGAGTATGTTATTAAAAGCGGTTTTAATTAAAGAAAGAAGAAATTTTTCTTAGTTAAATTTTTAATAAGGTGATATAAAAATAGTTTTGCTTGTAAAAAGTTGAGAAATACGTAAATACAAAAATAAAAAACAAAATAATTTTTTTTTTTAGGATTTACAATAAGTTATTAAATACTCGTAATATGTATGTTCTAATATATACATTTTCGGAAACAGATATTTTGTAAAATTTATACATTTATAAGGATTCTATATTCTTACCAGATATGTGAATGGGTTATTATTACGAGTGGGAAATACTTTTAATTTATAATTACTTCATATATTATTATGTACAAGAATTTTAAGAGACGTATCTTTGAGATCGTGGCTAATAACAGGAACAGAAAAATTGTCGCTGTTGCCACATCAAACTTTTAGCATAAAAAATTCAATGCTGGTTTTGACAAAATGTCAATACTGGTTTAAAATTAGTGCTGCCACAAATATTATAAGAATTTTTTGAAGTATTTGGTGGACTTACTTTGATATATTCTTGGTAATATAAATTATAATCAAAATAATCCAAAAAGTTGACGTTTCAAACCAGACCTTGATTTGCCTAATCTTGCTACAAGCTTTTAGTAAGATAATAAAATTGTTACTTTATGCGCATTACCAAAGTTGTAGGAAAATTTACACACTAACGCACTTACATATTCATAAGTACATACATACATACATTTGTACATAAGTATTTGCAAGCATATAATACATCCTCTTTGTATATTAATCAACTAAACAAATACTTTTCAAAGTAAGTGTAACAATATCCCTTCTCTGTTTTTTTTCTTCTTTTGTTTGCTGTAAGCCAAAATAATAATTTCCTTAACATTTTCAGACAGAAAATTATTTAAATATTTATAAAAAAACAAATGTAAAACGAAGAAAAAAAGTAAGAAGTTAATAAGTAAAGAACGTAAACAAATAATAATGTAAAAAAAGCTCGTAAGTAAAATATGATTATAGGGTAATTCCATAAAATTTCGACCCAGCTCGGATTTTTACCATCTCCGATTTTAATGAAATTCAATACACATAACCTACTCTTCTATGAGCTTTAAATGGCGTACAACCTAGCGCCATATCGCTAACGGTTCATACTTTATGGACCTTTAAAGTGGGACACCTCGGATATTTTTGTCAAAAAATGTCAAAGTTTAATGTTTAATAACTTTTAAATGCATTATCCGATTTTAACAAAAATGGTGTCAATGGATATTTTTTTTGTTTTAGAGGTCCTTGCACCAGAAGGATATGTAACTTTTATGACTATTGTAAAGAGGAATGTTAATATTTTCTATTCACACCATTTTTGTTAAAATCGGATAATGCATTTGAAAGATATTAAACATTGTTCATTTTTGACAAAAATATCCGATGTGTCCCACTTTAGAAGTCCATAAAATATGAACCATGAGCGATATGGAACTGATTCATACGCCATAAAATGCACGATGACTAGCTTAATACACACACCAATTTTTAAAACTGTAATTTTGGGTCGAAACTTTATGGAATTACCCTATATGTATAAATATAGTGAATAACAAAACTTAACTATTTTTATTTAAAGTTTGATATTATAGAGCTCTGGTTAATTCCTAGAATTCTGTGACATAAAAGCAAGTTGAAGATTTATTTCAAAATTGTTTGTGAACATTTCCTCATGGTCGCGTTTATTTTGTAAATTTTCATTATTTTTTAATTCACACTGTAGAAATACAAGTATCTACAATATTTTTTCTTTTATAATTTTAAGCAAAATATTATTTATCTATTTTTCATAATTTTTAATAACTTGTTTTTTCTTTTCTGGTGATGTTTTCTTTACATACATTCATTCATACATACATATGTGTGTGTACGTAATATAAAGTATCTGTTTATGTCTGTGTTTATGTATATTTGTACTTTTATTGAAATGTTCTCTTTACATATTGTAATTTATATTTATTTTCATATTCTATAAACATAATTTTAAATTTTTCTTATAAATATAAATTCTTTTTAAAATGTTTGTTTTTTTCTTTACTTATTTTGTTTTCATTAGATTATATTTTTAGGATGTTTCCTTTTAGCAAAAACAATATCTTTATTTTACAAAGTATCGTTAAATTTGATAATTAAATTTATAAAAAGATTTTTAGTAAAAGGATAATGTTATTTAAAATTGAGAATGTTTACTAGAAATATTTTTAAAGACTTTTTTAAAATAAGAGGGAAGGGCCTAAAGTATTTTTTTGAAATAAAGCAAATAATTTTATTATTATATATATACCTATGTATATAAGTTGTTTTCTTCTTGTGTGCAAAAATTAGAATCTAAGCCAAAGAAAGAACTAGTGAAATTTTGTACATAGTGAACAAAATTTTTAAAATAATGATTAGAAAATGTCCAGAGGTCTTCGATTTTTGTTAAGATTTGGCATACGCCCTGGACCTATCGGCCCTATTCGAAATTAAATACGAAAATTAATTCTACAACTTTTTAAGACTTTGACTGTACTACTCTTTTATATATCCGAAAATTATGCTACCTCTCCCCCTGGATCTATCCGACCTACTTTCATGTTCACATGATGTTTGAGGGCAGTTCCAAAAAATTCTAAAAAGTTTGCCACTCTCCTCTCTAAACTGATTTTATTGATTTAAATTACGCGCTAAAGATTAATATATCCTCTTTTTATGATTTATTTTTGAGAACAAAATTTTCTAATTAAATTATTTATTAAATTATTTATATAAATTATCCCACCGTGGTGGTGGGATATCAAGGTTGGAAACCGATATCGTTATAGATACCGTTACCGATTAAATACCGTTTAAAGTTGGTTACCGTAATTGATACCGAGATACCGAAATTATTATTTTGTTAAAAATACTGGTATTCAAATACCGGTAATTCAGTTTCGGTATTTTAGAAATATATTTTTTTTTAACAGAAAATGGTATTGCAAAAATAATTTCTCATATAATTTACTTGAGAAAATAAGAAAGATATAATTATTTTTAATAATAAAAGTTTATTTCATATTATAATTATAGAAATTTATTTTAAAGATGACTTTTATTGTTTGTTTCTTGGTTATATCGTTCGCAATAAATATATTTTTAAAGATGTTTAAATCCCTTAAACCTAGTGCGACTTCACTTTGATAAAAAGTCTTAGTGCGAACACAAAAAAGGTATGGACATTTTAACTTACGATATACTCTCAATAATTTGTCATATGACGCCAATGAACTTACTGTTGAAATTAATGATAGGTTTTTAGTTAACTGTTTGATATTTGCTTCTATGAAGATTCTCTCTTTAATTTTGGTTTTTCCAAAAGACTGAAAATTTTCCTTCAGAAAGTTACAGCTTGGGCTATCTTTTTGGGAATTTTGACCGTGATTCCCGCGAATTTTAAAAGCACTTAAACGAAAGAAAACTGCATGAATTTTAAGAAACGATTATATATTTTCGATTTTTTTAACGAATATAATATAATATGCTAAATCCATCTGGAAACTATTTATATAATTTCATTATTCTATAAATTACTTATATAGGATGAATCTAAGGTATGAATTCAAATAAATATCATGTCAGCACTAATAAGCAGCAAGTAAACTTAAACTCATTGAAAGAATCTTGTAAGTATCTTAAATATATGATATAAATTTGTCAATGGTATGGAGAACATCCGGAATTATTCTCTACAAATTTGGAAAAAAAAAAAAAAAAAAAAAAAACATTAAGAAAGTTAAGAGAAAAAGATAGTCATGTCAGACCATATAGCATCATGTTCCAATCATCATAGGAAGTTGATATTTTTTGAAAATGTTATTTCATAATTTAGGTACATTTAAATACGCGATACACTTTGATTATTTTCAATAACGTTAATGGACCACCCTATTGAAGCTGTAAACAATTTTATACTATTTGAACTCACATTTTTAAGTGAAATCCCGGGAAATCCTGGAAATGTTTCTTCTGAGCGACTTCAAAGTTTGAATTACATTTAAATTTCTCAACTTTAAAAATTTCTAGTGAGTAAATGGCTGTAATTGGCACATTAGCTCTTAATCTTACCTAAACAGTTATATAACATAAAAACTCTTTTGGGAATCATATTTTCTTTATTATTTTTTATGGTAATTGAAACGAGTATTCCTACGATATCCGAAACGCATTTTCCATATTTTTGCAGCGTTAATCTGTGATGAAATAAAAAATGTTTATTTTATGCTATTCTGTTTTTTCCTGCTACTTCTCGGATTTTTTGCCTTTATGCAATTTTACATTTTGCAGTTTTTAGAATAAAAATATTATTATTATTTTTATACCCTTCACCACAGGTGTAAAGGGTATATATAAGTTTGTCATTCCGTTTGTAATTTCCACAATTTTCGTCGGAGAGCAAAAAAGTTTATATTTTCGGAATCCTTGTAAGAAGCGATGACGATTGGACCATGTCCGTCCGTCCGTCCGTCCGTCCGTGTGTCGGTTGAAATGGCGTTTATGAAGCCCACCGATAACTGACATATATAATATGTATGTCAAACGATCGGAAATGCTTTCGAGAATTTTGCTATTGGAATTCAGCAAGATAGGTTCATACAATGCGGAGATATGTTCAAAAAACCGGTTTTTTGAACCGGTTTTCCAGTTTCTGAAGCCTCTGTATACACTACGGACTTCGTTTTTACAAAGAATTCTCGGACATTTTTTTCTGAATTTTTGTTCTGAAAAAATGAAATAAATCGGTTCAGTAATAACTGAGATATCGGACAAAACGCATTTTTTATTTTTTGAAGCCTTGGTTTAAGCTATAGATTTTTATTTTTATACAGATCGGTCACAAATATTTTTATAAAATTTCAGTTTTTTGAATCAGGAAGATCGGCTTATAAATGGTGGAGATATGCTTTAAAAACCGGTTTTTAGAACCGGTTTTTTAGTTTCTGAAGCCTCTGCATATACCAAGGACTTCGAATTTTTAAAGGGGGCTCGAAAATTATTTTCTGAATTTTTGTTTTGAAAAAATTAAATAAATCGGTTCAGTAATAACTGAGATATCGGGGAAAACGAATTTTTTATTTTTGAAGCCCTTGTTCAAGCTATAGATTTTTATTTTTATATATATCAGTCATAAATATTTTTATAAAATTTCGGTTTTTTTAATAAACCAAATTCGTTCATAATCAACAGAGTTATGGCCCAAAAACAAATCTGTTAAGAATATAAATACACCAACAAACATGTATATTAAGCATTGTAATGACTATTAGTGACGTTTTTTGTTTTTTGTATAGACAAGTAGTTTAGTTAGAAACAGCAGTCATATAATGAATAACAGTGTTGTTGTTGTTCTTTGTATATGCAGTCTGTACAAAAATAAATAGATATGGAATTGTAGTTGTTTATTTTTAAAAACTAAAACATATCTGTTAAGAATATACATAAATACATACACAAACATGTATATTAAGCATTGTAATGACTATTAGTGACGTTTTTTGTTTTTTGTATAGACAAGTAGTTTAGTTAGCAACAGCAGTAATATAATGAATAACAGTGTTGTTGTTGTTCTTTGTGTATTCAGTCAGTTTGTACATACAAAAATAAATATATATGGAATTGTTGTTGTTTCTTTTTTAAAAGCAAAGCCTGTTATGATTGTTTTTTTTTCATATTCAAATTTTCGTAGTTTGAAAAAAATTTAGATTTAGAAAATATGCAAGCATACGTTAAGGCGAAAATTTTATTAATTGTCGGTAATATGGTAATATGATGTCGATAAGATGGTAAGATGGTAATATGGTGAAGGGTATCAAAGATTCGGCACAGCCGAATCTTTTTTCAATTTCATTTTTTTTAATGTTTCTAAAATTATTTGAAGGATTTTTGTCTGTCTTAAAAAACTGTGGTATATACAATTTTTTTCCAAATTTGTTACTTTATTGTACTGCAAAAAATGATACCAATTTGTCTTTAAAAATTCGAGTTTAATATTCCTAAATGTTACCATAAAACAAGCATTTATAAAAATCGTATGAAGTTCTCTAACGAAAAATATTCATATACAAATATTTAATTTGATATTTTTTTTACGAAATTCAAGTAAAAATTACTTAAAAACCTAAGTTTTTTAAGTTTTTTCTAATTTTTTAATAATAACGGTATTTACCGGTATTTTAGTTTTGGTACCGGTATACCGATACCGATATAATTTAAAATACCGTTATCGAGACCGTTACCGAAATAAAATAAAATTGAATACCGTTACCGATACAGTTATTCGTTTCGGTTTCCAACCTTGTGGGATATTCAAGAAGAATTACGAAGAATTATGTTAGCTAAGCAATCTAAATTAGATGAAAAAAATCGGGTTTATACTATTTTTGATTTTTGCAATTAAAGGAATATTTTTGTAAAAAATTGCTTTTTTGAGAAACTATAAATATTTTATCTGTAATAAAATCTTTGTTATTAAAGATATCTTAACGAAATTTGCGGTGGAGATAGTCTTTATTGTACAAAATGAGAAAGTGAAACAAACTTTTAGATTTTTGTAAGAGGAATCCTATAATTCCCACAAAAACGCTGAAAATTCAAAAAATAGGGTTTTTCACATTTTCGGCTATAAAATCCACATTTTTCCGAAGTGCCGTAGATTTTGATTGAAAAGTTTTAATAGTATATTATAGATTCTTAAACTGCATTCCGTTTGCCGATTTGTGCTTTGGGATTTGAAAAAATATAGACTAAATTCAAAACTTTTATATAAAATGGGTCGAATTCGGGAAGGTGTGTACCTTGAAGATACATTTCAAAAAAGTATAAAATTGTTATATGTTTTTATAGAAAATTTTATTTTAGAGAAAAAGGAGTGTATATACTTTTTCGGCCAAAAAAACACAAAAAGTCGTAATTTTTGCAATTTTCAAAATCGTTTATTTTTGGACTCGGCAAAGATATCAATATCAGAAAGAAAAAACAAATAAAATCGGTCAGAAACACTAGCATATACAGTTAGGGACAAAACTATTTGTACACCCCATGCATTTCGTATATCTTCAATAATTTATAAAGAATAAAAAATTATTATATGTAGTTTTAATTCAGGTCCATTTTTATTGAATTATTTGATAAAAAATAAATTAATATATAACACATTGTTAAAAAAAGTACAATTTAAGTAAAAATCTTTGGGACAAAAGTATTTGTACATCAGTACTTTGTACAATTATTTGTACGTTGGACTCTTGTATGATGATTTTTTTTAAATACCGTTATATTTTCTTCGTTAATCGAGTTTTATTTTACAAAATAAGAAGTTGGATTTAACGTTTTGAATAATAAGCACATCAAAAATGGGAAAGCGAAAAGAGTTGAGTTTGGATATTAAAAATTTAATTATTGATGAACATAAAAAAGGAAAATCTCTCCGGAATATAAGTAATTTAGTAAATTTGCAACATTCCACAGTACAATACATTGTAAATAAGTATAAAAACAGCGGATCTGTTGAAAATGTGCCAAGAACTGGACGACCAAAAAAGGTTTCCAGACGGGAAGCGAACTTGGTGATAAAAGAAGTGGCAAGAAATCCAAGAGTAACTCGGGAAAAATTAGCGGAACAAGTCGCAAATACTACCGGAACAATTGTTCATCCAAAAACAGTAGGGAGGATCTTACATTCTGCGGGATATGCAAGTAGAATTCCCCGCAAGAAACCGCTGATTAGTAAAAAAAACCAGCATTTGCGTTTAGAGTTTGCCAAACGATACATTGATAAGGACGAAGAATTTTGGAATAGGGTTTTGTTTACTGATGAAACCAAAGTCAATCTTTTCGGAAATGATAGCAGGGGAAAAGTGTGGCGCAAAAAAAAAATACAGCGTTAGATGTTAACAATTTGACCCCAACAGTGAAACATGGTGGGGGAAGTGTTATGGTATGGGGGGCAATAGCAGCCAGTGGGGTAGGGCGAATGGTATTTATAGATGGTGTAATGGACCAGCATGCATCAATATAAACGTATATTGGAAGACAATTTGAAGGATTCCGTAGATGGTTTGGGTCTTGGCCAAAGTTGGATATTCCAACAGGACAATGACCCAAAACATACAGCGCGTTCAGTGAAGGAGTGGTTGCTTTACCATGCACCAAGACAACTTAATTCTCCTCCCCAATCACCTTAATTAAACCCCATCGAGCACTGTTGGCATATTTTGAAACGTAAAGTCGCTACAAAGCACGTCCGAAGCAGGGATGAACTTAAAATTGCTTTGGAGGAAGCCTGGAAGGAAATATCTCCAGATGAAACGAGAAATTTGGTCCGATCGATGCCCAGAAGATTACAGGCCGTGATAGATGCAAAAGGAGGACCCACAAAATATTAAATTTGTCCAATATAAGTATTGTAAGTAGGTGTAGATTATATGTACAAATACTTTTGTCCCAATGAATTTTCATTATTTTGTATTTTTTTAAATAATGTGTTGGATATTAATTTCGTTTTTATAACTTAATTAAATAAAAATATATTAAAAATAATACTGCATACGAAAATTTTAAATTCTTTATAAACTATTGAAGGTATACGAAATATATGAGGTGTACAAATAGTTTTGTCCCTAACTGTATATGCAAAAAAAAAAAAAAAAAAAAAAAAACTGGACCAAGAACATGCAAAATTGAGGCACTTAAAAATTCAAACGCAAATAACTAAAAATCTATAAGAGATAAATAAGGCAAGCAAGTATGTTTTTTATAGGTCTTATCAGTGCACAGTGTCACATTCGGCAGTTTTAGAACGACAAAATCCAATTTTTGAGATTTTAGTCTGAAATTGTATTTTCTGTTAGTAGATAAGGCCATAAATATTCCCGCTCAAAATGGGCGGGTAGAATCGCAGCCACTCCCATACTGAAAAAAATTACTTAATTTGTAGGAATTTCGGAAAATTTTTTGTAAATTTTGTTAAAATAAAGAATATTTCAATAGTAGGCGTGGCAAGATCTTATCACACAAGTCTTAGTGTAACAGTTGCATAACAAATTTTCAGCCATTACCTTAAAATGTTTAAATAATTCTTAAGAAATTGCTATTGTGTGATACCGAATATTTTTTATAATATTTTAAAAGATCGCAAAAAGTCGCAGCCAATATTTTTAAATATAATTTCATATATGTTCTTTTACAATTAAATCGTATTTTTAAGTTGGAACTCGTTGGAACTTTTTAGTTCCAGTCCATTAAAAACAGAATTTCTCAAAAAATATATTTTTTAATATTATGATTTCCTTTAAATAAAAAAATATATCTTCAGTATTGATCTTTTAACTTCACAAATTATTATAGAATAATTTAGATACATTTATTATGATATGCCAAAAAAAGTCTTATCAATATCTGCAGTATTTTCTGAGATATATGAAGTTAAATTCAACATACTTCTTTAGAAAAGTTGTAAATAAAATAAAAATATTTTTAAAAGTTGCTAATTTGAAAACCCATAATTCGCGTTATAGATACTTTCCAATACTTTAAGTATTTTTTTTCATAATATATGACATGTTTACTAATAAATTCGAAAAGAATAATTCAATTAATAAGGATTTATTTTCGTATTTTTGTCGTTCTAATTTGGATAAATGTGACACTGTGCAGTGCTTACAATAATGTATAAAAATATTTGAAATCAGACACAAAAAACAAAGAAAAAAAAAAAAAACAAAACAAAATTTTTAAAAATTTTATGTCAGAGGTAAACAACTTTGAGCCCTTTTAGGTACTTCCAAACTTAACATTTTACACTCCCCTACTACGCCTGTACCAAATCTCAGCAAATTCAATTAGCCGATCAGAAGTTACAGATTTATTTCCAAAAAATTTCGATTCTGCCCCACTGTGGACTGTAATGAAAATATTAGAAGATATTTTTGTGAACTGACGAAAGATGTACTGAATATAACGGATTCGTGAAACAACTTTTTTTGAAAAGAACGTTTGGGATGTATACATAGATAAGTAGTATAAAGTATGAAATTTGGATAAAAATTACTTTTAAATTACCTCCCTATTCAAAAATAGACAAAATTTAAACTTTTTATGTTATCATTACAAACCATTTGCCACTTTTTTGGCTCCTTTTTTAAATGTCGACATTTTAAGACTATGTGCTAAATGACGAGAAATTAAGTTGTTTGTAATATGTCGACCCATTATATATTAATTTCATCAAATAAATTCATAATTTTGAGATTGCTTCACAGGATTGTGATATAAAAGCCGCGAAGTACTTATAAATGAACTGAAACTGTTAGTAACTAATAAAAATAATAATAAAGTTTATGAACAGTTATTTATATCATCATATGGCGAATATTTTTGAACTGGATTGAAAAAATAAAAAAAAAAAGATTCGTTGAATATTTATATCCTAATTTATATTTTGACATTCCTCATAGCAATCCCACGGGGGAACGTATTTTTTTACTATAATTATCAATAGTAAAAAATAGTTTGTCTAACAGACTTAAGTCAATACCCAGCTAAGAAGTAGTGTAAATTCGGATTATTTCCAATGAATTTAACAAAGGCTTGCTATTGGGGGAGGACAAATGTCGTTTTTAAAGTATTTTTTTATTGAAAATAAACATAATTTTTGTTTATGGTCCAAAAGGTAAATATTTGAGATAACAGAACCTGTTCATCAATGCTTTGCAATATTAAACTTCATTTGAATCGCCTTTTAATAACATCTGTGGATGCTGTTTAAATAACTTTTTAAGAAGAAGAAAACACACACTATTTGATACTTTGGAAGTAATGAATAAGTACTTCCTCAAAAATAACTTCCATTTATTTTTGCTGAGAATACTTGTGGATACATGCGTTCCGTCCTAAATTTGTCCGACGGGGGTTTGAAAGACAGATAGAAGTGTTATTAATTAAGAGAGAACTATATGTTAATTATTTTTGTGAATAAATCTTTATTTTTGCAATAATAAAAATTTTTGTAAAATAATTATAAATTATTTTGTTATTAATAAAACTGAATTTTGTAGTTTTTCTTAAAATACAAAATTTTCAGTTTTTGTTGTTATAAAATAAACAAATTTTAAGGAGTATTTTTAGGTTTCAAAACAGTTGGCCCCTTTTTTTTAAATCTCCTGTTTTGGCGACTTTTTATTTCGAAATCCCCTTTATTGGACACTTTTTAAAAATTCTTAACGGAAAAGAAATACCAAAATCTTATGAGGACATAAAAATAAATGCGTTTTTATATAAAATAATTTATAAGCTTTTTTCTGGCTTTATTTTTTGGGGCATTTAGCCTTTTCTGACCTTTTTTAAAGTCTAATTTAGCTTCCTGGCAACACTGTACGAAACTATTAAAAAGTTGATTTTTTTACTTGATTCAGATTCTGTAAACAACATCAGTTGCATTAAAATTTCCTTATTTGCCGAACACATTCATCAATTTTTTATTTTATTTTTTTTTTTTTTTTGCGTACTGACGTTATAATTACGAAACACTGAGTTTTTAATTATTTGTTAACAAACATCCAACAAAAATAATAATAGTTTGCAAAATTATATCAATCAATAGAAAACCTCTCATGGAAACATAATAACGTCTGAATTGGCAACATGTAGCCATTTATACCAGTGAAGATTCATTCTGAAGAATCTGAATGTTTATGTAAATGTGTAATAGAAATATTTAATTTATGAGGTATCTATCCATTTATCATTTAAAATATACACCTCTTTTCTTACCTTACTCAGCAATTACTTTTTTTTCCTTACAAAATAAATTAAAATAAAAAATATGTTTGGTTTATTTTCAAATAAAAAACTTATAACAAATAAAAATGTTAAGGAAAGCTCTTAAAACCCCTAAGATTTGTTTCCAGCTAAAACACAACATTTCCACCATTATTAACAATAAGTCGTATAAAATTTTTTGTGTGAGAAGAAAAAATACTATTTTCGTTTCCTTTAATTAAATTTATGACCTTCTGCTAAAATAAATAAAATAGCATAGACAGGAAAAAGGAAATATGAGTAGAAAAACCAGGTTTACTTGGACAATATAAAAAACTAAAATAACATTTTGAACTAAAATTTAGTAAATTGCTGTTAAGAGGAGCAAACATAAAACAATATTTTTGTAATATAAACTGAATGCACTCGTATCAAGTTTAAACTAAAATAATACTTTTTACAATAAAACTTTTTTAAGACAAAGAATTCCATGTAAAATAATTGAATTTAAATATAATATTTAGTATAAAGTTGGTAAGTTGTATTATTTCGAAAATTTTTCAAGATTTTAATTATTTAAAGAAGAAGTTCAGTTAGATTCTATCTAGAGCTTAATTTCATATTTATGTTTTGATTCCTTCCCTCTCTCTTAAACAAAAAAAAAAAAAAAAAAAAAAAAACTCGTTCATGCTATTTTCCTTTCTTGTTTTTTCCTCTCTCTTAATAGATGACACTTGAGTTGGTTGTTACCTAATTCCAAATATTGTGTACTTGTATACGTGCAAAATGCATACTTCAGTATTTATCTCTAGATGTTTTGTTTTCTGTTGCCAAAGTATATGCTGATGATGATGCTCCTGAATCTACTGCTGTTAAAGACAAAGAAGAAATAAAAGATGAAGGAGTACCAATGTAGGAAATATGTACATAAAGTGTAAGAGTATACGATAGTAATAATTTCCAATTATCATTCTGTACCAGTTTGCTTAAAAGCTTTTTAACAACATGGTTAATTGAATTTCGAGGGCCAGTAAGTCAAAATATGAACGCATTTCTGTGTCTTTTTTCGAAGTTGAGAAAAATTTTGAGGACAATTTTAAGGGAAGACTTTAATTCGATATAAGAGAGATATGTATGTGTGTATATGGTAACTGTAGAAGTATATTATATTTATTTAAATTTTGCATTTATAAATGTGAATAATTGTACTTGTTAGGGCTCAATTTAAGCTGGCTATTTAGAATTAATTTTATTATAAGATTTTTACAATTTAAGTTATAACAATTTCTTAGGGAGGCATTTCTTAAAGCAATAGTAGACTTTCGATGCTAATTAATTAATCAGAATACTTTTCATTGGCAACCTAAATTCGACTTCAATTTATTTATTTTATTAACTTAAATTTTCAGCTCTTAATTTTCTAAGAACGTAATTTATTAAATTTTAGAAAAAAGGTAGCTATATAACAAAATCTTTTTTCCAACTTTATAAATAAAATACTTGGATAATTCATGAGAATACATTTTAGTTTAAAATTTTTCATTTAAAAGAATTAAATAAAAACAAAATGTACGTACAGATAGACATGCCACAAAATTACCTTATCATTTCAGCAACTTATAGGTATCCAAGCTAAAGACAAAAAACTTTTGAATAAAATAAACTTCTTTATCGCTATGTCAATGTACAGGAAAATTATTTTATATTTTAAAGGGAAACTAAAGCAAAGTTTTAGCCAACCTTGGAATCTGTAGAAAATATTAAAAGTGTACACGCGTTTACATTTCTTTTAATTTTTATAAACTTTGTTGAAGCATATAATTGTGAATTATTTAATAACAATTTTATTGAAGATTTTTATGCCTATTTAAATAAATGAAAAAAACCAAGAAAGTTTAAACTTATTTTTCTTAAGCTCTAAAGAAAAGATAATACAATTGAAGTTAGTTATTTAAAAATTTTGTGGTTTAATAAAAAAAGCTTAAGATTTAGTATTTCAATGTATACTGCTTACAAAGCACCGTGGCACAGTGGTGCCAAACGCAAATTTGTTGGTAATAAATCTGTATCTCCTAAACTATTGCTCGGATAAAATTGAAATTTATGGAAGAGTTGTAGAGGAGTATGTAAAAGTTAAAAAAAATCGTAACTTCTATAAACTAAGTCCAATTTCAAATATTTTTGTAAAGTTTCTGATAAGATAAAGAAAAGGTACGCTTATTCACCTAAGTTATCTCTTACAGTTAAGCAGATATTTACGCTTGAATTTTGAATTTTTGATTTTTTTGCTCAACTTTATTTGGTTTTCCGGGAATAAGTTTTGAGTTTATGAAGGATACATTTTTCAGAAATGTGTAATTTAGAATATATTCTGAAATAATATGCTGGAAAGATCTTTCAATTATTTTCAACCGTCTAGACGTGAAAAATGTTTAAATTCAGTTCTCTGAAATTACTATGATTTGTTTTTTTTTTTTTTTGTATTATATATTTGAAATCGGACTTAATTAAGCAATCGGATTTGACTTCTACGATTTTAATGAAATTCACTACAAGCATTGACCATTGAAATTTCAGACCTATGTTTCTTTTCGGTCCGGTTTAAAAAACGAAGAACTTTTCAAATTAATACTTATTTAACTTATAATAACTTATTAAATTTACATGGTAGATCTCTAGTTGTTGCTGAATATTAAAGACAGAGATATTACCTTCATAACGATATATCAAAAGTTCAAAGGTCAAAGCTGAAGATAAAAAAATTCAAACTATTATATATCAAAAACCGATATTTTTAAATTTCTTAAAAAATTATATACTGTTGGCATAACTTTTTTCCATATAGATGAAAAATTTCAAGTTGGAAACTTATTTAGTTTAGGAGTTATGGACAAAAATAAAATCCAATCATTAATAACTACTAAGCTATAGAAAATAAAAAGTTAATTTTAAAAACAAGAACATGACCTTAAAAATTGTAAATAGTGAGTTACTTTATATCGAAAGTTCAAAGGTCAAAATAAGACTTACAAAAAATTAACCATTATATCACCGAAAACGATGTTTTTAAGGAGTGCGATCGAAAAAATCTTAACACACGTTTTGCTTCATAACTTTTTGCGGAAGCAATATTAAATTTTTTTTCTTTGATCTAGTTATCATTGAACAATACTTAACAATAAGTTATTATTCTTAATAACAACCATGTTGATTTGTCGTTATTTTTATCAAAATGAGTGACAAAAAAGATGTACCTGCTACAAATTATAAAAAAATTTCAAAAAAATCTAAATTGGTCCTGTAAATAATTGGACACAGAAATAAATTTCTGCCGTCAAACTCTTTCTAATGTTATTAAGCAGTATCAGGAGAATCTGACCATTGATAGGGAACTTGGTTCGGAAAGAAAAATAGGTCCACATGATATTGGGAAGGCCAGAAAATTGAAAGCATATTGAAAAGAACTCCAAACACATCTGGAAGAAAAACAGCCCGGTTAGCTTAGTGCTTTGGCCATTTGTTGCCAAAATTTAAAGCTAATGCGGAGTTGATAACATATAAAATCCAAAAAGTTCCAAACAGGAATGCTAAAAAAAATTTAGAAGCCAAGAATATGACACGGAAATTAAATTCAAATTTTATACGAAAATACTCATGTTGTATAATTGAGGAAGAAACCTATGTGCTAGCAGAATTTTCGCAGCTTCTGGGTTAAAACTTTTATATTGTTAATGCTCGAGGCAATGTTAAATATCAGTTAGGGACCCAAAAACAGAAAAATATTTTTAAAAAATTCCTGGTATAACAAGCTTTTTGCTGTTGGGCAAAATAGGAAAGTCATTTGATACATTCGGTTCTATAAATACCAAAATATACATCAAAGAATATTTGCAAAAAAATATTTTTCCTTTCATAAGAGAGCACAATGTGTCCACTTATTTTTGGCCCGATTTGTTATCATTTCACTACGTAAGAAAGCTGTGGAATGTTACCAAAGCAATAACATAGTTTTTGTACCAAGAGAGGTCAATCATCTAAATTGTCCGTAGCTAAGACTAGTGAAGAGATATTTGACTTTTTTGAAAAGAAAATCGAAGAAGACAAAAGAGGTGTCCCAAAATATCAAAGATTTAAAAAGGAGATGACTGAAACAACTATCAAATCTCTAATGGAAGGGTTACCAAAAATGGTCCACACGTTCATAAGTAGCGATTAGAACTATAAGAGTTATATTTTTCTGTGATCTGTAGTAAATTGTCAATTAAATAAAAAAATAATTATAGCTCTAGGATCAATCGTTTCCAAGTTATTGAATATTATTTATGCTAAGATTTTTCGAATGCACTCCTTAAAATGATAAAAAAATTATAATAATATTAATACAGCTCCACTTCATTAATTTCAAAAGTTATGTAACAAAATATAAACTGAAGTCAAATTTTGTATATAAAATTTTATTTTTTTTTTAATTTTTCAAAATAATTTTTGGAAATATTTAAAATTTTACATACAAAAAAATTGCTTTTTTCTGTATTTTGCTTCATAACTCCTAAACCAATTCAGGCTCCAACTTGAAATTTGGCACAAATATAGAGAAGGGTTTCAGTATCAATATATGTAATTTTTTAAGTATTTTAAAATACCGTTTTTTGAGATATTAAGTTTTAATCTTTATAGTATAGATTTTGACCTTTGAACTTTCGAAGTATATAAATGTTTTACTTGTCGTTTTAAAGTCAATGTGTTGCTCTATTAAATGAAATAAAAATAAGAATTGTAAAATGTATATTTTAGAAGTTATGAGCAATGAAAAAATTCAACCGCTTTTTGATTTTTGAAACACCATATTTTTGGACAGGGAGGATTCTTTACTCAGAAAAATGTGATTTGAGCAACATTTGCAATACTAAATATCTGTAGCGAATTTCAATGGAATCGGAAATTCTGCTCGTCAGTGCTTATCGTTAGTTATAGACCTCTAGTCTCTCTTTTTAGAATTACACTTTTTTCTCTCCTGAATAATTTGAGCCACCTTAATTTACCTTTTTTTCACGTCCGAGAAATTTATGTTACAGATTTAATTTTCTTGCAAAATTGGGAACTTTATTTTAGTTATTTCGAAAGTGGCCTAAGTATATTTGAAGTCTTAAAAAACATAATAATTGAATTAAAATATTAAATATTTCTATTTAAATATAAGTGAATTTAAGCCGCATTCAAATTCCTGTAATTTTCTTGTAGCAATTTACTTTGTATCGGTAATCTCTCTATCCCATAAAGTATTTACTGATTTACAATTTTCAAAATTTAAATTAAATGAAGCTGAAGCAATGACTTCGACCACTGTGCAAAGGTAATCCTCTTTTTAAAGATTTTAAGCCATGTTAATTATTTTTTATACAAAATGTTTCCGGTTTCAAATAATTCTCTTTTTTATTGAATTTCTTTATAGGATTTCTGTATTGTATTTGAAATTGTTTAAATTGCAATTTTTCATTTTATTACATTTCGCAGGTATTGTTTTGTATACAATACACTTTTTTCATTATTAATTTCTTTTTTTGATATTGGAAATAATATTTTGTTGACTTTTTCAGCGCCAGGGTGAGCTAAGATAGACATACTGACAATGGTGGATATTTGTTGCATGTTATTGACAGCATTATCCTTTTGCCTCGCATGTTACAATTTCTGTGTTTTTGTGCGTGTATTATTACGGTTGTCAGTGCATTGATGAAATAATCCTTTTAGATTTGTTGAAAATAAATTAATTATGAAAAGTAACATTTACAATAGTTATGCAAAATTTAATTTGTTTTTATATATGTATATTTTTTATATCTTTTTTTTAAAGATTATTGTATTAAGTATAGGAATATAAAAACTTTGAAATATTTATGGTGCATACATTTTAATAATATTTTTAATATAGTTTAATTTATTGTAAAGCTTTTTAGTTAAATAAACATATTTGAAAACAATATTATAAACTAATATATGAAGAAAATAAAAAAAAATATCGAAATTATTTGAAACGTAATTTAAGTATCTTGTATTGCCAAAGTTTGTTTTAAAATTAGAAAAAGTGTTGATGGCTTTTTGTAGATCTTACAAAAATAACTAAGAAATCCAAAATTTTAAATCAGTTGGAAATTTAGGCAACAAAACCAAAAAATTAAAGAGAGAAACTGAGTGGAAACTTTCAAGGATTTTTTGGATTAATTTTAGATTTGCATTGACGTTTTACAAGTTTTTGGTTTAAACTACTAATCAGCAAAAGACAAAACTTAGGAAATTCATTTGCTGTATAATAGGTATCCGGTTTACTATCCTTTGAAAAGTTATGCAGTAATAAAAAATAAAACCAAAAATTTACGATTTTTGAAATTTTGCAGTTTTTCTGATACAAAATTTGCGCTATTCAGTGAATTTAAATTTAGAAGACAGCATTATAAAGCAAAATTGATTACCTACAGTTTAATGTATATCTCGTTGATGTCAGGAGACCAGACATAGGAAAGCATTTTTATAAACTTTCATATAATTAGGGTAAATTTTTGTAAAAGTATGTTTTTCTCTACTGAAAAATTCCCCATTTATAAAAATTGCCGAAAACATCGCGTAAACCGCATTAAATGACACGTCAGAGTTAAAATTGTGCACATTGGGTTAAAATGGTCGAAAATGGCGATTAAATCAGGGAAATGTGATATCATTATTTGAATAATCACGTTTTATTTTTTTATTCATTATTAGGTAAAGAAAAATATTTTTGGAATTTTAAGATTTTTTTTTTTTTGTTTTGGCTGAAAGGTAATGACCGTCCATCTATACATTAGAGTTAAATGGGTCGAAAATTATGCATAATTCTTGGAAAGGTGATATCAACACTTTAATGATCACGATTAATTTTTCTATTTATTAGTAAGTAAAAAAAAATACATTTCTAGAATTATAAGATGTTTTTTTCGCATAATGGTAACGTCTGTCCCTCTGTCTATACATTTAGGTTAAATGGTTGAAAATGGTGCTTAGTTCAGGAAAAGCTGATATCCGAATTTTGATAATCACATTCTATTTTGTTTAGTTATTAGTTAGCAAAAAATGCAGTTTTAGAATTCTAAAATATTTTTTGTCAAAATGGCAATATTCACCCGTTCGTCTATACATTTGCGTTAAATGGGTCGAAAATGACACTTAATTCAGAGAAAGGTGATTTAAATAGTTAGTATTCAGATTTGGTTTTAATATTGGTCAAGAAGTAAAAAAATAAAACATTTTTGGAATTTTAAGACTTTTTTGGAAAATTCTAATGTCCGTCCGTCTGTTTATTAATTTCTGAAGACTTGCAATTCGAAATCGTTTATTTTTTTACTCAATAAAGATATCGACTTAGAATTTTCTTTTGTCGATAGACAATTTCGTTCTTTAATAAATAACAAAAACATGATAAAGGCGGTTGAAAGTTTTGCGATATATATGGAATAGACTTGGCCAACATCTTGCAAAGTTGATATTGTTGAAATATTAAATGAATATATCTCGATGAATGAATAAGAGAAATAGTATATGCAAGCATTTTTTCTAAAGGATTTATCAAGTACTTTAAGGTGATATAAAAATCTTGAAAAGCGGGTAAGGAACAAAAGTTTGCTGGTGGTTAAAAATTTTCTGTGATATTAGTACCCTATTTTGAACCCCCATAGCTCCGCTCATGGAGCGTATGTCGGATTCTCTTTTTAAAATCAAAATGCTACTGTCATTTGCTGCGCCCATATGCAATTTCATATAAATTTAACCATCCGATTAGAAGTTACAGATTTATTTCGATTCTTCCCCACTGTTTAATGTTTGATAAAGCAAATAAAATGCCTTAAGCTGTGTTTTGTTTGAAATCTACTAGAGTTTAAAAAAAAAAAAAAAATAATAATAATTTCTCAAATCGGGCTACATATGCGCACAATTTTTTCACAGTATTAAAGTAGATAGTATGTACTATTTTTCAGAACAAAAATCCTGGAATATTTTAAGTTGCATTCCATGAAAATTGAAAATTAGTGTATTTTAAGACAATACCCCAACCACCTATGGTGGTGTAGGGCATAACAAAAAAAAAAACATAATACAAAATATAGTTTACACATTTTTGAAGAAAAGTACCTGAAGTTGATGGTTCGTTTTAAAATTTTTACTTTATACAATTTTTATTTTAAAAAAGTACCCGGAAAATTTATGAAAATTTAATTTTTTACTTTGCAGCTCCTTATAAGAAAACAACACAAGCTAGCTTGAAGATTTTAATTGATATTGATACATAATTTTGTCTATTTTTATTCAGTACCCAACTTTATTACAAAAATCTAAATTTCAAAATTCAATTAATCGTCACTTTTAATCCATTTTACCTCAACGTTCATAAATTTTGAAATGCAAATATTTTATGCAATTTGGAAAATTTTTACCAAATTTCAAAATTTTGTTCTGAATTTTTTCAGTGTAAGATATGATTTTAGGTCATCGAATTGTAATTGTATGGACAAAAAACATATTCTTAACCCCAAAAATCAAACCCATACATTTGGCATTATAGTTCAAATTTTAAAATAATAAAATAAATTTTCGATGCAAAATTGTCATCAAATAAGAAACAAGTTAAAAATTTTGCTAAAATTTACTTCTAAAATATGAAAATCGCACTTTTTGTTAGTAATATTATTATGAGTAGTAATGTTTAAACGACTATATATTCCAAACTAGAACAGATATTCACTTAATTTTTTTAGCAAACGATCCCAAAATATGTATTTTAATATTCATAATTTTGTAAAATATTAAACCAATATTGTTGTTTTTTTTTTTGCTATATACACAGAAAAAGGTTTGTACATAAATATAAAAATTTTGTTTCATTGATTTTAGTTCATAACATTTAAGTATAATTTCCTAAATATTAACACCTTTTTCTATATGAATCAAAAGTCAAGAAAACTTAAACAAATTGTTAAAATTTTATTTAATATTTTTATTTATGAAGAAATGTTTGAAATTTTTTTTGGAAAAATTTTAGTTTTTAATTATTTTTTCTCTATATATGTATTAGGATAATTTCTAACAACTTTTTCTTGGAAAATTGCTAATATTTTCTATTCTAATTATTTTTATTTAGCATTTGCATTAGAATCTTATAAAAATAAATTAAAGTTTAAGCAATTTTTTGCAAAATTCCCGAAATGTTCAATTTAATAGTATCTACGAACAAAATATTATTTTTTATGAAATTAGTTTATAATATTTATGAACAAAATTTTGAATTATATGTACTTTTTTTTTCTTAGTCGTTTATAAAACCACAAATCAACGTTAGTTTTAGTAAAAATATTTTTACTTAAAATTTTCAAATTTTTTGATTTTCTTCATATATATTTTTTTTTAACAAAACGTATGAGTATTAAATAACTAAACAATAATAATATTACTTATACGTATTGTGATCTGTTTTTTTCTTCTCTTCTTTATATTGTCTTATAAAGAGAAATTTAAATTTCATAAATGTATAACTCATCATGTATGAATATCGTTTTTCACAACTACATTTTAACTTGTAAAGTTTTCTTAACTTTATAGCTTATGAGTGCTGTGAAATTTTACTGCTCAAATATAAAATTACAATGAAATGATTGTAACAACTTTTAGTCAATGTTTTTGAGTTAACGAAGCATGTAACTAGTTACGAACACACTAGCAACAATGGCAATGTTGTAAATTTGTTTTACAAAATACATATTTACAATATTAAAGTTCATATAAGCATAGTAGTAGACTGTGGGTGAAAAGAAAATTTTAAATGATGAATCATTAGAAAATAGTTGGTTGGAAAAATATAACATCATCTTTGTTTAAAGAAGAAAGACACCATCTTTCATTCTTTTTTAATTGCGCAGAGGTTGAAATTTGCATTCTAAAAAAAAAAAAAAAAAAAATATTTAAACAGAATTTTGCTTCAACATATTTTTAAAGAAAACATTAAGGACTTCATTTTGTAAAAAAATAATTTTAAAGAAAGCCAGACAGAAGGACAGACATCGTCAAATCGACACAGAGATCGAAAATATATCGAGTTTTATATCTTATATATATGCATTATACCTACTCCACGTAGTGGATTATAATTAACAAATTTTAAAAGGCCTTGTATTTTTTACCAAAATTGTTCAAGTGAGAGTTCTTGTGGATTATTTTTTTTTTTTTTTTTTTTTTGGACTTAATTCTCAGGAAATAAATGTTACTAATCATTGGGCGGACTAATGTGGATTTTGTTTTACCAGCCTAAAAAAAATGTGACAATAAAAAAGTGAACACTAATTAAAATACAATTATTTTATAGGCACTAAGGAGTGAGATAGAAAAAATCTTAACACACGTTTTGCTTCTTAACTTTTTTCGGAAGCAATATTAACATTTCTTTTGATCTAATTACTTTTAACAAATATGTCAGTTATTATTTTTAATGACAATCATGTCGATTTGTTCTGAGAATGATTAAAAAAGTGACGAAAAAGAAGAACGTGCTAAAATTATAAAAAATTAAAAAAAAAAAAAAATTAAATTCAAATTGGTCCTACCAAAAATTGGGCAAAGAATTAAAGGCCTGTCGTCAAACTGTTTCTAATATTATTAAACACTTTTGCCATCGATAGGAAAAAAAAGGCACATGATATTGGGAAGACCAAGAAAATTTAAAGCATATTGAAATAGCTCCAAACACATATGGTGGAAATTCAGACAGGTTATCTCAGTGCTCTGACTATTTGGCGTAAAAAATTAAAGCCAATGCAGACTTGAAAAAAATAATAAATTTCATACAAAAATACAATGTTTGCAAAAAAAGGTTTCTTCCTTTCATGATAGAGCACAATGTATCCACATAATCCTAAAATATTTGATTTTAAAAGGAGATAGCCAAACAATTCCAAATATGTGACTGACACAATTATCAAATCGAACGGAAGGGTTACCAAAAAAGTTGCACGAGTTCATAAGTAATTGTTAGAACTATAAAAATTATATTTTTCTGTAATCTGTAATATAATATCAATTAATTAAAACCAAAAAAGAAATCAAAACTCTAAGATCAAGAGTTTCCAAATTATTGAATTATTGTCTTCTATCTCACTCCTTATTAACAAATTAATCTACAAAAAACAATTGTTAACACTGACTTGCACGGCACGGGATTTCAATGACTAAATATAAAAAGTTGATTTTGAAACTTAATTTTTTTCTTTTTCAGAAATTAGACTTAATATCTTCATAACTAATAACTAATAATTTAAGCATAACAAGGGAGCGCAATTTCCCGGGTTAGCGGGAAAAAATTTTCGGCTTCCCGGGAATCGCGGATTAAAATCTATAAGTAATAATACTCTCATTAGTTGAACCACTTAGACCCAAAAGGGATATGAATTTTTGCATTAGCAAATTTAAAATAGAATTGTAAATGTACTGAGAAAAAGAAATTTGATTAATTGCTTAATTAACTCGAGTAAATGCTGTCGTGAAAGAGTTTCAGGGATATCGAAACAGTATTAAGCAGTATTTATTATAATCTTATTTAAAAGATATGTACCATAAAACAATTTCTTTTTTGCGACACGAATTAAATATATCAGAAATAAAATTTAATAATGAACGTCTTTTCCGAAAACATTGTATGAAAATATCAAAAATTGTCGCAAATTTTAACGTAACTTCAAGTCCTATTTTAATTTTCCACACGGTCATCGAAATAAAATAAAATTTTATTACAATTTGTTTCTGTTTTTTTTTTTTTTTTTTTTTAGTTGAAAATATTATAAATAATGTGAGGGGTTCACTACATACTTTTTTCTTAACTTTCTTAATATTTTGTCAAATTTCTATGAGATAAATTCCGTATGATGTATACACTACTGACTTCTTAATTTATAATATATGATTAGGATGTCTACAGGATCAGTGTTACCGTTTGCGACTTTAGTCGCCATTTGCCCCTTTTTCAACTACGTGGCCACTTTTTTGGCCCCTTTTTTTAATATGGCGACTAAATGGCGACTTTTTAAGACTATGTGCTAAATAACGAAAAAATAAGATGTTTGAAATATATTGACCCATTATATATTACAACAAATAAATTAAAAACACAGGTCGACAAAAAAATATTTTTTTGAGCTCCTTCAAATAAAAATATGTAGACTAGATAGAATTCCGCATACTAAACTCATATATGCTTTCAGTTTTTTTCCATCAGGTGGGGATTTTTTTTATGGGCGTATCTAATATTGTGCCCTAAATATGCCGATTACTCGATTATATTTCACTATTACTTGAGAACGGTATGCACGATTTATATAAGTGATATACCACGATATGCGGAATAAAATTAGCTTTAAATCGCTTTACCATCAAATTTTTATCCGCTGAATAGTTTAGGAGATATTTCGAAAAAAGTGTCGGAAAAAAAATTTGTTCATGCAAAATTCAAGATTTCTTTTTTTTACTAAAACTTTTTTTTTAAGTGAAAACATCAGAAATATTTAAGTTTATCACCTTTATCTCATAGCTGGTAAAACTACGAGTAAATAAAGCTACATATGATAAAAATTGATGAACAAATCTTGACTGGATTTACAGTTAAGTTTGGATACCCATGCATACATATAGCTAAGTGGAAATACACTAGTGGGCAAAAAAAAAAAAATGTTTTTCGTCTTAAATAAAAAAAAAATAGGTGGATTATATGTAATTCAACGTGCTAAATAAGAATCAGCTTTTATTTTTTTTTTCTATCACGCTTTGATTTTTTTTATGGGCATGACTACTATGACCCCGCCTTTAGGCAGTCACACTTATTTTTAATTTTTTTTTTTTTGAAAAGTGGTGAAAATTTTGATCCATAACTCTGAAATTCTTCAGCGAATGAAAAATATTGTTGACATACCTTTCGTATGCATCTTCTGATGTATCACTTATCAAAATCGTGTAAATTAGACAAACTATTCTCGAATTTTATAGTGTGACCGCTGAATAAAGTGATGATATTAGTCATGTCCATAAAAAAAATCAGTACGTGATAGAAAAAAGTGAATGCAGATTCTTGTTCAACTCGTCAAAATCCACCTAGTCCACCTATTTTTGTTTCAAGAAAAAAAATATATATATATATATATATATATATATATATATATATATATATATATATATATATATATATATATATATATATATATATATATATATATATATATATATATATATATATATATATATATATATATATTTTTTGCCCACCACTGTATTTCTACTCAATTGTATGTAACATGGGTATTTTTACTTAACTGTGAATACAATTTAGATTTCTGCATCAATTTTGAAGATACATGCCTTATTTTATTTGCAGCATTACCAGCTTTAAGATAAAGATGATAAAGTGTAATATTTTAGATGTTTTCACTTATTAAAAGAAATTTTAGTAACAAAAAATCTAAACTTTTGCATGAAAATGATTTTTTTCGGGCACTCATTTTAAAATAATTCCGAAACTATTGAGCACATAAAAAAACTAAGTTTGTGATATTTTTAGTCCGCATCTTTTGGTGTATCACTTTGATCAATCGTAGAGTAATGGCCTTACTATGGGCGAAATATTAGACACGCCCATAAAAAAAATCCAGACCTGATGGAAAAAAACTCAAAGCAGATTCGTGTTTAGCACATCAAAATACATCAAGTCCAACTATTCGTCTATGGGGGAGGATTTTTTTGTTGACCAGTGTAGTTTTGAGGTTATTTTTTAGTATAGTGATATAAAAAGTCGAGGAGTATTTATAACTGAACTTAAACTGTTAGTAACTAAACAAAATAATAAAGTTTATGTACAGCTAGTTATGTATACCATCATATGCCTAATCTTTTTGGACTGAACTAAAAACAAACAGAAAATGATTCGATGAATACTTATATACAAATTTATATTTTTACATTCCTCAAAGCAATCCCTCGGTGAACGTGTTTCTTTTTTTTATTAAATTATCAATAATAAAAGATATTATGTCTAATAGACTTAAGTCATTACTTGAGGATTTATTCCGTTCTAAATTTGTTTAACAGGGAATTGCAAGAATGGAGTACGAGTGAAGAACTTGTACAAAAGTACAGAAGTTTAATTAATTAAAAGAGGACTGTATGTTAATTATTTTTGTGAATAAATATTTATTTTTGAAATAAAAAATTGTTTATAAATTATTTTGTTATTGATAAAACTGAATTTTGAAATTTTTCTTAAAATACAAAATTTAAGGAATTTTTTAGGTTTTAAAGCACACGCAAAGAAAAAACATGGTTGGTCAAATCATAATCGGTAACTATCATTAATGTTTAGGTTTATGATTCCCTCAATCAAATCAGTTATTATACCCTTTTGTGAACATAATATTGTCCTATCCAATATTAATATAATGTGAACCTCACAATCATAACATTTATATGTGATAGTCCTCACAACCATACTGCATAAATATAACATGATCCCTATATCAAATATTATAATACCCCCAATCATAATACTATGCATACGGTTAAAATGTATTTATATTTATTATTTTTTTAATTTAAATTTTGCGAATAGAAAATAATTAAAAAACAAATACCACAGCCTTCACTGGACGATGTCGTTCAAGAAAATTCATCTTCACATTCACACACCTAAAAGAAAATTTGTACAAATACATTTTTTTATTTTTATATTTTACCGCACAGAATTATTGATATTTATTGTACTTACCGAAAAATATTTCCAATTTTAAATTTGGCCATTGATGATTTGCTCCGTCAGCACTCCGTGGATCTCGTTATTAAAAAATAATAATAAAGTTTTTTAGTAAAAATTTTGTGAACCTTTTTAAACGTTTTTCTTCACTTTACGTCCGTCACATTTAAGATTTCATTACTGACTGAGTAAATTATTTCGAAAGAGAGATAACAATAAAGACGAGCATATTATTGTCACCCCTCGCATTAAAATATTACATACAAATATTTCGTTGAAATAATATGTTACTATGAAACATATTATTCTTTTAGTACACCGACTTTATATTATTACAAAGTACCATATGTTAAAATGATCAGAACAAAAAATAATTGATTCAGTTTAGTCAAAAACACAATAATTTGATTGTGTTAGCCATATAAACTATTTAGGAACATCACCTGATTTCCGCGAGCATTTCGGAATCATGTTTTTTCTTTGCGTGCAGTTGGTCCCTTTTTTGGTGACTTTTTATTTTGAAATCCCCTTTTTTGGATACTTTTTAAAAATTCTCAATGGTAACGCTATACAGGATAGTTTCAACAATTTTATTTTTTCACTTGATGGGTTTTAATACTGACATTTTAATAAAATGTTAAATAACCCATATAAATCATCTAATGAAATGTATATTAAACCTTATTAATGACCAAAATATTTATTAAAAATAAATTATTTTTGCATTTTATTTATATTTTTAGAAATAAAATAGTTTCAAATCGTTTTATGCTCTTTTTAATATGATTTTTAGCTACATGATATTAATTTAAATTTAAATCATTTAAATATTATTCCATTTGTTAACAAGTATATTGTTTTCAAATAAAAATCATACAGATTTGTTGAATTTTTTTATTAAGGTTGGAACAATCAAATAAAAAACATTTGATTACCTTCTTTTAAAAAGATATTTGTTTTACTTTTGATTAAATAAAATATTTTATTTTTTAATTTATTTTATTCAATGAGATACAAAATTATAATAAATCCAATTGATTTAGTATAAACAGAAATCCTTAATATTTTTATTTTAAAATTAATAAATTTATTAACAAATATTATAAGTAAAAATAAAAAATGGAAATAAAATAAAAAAGTATTTTAATTTTTTATTTCATTCACAAGTAACAGCTATTTTAATGACATTGTGGTTAAAATATAATTCCCAGTTGGATTTTTAGCTTAATCTTCTTCAATATATATTTTTTTGTTAAAATTCATGCAGTTTTCTTCTATTTAAGTGATTTAAAAAATCCCGGGAATCCCGGACAAAATTCCCAGGAAAGCGGGACAAGAAAAATTGCAAATTTTCCGGGAATCCCGAGTTGCAATCTCTAAGCATAACTAATAGTAAATTTTTATTAAAAATTTTAGATACTGTTTTGAACCAAATCAGGCAAGTCGTTTTCGAAATATGTTTCAATATGTGGTGCAACTTTTTTTAACTTTACAAATCGCGATTTACAGCAAGAACTATAAACTAGAAAAAAAGATATAGTCGGTCAAGACCGACTATATGATACCTTACACCATAGTGTGTGACCATACAAATTCGGGAAGGAGAATTATGTTAGATCTGTGACCAATTGTAGACAAACACATTTACTAAATGTAAAATAAAATATACAAATATAAAATAATGCGTTAATACTAACATCTAGATGATTTTATGCACTTTAAGGCGATTTCCAGAAGTGGGTTAATATGAGAGCTATGGTAAATTATGAACCAATTCTGATTAAATCTTTGCCCCGAATTTCTTTAAAATATTCCTATTTTTAAGGCATTTTTGAGTGTTGAAACTGTCTTTCGTGTGGACATTTGTATGGGGGCTATGTGTAATAATGGACTGATCTTCCTTGTAACATAAAAGTCAAACGTATCAAATTTCATTGAATTACCTTCAAAATTGTGACCTATATTTTGTGCACAACGTTTACATAGATAGCCAGCCAGCCAGCAGTACAGTCGTATAGCCAGTCAGACGGACTGACATTAGGTCGATTTTAAAAATTGATTCTGAGTCGATTGGTACACTTTAAGGTAGGTGTTGGATAACTTTTTCTATTCGTTACAAACATCATTCTTTTATGAAAAAGTTAAAATCTGAAGTTAAGGTAAAACCAGGAACCAGGAAGAGGAGTAAGGATGAAAAAATGTGATCATTCAAATTTTCTACCAAAAATCAACTTTGATATGGAAAACATACAATTCTAATTTTAAACTAAACCGTAGCAAATAGAGGAAAAATAACGAAAACGTCATATTTCTGACCAAAAATTTATTTTCATATAAATATCTTAAAATCCAATTTTAAAGCTAAATCAGTACAGGAAAATAGATGAAAATATGTGATCATTCAACAAAAATCTACTTTCATATTAAAAATTAAAATTTGGTAAGAAAAACAAGCAAATAGCGGAAATATCCTGTGATCACACAATTTTCTTACAAAAGATCGATTTTTATATGAAAAATTTAAATTAGATTTTATAGCAACTCCACATAAGATAAAGGGTAAAATAAATAAAAGACTGTTATCGCTTTTATATCCTACCAAAAACAGTTGGATAAAATAAAATTCGGGTTTAAAGCTAAACCAGAGTAAAAGTAAAGGAAAAAAACTGTGATCATTCATATTCCCCACTAAAAAAAAACTATTTTTATTTGAAAAACTTAAACTTCTATTTTAAAGTTAAACCAGAACTGATGAAAATATATGAAAATATGTGATCAGTAATCAAAAATCTAAAAATTAATTTAAAGCTCAACCATAGCAAAGAGTAGAAATGAACACATATTTCCAACCACAAATAGATTATTAAATAAAAAACTTAAAATTCGATTTACCTGCTAAACTAGAGCAGAAATTAGGAAATTGTAATATTTCTCAAATATATATAAAAGAAATAACATGAAAAACTGTGATCACTCACATTTTCCAACAAAAGTCGACTTTCTTATTGAAAACTAAGAATTCGATTTTAAAGCTAAACTAGAGCAGAAATTAGGAAATTGTCATATTTCTCAAATAAAGCTAAAGCAGAGCACTTACTGGAAAATGGATGAAAATATTTGTTTGTCTATATTTTCTATCAAAAAGAGATTTTTATAGCACGATTTTTAAGCTAAAGCAAGCAGATCGAGGAAAAAAGATGATAACTCTTATTTCCTACCAAAAATATGTTTTTATAGGAAGAATCTAAAAATTTATTTTAATGTTAAAACAGGGGAGATAGAGGGAAAAAGTCTAGGATCACTCATATTTTCTAACAAATATCGATTTTTATATGAAAAATCAATGATCACTCATATTTTATACAAAAAAAAAAAAAAAAAAAAATTATATGAAAAATTTAAAATTTTAGATACACAGAGAAAACAGATTCGTTAAGGCAACCGAATTTTTTGCCAAACGAATTCAGTCGGTTCCAGGAACTATCAGGAAATTCAGTTGTAGAAATGGAATTCATTCAGTACACATAATCCTATGTGAAGTAAATAAAATCTCATTATTTTGAATTAAAAAATAAAATTTTTTTTCTTCAAATTTCTTATTTAATATATTACAAAGAATTTATGTGAACAATACTACGTATATTTTTATAACATGATTTTAATACAATAATTTTCGCACAGAGTGGGTTCCCGGATCCTTTCTTCCTTTGCCTTCGTCTAACAACAACTTTACAGTCGTGTAAATCAGTCAATACACGACTTATAGGGTATTCGGACACAGTAGACTATGTAAGCCATTAGCAGGACTGGTGTCGTTTCTTGTTAAGCATAGATCCAATAATTACACTTAAGAATGTCTGTAAATGATATTGTAAATGATGTTTCATAAATGTTTGCTAATAAGTTATATTATATTTTGGCTTCTTACCATTATTGCATAAGCTGTGCGCTTTGAGTTTTTTCCAACAAAACAGGCATCATACTTGGGAATAAACTATTTTTTGAGTTTTGCTGATTCTTTCTCCGGATTTTTTTTTAATTTCCTTTTTATAACTTTATTCAGCAATTTATTTCTATAATGTTTATAATTTATTTTAAAATGTCAAACAAACTTACTATTTTTTTATTTGTGAACACCGAATTGTTTTATTTTCCTCTAATGACCGAATTAGTATAACAAAATTATATATTGCAATCAATAATATCTTTCATTAAATCTTTTTATAACAGTTGTAATTCGGTTGTCTTTTTTATTTTATAAAATAAATTTGCAAATATTTAAAATTGGTTTTGATAACTGAATTATCTGTTATGGAAAATGCAATTATATTCCAGTCATATTTTTAATACTATAAATATGAAAAATTACTTAGATCTATTAACTTTCATGTACCCCAAATGAGTTTTTGTTATCAGGACCATTTTCTAACTAATCCATTTTCTGTGTGTATGTGTTTGAAAAGGGGATATAAATTTATGATCACTCGTATTTCAACAGAGTGACCTTCTCTGTATGAAAACTATTTTTTTAATTAATATTACTTACCGTTATACAATTGAAATTTATAGCGAATTTTTATTTTTAAACTATGTTTTATATTTTATGATATTTCCAATATAAAAAACCCACTAAATAGTAAATGTTAGCTGCTTCGGAAAAAAATTAAAAAGAACTGTTTCTCCAACATTGTGTTGATCCTTTTAGTGCGTTAACAATAGCTCTACAAATAAAATGCACCACAAGAGAATTCACTTAGTTTTCCTACAGTAATGCGCAAATAATTCAGCTCAGCCTGCACAATAAATCCCATTAAAAACTGCAAGAACACAACTGAAACTAAACAACTACAGAATTTTTTTCGTTTACAACAATGAATTTGTGTTTTTTTTTTTCTAAAGAAGGAAAAAACGTTTACAATGTAAAAAGTATGCAAACATTTCTACATTTAAATATGATTTTTTTCTCTCTCCTCATATTACAAAATTATACTTTCCCGCAAAACAATGGGTAAATATTTGTAAGGGAATGTGTAAGATTGTTGTTTGTATGCATTCATATACTGGCATTTACTTAACCCATTTCCTACCACTGTTGCGTTTTCGCATCAGTAACTTTACCTATACCGTATCTTATTTAGTTTAGAATTAACGATAATGTTTTATACATGTTTATTTAGCTTGGAATGTTGGCTAAATAAATTAAGTAAACAATTTAATGCCGATGAAACTTTACCCCCGGTAGAGCGATTCAAAGAAAGGTCTATAAAATGGACCTTTTTTAAAATTTAAAAAATAAATCGAAAAATTATAAAAAATATTTTAAATAAATTTTCAAACGAAATAAGAAAATTTGTATTTTTTAACAAATTATTTAGTGGGATAGGAACACCAAGCTCTCAAAACTTGGTGTTGCGAAAACGCATCAATGGTCAATTAGGGGTAGTGTGATATAGCAAGGTGGCGCACTGAAAACATTGAAATTTTTAAGGTAATATAAGGTAATAAAAAATTTGTTCTAGATTTGTATGACATTTTAAGTAAAAATAAGCAATTGTCAGCAAATTACAAGTGGTTATATTTTTTACAATCATTGAGAACAAATCTAAGAATAGGAATTTGCATAGAATCGACGCTACCTGAATATGAGTGTATTTTTGAAGACATATTGAATATGATCACCAAAATTCAGGAAGTTACCTGAAATATGTCAAAAACAAATAAATGGAACCAATAAAATTATGTTGTTTGTCCAAAATTTTCCAAAGGTTTAAAAAAAGGATAATAAATTTTCATCAAAGGTCATAAAATTTGCAATTTTTTATTTTTTTTTATATTTATTTATTTTTATTAAAAATATTAAAATATTCGAATAACTAATGAGAGTAGGTACAATTTTATAATTTTCTGAGAGAATTTTTTTAAATAAAAGGCAGTGCTATCTTCTCAAAACGCCAGTTTAGTTCAATACTTAAATTAAGTGGATATCGAATAATAAAAAGTGCTAAAATTGTGCAACATATTATAAAAATGAGGCATTTAAAGTGGTAGCAAAAGTGCATCTCGAGGGATATTCAAGCGATAAATGAAACCAAATAAATTTTTTCTTTGTCAGGATAATGTTAAATTTTTTAAATCTGCAGTTGAAATACATCAGATTTTTAATTTCACAATATTCGAGATGAAAATTCATCTTGTTTGAAACAAAATGTGGTGCTGTTCATTATAGAATAAAGTTAATTCCTCGGTAAATAGATTGATAAGAACTGAAAATAAATAGTTCATGAGCCAGTTCGATATCGAAAGTGAGTTATATAAAGAAAAACTTGACATCAGATTAGGCCAAAGTGCGTTCCTGACCACTATATTTAAATCCAAATCGAGATGATACACAAACATATAATCAAATGCAATGTACAATAATATACCAAATGCCTTAACGTGTAACATATTACAGAAGGAATAATTATATTTTATACACTATAAGAAATTATTTGGTCTTAAACAGTCAAATTATTTTAACGATTTTACATCATTACTTAATTGTGTTAAATTTCAATTGGAATAGTCCTCTTTCAATTTTTCTACTTTACACTAGATATATTTAATATACAAATTGTAAAATTAACATAAAAATAAATTTAAGTGACAAATAAAACAATTTTTTCCATACAATTTGTTAAAACGTGAGCAACAACATACCCCTAATTGACCATTGATGCGTTTTCGCAACACCCGATATCTAAGAAACCAAAATTGCTAGGCACATAAATCTTTTAATTTTAAGATCACAATTACTAAAATAGACTCCACACCAAATTTTATTATTTTATCTTAACGGGATCGTGTAGTGGTCGGAAATGGGTTAAAGCACGTCTGTATGCGTATGAGCAATGTATGTATGATGATAAATGTAAAATGTATTTTAAATCCCACATATGGTTGCGAAAGAGGATATGGATATCTACAACATCTCTTAGAAGTTTTTTTATTTTTCTACACAAAATACACTTGAACAATTCCAGTAGTATAATTCAACTTATTCAAGGATTTTTTATTTCATTCTCATCTATTTACGTTTTTAACTAACAAATATGTATGCTTTTATGGTTTTGAATATTTAGACAGTGTTGCGTATAAATAATGAGATTATATTGAAATAATTAAAGTTATTTTTGAAAATATCTAATATGTACTTGAAAGAAATGAGAAAAAAAAAAAAGAAATAATAAGTTCCGAACTACTTAGTTCTATAATTTTTCTTTGGTAATATATAGTTTTTAAGTTTTAAACATGACTGTATATTTTATTATTTGCATTCATGTTACCAATTTTGTTTGTATGTACTTATTTCATGAGTAATTATGAAAGTTTTAAATATATAAATCGCTTTTATCTCGCTGACCTCCTCGTTATTTTTTTTTTTTTTGCTGCATTTTTTTTCTAAATTCCTTCAACAACATCTTGCTTAAGAGTTTACATAATGCTATGCAGAGTTTTAAGTTAAATTAAATTTTTTTTAATATTTGTGTATTTTCCTTTCTATGAAAAACTTAACTAAACATTGCGCATGGTGATCAAGACAATAACTGCTGTCTTATCTAATTCCGACATCCGAAAAATTTCTTGAAACTGAAAGAGTTTATCAAAAATAACCCGTGGATACTGGTCGACAAAAAATATATGTGGACTTGATAGAATTCATCATACTAAATGAGAATCTGCTTTCACTTTTTTCCCATCAGAACGAGGTTTTTTTATGGGCGTGTCTAATATTTCGCCCTTCTTAAGCCGATTATTCGAGTATATTTCATTATAATTCAAAAACCATTTATATAAATGATACACCAAAATATGGGGAATAAAATTGGCTTTACGTTGTCTTGATATCAATTTTTTTCGTCCAATAGTTTCAATTATCTTGAAATAAGTGTCCAAAAAATTTTTTTTGGGCAAAATTAATTTTTTGTTTAACTAAAGTGTAAGCCACGTATCTTCAAAATTGATGCTCAAATCTTCATTTTTGTTTTTACTGTTAATTGAAAATACCTATGTATACCTAAAATTAAGTGGATATACACTGCATAGTGGGGCAGAATCGAAATTATTACTTTGTGCATTATTTAAGTATTTATACCCTACCCCCTATGGAGGGGGGGGGTGGTTTAAGGGTTTAACGATCGTAAATCCCTTAAATATAGAAATATTTTAATAAAACATGGCACGTATAAGTTTCATAGAAGTCTAAATAAGCGTGCTGGTTTTTATAAATTGGTTCATAATTGACCATAGCTCCCATATAAACCCCTTTTCAGAAAATCACATTAGCGGGCATAAATCCCATTAAAATGTTAGTATCAAATTAATATTCGACACAAATAAGTTTTATATAAACATAAATTATATTTCCAAATTTTACAAAGATCGGTCCATAATTTACCATAGCTCCCATATAAGGACCTCTTTCAGGAATCACTCAAAAGTGAATAAATTCATATAAATGTTAGCATCGACTTAATATTCTGTATTCGTATGTTTTATTTTACACTTAATATGAGTATCGGTCCACATTTGACTAATAAAAACTAATAAAAACTCCTCCCTCTATTATAATGAACACAATGGTGTAGGGTATCATATGTCTTTTTCTCTCGTTTTTAATAAGATTTTTTGACATACTAACAAAAATGTTTCATTTTGTTTTAGAAATAGAAATATTAAAAATATTACTACTTTGTGTGCTACTACTACTCTGGAAATGCCTTTAATAACTTACTTAATTCACATATCTTAATAGCGATTAAAAATTTTAAATAATTTTGAAACTAATTATATTTAATAAATTCATATTTTATATAATAATGAAATATGAACATTGTACAATACTTTACTTATATACAGTAGAAGCTCCCTTAACAGACAGCTCCCATAGGCGGACATCTCCGGTAGGTGAACAATTTTTTAGGTACCATGGTTTAGGTGTCGCTCTCTTGGGCGGACGCGGACACCTGTTTTTAGAGAAAACATCTCTTGTAGGCGGACAAAAATCATATACCATAAAAGAAATGTACCGAATATTTTATAATAAGAGACTACTTATTACCATTTTTTTCCGTGTTTCCATTCATATTTCATATTTACTTACATTTTTGAAATTAAATAGTTTGTTAGTTAACTTTTTGCTGGTTTTGAGCAAAAACTAGATTTTTTTAAATTAATTTTGACTTTTTGACTTTCATTAAAAATTCTTTATACTAGAAGAAGGAAAATGAAAACTTGATCCCTAAAAATAGATGTTTTCTATCTCCTGAAGACAGTCTCGATGATTGGTCCATGATTTTTCATTCAACACAATGGCGATTCCTAAAAATTTTGACAACTTTTTTGAATAAAAAGCATAGAAACTCTGCTCTTGGTATGCAGAGCGACATTGTCATCAGTCATATAAAAAAGTAATTGGGTGCTGCTTAAGATCGAGGCCAGGCTACCAACATAATTTTCCAAGATAATCCTGTTCTTTTTAAATGGCAACGTATGTAGATGAATTTGTTGTCAAACGTGTCCGCAACATGCTTTTAATTTTTAAAATTTCGTGGAAAAATCGTCGGTGAAAATTCTGTTGAAAGAAGTCAGACCCTTAGCCAATTAAGATATGATTTTTTTCGCGTACAATAAATGAAAACGGAGAGAAGCGAACTGTAGCCATAAATTCGATAATATAAATTTCATGAAATTATAACTTATTGCAAATAATGTCTAAATGAAAACGCAAAATGCCGATTGTAGCAGAAGCAAAAGGAAAATGACACAGTTTTTTATTTTTTTTATTGAGCTATTAAGTAAAATTTTTCAAAAGTTAACTTGATGCAAAAATAGACGAGAGAGAAACTATAGTCAGTTAAGGTCGACCATATGATACTCTACACCATTCTGTATGAGCTAAAAATTAGACTTTTACTAAATGTAAAATAAATTATACAAATATACGCGTTGATACAAACATCTATATGATTTTAAGCCCTTTAGGGCGATTCTCGGAAGTGGGTTTATGTGGGAACTATGGTAAATTATGGACCGATTCTCATAAATTTTGGTAATGTTATTCATATTTATATAAACTTATATTTGTGTCAAATAGTAACGTGATACTATCATTCGTATGGGATTTATGCACGTTAAAGTGATTTTCGAAAAAGAGGATTTATATGGGAGCTATGGTGAATTATGGACCGATCTTGACGAAAAAGATATACGAAAAAGATTGACACTTATACTTAACTCTTTTGTACCGAGTTTCATTAAAATTAGGGTGATCGATTATTCGACTTTTTGGAGAAACCAGTTTTCGAATAGTTCGAATAGTTGGTATTTTGAAAAAACCAGTTGCACTTTTTTAAATTCAGAAAAAACCTGTTAACCGGTTTTTTTGCAGAAGTTAATATTTCTACTAAAAGACTATATTTCTTAAAGAAAAATCAATAAATATTATGATTTTCAAGTTAAAATATATTACACATAATTATTTTTGGAAATAACTATTAATCCAATAAGAACGAGAAAGAAATAGTCGGTCAAGTCCGACAATACCCTACTCAATGATGTGCATCAAATTCGGGGAAGTGTCTTCTTTTCTAAACCTGTGGAATTGTGGGCCAATACTATGTTCAATTATGGACCGATCTTCATGAAATTCGGAACACAGATTTTAACTTATATGGAACTTACATGTGTAAAAGAAATTCTTACTACATTTAAGGGATTTATGATCGTTAAACCCCTTTTCCGGGAGGATATTTACATGGCGCTAGTTTAAATAATGGAACGATCATAACCAATTTCAACACGCTTCGTTCTTAGACTATAAGAAACCTGCGTGCCAAATTTCAAATTTAATACATGTTCAATATTGTGACCTGTATTTTAATTAATTAATTATTTTTTTTTTTATGAACAGACAGACGGATGGACGAACATCATCAAATCGACTTAAAGACGATTGGTACAAATTAAGGCGGGTCTTAAACCAATATTTTTGGGTGTTACAAAGCATATGAACGAACGAATAATATAATATAAAAATTTTAAGAAAATAATCATCAAAACAAACAAAACAGAAACCATGGGTTAATATGATAAGAGCCAGAATCAATTTTTTTGAAACTATTCTGTAGGAGAAACTTTTTTAAAACAAAATCTTTGAAAAATGAAGAAAATATTGAAAAAAAAGACTAAAACATTCAAATGTGTAAAAATATTACAGGTGTTACAATTGAAGTAATTATTACTAATTTATTAAATATTACAATAATTAATTTCGTTTTAACCTTAAACTATATTTTTAAAACATTACAAATAATACTCTAAAAAATATTCATAAATTTCGATTCAAATATCAGTATTTAGTACATGTTTTTTGAAATAAAAATCTATTTTTAAAACCGGTTTTTTGTGTTTAAAAAAACCGGTCTATTCGACATTCGAAAAATTAACATTTTGAAAAAACCGACAGCACATTGACAGAAAAAACCGGTTTAGAAACCGGTTGGAAAACCGTATCGATCACCCTAATTAAAATATTGCTATATTTCAGGCATTTATGATCGTTAAACCCTATTCCGGGAGGGCATTTATATGGAGGCTAGGTGAAATAATGGACCGATTATAAGCAATTTCAATAGGCTCCGTGCTTGTGTCAAATTATTCGTGCCAAATTTCATCAAGATATCTTTAAAATTGCGACCTGTACTTTGTTCACAAGGTACAGCGACTCAGAAAGTGATTCTGAGTCGAACGGTATACTTTAAGGAGGCGGTTCGATAATTTTTTTCTGTGCGTTACAAACATCAGCACAAACGCATAATAACCCAACTACCTATAGTGGTGTAGGGTGTAATAAATGATAAAACACTTTTCAAATAAAATTTTTCTTGAATGAAACAAATTTTATGACTGTTTCATATATGAAGATAATGTTACGATCTTTTGACTTTTGTCAATTTTGATATAATTTTTGAAGATATGAGAATGAAATTTTTTGTATAAATGTAGTTTGCGTAAGTACATTTTAATCCAGTAAATAAAACCAATATTTGATTTTTAAGTGGTTACGGCCTTTTGCCTTTTAGTTGACGATACATATGTATAAATAATAATATTTATATCCATAAGTTAATTCATTACAATCATTCTTGGATGTTGAAATAAAAAGATATAGTACTGAATTACCCCTTGTAAACAAAAAATATGTACCATATCCCATAGACGGGCATCTCCCGATAACGGACAAAAATCAGCGTGACGGTCGCTGTCCGCCTATGGGAGCTTTAACTGTACTTAACAATAAATCAATAGCTACAAAATAATTATTAATATTCTGTTACATGCTACATAAACAATAATACAACACTTCCTTCACTCACTCCTTCATTCACATTTCCTTTTTTTAGCTCATGACAACACCAGATGAGTAACAAATAATTTCAATTTATAATAATTGAAGGACATGGACACATAAACAATTTCCACAATCACTGAACTGATTACAACGATGCATGTCATTAACATTGCATGTGGTGGCAAACAAAAACAACCAACTCAAACTGAAATTTCAAATTCTAGCAAACAAACCAACAAAAAACAAATATAAAACAAAGCATGTAACAAGCAGGCAACACAAACAAAAATATGTATTATAATACAACAAAGACAAGAAGAGTAACAACTACTAGTTATGTACGATATTATCGGCAAACATACACCATCAGTATTATATTTTTATGTACCATGATGACAACTACGAGTATTATATTTGTTTGGAATAAAGAATAAAGAATAAAAAAAAAAACATTTGTTAGTATTTTTTCTGTTCTTATTATAATTATGTTCTTGTTCGTCCTTTCTTTTTTCAAGGAATATTTTTGCAAAAAAGTGTATAAATAAAACTTTAACACAAATAAAGAGTATGATGTAAATTTTATTAAAATAAACTACAACAATAATGATAAAAACCCATCTCCATGAGCAGGAAAAAAAAAAAAGATGATGACGATGATAAAGATGGGGAAAAAAGTGTATAAGAAATGAAATAACCAGGATATTATAATAATTTACCATATGGAATATGAATGAATAAAGTAGCATAAAACAATGAAAAAATATTTTCATTTAACGTTCATATTGCATCAACAAACCGACCATATATATGATATTAGGGTAGTGCATACATATTTGTTAAACAAATAAGAGAAAATATTGTTTTATGTTAATTTAAATTTGGTTTACTTTATTGGGCCCCTCCCAAGATTTAAGTTTTACTATATGAACCGATTTAATGGTAATACAAACATGTTTCAAGGTTAGTTATAATATTAAAAGCAAAAACGGGTGTTAACCTTGTTAAAAGTAGTTAGTGAATATGAAAAATCTTTAACAACTTAAAAAGATTAAAAGTATGATTCAATTGTTAAATATTAAATGTCAAGCTGTATTTATAGGAACTACTGTGAATTTTTAATTTTTCCGTCTAAGTTGTATAAAATTGTGTCTCCTTGGAAATTTTTATATGGGATTTGCTTTATTAGCTAACATTTAATTTCGGAAAAGGACCTTACTGATTCCTATAAAATTTATTAGAGTTATTAATGATCACAACAGTTGTATGTCCATATTGACGACAATTATGTGAGTTTAATTCCCGCATAAAGGATCTATCATAAATTTATTAAATAAATAGACTTCGTTACTACTTATGTAAAGAAATCACAGATAAATGAGTGACGAAAAAGATGTAAAAATCCAAATTAGTCCCACAAATAATTGGCCAAAGAATTAAATGTCTGCTGTCAAACTGTTTCCAAGGTTATTAAACGGTATCAGGAGAATTCGACCATTGATAGGAAACATAGTTCAGGAAGTAAAAAGGTCCACATGATATTGGGAAGTCCAAGAAAATTTAAAGCATATTGAAAAGAACTCCAAACACATCTGGTATTAAAGCAGCCCGATTAGCTCAGTGCTCAGACAATTGTTTTTGTACCAAGAGAGGTCAATGCCCAAAATTGTCTGGAGCTAAGACCAGTGAAGAAATATTGGGCTTTTGTGAAAAGAGAATCAAAAAGGACAAAGAAGGTGTCCAAAATATATAAGATTTAAATAGTATTGAGTAGAATGTTTCAAAAAAGTAACTGAAACAACTATCAAATCTCCAATGGAAGAGTTACCTAAAAAGGTGTACGAGTTTGTAAGTAGTGGTTAGAAGTACAAGAGTTATATTTTTCTGTGATCTGTAGTATAATGTCAATTTAATAATCAAAACTCTAATATCAACCGTTTCCAAATTATTGAATTTTATATATATTAAGATTTTTTCGATCGCACTCCTTAACAAATTTTATTCAACTATTTTTTAAAACTGCTACTTGGAGTTTGTGCATAAGATTTATACCAGCATTCAGACAGACCTATAGACATCATAGAATCAATTCTGAGTTCTACGATAAAATTGTATTGATCGAATAACTTCTTTTGTGCATTTAAATATTAGTTGGTGTAAAAATTCGATGTTTTGAAACGTAAAATACAATTTTAGATGAAAATTGTGTAAAGTTCGTTACAACTCAATACAGAACTCTGATTTCATAATAAGTATTCATCCATATATAAAACTTCAAAGAAACCATTATTTTACTTATCTGATTACGTAAAGCATGTGAAATTTTTATGAGACAATATGAACTTAAATGTGAAACAGAATAAAACGATGATTGTTTTTATCATAGAATAGAACTAGAAGTTTATGTGAGAGCCACCCTATACTAAATTTTCAAAAAATTTACTCATTTTTTTGAAAATACAAAAACAAAATATATGTGACTACCCAGCAAAAAAAGAACTGAAAAAGTCATGATTTTAACATTGTGTTGTCATTGGAAGGAAGTACTTAGTGGTGAAAAAGAGCTGCAGAAGTTCTTTTTTTAACCCATGGTTGGCATTGGTAGGATGTTCTTCTTTTATACTTCTTGTTCATTGCTTTTGAAGCACTTCTCTTAAAACTATGTTTATAAAATTTTTAAATAAAAATTCTGTTTTTGCCCTATTAAATAATAACAAAAATGCATTAAAATTTGTAAAATTGGAATTTTGTTAGAAGTTATTACAACTTTTTCCCGCAAAAAATTAATTTATTTTCACTTTTTTGGAAGTAATTATTAAGAACTTCCAAAAAAGTTTAAAATATGTGCATTGTTCCACTTTTGAAGTTGTGAAAATGTTCTTTTTTATGAAGAACTTCATCGATTTTTGCTGGGTACATGCATTTTGTTTTTGTATGAATTAGGTTTCTGACAATTGAATTAGGTTTTTTTCTCTCACATAAATATCTAGTTGTTAATCTATGGTTTTTATACTTTTGTATTTATAGTCCGTTTAAAAATGAAAACTTGGTGGATAAATGGGGTTTGTGACCGGTAAAAAGATATAGGAATACACATTTATAAAAACAAATTTTAATACCCTACTGCCTGCTAAGTAATATCACAATGACTCATTTCTATAAAAATAATCGACAAAATTAGACGGAGTTATTTTACATATGAAATTAAGTACATATTATCTAAATTAAAGCCAAATATTCTAGTCAACAATTTACATTTTTCATTGTGATTGTAGCTAATGTGGTATTTTGGAATCAAAGCATTGATATGGTTACATTTATTTTTTCTCGAAACTATTATAAATCTGTCAAATTTTATAATCCTTTAAGTGTCCTTTGTTGAAAATGATTTAGTAAATGAAAAGATACAAAAATATAAGTATTGTTTTTACTGGTTAATATGGGCGTATACTTAATATATTTGATTAATATTAGACATCATAGAATCAATTTACTCACCAAGAAAATGTTTAATTTTTTGCTTTAATTAAAAAAATATTTCTCAAAATTTTTAGTATCAAAACTATACTGATTGAAATTAGGAAGCGTATAACCCACATACATACTTAAATGATTGATCGCCAGACATAGAGAAATAAAAACATTACTTGACAGTCTTTACTATCATCCCAGCAAAAACTTTTTGGTTTTCGGTAATGTCAACTACTTATTAAAGTACTTTCCTGGAAAGTAGTCGTCATTATTATTTGCCTTCTCTACATTACATAAATAAGTACTCAATAGTATAATTAGAGAGTAAATTACAATCACATGGATCAGTTGTTTAGAGCGCAGGATTAGCAACCAGAAGGTTGCCGGTTCAACCCCATTCTGATGCTATTCGTTTTTTCAACAAAATGTTTTTAAAATATATTTTAAGCTAAAACAAGTTTTTTAGCTTTGAATATTAAGTGCGAGATGGTGTACTGAGTAAGACGTTAGTCATTAAAAACGACTAGTTAATAGGGTCCCAAGTTCAAAACTCACTGACGGCAAATTTTTTCGCTTTTTTTTTATTTTTGTTTAGGTACATATTTTTTAGTATCACTAAAGTCTAAAAATAACTACTAGAATTCATGGACAACTCGAACAAAAATAACTAGTTATTAAGACAAAAAATAAGTAGTTTATTTTCATTTCCAATTATACCTGCTAGCTTACCAGGAAAGCAAAGTTTTTGCTGGGATATTATTTTAATTAGTTCTTGCTTTATTTATTAGTAGAAATTGAGGGTGATATCTCTACATAGCATCATTTAGAAATGATCCGTAACATACCACCAAATAACCAACCGAAAGGATACTAGCTCTATAAGTAATTAAAAAAAAAAAAAATATATTTCGAAGTATATCTTGAGACATGAGTTTCTCTAAATAATACAAAAACTTGGGACAGAACAATTTCTGTGAACCAGGTTTTACAATACTTTATAATTGATTGATCAACTTTATTTAATATTAAGAATGCATTCAGATGATAATTTTTATACCCACCATCAAGATTTGGAGTATATTGTTTGTTTGTTTATTAAAAATTGTATACCAGTGCAGTAAGATAAAATATCTTTTAATTTAGCACCGGACATCAAAATGGCAAATACAATTCGATTATCAAAGTTTAACATAATATAATATAGTATAACATTAAAATAGAAAAAATAACATACATATACTAACATCAAAACATATTGTATAACAAAAATTAACATGATATTAGGAATAATTTTAATTATCCTAGTGATTTTCATACTATTCAAATATTAGCTTTTTTAACTGTATTGCGTTACTTGTATTTTGAATATTTCGCGGTAGTTGGTTCCAGAGTCGTATGGCATAAATAAAAAATTGTCGATTAGAATTTTGATGTCGATATCTGATAGGTATTAATATTGTCCCTCTGTTTGAGCGAGCAAATGTTAATTTTTGATAAAGGTAGAGCGGTTCTTTTGTATAAATTAATTTTTGTAAAAAGATTAAACTTCGGCATTTCATCAAGTTGTCAAAGGATACCTTAAATATCTTTTTTGTAAATTGAGATACACTGTCATATCTTTATACCCTACACCACCATAGGTGGGGAGGGTATTATGCGTTTGTGCTGATGTTTGTAACACCCAAAAATATTGGTCTAAGACCCACCTTAATTTATACCAATCGGCTTAGAATCACTTTCTGAGTCGATTTAACGATGTCCGTCCGTCCGTCCGTCTGTCCGTCTGACCGTCTGTCCGTCCATGTAAACCTTGTAATCAAACTACAGGTCGCAATTTTGAATCAAAATGAATGAAATTTGGTACACAGGTTTCTTTTAGTTTAGGGACGAAGCCTATTGAAATTGGTTATGATCGGTCCATTATTTCACTTAGCCCCCATACAAATGTCCTCCCGGAAAAGGGTTTAACGATCATAAATCCCTTAAATATAGCAATATTTTAATGAAATTTGGAACATATAAGTTTTATATAAGTCTAAATAAGTGTGCTGATTTTTAAAAAGATCGGTCCATAATTAACTATAGCTCCCATATAACCCCTTTTCAGAAAATCACTTTAACGGGCATAAATCCCATTAAAATGTTAGTATCAAGTTAATATTCGACACAAATAAGTTTTATATGAACATAAATGATAGTGCCAAATTTTACAAAGATCGGTCCATAATTTACCATAGCTCCCATATAAGGCCTCTTTCGGGAATCACCCAAAAGTGAATAAATTCATATAAATGTCAGCATCAAAGTAATATTTTGTATTCGTATGTTTTATTTTACACTTATGAGTATCGGTTCACATCTGACTCCAAGTCAAGACCCCTTCCCCGAATTATAATGTACACAATGGTGTAGGGTATCATATGGTCGGGCTTGACCGACTATATCCCTTTCTCTCGTTTTAAGTTAAATAAGTATCTGGCAATATTATTATATGTCGTTTTTAATTTACGCTTTTCCGAAGAGCTGCACCCGGAAAACAATTCACAGCCACATAGAAGTGTTGGCACCAAGTAAGTTTTAGCTAATAAAAGTCTGATTTTAAATGGTGTAAAATATTGAGTGGTCCACAAAGATCTTAGCCAACCATATGTTTTTCCTGTTACTTGGTTTATATGGTCAATCCAGGAGAGATTTTTATTAAAGGTAATACCCAAGTTTTTTGATGATGATACTACCTCAATGCGAGAGGATCCTAAGATAATATTTATTTGATTCCAACTTTCTATTCGTGACCTGGAAATTGGTATACATTTGGATTTCTTAGGATTGAGACTTAGACCATTTGCAGTTGCCCACTCATTTATTCTTGAGAGATCTGAATTTATATTGGATACACAATTTATTACAGATGAGACGTTACAAGCAATATATAGTTGTACATCATCAGCGTACATTTGTATTTTCATAAATTTACACTGCGTCGGAAGGTCATTGGAATACATGATATAAAGCAAAGGACCAAGAATAGATCCTTGAGGAACTCCTCTGGGTACTAGCGCCCACGTGGAGTATTTTGTGTTTATGTACACAGCTTGGTGTCTTGCATTTAAATAGGTGTAAATAAGTTTGGTGGATGTATTCGAAAAATTAAATAAATTTTTTAATTTTGAGCAGAGTATTTCATGGTGAATGGTGTCGAACGCCTTTGAATGGTCAAGAAGTATTAAAAAAGCCATGTTGCCATAGTCAATCTCACTACGTATTTCTTCAGCAACTCGGAATTGGTACAATTTTAGAATATTTCCATCTCTGAGGGAAAGTACTTGTTGTGACAATGCTGTTAAAGACGTGTGTTATGTAGGTAATTAAATATGGTAGTAAAATTTTTACAAATTTTGGATTGATATCATCATATCCGACAGCATTTGATTTTACTAATAAAAAACTTTTAAGAACGTCAATTTGTCGAAATGTTTGAAAGTTAAATTGGTTTTCATTAGAATATGTCGGATCATTATATGTACGTGAATTTACTACAGGCATTGGTATATTTAAGAAGTTTTGATTAAGTTCCTCATTGTTTAAAAATTGACACTCAGTGCTTTCAGCAGATTTTATTAGACCAATTTTTCTTATTTCATTCAAAATTTGTTTGCAACTTATAGCAGAATTAAATTTATTTTCATAATAAGAAGACTTCTCTTTTCTTATCCTTGCTACAACCTCCCTTCTTTTTCTGCAATATTGTTCATGTAACTCATGCGTTTTGTATTTTTTCCATCTAGCATATGCAGAGTCACGTACACGAATTAGCCTGTGTTTATTTATTCTACTTTTTATTGGAACATGATTATTATATAATAAGAGAATATTTTGTTCTAAAAATGTTACCTGATCATCAACATTTGGCATATAGAAGATTTGCTCCCATGAAATTAACTGAGCTTCATTAAGAAGTGCATCCATGTTAACATTGTTAAAGTCACGATATGTAAATGATTGTTTTTGTATATTTGGCTGAATATTATAGCATAAAAAACAGGATTTTGCCATTCTATACATAATCTGCGGAAGGAATCATTTAAGAATTCCTTCCACATATTATGTACAGAATTTAAGTATATATTTTTTGGGTCCTGGTTAGATTCTAAAAATTTGGTTCAAATACTTATCTTATATAAGGTTTATCTGGTATTAAATTTGAGCAAAATCGGTTAATAAACAAAAAAGTAATGGGTAAAATACTAGAAACATAGGGTGTCTGTTGTAGCTTCATTTCATACTTTTCTGCTGATATCATTTAAACAAAAGCATGTATGATAACAAAATGAATACAAATAGTTTGAGGGCCAATATAAACTTGAAAACCAAAAATGGGCGTGGTCTTCTCACTTTACGCCCACTCCCATATAAGGTGAAATGTCAGCGAAATTTTGTACAAATAGTTCACGGACTAATGTTATCTAGGAAACAAAAAATGGGCGTGGTCCACCTACCTTCGATATAATGTAACATTTGAAAAAGATGATGGTGGGTATATAGATTCGGCCGAGCCGAATATAACATTCGCCCTTGTTCATTATGCAAATTTACAAAATTTTTAAGATTATTAACTGTTATTTGTATTATAGTGATCTTATAATTATATTTTAGTTCAATTTTGTAAAAAAAAATTCTCTCACTCTTAACTTTCTAATAAAATCTGTAAAAAAATAAAGTAAATTTACGTAAATTCTATAAACTTGTATAATCAATTAGTCAAATATATAATTAGTTAGAACAAGTTTTTTTCAATTTAATAGTCAAATATATTGCAAATTTAAAATATATAATTTTTTCTCCCAAATGTACCCCATCTAAAATGAAAACATAATTTTTACTAAAAATTACCAGCATTTTTTTCCTCCTTTCTTACTATTTCTGTTATAACTAAGTAAATACAAAACCGACCAGTACACAGTGGGGCAGAATCGAAAATTTTTGGGAATAAATCTGTAAATTCTGATCGGCTGATTGTATTTACGTGAAATTTGGTATAGGCATAGTAGAGGAGTATACATTGTTAAGTTTCGAAGGAGGGACCCAACAGACACTTCAGGGCGGAGCTAAAGGGGCTCAAAATAAGCTACCTCTGACACAAAAAAATATTAGTCGCTTACCAAATTTTTGTTTCTCGTCTGACTTCAAATATTTTTATACATTATTGTATATATATAGGACCTACAAAAAACATGCTTACATCTCTTATTTATCTCTAGTAGTTTTTGAGTTATTTGCTTTAGAATTTATAAATACCTCAATTTTGCATGTTCTTGGTCCAGTTTTTCTCATATATATCTAGTATTTCCAATCGATTTTATTAGTTTTTCTTTAACTAGTTAAAAGACAAAATTATCTATTGAATGAAAAAAATTTGAAGTCGATATCTTTACCGAGTCCAAAAATAAACTTCTATCTTAGACTTATTTTAAAGTCAAATCTTCACAGAGATGACTTTAAAGTAAAAGACAAGCCCAATGCCTCAAGTGGTCAAGGTACAGACCCTCCTGAATTTGACCCATTTTATATGAAAGTTTTGATTTTAGTCTATATTTTTTAAAATCTCAAAGCACGAATCGGCAAATAGAAAGCAGTTTAGGAATTTATAATATGTTGTTAAAAGTTTTCAACCAAAATTTACGGGACTTTGGAAAAATGTGGATTTTATTGATCAAAATGTGAAAAAAACCCATTTTTGGGATTTTCGGCGTTTTGTTTAGGAATTGTGTGATTTCTTTTACAAAAATCTTATAATTTTTTCACTTTTTAATTTTGTGCAATAAAGTCTATATTCATTGAAAATTTCGTTAAGATACCTTTAATAACAAAGATTTTATTAGAGATAAAATATTTAGTTTCTAAAAAAAAATTTTTTTGCTTTAATTGCAAAAATCAGAAAAAGTATAAACTAAATTTTTTTCGTCTAAATTACATTGCTTAGCTCGTTAGGGAATAATTTGCAACTTCTTGCTAATTTAAAATTTATTTGCAAGAAACGTTGCAAACACAAAATAGCTACATTATATATAATTTTAAAGAAAATTGTGTCTTTCTTAAAACTATATATAATAAATTTGACTATTTTCAAATTTTTAGCAAAAAAAAAAAAAAAAAAACAATACAAAAAAAAAAAAAAAAATGCAAATTATGTTTACAGCGATATATTTAAAAAATTTGAGACTGAATATTTTCTAAATACTTATAAGTATCAACATAGTATTTGCACATGATATAAAATATTTAATGGAGAATAGATAAATGTAAAATTCAGAATATATATAATTTTACTTACTATATTAAAGGTTGAAATTTTTATTATTGTATTTTCGGAAAATTACTTCGTGGGACTAAATTTATCAGTAGGCTGTAGGGTTTGGGGTTTCCCGTGATATTTTGTTTCACGGGAAACGGGAATGAAAAATTCGATTTCCCGGGAATTCCCGGGAATCCCGGGAAACATAAAATATAAGAAAAAAGCAATGATTTTTATAAAGAATGTTATTTTTTCTATTCAGTACTATACAACATTATAAATCACATTTATGATTAATTAACAGAAAATAAAGTAATATTAAAGTTTGATTTCCAATTTAAAATATAAAAAATTTTAAAAATTTTTAAAGCAAATAAAATAAGTGCCTATTGTAAGCAAAGGTTCCAAAGATTTAATTTTTTAATTCACTTTTCAAAATCAAATTAAATTTATTATCTCAGTCATTTCTTTTGAAGCATTCATAACAATTCAATTCATAGACTTAAATTCTTTGACTTCGCAATAATTAATTGTTTAAAGAATGCACTACCAATTATACAATTCAAGCTTAAAAAATATTTTGAAACATTCAAATTTTCTTCTATTTAAATCTTTTACGAATTAAGGAAAAAATATTTAAAAAATATAAATATTTCTATTAAGTTTGCAGAAGATTAGATTTATTCAATGATTTCTTTATAAAATGATGAAGTAAAACTATGATTTTTAGAATAGCGTTATGGAATAAAAGCCTAGTATTTCTAATATTTAATTAAAAACTGTTTACTTCAGATTTTTAACTTAAATAGATTTTCATGCTAAAAATTTAAAAAAAGATAAATCCTCAGCTGTGGCATAAATTTCAGTATAAATAGTTTTTCTTATCGTTTTAATTCGTTCTAAAACATGAATCTAAAAACTTTTAAAGTTGGTTCTCAACAATATTTTGTGGTCAATTGATATAGTTTTCGGAAATCTGATAAAAATTAGTTTTCATTTAACATTTGAAAGATATTGTTAATCATTTCAAGACGAATATTTTTGAAAAATAAAATACATTCGTAGTTTAATATATTTACACGTTTTTAAATTTTTGAAAAGTAGTTACAATTCTATTTTTCAAAAATTTTAAAACATGTATTTTAAATTTAAATTTTGAAAAAGTAGCGGTATGTATTCCTGATGTTAAACGAAAAGTTGTTGTCGGTTTTTTATTTGAAAATTTATAAATAATTCAAAATTAATAATTTATGTTTATTATTACTAAATATATTCCAAAATCGTGCCTTTAAGATAGTATAAAATCATGTGATACAAACTGGACTTTAATATGTCGAAAAAATCTAAAGATATTGGAAAAAAAAAATATGAAAAAACCTTTCAGAGCCAAGAGATTTAAATGAAGTTTGAAAATGGTACATCACAATTAAAATGTTTTAAAGATTATAGCAATATGTAGTTAAAAACTCGTGTACTTGAAATGTGAATTGACAAAATAAATCGTTTTTTTCCTAATGAAAATTCGTCAAATATTAATTTTCATCAGCGCACCGATGAAATGATTTTGAATAATATAAAATATTACTTTTATAGAATTTCATGTATGTATATTTTGTATTAACATCAAAAATTACTTTAGTAAGTAATGTGTTTATAATATAAACTTTATATTAATGTAAAATTTTCACTGTAGCGATAATAACATTAACACTTATTGCTATAGGATTATAAAACTACGTGAATATTAAATTTCCCGTTTTCCCGGGAAAATTGAAAAAAATTCTCGGGAATTCCCGATAAACAATTACGGGAATTCCCGGACCCCAAACCCTAGTAGGCTGTCATAATTTTTTGCAAAACCTTTAAGAACGTATTGAACTATACAATTTAATTTAATTTATCAACAATAAATTTTTTACAAACTCAAAAATTTCAACTTCCCAACCAAAATTTACTATTTTTGACCACTGCTGGATGTAAGGTGAACTCCAATCTTACACTTATACGTTTTTTTGAGGTCCCGTTTTTCAGAAAATGCCAAAAAATATTAAACTTTTTAATTAAATTAAAAAAAATATATAAAGTTACCTTTTTGGCAAAAAATTGCAATTTTTGAGACCTGTTGAAATTTTGACTTTGAAATTTTTTTTCTTGTTATCGAATTGTGATAACCTATTTTTTTTATATGCATAATTTAGAAAATTATAAAGAATTTCAACATGTTTTTAAAAAATTTTAGAAATTTTATTTTACAAGTTATGTGTCAAAATCGAAAAAAAGTTAAGGCCAAAAATGAGAAATTTATTTAATTTATTTGAAGTTAAATATCTTTTTAACCATACGAGATAATTTAGCACAGTAAGCAGGTTTTTTCTTTGTCTTGTTTAGGGGAATTCTAATTCAAAATCGATTTATATATGTAAAAGTTATAAGCCCCGATATGTTTTTCACCCTCGAGGTGGTTAACTTTGGCCCACTGTAGCGGCGTCCGTGTTGCAGCTACACACTCTAGCCAACAATATTCTGAAAGCTTAGCCCCTTCTCTATTGATGTTCTAAGTTTCATCTAAATCGGTTTAATGGTTTCAAAGATCCAGACTTCTTACCATTTTTTTTTATTTTTGGCTTCACTGTGCGGTGTTATACAACCAGCGTTACCGTTGAGAATTTTTAAAAGGTGTCCAAAAAAGGGGATTTCAAAATAAAAAGTCGCCAAAAAAGGGGATTTTTTGAAAAAAAAGGGGCCAACTACTTAAAAACCTAAAAAAACTACTTAAAATTTGTTTATTTAATAACAACAAAACAAAAAATGTTGTGTGTTTAAAAAAACTACTAAATCTAATTCTGCTACTTACAAAATAATTTATTTATAATTATTTTACAACAATTTTTATTATTACAAAAATAATAATTAATTCGCTAAAATAGTTAACATACAATACTTTTCTTATTAATTACATTTCTGTATTTTTGTATATATGTATATATATATATATATATATATATATATATATATATATATATATGTATATATATATATATATATATATATATATATATATATATATATATATATATATATATATATATATATATATATATATAGACAGTCATTTGAGTTACATGGCAATAATTAATGGTTATGAAAACACAACATTATTGAAAACGTTACAAGTTATGCAAAATAAAGCTTTGAAAATAATACACAATTTACCAAATACATATGCAACATTATCGCTCTATAAGGAAGTCTGTAAAGCAATTTTGCCAATCCATGGAATGTATCAATATCAAGCTCTTATGTATGTCTTTAAGTCCATACACAATATACGATATCGTATGATTAACTTTAATCGAAATCAAACAATATTTAACACTAGAAATCGGCATAATCTTTGGATGCCTAGATGTAGATTGGAAGCTACAAAACAACGCATTGAGTATATGGGAACGTATGAATTTAATAAATTACCAGAACATTTAAAAAATCTGAACAAAGTTTCGACCTTTAAATCAAATCTAAACGCTTCTATTGTAGTAATATTTCCTATGTAATAATATTGTATTTCCCTAAAATTAATAAAATTTTTATTATGTATTAACTGATCTAAAATTGTCAGCTCGTCTCAAAAATGCCTCAATGGCGCTGAGACCTCATTAAACATGAAATGTATAAAAAAGGTAAATATGCACCGTTTGCGTATAAGAAAATACTAGCGAAATTAACCTTTTTGGAATAAAGCGGAACAGTTCATATATCTATGAAAACTTATTTCTGAGCTTTTGATTTATCATTAGTTTAGTAGAAAAATATAACTCGAGTATTATTATTATAATAATGCTCGAGTTATAATATTAAATAATATTATATCTATATATATTCTATGACATATAGGGTTTTAAGCACATTTATATTATTTACTGTATTTATATTAATTGTTTACCCCCACTCTTCCATTAAGGTAGTCTCATATAAATATATTACTATACACACAATTACACCAATGGTCATCTATTAAACAAATTCGCTAAGTGGGTGTAAATTTTAGTCATTCTTGTTTGTGTTCGAAAGTAGTTTTTACCTAAAGTCTACAACATTTTGCTGATAAAACATATTATATGATTTTTTTTTGTTCGATATCATACAGCTAGTTAAGAATAATACTGGTAAAATGCTTTCTAACTTTGCATATAAAAGTGTGTGTGTGTATTGTATTTTTAGTGTTATGGTTGAGTTTGTATGTTTTAAAATGTTATATGGTTGTCTTTTTTTTTTTTTGTAAAATTTTTTAACACAGATTCTAAAACCATGTAAGTAACATAAAACAATAAAAAAGGACAAACTGCAACAAAAACAAAAGTAAATTAAAAGGGTATCCTTCCGAGTCGTTAAGCATGCATACCTTATTTTGCTGCCTCACTAGATGATGACAATGATGCTGTTGGTTTATTTTTTTTAGTTAGTTCGTTCAATGGTTGCTCGGCTCAATGGCTGGCGGGCTGGCACAGCTATATGGCTCGATGGTTGTCTGACTGAATGGCTCAATGGTTGTGTGTTCTCCAATGTTATTGCTGCATTTAGTAACATGGTTTTACATAATTTTAATTTTGTTGTACTTCTTTATATTTATTTTGTGTCCACTGCTTTTATTGCTTTATATTTGTAACTTGTCTACCATGTATTTCAATGTTCGTTCGCTTAGTTAGTGGCATGTTCATGTGCGAGTTCATGTTACTGGGTAAAATTATTGTAACGAATTGTTGTTTTCAGGAAGTTGCAACAACACATTTGGGGCCAATAGATTGTTTGTTTGTATATGTATAACTATGTTTGTGTAGAAGGAAGTTGTAGTAGGATATGTTGTTATCGCCATCATCATCATTGTCACCAAACGGCAGCAGCAGCATCATCATCATAATCATTGTCATCGCTACTATTTCTGTTAATGTTGTTTGTGGGCTCTGGAGTACATAATGTCATTGTAGATTTTGTATACATGGCAATAGGATAAAAAATCTTATTTTGCTAAAGTAAATTTAATTTTATATAACTTGTTTTAAATGGAATTAAATTAAACTAAACTAAGAAAAAATTGTTGTTGCAAAATTGTTAAAAATTTGAATATAACTAAATTATAACTAACAAACATTTTGTATAAAAATAATTAAGATAGTTGCAAGACTTGATAAGAAAATAATTAAAAATTTATTTCATAAAACTTTCTAAATAATTTAAAGCAAATGTAATAAGATAGACATAAGAAGGGGCTTTGTATAAAAAGATAGATATTTAACAACTTTTGATGTGTAGACATATTTTTATTTTTTTATTTTTGCACAAAATAACAATTTTAAATTAAATTAACTTCTAAAATTTAAATTTTTTCATTGATTTTATTTTTAATTTTTATTTTCTCTTAAGTATACTAAAAAATATATAAAAATAATAAAAATAATACTCTACAGCAGATTAAAAATAAGCTTATTTCCGCAAAAAAAGAAAAACTCTAAAAAAAATAACAGCAAAAAGCAATTTTTGAAATGCAGAAATAATGCTCTCGTTCCAAATACAAGTGAATAAACCCCAACTATGATAGAAAAAAATTATATTAAACTTATAAAATATAAAAAAAAAACATAAGGAAAGAACGGCGAAAAAAGAAAAATCCAACAGGAATTGACATAATTCTTAATAAGTCCATTCAATTAAGTGGAATTTACGTACACTCTGTACAGCCAGAAACAAATTCGCATCTAAGCAACGTGACGCAACACAACACAACGTCAGGCTACATAATCAACATTAATAGCAGCAATACAATACTGTACAAATGACAGCAGCGTTAATATTAGAAGAATTGAAAATAATAAAATGAAACGGAAACATAAGCTTCTCTTAACAAAAAGCGCTTAAAAATACTGTCAGCAAAATAAATTAAATATAAAATATTTTTATATAAAAAAAAAAAAAAATAGATAAAAAAAGTTTTCTACCATGAACAAAAAGAGGGTTTTTTATATATATATATATTTTTTTTTTAATTAATGATTACTGCAAGTGACTGACTGAACAATACATGAGTGTAATATAACCCAGTGAATATTTTTGTCAAAGATATCTTTAAATTTAAATAATTTCATTTTGATTGTAAATGATATATTAGAGTAGAAATTTGTGAAAAAATTGGAAAAAAACCAAACTTTTAATTATACAAATTAAACTAGTTTTGTTAAGCTTTGTGTGTCCTTGTTTCAGTTACATATCACTCATTTACTGCAACAACGTGTTAAAAAAAATCGAGATAACATAACTAATGTACATTAAATAATGAGTTTTATTAACTGACAAAATGTTGTGTAAGAATTGATAAAATTTCACAATAAATTTAATAAAATTTAATAAACAATTGTGTATTCCTTATAACAATGCACATAGGGGCAAAGGTATACCAAAAGTGGCACGTTGGGATAAAATGTGTCAAAAGTGGCGATTAATTGAATTTTGAAATTTTAATTTTTGTAATAAAATTAGGTATTGAACAAAAATAGACAAAATTATGTATTAATACCAATTATGGTCTTCAAGCTAGGTTGTGTTCTTTTTTTATAAGGAATTAAATTTTTTAAAAAGAGTTAATAATTAAATTTTTATCAATTTAAGTGTATTTATTTTACATAAAAAGTCTTTTAAAGTAAAAATTTAAAGTGAAACTATCAACTTTAAGTATTTAAATATACTTTTCTTTAAGTATTTGTAAATTATATTTTTTCCTAATATTTTTGTTATTATTTTTTTTTTTTTTTTTTTTTTGAAAATTGTCCTAAATGCCTAACTAGCTAATTATGCAGTTAAATCTATTTTTTTACAGTTATTATTAGATTAATATGTTGTCTTAAAGATAAGAGAAAAAAAATAAAATTTTTTCCAGAATTAAGTGTTAAAGCCACACGGATCATCTAAAACGCTAGTGTTGCGAAAAAGCATCAATGGTCATTTCGGCGATATTTTTAAATCTGCTTTCCGAAAAAGTGCAAAATAGCTTTAAGTTTGAGCTAAAAAATTTTCAAAATGTTATTCAGAAAAACTTTCCGGGTTCAAAATCTCATAAAAAATGTTTAACCACTAGGGAATTTTTGTTCCTTACCCGATTTCCAAGATCTTTATATCACCTTAAAGTCCTTAATAAATTCCTTAGAAAACATGCTTTTCTGATTCTAATGTATACCATGTGAAAATAAAAAAATTATTATTTTAAAAGAATAAAATTTTTCTTTCACTCTTACGTACACAGAAAAAAGTCACCAATTAACAAATATGTTAGAAAATAATTCATTCAATTAAAAACTTGTTTAAATTAGCACCTCTCACCAAAATGATTATATCAATTACTAAAAACTGTAAAAAAATACAAAACAGAAAAAAATTCCTAATTAATAAATTAATTAAATCAATCAAGTAGTTGATTGGATGAATTAAAAATATATATAAGATATAAAAGTATAGTTAAATTTTATTTTTATTTAATATTGGCTTGAATAAATTTATTAAATTTCGATGTAAAATGAAACAACTATGTTAATTGAAAAAAAGACCGTAATAATTTTTTCTGTGTAAGTCAAGACCACACTTTAGCTTGACGACAAATATTGTGAACAAACATTGTGTAGAAAAATTTCCTCTTTAAAGTTATATGGACATTTTAACATAAAGCGCTTTTTTGATTTTTGATTTAATGCAAAAGGTCTTCACACATTTGCCCTTATGTGCAATGTATTATTTTGTTTGTATCTACGCTATTGTATAGTCAGTATATTAAGTTTAACTAGAAAAGTGGAAAAAATGTACCATGATGACATTTTCAATCATGATTTTTTGAAAAATATATATTAAGTTAGAAACTAAAAATGCTTCTCCTAAAAAATATATTTTTTTGAGTTATGACGTTGTTTTTCAAGCAAAAACTTTTTTGTAATAGTGGTATAGACGTGGAAGAGAAGTTGGTATAGATGTGGAAGAGAAGTGTACAATGTGAAGTTTGGAAGAGAAACCCAACAGACCTCTCGTGTTTCTGGTCTGATTTCAAATATTTTATATATTACTTTAGGCCCTGATAAAATCTACAAAAAACATCTTTGCATGTCTTATTTAACTTATACAGTTTTCGAGTTATTTGCGTCTTTTGAATTTTTAAGTACCTCAATATTGCATGTCCTTGATCTAGTTTTTTTCATATATATCCTAGCATTTCCGATCAAGTTTATTATATTTTTTTTTTTAACTAGCTAAAGAACGAAATTTTCTATTGAATAAAAAATTTGAAGTCGATATCTTTCCGAGTCCAAAAATAAACGATTTTGAATTTGAAAATTGCAAAAATGGCGACTTTTTGTGCTTTTTTGGGCTGAAAAAGTATCTATATTCTTGTTTTTTCTAAAATAAAATTTTCTTTAACAACATAAAACAATTTTATACTTTTCTGAAAAGCATCTTTACAGAGATGACTTTAAAATAAAAAAAACAATACCAATAACTCAAGTGGTCAAGGTACACACTCTCCCGAATTTGACCCATTTTATATGGAAGTTTTGTCTTTAGTCTATATTTTCTAAAATCCCAAAGCACAAATCGACAAACGGAATGCAGCTCTGTAATCTATAATGTTGTTAAGAGTTGTCAATTAAAATCTATAGGACTTCGGAAAAATTTGGATTTTATAGATGAAAATATGAAAAATCTAATTTTTTGGATTTTCGGCGTTTATCCTACAAGTTAAGCACAAAATTTTTTCAAACACGAATATATCATAAAATGATTTGATTGCCTAAATATTGTTTTCTTGTTTTTTCCAATGAATTTGCTGATATCGTTAACAAAATCGTATCAAAAAATCATCTTATAATAATTAATGTTCTCTTTTGGAATTATTCGTGCTTTAAAATTTCAAGAGGTTTGGTGCATATTCGACCATAGTTTCAAGAAATACATTAAAGTGTTTAAATTCCATAAAAAAGTTATTATAGAAATAAAATTTCAATTACTTTTTGAGTAGATTTAACTGCTTATATCCATTCGTCTGGCTGACAGTCCATGTAAAAATTGAGCACAAAAAATACTGGTAGCAATTTTAAAAATAAAACTAGATTATATTTGATACCTATGATTTTTTTACACAAGGAGTGATCCTATTGAATTTGGTTATGATCGGCTCATTATTTCACCTAGTCCCCATACAAACGTTCTCCCTTAATAGAGTTTTGACACTCATAAATACCTTAAAAATAGGAATATTTCGGTGAAATTTGGCACAAATAAGTTTTATATAAGTATAAATCCATTTGCTAAATTCGTGAATTGTTCATAAAGCCTAAATGTACATATACCATAAAAATTTTGGTGAGAACCAGGGATGGAAAAGTTGATACTATAATATTTTTTTTTTTTTTGATACTATTGAACATTCAAAAGTACCAAAGTACTCCCTTAAGTTATTTGATACTGTCAAACAATTAGGTGAATATTCCACAATTCGAATTAAAAACGAGAGAAAACGATATAGTCGGGCAAGCCCAACCCTACACCATTGTGTTCATTATAATTCGGACCGTTTCATATTAAGTGTAAAATAAAATATACGAATACAAAATATTTATTCACATTTGTATGATTCCCGAAAGAGGGCCATATATGGGAGCTATGGTAAATTACACAGGTCAACAGCAAAAAAAGGCTTGAATAACTACTATATAGATTTGATGTATTATGGTTCCAGTAGTACAAATATGGTCCAAATTTTAAATTCTATGGAGAGTTTTTTTTTTTTTTAAATGTTTATGTAAAATTATAATTTTTTTTAGACGTTTTTCTACATAATTAATGATAACTCAAAAAGTGTTAGTCCGATATTATTGAAATAAACTTAGACAAATTTTTATTTACATAAGCTTTAATCCCTTTATATATTGCGTTTCAATCGGCTCATGAGTTTCGGAGTTATAATAAAAATATTAAACAAAAAATATATTTTTAACGTGAAAATAGCAAGTTCTTTTGTTTTAAAAAAATCATTAAAAATCAAAATAGCATTAAAATGAGATAACAACCATAAAAAAAAAATCTATTTATTCTTTTCGAATTTATTCGCAATTAAGTGAATTCGCTCATTTCAACAAAATTTTAGTTTTTTGAGATATTTCTACACTTATGTTGTCATAACTTAAAAACAACTTGTCCAATTTTGTTAAACTAAAATTACAAAAATTTTGGCTTACAATATCTTTAAATGATGTATACAATTGTTTTTGATGCGATCAATAGTTTCAAAGTTATGAAAAAAATTGTTAGGCAAAACATATAAAGTTAGTAAAAAAAAAATAAAAAAAACAAGCGAGAATGTTATATTCTGCTTGACCGAATCTATATACCCACCATTAACTTTTCCAAATTTTACGTTATATAGGAGGTGGGCGGTAAGGTGGAAGATCACGCCATACATACACATTTACATACATACATATATCCATAAATAACACAATTATTGCATTTTGAAGAAGTAGATTTCAAAAGAACTACGAATGTCTCTGAAATTCAAAAAGGATTTCTAAAAGGTTCACTATTTTTTGTTTAAAATCAAAAGCAATGGCATATTAATTATGTTTATTTAGAAATAAGTTTCTTCTTATTTTAGAAGAAATTATTGGAATGAAACAAAATTGACATAATATTTTCATTCGATTTTAATTTTTCATAATTTGAATTAGAATAGCTCAAAATGAAAATAAAAAAAAAAAAAAAAAATAAAAAAAACTTTACAGAACAAGAATCGATCCCCAGGTGATAAATTATATTTTATCCAAAATAAAGCGCTCGATTTTGAATAATTGATCTTGGACTTTTTTCTCTTTTAATAACTATAACATTTAATCTGAATAAAATCATTTAATGATTTGATATCGTATTTAAACCTTCGTTTTGAATATACAAACTAATTTTTTTGAGCTTTGCATTAAATAAAAAATAAGTAACTATCAAAAATTTGAATTTTAGTACTCTGATTGTAAAAAAAGTACTATTTGAAATTTATTTTGATACCCAAAATATTTTAAATTTTCATCTCTGGTATGAACATAGTATTATATACGCGTATGTATATAGAAATATGTTTTACACTTAATACGACTAGCAGTTCATAATTCGACAATACCGTGAAATAACTCCCAAATGAAATTAAGAAACACCCAATTCAAAAAAATGAAATAACTTCTAAAGGGGTAAATGAAATAATTCCCAACATTTGGTAGTTTTTTCATAAGTGAAGGTTTTCTCCATAGACATAGTCAAATGCAGAAAAACTTTACTTAGCGAAGCCGGTGTTTGCAGAGAAGTGAGTCCTTTACCTAGCCTCTTGAGGCTACGCGGAAGTACTTTCATTAGCAAAGTCAGTGGTTTTCAAAACCCACAGAAAATATATCATTTTGACCGAGCTCAATAAAAATAAAAAAAGTGTTAAGCAAAATGAAATAACTCCCGAAAAAGGACATGAACTTTCTAAATTTAATTTCGTAGGAAGTTATTTAATTTTCCAATAGAAAAAACGAAATAAATCCCAACCCTTGTTTGTTATTTCATTATGAAATAAAGCTCAATTTGTATGGAAAAAATGTTGGGAGTTATTTTATCTTTTTACTGGGAGTTATTTCAAGGTACCTAATTAGCATAGTTGGGGGTAGTGCACTAAATTTGCAGTTTCCACTAACACTTAATGATAGTGCAAAATTTTTAACTACAATCTTTATTTTTTAGTGGTGAGTTAAAAAATATTAGCCTCACTCAGCATAGTGGTAGTGAAAAAATATTTTTTTCCACTAAAATATATTAGTAATAGTTAAAACTTTTTCAGCTCAAGCCTAGTGCAACATTATTTTTCTTCACTAAATACTTTAGTGCAAAAAACAACCCTCCACTAATGTTAGTTGAACTTAAAAATTGTTCACTAAATTGAAAGATGGCCTAATGTTTTTTAAACTTTCTTCACTAAATACATAATAAAGACTAAACCCATTTTCACAAACCAATTTTAAACTTAAAATGTATTTTAATACACATATTGTATACAATATTGCATTCGAATTTCCAAAAAATTCGTTCGTAATGGATATATTTTTCGCGAGACCAACATTTTATCTCTCTAACTTTAGGCGTTCTGTCTGTAGAATGATATATTAGTTACTCGTTACTCGTTTATATATGGATGCCTCAATATACACAAATACGCTTATAAGATTTCTAAAATACACTAAAAGATATTTCAAATTATGTAATGTTGTTCTAAAACGATTATAAATTTTATAATTACCATCATAGCTCTCTAAAATTAGTTCAGTGAGTTCTGATTGATTGGAAAACTGTAATTTTTATGTTTGGTGAAAAAAGAATTTTCATAATTATGTTTAGTTAAAAAAAATTATTTGCAACGTTTGTGTAGTGACTGTTCAGATTTTGCACTATTGAGTGTAGTGCAAATTTTTTCACTACCACTAAATTTAGTTATAGTGAAAAAATTGCAATATCACTAAAATTTTTCAGTGGTAGTGCAGAAATGTTTCACTATAACTATAGTGGTGGCATATAGTTAAAATTCAAATTTTTTTCACTACAGTGCGATTTAGTGAAAAGCTGAATGCACTCACAATTTAGTGCACTACCCCCAACTCTGCTAATTAGACACATGTTCCAAATTTAACAAGAACAAGTGGAAATGAATTGGCTTGGCCGAATCTATATAATCACCATTTGCAAAATTTCATATAAAATTTCACCATTTGCAAAATTTCATATAAAGTAGGCGAACAACTTCCTTTTTTTTTGTCTCCCAGTTTACAATGTTCCTTGAACTATTTGAACAAAATTTCTTTGATGTTTCCCCTAATATGAGAGGTTTGCGATAGAAGAAACGGATCACGCCCATTGGGTTTCGAGTTTATTTCTATCCTCGAGCTATCTTTATAAAATTTCGCTGTTGTACATGCTTTTGAAGTTACAACGGACACCTTGTGTTTCTAGTATTTGGCCCATAACTTTTTTCTTACTAACCAATTTTGCTCATTTTCATTCAATACCAGCCAAACATTATATAATAATTAATTTTTTGATATGTTACATAAAGAGTGACAAACTGAATATACCCTCATCTTTTTGATGATGGGAAACTAAAATAGCTAGGTACGCCATACTAAATTTTATTAATTTATCGTAACGGGATCGCGTAATGGTTAAATTCAAAATTTACCTCATGTATTCTTTAAAACTAAGAAGTCTTTTAAATAGGAAAAAAGTACTATGTGTACATTAGAGTGTCCCGAGAACAGCCTTTTTCGAGATTTCGATGTAGGAAGACCACGCAAACGATGCGTAAAAATTAGCTTAATACGAAAAAATGATTTACAAATTTTTTTAAATTGGTCTTCAGTTCCCTACCAGCGATTGAAAAATTATGTGTCCCATACTTTCGTTTTTTTAAACGAAATAGGTATCAAATGAAATTGAAAAATGATTCGGCTGTGCCGAATTTTTGATACCCTTCACCATATTACCATCTTACTATCTTATCGACATCATATTACCATATTACCGACAAATAATAAAATTTTCGCCTTAACGTATGCTTTCATATTTTCACATATTTAAATCTAAATTTTTTTCAAACTACGAAAATTTGAATAAGAAAAAAAAAAAAAAAAAACAATCATAGCAGGCTTTGCTTTTAAAAAATAAACAACAACAATTCCATATTTATTTATTTTTTATTGTGTGTATATACAAACTGACTGCATATACAAAGAACAACAACAACACTGTTATTCATTATATTACTTCTGTTGCTAACTAAACTACTTGTCTTATAGGCAAAAACGTCACTAATAGTCATTACAATGCTTAATATACATGTTTGTGTATGTATTTATGTATATTCTTAACAGATATGTTTTAGTTTTAAAAAATAAACAACAATTCCATATCTATTTATTTTTGTACAGACTGCATATACAAAGAACAACAACAACACTGTTATTCATTATATGACTGCTGTTTCTAACTAAACTACTTGTCTATACAAAAAACGTCACTAATAGTCATTACAATGCTTAATATACATGTTTGTGTGTGTATTTATATTCTTAACAGATTTATTTTTGGTCCATAACTCTGTTGATTCTGAACGAATTTGGTTTATTAAAAAAAACGAAATTTTATAAAAACATTTATGACTGATCTATATAAAAATAAAAATCTGTAGCTTGAACAAGGGCTTCAAAAATAAAAAAAATCGTTTTCCCCGATATCTCAGTTATTACTGAACCGATTTATTTCATTTTTTCAGAACAAAAATTCAGAAAATAATTTCCGAGCCCCCTTTAAAAATTCGAAGTCCCTGGTATATGCAGAGGCTTCAGAAACTGAAAAACCGGTTCCAAAAACCGGTTTTTAAAGCATATCTCCGCCATTTACAAACCGATCCTGCTGATTCAAAAAACCAAAATTTTAAAAAAATATTTGTGACCGATCTGTATAAAAATAAAAATCTATAGCTTAAAGCAGGGCTTCAAAAAATAAAAAATGCGTTTTGTCCGATATCTCAGTTATTATTGAACCGATTTATTTCATTTTTTCAGAACAAAAATTCAGAAAAAAATGTCCGAGACTTCTTTGTAAAAAAGTATATACAGAGGCTTCAGAAACTGGAAAACCGGTTATAAAAACCGGTTTTTTTAACATATCTCCGCATTGTATGAACCGATCTTGCTGAATTCCAATAGCAAAATTCTCGAAAGCATTTCCGATCGTTTGATATATATATTGTATATGTCAGTTATCGGTGGGCTTCATAAACGCCATTTCAACCGACACACGGACGGACGGACATGGTCCTATCGTCATCATTTCTTACAAGGATCCCGAAAATGTCAACTCTTTTGCTCTCCGACGAAAATTGTGGGAATTACAAACGGAATGACAAACTTATATATACCCTTTACACCTTTGGTGAAGGGTATAAAAAATTCGTAATTTTATGCCGGTTATGGAAAAAATATTTTAAAAATTTTTCCAAAGGATTTTGTTTCGCTAGAAGACTTTTTAAAGTATTTTGATGAACAATAAAAAAAAAATAAAAATAAAAAATCTGGAATATTATATACTATCAACAGTACTTACTACAATGCAAATTTTTAATATTTTAGCCTTAAAAGGAACAAAATTATAAAATTCTTATCCATTTTTTTAAAAAAAATCGAACATTTTTTTTGCATGATGTACTAAAATGACGGTTTATGGACCAAATTTTTTGCAAAAATTTTTTAAAATATTTGTTCTATAATTGGCTTAAAATTACGAATTTGTTGATACCCATTTCAAGACAAAACTCAATACTTTTTTTTACTTAATGTTCTAGACCCCTGACTTTCAATCGCTGGTAGGGAACTGAAGATCAATTTAAAATTTTTTTTTAATATTTTTCCCATATTCAGCTAATTTTTACGCATCGTTTGAGGGGTATTCCTACAAAATTTTTGTCCACGGGACACTCTAGTGTACATGTATATGGAATTTATCATGTGTAAGACATATTTTTAATTTTTGTTTTACGGTGTATTATTGTGCTGGTATACTTTTACTAATGTTTATAGTTTTGTATATTTAAGCAAAAATAATAGTCAGCCTTCATTGAATATAAAAAATGTTTATGAAAATACAGTCAGTTTTTAACAGCTAAAGGCTTTTACTTAGTTTTCAATATAATATCTTTTCGCTTGAATTGAGTTGTATGATTTTTAATGCAATCCAAACTGAATGAATATATCAGATACAACATGCATTTAATAAATTAAAAAAATATTGTGTTGTTGCAAAGATTATAAAAATATCTAAAATTTGTTGTAACAATGGTGCAAGAGAAGCAGTGTTGTCAGGACATCATTGAAAAAGGTAAATTTAAAAAGGTCAAAAAACGCAAAAGTCAGCAAAAGACTAAAACTATGTTTAATTTAAAACGTTATTTTTTCTTGCTTTCATTAGGTTTTGATATCCTTTGAACATATTGCAATCAATTTTATACTCAAAAATGCTTAAATAAAAATAAAATTTGAAATAGCAAACAAGAAAATATTATTATTTTGTTGAAGTTTTAAAATTTTAGACTTTTTGGACAATTTTAAGAATAAAAAAAAAATAAATAAATAAATTAGAAAAAAAGATAGACAGCGTAACCGTTGAAAATTTTTAAAAAGTGTCCAAAAAAGGGGATTTAAAAAAAAGGTGCCAACAGCTTTATATCCTAAAACGAGAGAAAAAGATATAGTCGGTCAAGCCCGACCATATGATACCCTACACCATTGTGTACATTATAATTCGCGGAGGGGTCTTGACTTGGAGTCAGATGTGGACCGATACTCATAAGTGTAAAATAAAACATACGAATACAGAATATTACGTTGATGCTGACATTTATATGAATTTATTCACTTTTGGGTGATTCCCGAAAGAGGGCCTTATATGGGAGCTATGGTAAATTATGGACCGATCTTTGTAAAATTTGGCACTATCATTTATGTTCATATAAAACTTATTTGTGTCGAATATTAACTTGATACTAATATTTTAATGGGATTTATGCCCGTTAAAGTGATTTTCTGAAAAGGGGTTTATATGGGAGCTATGGTTAATTATGGACCGATCTTTTTAAAAATCGGCACACTTATTTAGACTTATATAAAACTTATATGTTCCAAATTTCATTAAAATATTGCTATATTTAAGGGATTTATGATCGTTAAACCCTTTTCCGGGAGGACATTTGTATGGGGGCTAGGTGAAATAATGGACCGATCATAACCAATTTCAATAGGCTTCGTCCCTGGACTAAAAGAAACATGTGTACCAAATTTCATTAATTTTGATTCAAAATTGCGACCTGTAGTTTGATTACAAGGTTTACATGGACGGACAGACGGTCAGACGGACAGACGGACGGACGGACGGACATCGTTAAATCGACTCAAAAAATGATTCTAAGCCGATTGGTATAAATTAAGGTGGGTCTTAGACCAATATTTTTGGGTGTTACAAACATCAGCACAAACGCATAATACCCTCCCCACCTATGGTGGTGTAGGGTATAAAAACTCTTTAAAATTATTTGATAACAACTAAAACAAAAGATGTTGTATTTTAAGAAAACGTATAAAATTCATTTCTATTAATTACAAAATAATTTATAATTATTTTACAACCATTTCTATTATTGCAAAAATAAAGATTAATTCACAAAAATAGTTAATATACAATCCTTTTTTAATTAATTAAACTTCTGCACTTTTGTACGAGTTCTTCACTCGTACTCCAGTCTTTCAAATCACCTTCGGACAAATTTAGGACGGAACGCATGGATCCATAAGTATTGACTTAAGTCTATTAGACAATATTTTTATTATTTAGAATTTAGTAAAAAAACACGTTCCCCCGAGGGATTAGGATTAGGTATTCAACGAATATTTATTTCTTTTTTTACTTTTTCTATCCAGTCTAAAAAGATTCAGCATATGATAGTGGCATTGGGTTGGAATGATTTTATTTACAATTAATTGCATTTGATGAGTGTAATAAACCTTCCAAAGGATTTTTCTCTGGTAGGCAAAATTTTTGTTCTATGAACTACTAAACTATTCCTATTTATGTCGAAAAAAATAATATAGTTATAGTTCGAAGCTTAATTATGTTTACATAAATATTTAACCTTGTACGCAGTGTTGCCAGGACTTGAGAAAAAAAAAGAAGCTAAACTAGACTTTAAAAAAAGTCAGAAAAGGCTAAATGTCCCAAAAAATAAAGCCAGAAAAAAACTAATATATTGTTTTATTTAAAAACGCATTTATTTATTTTTTTCTCATTAGATTTTGGTATTTCTTAAAGATATTTTAGTGAATTTCTAATTATAACATAAATAGTTTTTATAGGTAACAAAGTCTGTTAAAAAATACTTATAATATTTTTGTAGAATGAAGCGCCGCAGGCGAAAATTTTTGTTAAATATAAATAATTGAGATTTTTTGTGCGAACTTGTAATAAAATGAGTAAATTTTTAGCTTTTTAAGGCTATTTTAAAATTAAAAAAAGCTAGAAAAAAGGCTAGAAGCTAAAACGAAAATTTTGAGGCTAAAAGCAAAATAAAAAGTCTAAACTGGCAACACTGCTTGTACGTAAATTTTACGTATAAATTTTTTTCAATCCTTATTACTCTCGTGTATGGAAACCTGATTATATAAAATTCCCGAAGTTCTTTCTTTAGGTGTTTTTAAATATATGTTAAAAGAAAAATAATAAATTTTTAGACGTTTACATGTTCTGAATGCAAATACAAAAAAAATTACTATGTAATATTTACATATCGTTAGTATTAAGATTATAAATTTTATACGTAATTGTTACGTATCGTTAGTATTAGAGTAATTCCATATCAAAACGGACAAAAAATATGCCTTTTCGGATTTGATATCCCAGGTTTCAATAAATTTCGCTACAGTTACGACCTATTGCAAGTGTTGCTCAAATTACAGACATTCAGAATGAAGACCCTTTCGGGTCCAAAAATATGACGTTTTTAAAATTAAAAAACTATCCACTTTTTTCCAAAAGGGTACATACTTTATTGCTCATAATTTCTAAACTATATTTTTTGTTTTATTTAATAGAAAAAGATATTGACGTGCATAAAATTTATTTACTACGAAAGTTCAAAGGTCAAAATCTATAATATAATATTCAAAGCTGAATATCTTTAAAAACGGTATTTTAAAATTCTTAAAAAAATGGTATACTGATAATTTAACTCTGTTTTATAATCTAGCCAAAATTCAAGTTAGAGTTATGAAGCAAAATATGGTAAAAAGCTATTTGTCTTTGGTTTATATTTTGTTACATAACTTTTAAACTAAATGAATGTCCAATATGAAATTTTATACGGGTATGGATAGGAGTTAACATTATATAATTTTTAAGAGTTTTAAAAATATAATTTTTGAAAATATAAAGATTTACAGCCTGTTTTTATAAAACGAATATTGAAAATGTTTCCTCTAAGTGACGAACGAATTTTCATTTCCGTTTTTATAAAACGAATGTCAATGTTTCTAGACGAATACGTAATGATTCGTTTGAAAATTTGGGTTTTATAACAAGAATTGAAACGAATAAAAAATTAAAATCAAACGAACAAAAAATTTCATTCGTTAAGGAAATTTTGCTAATAAAAATGTACAAATTAGATGAATTATACATTTTAAACAACAGTTTCCATAACACATTTCCTAATATGAAAAATCCACTGCAATAAATTTGATAGAATATTACACCTTAATTTGTGCTTTACCTAAAAATCGGGCCAAAAATGATAACTTCTTTGGAAGTAATGTTAACGGGAATAAAGGGTATATAAATAAATGTAAGATCGAGATAATTGTGGAAGTCAAGGTCAAGTTCAACCACATCAGTGTATGTGTTTTAAAGAGATTTTTAATACTTTCAATATTAAATTTTCGCCCTTTTCAAATCAAATTTAGAAGTGGAATTTATGCTTCTATATATATCATACATATGTATGGTTAATATTAATAATGCAATTTTCAGAAGCGAAATAATGTGAAAGCATAGGTCAATTATACCCACATTTTTTGTTATACACTTTTGGTTATTAAAAAAAAAAAATTATAAAAATAGTATCTTGATACTAATATCTACGATAAGATTTATGGACTTAAAAATTTAATTTCACAAGTGACGATTGTATGGGTGTTATGGTCAATTATTAGTCCGTCATTGTTAAATTCGGCATTCTGATTTATGCATATATACAACATTTTGCGAGTAATAAAGTAGCGTAATAACCGTTTTAATGTTCTTCATCCATATACTAAAATCGTGTAAAATTACTGTAGCATATCTTCAAATATGCAAGATTTCTTTTGTTCACGAGGACAATTAGGCATCTAAATGAATGAACATCGTAAATTGCTTAATATTATCTTGTTCTGTACATTACAGATGTTATGGTGATGTGAGATAATTATCCCACTAAATATTGGCCAATAATTTACCATAATTCCAATTAAAATCTCATACAAATAATTTTTGTACAAAAGTCAAATACATTAAAAAACAAAAAATTTTAATTTTCAAACGACAAAACGTAATGAAACATGAACGAATTCGAGCAACTTATAAAAACCAAATTTGTTACGTATTCGTCTGTAGACGAATCGTTCGTACACAAATTCGTTCGTTTTATAAAAACAGGCTGTTAATTTTTATAATTTTTTTCGAATTAAATAAATTTACTACACATCACTTTGAAGGCAATATCTTAATTTTTAAAATGATACTAAAACTAAAATATTATTGTACATAGTTTAGAAGTTATAAGTAATTATATTTTATTTTGATCCATAACTTCTAAAGTAAATGAGACTTCAACTAGAAATTTTACGTGGGTAGAAATAAGAGTTACTTCAATATTTTATATTTTTTTCAAAATTTTAAAAATACCATTTTTTGAGATATAATGATTTGATTGTTATATGTCTAACTTTCACCTTTGAACATTTGCTGTAAATAAATTTGTGATTTGTAATAAAAATGTGATTTGTAATGGAAGGATAAATGTTGAAATATTCGCCGAAAAATCTTAATTTGATGGATGAAGAAGTCAATTCTAACGTTTCAATGAAATTAATGTCACAATAGAATAAAAATTATGAGCTGGCAAGATTAACGTTATACTAAGAACTTTCTAGAAAAAGGGAGGAAAAATGTATCCATTATGCAAAAAATTAAAGGCTGGAACATATTGTAATTTTTGATAAATATCTCAAGTCGCTGCTGAGCACCAGATTGTAATTTATCATGACTTTTCATAAATAAAATCTTTATATAATTTGGAGGCTTGTTTAATGTTTTATTCTTATTTGTTGAATTTATTTCTTCCCTTTAAGCCTTTTTAAAGGCAAATAAATAATGAACGATGTATCAACAAATAAAGTGTTTTTGAGATATATCCATGTGTACGTAAAATGTATGTATCGTTAAGTATTCTAGGGTTAAAGCAATAAATATTTATGTGGAGGGGTAATTTCTAGTCCGTTTTTAAAAACGACGTAATGTTCTACAGAAATTTTCTAATTCCAATTGAATAAGGGGTCTCCCAATTTCTAAAGATCATAAGGTATGAACGGTAAATGAACAAAATTATTATCTATTTTGTTAACAGTTTGATTTATATTTCTTTGACTATTTTAAGGCGTTTATATAAGAAATGTTGAAAAAAATTTAGATAAATTTAAGTCAGATCAATTTGTTTTTACCTTTGGAGAATCCTAGTAAAATTCGAAAAAAAAAAAACATATGTAGACCATTTTTACTAGGGTTGTCGATTATTTGACTTTTTGCAGAAATCGGTTTTCGAATAGTTTGAATAGTTGGAATTTTGAAAAAAAAAACGGTTGCTGTTTTGAAAATTACAAAAAAAAACTTCTTTTGCAAAAGTAAATATTTCCGTCAAAATTTCTAAAATTTATTTTCTAAAAAATTCAACAAATCCTATAATATTGAGATTAAAATTTAATATGTGTAATTATTTTATGAAACAGATTTTAATTAAAGTAAGAAAATAGTCATCAGAAAAGAGATTAATCTCCTTATTTCGTAAAAGTGTCCAAAAAAGGGGATTAACCTCACTTTGAAAAGTTTTTTTTCCATACAAATTTTTTAAAAACAAAAATAATTTATATGAAAAAAAATTTCAAAATAAGGTGAATTGTTTTACAAAATTAGGCCCTAAGTCTTAAATAATATATACAGGAATTATATAGCTTTATATGGAAAACCTTGTCTCAGTTTTTTTCGAAATCGATTTTGCAGCTAGACCTCTTTTAAATTTTACTGCAGGTCTTTTATTAGACTTGGAGCCAAATGTAGACCAATATTCATATTAAGTGTAAAATAAAACATACGAATACAGAATATTGCGTCGATGCATTTTATATGAATTTATTCACTTTTAAGTGATTCCCGAAAGAGGGTCTTACATGGGAGCTATGGTAAATTATGTTCATATAAAACTTATTTGTGTCCAATATTAGCTTAATATTAAAATTTTAATGGGATTTATGCCCGTTAAAGTGATTTTCTGAAAAGGAGTTTATATGGGAGCTATGGTCAATTATGAACCGATATTTCTGAAAATCGGCATACATATTTCAGCTTATATGAAACTTATATGTGTCAAGTTTTATTAAAATATTGCTATATTTAAGGGATTTATGATCGTTAAACCCTTTTTCGGGAGGACATTTGTATGGGGGCTAGGTGAAATAATGGACCGATCATAACCAATTTCAATAGGCTTCGTCCCTGGACTGTATAAATTTCATTAATTTTTGTTCAAAATTGCGACCTGTAGTTTGATTACAAGGTTTCCATAGACGGACAGACGCTCAGACGAACGGACATCGTTCAATCAACTCAGAAAGTGATTCTAAACCGATTGGTATAAATTAAGATGGGTCTTAGACCAATATTTTTGGGTGTTAAATAATATATTATTACAATTATTGAATTAATAAAAACCCTAAAGTATTTAAATTGTTTGTAATAATGCTACTGTTATGAATGTTATTTCCATTGATATGCGTAATTTATCCAAGACAATTATAACTTTAATATTTCTTAAACTTAAAGCGTCCATAGGCATATGCATACTGCTAAAAGATGTTGCCGATGAGCCCCCATATAAGTGCGTAATTGATTTCATTCAATTAATTTTTTTTTTTTTTTTGTGTGAAAATTGTTTCATTTAAAATAACTAAAGAGTGATTCCACATCAAAACGGATAAAAAACAGACATTTTCGGATTTGATATCTCCGATTTCAAAGAAATTCGCTGCAGGTATTAAGTATTGCAAATGTTGCTCAAATCACAGTTTTTCTGAGTAAAGAATCCTTCCGGCCCAAAAAAATCAAAAAGTGGTTGATTTTTTTCCAAAAGTAATCACAATTTATTGCCCGTAACTTCTAAAATGTACATTGTACACTTCTTATTTTTATCTCATTTAATAGAAAAACATATTGACTTTAAAGTGGCAAGTAAAATATTTATATACTTCAAAAGTTCAAAGGTCAAAATCGATAATTAAAGATTAATGCTTAATATCTCAAAAAACGGTATTTTAAAATCCTTAAAAGTTACATATGTTAATAATGTAACTCTACTCTATATTTGTGCCAAATTTCAGGTTGGAACCTCTTTTGGTTTAGGAATTATGAAGCGAAATACGTTAAAAGGTATATTTTTTTTATGTAAAATTTAAAATATTTACAAAAATTATTTTGAAATATTTTATTGAAATTTTGCACTATCATGAAGAAGAGTTGTATTAATATTATATAATATTTTTTAGCATTTTAAAAATATCGTTTTCGAATATATAATGGTTTATTTTTTGAAAGTCTTATTTTGACCTTTGAACTTTCGATGTAAATTAACTCACTATATATCATTTTTGAGATAATGTCCTTGTTTTTTAAATTGCCCTAAAATAATCTTTTTATTTTCTATTGCTTAGGAGTTATTAATATTTGGATTTTATTTTTGTCCATAACTCCTAAACTAAATAAGGTTCCAACCTAAAAATTTAATATCCATGTGAAGAAAAATTATGTCAATAATATATAATTTTTTAAGAATTTTAAAAATACAGGTTTTTGAGATATAATAGTTTGAATTTTTTTATCTCCAAATTTGACCTTTGAACTTTTGATATAAAAAACTTTTTATATATCATTATGAAGGTAATATCTTTGGCTTTAATATGCAGCAACAACTAGAAATCTACCATGTACATTTAAAAAGTTATTAGAAGTTAAATAAGTATTCATTTGTAAAATATTTAGCATTTTTTTTCGTTTTTTAAACCGCCATATTTCCGGACCGAAAAGAAACCATGGTCTGAAATTTCATGGTTGCGGGAACACTTTCAATGGCGAATGCTTGTAGTGAATTTCATTGAAATCGGAGATGTCAAATCCGATTGCTGTCCGTTTTGACATAGGATCACTCTAAAAGAAAATCGAATATATAATAAAAAATGTAATCAATGAGTTCATTTTCAAATCAAAACAATTTTGACTTTTCTTACTGCAATATCGGTGTGACGCACATGTCCTCAATTTATCTAAATTTTACTAATACATACTTATCGCATGAGCTTATGCAGTATGTGTTTAGGGGGTGCTTTATAGAATTAATTTCAATTAAACCTCAAACTATATTTTTAAAATATAACAAGAAATAAACTTTATTAACCCAGCAAAAACTTGGTAATGGTATGTAGTTACGGATGTAGTTACTTTTCAATCATAACAACATACTTTCTGCATTACATGAAAGTAGATTAGTAACTACTTACTTTTAACTTGATATGTAATCAATTACATAAGATCAGATTTTTGGAAATGTTACTTTTTATCTATCTCTTCATTTATATTATAAAAATTATATATTTTAAAAGTGGGTAAAATATGAAAATACATTTATTATTTGTTAAAGTCACGAAGACTTAAACAAATAATTAATCGTAAACTCACCAGTCTCCGGTGAAGCAGACAGAATAGCTTATTGTTAACAAATCCATTAGGCCACTTTATACGTACATGAATTCATTCATGGACTCTATAATTTGAGTTTATGTAAAATACTACATCAAACATAAAATACGGTATAACTCTTAAACCAATAAAGGGGTATAAAAATGTACTAGAGGAAATTTGTAGGAAATTGTATTATCTATAAATGTTGTATTAACATCAAAATACGTACTACTGCTAGTTATATGCAAAAAGTGTTATTGTTCATTTAATTTTACTGTCTTGTGTACTAAATAAATTTTGTGTCTGATGAAATGTTTGTAAAATTTTTCAAAATTAAAAATTCTTGACATAAGAAAATAAATTCAAGAAAATACATTTTTTTTTTTGTTAATGTTTACAAAAATAAATTTCTTATTTCAAAAGGCTATGGTAAATTATTAGTGTTTAAAAGTGGTAAGTATCTGAATATTATTAAAAATATCTACTAATTTGTATTGTTTCTCTTAGGCACAAATTTATAAAACCTAGAAACTCAACCGGCAAAAAAATTTAATAGATTGCAATTTAGAAAATACAATTACATAAAGGTAAGAAAAATTTATCTTAAAACAATTTGTTAAACGTATTAAACTCTTAACAATTTTCAGACGGGGGCAGGTCATTAAGGTCCGGAATTTTATTCAATTTCAGCACGGGTCATAAGAATGATCTTCAAGAATTAACTCCAAGTCTGAAATAGTATGTATGCCTAATCCTGATTTCTGCATATTTTCAAATAAATAAATTAAAAAAAAAAAAATTATCGGCTTTTTATTTTCAATACTTCAGTACTTACTTGTAACCGCTAATGTAACTAGTTACTATTAATTTAGCTAATAATGACTTCTGTAATACTTTGAAACTAATGAGTGATTGAATAGCTACAAAGTAATTAGTTCTTGTAACGACATCTAAGTAATGACTTTCTGAAATGCCTACCTGTAATAATATAGAGTAAGTAGTTGCCTCTAATGACATCACCGTGTTAAAATAATGAGTTATTCATCTAATGTGAAAGTAGTGTAGAGCCATTATATTAACTTCTTATCTCATTACATGGCAAGCAAAGTTTTTGCTGAGTAATTTAATAATTTTTTCCTAAATTTTCATTCAAATATTAGTATTTAGTAAATGGTTTTTGAAAAAAACCGTTATTTTTAAATCGGTTTTTTGTGTTTTAAAAAAGCGGTTTATTCGGTTTATTATTATTGAAAAAACCGACAGCACTAAAATCGAAAAAACCTCTATTTTTTACCCATTAAGCCTAAGTTTTAATATCAGTTTTTAAAAACGGACTATAATTAACCCCTATGGTGAAATATAAAAGAATCGAAAGTTGAAATTGAAATGTAAATATAATTGAGCTTCAAGCTATATTTATGGCATTTTTTCGACTTATGCATATGTGCTATTTTGGTGTAAAACAATAAAAGTTTAGAAGATCATAAAATATAACATTTTAGAATGATTCCGTTCCCAAAATACTGTTGCATGGTGTTATCAAGATATATGCATTGAATTCTTTTCTTAGGCAATTCTCATATTTAGGCAAAACATGCAAGATTTTTATAAAAAATCTTTCATTTTTAAAATCGTAGTAAATATTCAATATTTTTGATTTTCCCTTCCACAGTGCACAGTGGGGCAGAATCGAATTTTTTTGGAAATAAATCTGTAACTTCTGATCGGCTGGTTGGATTTACATGAAGAGGAGTGTACAATGTTTATTTTGGTAGGAAGACCGTGCAGACCCCTCAGAAGCGGAGCTAAAGGGACATATTTGTATACATTATTGTAGGCACTGATAAGACCTACAAAAAACATACTTGCATTTCCTATTCATCTCTTATAGTTTTTGAGTTATTTACATTTGAATTTTTAAGTACCTCAATTTTTCATATTAAATTTTAAAGTCGCATATTTCTATTCTGTAAAAGATATTGATTTCAGTATTTTTCTGTATAACGAATAATTATGTCAGCTAAGCAATGTAATTTAGATGAAAATAATCGAGTTTATACTTTTTCTGGTTTCTGCAATTAAAATAATATTTTTGTAAATAATTGGTTTTTTGAGAAACTATAAATATTTTATCTGTAATAAAATCTTTGTTATTAAAGATATCTTAATGAAATTTTCGGTGGATGTAGATTTTATCGTATATAATGAGAAAGTAAAAAAAAAAAACTTTAAAATTTTTGTAAAAGAAATCCCACAATTCCCAAAAAACGCAGAAAATTCCAAAAATGGAGTTCTTCACATTTTCGGCTATAAAATCCAAATTTTTCCGAAGTCCCGTAGATTTTAATTGAAAACTTTTAATGACATATCACGGATTCTTAAACTGCATTCCGTTTTCCGATTCGTGATTTGGGATTTGAGAAAATATAGACTAAAGTCAAAACTTTCATATAAAATGGTTCGAATTCGGTAGGTTGTGTACCTGGACCATTGGAGTTATTGGGCTTGCTTTTTATTTAAAAATCTTCTCTGTGAAGATACCTTTCAGAAAAGTATAAAATTATTATATGTTGTTGAAGAAAATTTAATTTTAGAGAAAAAAGAGTGTAGATACTTTTTCGGTAAAAAAAACAGAAAAAGTTGTAGTTTTTGCAATTTTCAAATTCAAAATCGATTACATTTGGACTTGATAAAGACATCGACTTCAAATTTTGTTTATTCAATAGATAATTTTGTTCTTTAATTAGATAAAGAAAAAACAAATGAAATCGGTCGGAAACACTAGGATATGTATGAAAAAATCTGGACCAAGAACCAAATTGAGGTACTTAAAAATTCAAATGCAAATAACTCAAAAATTATAAAAGATAAATAAGACATATGTTTTTTGTAGGTCTTATCAGTGCCTACAATAGTGTATACAAATATTTGAAATTGGACGAGAAACAAAAATTTGGCAAGCGATTAAAGAATTTGTATGTCAGAGGTACCCAACTTTGAGCCTATCCTAATCCAACCAGCCGATCAGAAGTTACAGATTTATTTCCATAAAATTTCGATTCTGCTCCACTGTGCAGTGTATTCTTGTAGTTAGTAAGGAAAAAAAGTTTTGCTGCACATATTTTTTATTCCAATTTTAGTGCTCTATTCTAAGGTTCACATAAACATCGAAAACTGAATATTGCAAAAACAACTATAACAATGAGTTATAAAAATAAAATAGAATTAAGAAAAACTTTTAAAGTGAATCTTAATTCAATTGTATCATGTCATGATGATGAAAGAGGAGTAGTTAGTTCGTAGAAGCAAAATAACGTTTCTAAAAACATCAACATCACTAACACAGCCAACGTTTTCATCATCGTCATACCCCAGCAGGCCATGTCTTGTAGAAAATATCGACGATGTCTTGATGATTTGTCACAGTCATCGATGACACATGTACGACAGCTCCGAACAAACATTGGTGACATTTTCGAACAAAGGGCACTTAAGTCATCAACGATAACCTGAGCGACAGTGTCATGTATATTTTCGTCAACCATTTAAACAAAAATAAATAAAAAAAAGTAGGGTTCCGCCGAGATTTGAACCCAGGCCACCAATTTCTCTCTTTCTTATCGAATAGTCAAGCGCACTTACCACTTCAGCTACAACATTCTCTACTTTTTAATGGTTTTATTAATGCTTTTATTTATCTTATAGGTATATACGACATGCTGCTGACAATGTCATGCAGCATGTCGTGTATTTGGTCTAACTCACGACATTCTCGCTGTACATTTTACTCATGTTGTCACCGAACTAAATATGTACGACAATTTTTTATATTTTGTTATTGAAGTCGCCGAAAATAGGTTATGATGACAATATAGGTGACTTTTAATCAAACAAGTCCTCTATATGCATTTTCTTGACGACAAATTTACACGACATCATCGATGAAAGTGTCGTTAATGGACATGTGGCCTGCTGGGACACTTCAACCTTCCACTACATCGTTGAAGTCATTATCATCTCTACTATTCACAAAACTATAAAAAGTATTAGAAAAAAAGAATAAGAATAAGAAGTGAAGATGTTACTCAAACAATCAACTAAACGAAAAATCTCTTAAATTGTATAAAAGTTCTTTAATTACTGTCGAAAACTTTTAGATGACTTTTACGAAACGAACACTATCACACATGTAAATGATTTTTGTATATACATATTTAAATGAATAAATGTGAGTGTGTAAGTTTGAATGAATTTAGATAGAATTGAACAAATAACATTCATAATAATTCTAACATTTGAAATTTGTCCTTTGGAGGAATAAAATAGAAATGATTGTATGAAAATTGTTTTTATTTCTTTTTAATTTTTTTAAGATTTGTATACATCATCAACATTCTATTGTTGAAGTTATTGTCCCAAGATAAAGAGTTAACTTTAATTTTAAGGGTTCTTTAAATTTTCTAGACAAATATATTTTATTTAAGAAGAGAAAAGTGAAATTTTCTTTTTAACTTTTCAATAACAAAATTATATTAGAATTTAAATTTAAAATTCCACTCATATTAAAGCCTTAAACAGCAACTCACATTTCATGGCATTGAAATTTAATATCAACTTAAAAATATTAAGCAAAAATTTAAGTCAAGAAAATAAATCATACTAATCTTCATAAATGAATCTCTTAAGATGTCTGCTTTCTAAATTGATTACACATTGTAATATTTAATGTTGCTCGTTCCTTCGTTCTTTTGCCTTTGCTACCAATAAGTAAAATCCAAAATTGCTATGAATTGTTACATTTAATCCATACTTATAATGATTGAAAAAGCATTTAGCACATGTCCTTAAAAGTTGTCATGTTAACTCTTGTTAATGTAACTGATTATATGTTGCTAGATGATGTGGTTGCTGGTGGTGTTGTTGCTGCTGCTATTTCAATTACTGTTGTTGTTGTTGTTGGTGATATTAATGCTATTGCTCTTAATATAGATATGTTATACATGTTATTATATACAATTGCAGCTTAAGCGTAATATTAGAAAAGTAATTTCTCAATTTCAATCTAACCACATTTAGACACATACATTAGCTAAGTAACACCAGTTTAACGCCACATGATAAGCAATTTAACGAGTATTCTTCATCGTCACATCTTTTTGAGATACTTCAGTAGAATAACCTACCCCATACCACCATCATTATATTCAGTTATCAATGACTAAAGATAAAAAATATATTTGCATAATATGAGCTGTAATCGTGTAAACCGTGTACAATGAGAAACCCGTCATTTTCATAAGATTCATCTTGATAAATTTATAAGATTTTCTGTGTATGTTAATGCAGTTGTTTGTGCTTTATATGCGAGTATAAATGTTATTTCATGTTTAACATGTATGAATATAATGAATGGCCTCGAAAAAATAAGAAATTTAACTTAAATTATTATCTTTTTTAAGGTCATCACTGAAAGCAATATATTTGTGCTGATATGTGGTATAATTAAGCATCAATTTCAATTAAAATACAAGATTAATTATTACAATATAATAATAGTAATATACTTTAGTACAAGAACAAAGTTTGATGACTTTTCAAATAAAAACAAAACATTCTAAATGATGAGAATGAAGAGAAATTCTATTAGAATAGCGTCAACTTTTATTTTATATGAGCTTTTTTTAAAGCTCCTTTATCTTATTGGCATTCTTTTTGCTGAAAAAAATTTCACGTACAGATTTCTGGCAGATTAAATAATAAAATTAAAAATTTATGTTGTATAATGTAGTGTGTCATTGTTGATATGAGCGATTCCAAATTGAAAGCTTCTAACGCGATTTGACTTTAGATCAGACACCAGTGCCCATAGCACTCCTGAGCTAAGTGTTTTCGGCCTTTCTACATACACAACTCGAAGGTTAACTTAGTTTTAAAATTAAGAAGCTGAAGCTATTGAGCGGATAAAGCAAATCTCAACTTGATTTGAATACAATCGGAAAACCAGTTTTATAGTAACTTGGTTATAGTAAAATATACTTTATATATATCGTCCATTCCATTAGAGAACACCCAAAAAAGGGCATTTTTTTTACTTGATGGCTTTCAATTTTTATAATAATTTGTATACACAAACTCCATTAAGACTTTTATCAATTTGAGTTTTCAGTTTTGTAAAATTGCAAAAACTCGCGAATTTATATCGCTTTTTTAATTTCTCAAAAACGAAAAAATTTCAAAAGTATGTAACTTTGAACAGCAATATCTCTGAGAAGGCTTTGTGAATTTTAACGAGAAAAAAGATATAGTCGGTCTTGACCGATACCCTACACCATTGTGTATTAGCATAAAAATCCGGAAAGGGGAATTAGACCTGTGGCCAATTGTTGACCAACACTTTTACTAAATGTAAAATAAAATATACAAATACAGAATAATGCTTTGATACTAAAATCTATTTGATTTTATACACTTTACGACAATTCACGCAAGAGGGGTTTATATATGAGCTATAGTAAATTATGTACGATTCTAATAAAATTTTGCAATGTTGTTTGTACTTATATAATACTTATTTGTGTCGAATATTAACTTAATACTAACACTCGTATGGGATTTATGCACGTTAATGTAATTTCCGGAAAAGGGTTTATATGAGAGCTATGGTTAATTATGAACCGATCTGCATGAAATTTAGTACAAGGATTAACATTTATACAAAACTTCTTTGCACCGAATTTCATTGAAATATTTGAGACATTTATAATCTCTAACCCCCTATTCCGGGAGGACATTTGCATGGGGGCTAGGTGAAATAATATACTAATCATAACCAATTTCAATAGGCTTCGTCCTTGTACTAAAGTAATTATTCATGAAAAAACTTCATCAAGATATCTTTAAAATTGCGACCTGTACTTTGTTCACAAGTTTTACATGGACAATCACCTATGGTAGTGTAGGGTATAAACCAGGGATCGTAAATAACGATTATTGCAATTTTTTAATCTAAAACGAGATAGAAAGATATAGTTGGTCAAGCCCGACCATATGATACCCTACACCATCCAAATTCTGGGTCATATATTAGACCTGCGGCCAATTGTTGTGGATTGATCTTTTACTGACTGTAAAAGAAAATATACAAATACAGAATATTACGTTAATACTAACATTTATATGAATTTATGAGCTTTAGGGTGATTCCCGAAAGTAGGTTTATATGGGAGCTATTACAAATTATGAACCGAACCTCATTAAATTTGGCACTGTGATTTCTACTTAAATAAAACTTATTTGTGACGAATATTAACTTGATACTGACATTTTTATGAAATTTATGCACGTTAAAGTGATTTTCGGATGGAGGCTTTATATGGGAGCTATGGTCAATTATGGACCGATCTATTCCGGGAGGACATTTGTATGGGGGATAGGTGAAATAATGGACCGATCATACCCAATTTCAATAGGCGTAGTCCTTGTGCTAAAATAATTATTCGTGCCAAATTTCATCAAGATATTTTAAAAATTTTGACCTGTACTTTGTTACAAGGTTTACACGGACAGCCAGCCATCCGACCAGACGGACGGACGGATGGACGGACATCGTTAAATCGACTCCGAAAGTGATTCTGAGTCGATTGGTATACTTTAAGGTAGGGGTCAGAAGATTTTTTCTGTGCGTTACAAACATCAGCACAAACGCATAATACCGCCACCACCTATGGTGGTGTAGGGTATAATGATTTAAATTGTCTTTGAATTTCGTATATGGCGGCTTTACGACGAACATTTTAAACATAGGAAAGATCTTTTAAAAATGCATTTTAATGCAATTGTATTTTTTTTTAAGTAATATTTTATTGAAATATATTTAACGGTTCAAAATTTACACAGAATTATTTAAAGAAACAGTTGAAAATGCTGTGCACTTATGTACATAGAATGCTGCAGCACACACACAAGTTTCCGTTAGTTTTTAAAAGTGTTTTTTTTTAAATATTTATGCAAGTATTTAATATCATTGTAAAGGTTTATATTTGAAAAATCTATATATATAAAAGAGTAACGTGACTGACTGACTGAATGACTGACTGACTGATTCATCATCCCACAGCCCAAACGGCTGAAGCTAGAGAGACGAAATTTGTAACATAGGTAGGCCTCCCACCATATAGATCCACTAAGACGAGATTTTTGGAAATTCGAATGTTTAGGGGGTAAAAAAGGTAAAAACGGGTAAAATCGGTAACTTTTTATCTCCTAAACTAATGGAGGTACAAAAAAAGTTGAATAGTTACCATTATTCATTTAAAAAATAATTGGACAGGTGTCTGGTACTTTTTTGAAAATCGGCCGTTTTAGGGGGAAAACGGGTAAAAACTGTATTTTGGTACTTTTTTGGCACCATATGTATCTTTGAAACCACCAACATACAGATTGAATTTATGTCGTATTCATAATTTATCAAAAAATGAGAAATACAAATTTGGTACTTTTTAGAAATTCAATCGTTTAAGGGGTAAAAATAGTAGCTATTTTTGGTACTTTTTTCATAAAATATTTTTTTATATTTATTGAAATATTCATATGAGTATTTTAATATGGGATACCACTACAATTTAGAAATTTATTGGAATACAATTTTTGGTACTTCGATGGGTGAAAAAAAGTACCAAAGAAGGGGTAAAGGGGGGAAATTACATTTTATTCAAACTTAATAATGAATTTTCAATTACATCAAATATAGAAACATGAAATTAAGAAAATGTAGTCCTATGTAGATAAGAATTCACAAGAGTGGAATTTGTGGTACTTAAAAATACATGGTCCTGTGGGTAAGAATTCAAGAGGATGGACTTTGTGGTACTTTTTTCTTCTTCTATTGGTACTTTTTTGCATTTTCTGTAATATTTAACTTAGAAACATGAAATTAAATACGCATGGTTCGATGTTGGAAAGAATTCGCAAGTGGGCTTTGTGGTACTTTTTTGTTCTTCCTATGGTACTTTTTTAATTTTCTATAATTATGAATCTAGAAACATGAAATTAAAGATATGTGGTCCTAAATGAATGAGAATCTATAAGAAGGGACTTTGTGGTATCTTTTTTCGTTCTTCTAGTAGTACTTCTTGAATGTTCTGCAATTTTCATCCTTAGCAACATAAAATTTAAGATGTAAGGTCCTAAGTGCATCAGAAACCTTAAAATGAATTTTGTGGTACTTTTTCTTTATTCTAATATACTTTTTCGTAATTCTCATATTTATTTTTCGTTATTTTAAGATTATAAACCTGAAATTAAAGCGATATTTTTTTATTGTAATTTTTAGTACTTTTTTTAGGTAAAATATTTAAAAAGTTTATTGTTGTAAATTCCAACATAACACCATTATTAAAAATGTTCCCAAGGGAGTTAAGAATCTTTGTTTAAATATATTATATAGTATGGTTTTTATAAAAAATTTCCGCTAACGAAGTAGCGGGTTTACAGCTCGTAATAATATATAAATATTAAATAATTAACGTAAGTGGGCTAATTTGCTGTCCCTTGATTTTATAAAATAATGTTTTTGCGTAAATGATTATTTTATTAGTCCAAGTTTTGCCTGCAATGTACTTAGTAGCCTATGGTCAATATATTGAATGAATAACATTATTGAAAACTTTTTTCTAGAAAAATAATATTATGGCCAAAAAAAGTTCATGTCAGATGGGCTAATTAGTTGACCGACACTGTAGGTCCGAATGACAACTTTTTTCTGGCCAAAACTATATACATATATCGAAAATTGAATTCCTATTAATTTCTAATAGGTATGAGCCAATTTTTGTTTTCTCTTAACCCTTTTGTAACCAAAAAATAAAAATGAGAACCATTATTACTATTTTTTTTTTTTTTTTTTAATTTTATAACTAATAGCACTTTGTTTTCCAACTTCCATCAAAATATATTAACTAAAAATTTAATTTTGCTCCATTTCGAGAAACCTTCTAGCCAAATTTTAAAAATACATAATTTTTAAACAAAAAATTTCTATAGCATTTTTTTTTCTATTTTCAAATTGCCAAGTTTTGGCAAAATATTATTGATGAATCAAAAGTCTAACAAATCATTCTAATTTCGGCTTATTGTTCCAGCTGGGATAAAGCGGATATATTTTTTTTATTTTTTAATAAAGTTTGTATAAAATTTAAAAAATTTAATTTTCAAAATATAATAAAAACATAATATTTTTTTCATCAGTGTGGATTTTTCTATATTTCAGTCTTTATAAATGAAATACCATTATCTTCGATTTCCATAAAAAAAATATATTATGGTATTGTGTCCCTAATTAAAAACAAAAAACAACTATTTAAAAAAGTTAACACGTTTATTAAACATGAATGGGCCATTATAAAAATTTGTTTGATTTAAAGCCTTAAAAACAACTTGTTTAAGTTTTTGAACTTTAACAACAATTTTGATTATAAAATGAAAACTATGGCGCTCTCTATTAAGTAGTTTCAAGTGTTAAGATTTTAAATTGTTGTAGATATTATATTGATATTTGTAAGGTATTTCGAAAAAGGTAAATCTTTACGAATTTCATTAAAATAGTGATACAATGTTTAAAAATATTATTGATAAATCGATGTTAATTCCATTTTTGTTCATAGATTTTTTAATAAAAAAACACATAAAACCAATAAAAAAATATTTGAAAAATCTTTAAAAACTTTGTCAAATGTCATTACGTCCGCTCCCGTAATACTTACATTTCCAAATTATTTTTTCAGATAACTTTCGCATCCTTTTAAAATAAATATTTAAATGCTAAACTGCCACGTCATGTTACCTTTATATACATTTCTAATATGATGAAATTAATCATGGAAGTTATAAATCTTCTTAAGAACAAACCAGCATTAAACATATGTATATCCACAATTATAACGAAGCATTCTTTAACTTTCATTTTACGCTAATTCACCAAACCTTTTTTCCCCTTGTAATACAGAAATTAAATCTTTTGCAAATCTTATCAGAAAATCTTAAAACAAACATCGTAAAACATTTTTTAAACAAGGGTTTTCCTGACTTTCGTGATGATAATAACACCACATTGTGTAATTTACAAAAACAACAACAACAAAAAGAACACCATAAAACGCCTAGCAGGAGAGTGTGTGCTGATTACAAAGGAGGAGTAATAAAACATGTGTGTTATTTAAAAAAAGAAGAAAGAAATGAAATGAAATGTATTTCCGTTAAAAAATAAAAACCACAACATCATGTGAAATGAAAAATTCAAAAGCATAAACATACATTTTCACATACACTTTAACAAGCCTCAAACCATGACACCAATATAAAATGCAAAACTCACACTCATATACACTTAAAAACAATAGAAACAATACAGACAAAAGATTTATTACCACAACATTTTTTTTTTTTTTTTTTTTTTCAGAAGGAAAATTAAACCACCTACAAAGATATTGCCACTGGTGACTGACTGATATTCACGGTGAATATTTCAAATTTTCTTTATTTATTTTTATTAAAATGTTTCAGATAAATGTGTGTATTAACCTGCTTCAATATTTGAGGTTAGAGGTGACAATACAATAACTATTGCTATAGTTATAAAATACATTGTTGTTAATAACAACAATATAGAAACGTGCAAAGATCAGGGATGATAAATTCAGTACAATTCATTCCTCAAAAGTACAGCAGTACTCAAGTGCTTAATTTATTACAATTATAAAATATTTAATTGATTTGAAATAAAAGTTCTTTAAAACATTTTTGAATTCCTTTAGAAATAATTTTGGAATAGTATCTAATATTGGTTTTAAATATAACTAAATTTTTGCACAACAATTTGTAATCATTTAGACATTCGTAGACTGAGTGTTATCCCTTTGACATGACTTTTGGATATGCGTTTATAAGGTCTTCTTGGGCAAAACAAAGATGCTTTACTTAACCTTGAAAGTAGTGACTGGTGAATCGATTTGGATTATGGTTGAAAATCGAATCTTGTTGTCAAAAACGATTTTTTTTACTAATTTTTGTACCATTTACTAAGTTGAAGGTTTAATTGTTATATGGCCTTTATTTTTTTTACATAAAAACTTTTATTGAAATTTTCCGAACTTTACTTTTAAGTTGAAGCTCATGCAAATCCCATCATTAGTATTAGTTGTACCCATTTTTTATCTGGATTCAGGTATACTCTCTGTCGTTATATCTTCATTTAACACATATACACATGTATATCTTACAATTTTCCATGTCCAACTTGAACGATACTTTAAAGGCCGAAAAAAAGTTAATTCACTTTTTTGTACTCTGCTAATTTTAGAAATCAGGAAATTTTCCAAAGATAGTCTGATCAAGAAATATTGTAAAGTTTTGGACAGAAGAAGTTTTAAATATTTTAGTACAATTATGGCATAAAAAATACAATTATATATTCAATTTAGTACAATATTGAAAATCTCATTTATCATCCCTGCCACAGATATACTAGGGAATTATTGTATGGTAAAATCTGATACAATTAATATTTCTTTAATATGGATATACATATGTATGTATATTTGCAAGAGCAAGCATATTATATGTAACTAAGTACGTATCCTATTAGTCTATTTCTGTTTAGGCCTTTTCTATAGCCTCCAGTCTCCTTTCGAGAAAATTAATACTACATTCTTTCTATGAAAAATTCATTCGATAAGCTTCCTTTTTTATACCCTACACCATCATTTTGTGTTTGATCAGAAATTGTAATGCAGAGAAAAAATCTTCGGACCCGTTCAACTCAGAATCACTTTCTGAGTCAATTGGACGATGTCCGTTCGTTCGAGCGTGTGGTCAACTGACAGGCTGGCTATCCATGTAAAGCTTGTGAGCAAAGTACAGGTTGCAATTTTGAATATAATTTGAATAAATCTTTTATAAGTATAAAACCGTATGACAAATTTCATCTTCCATAATTGACCATAGCTACTACATGAACCCTTTTTCCGAAAATCGCTTTAAATTCCATAAAAGTTTTAGTATCAAATTAATATTCGACTGAAATAATTGTTTATACCAGGGACCGTAACGATTATGAGTTTTATAATAAAAATCTTTATTTAATGATTATTTGTTTAGTTTTATTTTTTGCTCAAAAAATAACAATTATTTTTGATATTTCTGCTCAAAATATAATGATTCAATTTTATTAAAAAGAATTTAAATTATTCAAAATTTGTATTTTTTACGTGTATATATTTATAAAAAAATATTAAATTTACATTTAATAAATGTATATATCTGATTTTAATTTACATTAACAAATAAAGCTTTTACCAAAGTATCTGAAGTCATATTATACCTGAAGTCACTCAAAATCAATTTTAAGTGCGCTATTTACGTTGACATGAATAGCGTGTACAATATGTAATACTTCTGCCATCTTATATAAATGAGGATAAGCATATTTTTGCTCTCCAATACGTCATAAAAATTAAAGGACGAAGCCAATTGGTATATTATCAAATATAGCAATATTTTAATGAAATTCGGTGCAAAGAAGTTTTGTATAAATGTTAAGTTTTGTACCAAATTCATGCAGATCGGTTCATAATTAACCATAGCTCCATAGCATAATATTCTACACTAATAAGTATTATATAAGTACAAACAACATTGCCAAATTTTATTAGAATCGGTCCATAATTTACCATAGCTCCAACATAAAACCCTCTTGTGGGAATTGTCCTAAAGTACATAAAATCAAATAGATGTTAATATCATCGCATTATTCTGCATTTGTATATTTTATTTTACATTTAGTAAAAGTGTTGGTCTACAATTGGCCACAGGTCTAATAAAATTCCCCTTTCCGGATTTTTGACCGACTATATCTTTTTTCTCGTTTATAACTATAAATGGCAGTGAAAAATTTTATAAAGATCGTTTTTTTTATAAACAAATAACAAATAATTCTGACTTCATTCCTTAGAAGTGAAATACCATCTAACCGTGGCGAAGGCTGTTTTCAGACTCTCAGATTCCATACATAAAAGATATAAAGCAAAGCATTTTTCCTCCTTCTATCTTATATCAATTTTATGTCAATATATGTGATTCACTTTGCAACAACTGTAGCATTGATAGAGAAAAAATAAGATATATTGAGAAACTGTTTCACAGTGTCACATTTGGCAGTTTTAGAACGACAAAAGACATATTGATCTAAAACCATATATTCTGTAAGGCCGTAAACTTTTCCACTAAAAATGGGCGAGTAAATTCACTGCCACTCCCATACTGAAAAAATACTTTATTTGTATGAATTTCGGACATACGTGTATAAATTTTATTAATATAAAGGATATTTTAAAAGTAGGCGTGGCAAGACCTAATTACACCAATCTTAGCGTAACATTTGCATAAAAAATTTTCAACCATCATCTTTAAATGTTTAAATAACTCTTAGAAAATTGCTAATATTTTTTCTAATATTTTAAAAGATCGCAAAACTACGAAGCCAATATTCCGAATGATAATTTTATAGATGTTCTCTTACATAACAATCATATTTTTAAATTGAAACTCGTTGGAACTTTTTAGTTACAGTTCATTGAAAATAAAATTTTCCAAAAAATTAATTTTTTAATATTATGATTTCTTTTAAATAAAAAAAGCAATATTTTCAGTACTGATTCTTTAACCTAGCAATTTATAACAAAATAATTTGGACACATTTAATACTACACATCAAAAAAAAATTATATCAATATCTGCATAAGTTACTGAGAAATATGCAGTTAAAGTTAACATACTTCTTTACAAAATTTTTAAATAAAATTAAAATATTTTTAAAAGCTGCAATATTGAAAAGCCATAATTTGCGCTATAGACACTTTCCAACACTTTAATTATTTTTTCCATAATATAAAATATTTTTACTAATAAATACGAAAAGAATTACTTCAATTTATTAACTTTTATTTTCGTATGTGACACTGTGCGTTTTGAAAGTAAAATAGTTTAAAATTTTGGGTGAATTCCTATGTGCGGCTTTAGTTTTCAAATCTTCATATATAAAAATATCCACTAACTTTTGTTTCGGCAATCTATAGGGCTCGTCTCTGAGCTATATAGGTCCCATGTACAAAATTTCATCAAATTATTTTCAAAATTGCGGGCTATAGATTGATTACGTCAAACGTATAATAGATACCCTAAGGAGTGCGAAATCTTAACATATATAAAATTCAATAATTTGGAAACGGTTGATCTTAAAGTTTTGATTGTCATTTCATTGAATTAATATTATACTACAGATCACAGAAAAATATAACTTTTAAACTTCTGTCCACTACTTAAGAAATCGAAAACCTTTTTTGGTAACCCTTCCATTGGAGGTTTGATAGTTTTTTAGTCACTTTTTTGGAAAAGTCTGCCCATCTCCTTTTAAAATCTTTGATATTTTGGAACAACTCTTTTGTCCTCTTCGATTCTTTTTTCACAAAAGTCCAATATCTCTTCACTGGTCTTAGCCCTGGACAATTTAGAGGATTGACCTCTCTTGGTACAAAAACTATGTTATTGCTTTGGTATCACTCCATAGCTTTCTTAAATCGAGCTAAAAATATGTGGACACATTGCGCTCTCTTATGAAAGGAAGAAGATTTTTTTGCAAAAATTCTTTAAAGAGCCCACTGTAACAAATGACTAGCTTCTTTTGTCGCAACTTCATAAATCTTGCCACACCACGAATTCTTTAGGAAATTTCGTCAGCTATTCGGTCATGAACTAATCGTCAACATTTCCTTGAGCATCAGCAATATAAAAATTTTAACTCGGAAGCTGAGAACTATCAGTACATACGTTTCATCGTTCTTTATACAACATGAGTATTTTTGTATGAAATTTGATTTTAAATTTCGTGTCCCAATATTGGCTACTAAATTGTTTGCAGCTTTCCAGTCTGGAACTTTTTGGACTTTATATGTTCTTAACTTCACATTAGCTTTAACTTTTCACACCAAATAGCCAGAGCACTGAGCTAATTGGGGTGCTTTTCTATCAGATGTGTTTGGAGTTCTTTTCAATATGTTTTCAATTTTCTTGGTCTCCCCAATAACATGTGGACCTTTTTTCTTCCCGAACCATGTTTCCTATTAATGGTCGAATTCTCCTTATACTGTTTAATAACCTTGGAAACAGTTTGACAGCGGACATTTAATTCCTTGACCAATTATTGTAGAACCAATTTGATTTTTTTTTAAATCTCTTAATAATTTATAGCATGTACATCATTTTCGCCACTCATTTTGATCAAACTGACAAAAAATCTACATGGTTGTCATTAAAAATAATAACGGACATATTTTACACTTATAACTAGACCAAAAAAGAAGTTATGAGGCAAAACGTGTGCTAAGATTTTTTCGATCTCACTCCTTATACACCATGAATGAAAAATTCTGGTAATCAAAAAACTTAAAATTATAATATTTTTTGTTGCCCTCAGAGTATTAAAATTTAAAGTTCTTATTATACCCACCATCAAAAAGTTCGGGGGTATATTGATTTTGTCATTCCGTGTGTAACATGTCGAAAAAATGATTTAAGACCCATAAAGTACATATTTTCTGGGTCCTGATTAGATTCTGAGCCGATCTAGCTATGTCCGTCCATCTGTCCGTCTTTTGAAAGCAAGATAGGGCTCGAACGGGACAACATAGGGGACGAAATTTGGCTCAAATATTTACATTATATAAGGTTTGTTTGGTATTAAAAATGTTAATAAATAAAAAAGTTATTGGAAAAATACCCATTTCAAGACAAAACTCAATACTATTTTTTGGACGAAACGTTCTAGACCCATGACTTTCAATCGCTGGTAGGGAACTGAAGATCAATTATTTTTTTTTTTTATATTTTTACCATATTCAGCTAATTTTTACGTATCGTTTGAGGGGTGTTCCTACAAAATTTTTGTGTACGGGACACTAATGTACGTCAAAGATATCATTTTCTGCTGATATCTTTTAAACAAAAGATATCGAAATTTTGTACAGATAGTTCGAGGGTTGATATAAACTTGGAAACGAAAAATGTGCATGGTCCGCCTACTTTACCGCCCACCTCATATAAGGTGAAACGTTAACGAAATTTTGTACAAATACATAGTTCAAAAAATAGGCGTCCGCCCACTTTCCCGCTTACCTTCCATTTTATTTATCCTAATTGAATCTATACAAATTTCTGGCTGATGGCGAAAAATTCGTTGTGTTGCATTTGTTCTATTCAACGGGGTTTGAAAAAAAAAAAAATATTTATCAAGGAAATAATTTTGTAAGAAGATGTATAGGTACGCTATAGGTGGACTTATATTCTTAGATGAAATTAGAAGATGGTAAGTTCACAAAACGTTATAAAACGTACACAGAAAAAAGTAAAAATGGACTTCAATTACGAAATTTGTAATATTAATTAATTTTTAATTGATTTTGCTCCAATCATCAAAATGATAATATTAATAACTAGAATAATTGATATCATTATTACTTCTTTTCCTTAAATAGATGCAATGAGCTGAAAATTTTTGAAAATTTACTTAAATTTATTTTATTTCTGTACTTTTATAGACAAATATTTAACTTTTCTTTATATTTTATTAACAACTGTCAATTTATTAAAAAACAGAACTGAAAACCAATGAGAAAATTAATTATATTAATAAATCATATAATTAAATCATACAATAAAGTTAATTAATAATTTTATTAAAAAAATATTTGAAATATTTTTTTCTGTGTATTTATTGTTTTTTCAAATTTAATGTTGGTTAGGATATTGCTGTTGTTGTAGCTTTAGAAAACTTTAATGGCGCTTGGGAAGATTGACATGACTTCGAGCGAATTCAACTATTAACTCCCCAAGTGCCATTCACAATAGGAGAAGTTGCCATAGCCAGAGCTGGTGTGTCATAATTAAACCAAAGGCACTATATTTTCGGCCATATGTTTGTTAAAATTTTCAAATTTAAAATCGTTTATTTTTGAATTCAATAAGAATCGATTTTAAATTTCTATTATTTGATGGATAAATTTGTTATGATAATTTTAACTAATTTGCGAAAAAAAACTTAATAAAATCGCTTAAAAATATTAGGCTCTATATCGAAAAAAAACTTGTCTTAGATTTTGAAAAATTGGGATAGTTGCAATTTGAAAGGAATATAACTCGAAAAATATATTAGTTAAATAGTATCGATAATAAAGTGGATGACAATTTTCTATATCCGAGGTATTATACTTAAGGGCCTCTTAGTTTCGCTCCTAAAATGTGTGTAGGATCCTCTTTCCGAACATGCAATTTTATTCTCCTTTGCTATGCTTATGTGAAATTCTTTTATTCAATAGATAATTTTGTTCTTTAATTAGATAAATAAATAAAATCATTCGGTAATACTGAGATATAAGGAGTGAGATCGAAAAAATCTTAACACACATTTTGCCTCATAACTTTATTCAAAATTTTTTTTGATCTAGTTATCATGGAAAAATACTTCAGTTATTATTTTTAATAACAACCATGTTAATTTGTCCTTATTTTCATCAAAATAAGTGACGAAAAAGATTTACGTCCTACAAGTTATTAAAAAATTTCAAAAAATCCAAATAGGTCTTACAAATAATTGGCCACAGAATTAAATGTCGTCCGTAAAACTGTTTCTAATGTTATTAAACAGTATCAGGAGAATTTGACTATTGATGTGAAGCCTAGTTCGGTAAGAAAAAAGGACCACATAATATTGGGAAGGCCAGAAAATTGAAGGCATATTGAAAGGAAATCCAAACACATCTTGTAGAAAATCAGCTCAGTTTTCTCAGTGCTTCGACTATTTGGTGCGAAAATTTAAAGCTAATGGGAAAGTTGATAAAATATAAAGTTCAAAAAATTCCAAACTCGAATTCTGCAAAAAAAATTACAAGCCAAAAATAGGACTCGGAATTTAAAACCAAATTTCATACAAAAATACCCAAGCTGTATAATTGACGAAGAAACGTAAGTGCTGGCAGAATCTTCGCAGTATATAAGAAAGCTCTGGAGTGGTACCAAATCAATAACATAGTTTTAGTACCAAGAGAGGTCAATTTTCCAAATTGTCCATAGCTTAGACCAGTGGAGAGATATTGAGCTCTTGTGAAAAGTGAATTCAAGAGCACAAAAAAAGTGTCCCAAAATATTGAAAATTTCAACAGAAGATGTGCACACTGTTCTAAAAAAGTGACTGAAGCAACTATCAAATCTCCAAAGAAAGGGTTTTCAAAAATGGTGCACAATTTTATAATTAGTGGTTAGAACCATAAAAATTATATATTTCTGTGCTAAATTATCAAATGATTAAAAAAAAAGAATGAAAACTCTAAGATCAACCGTTTCCAAGTTATTGAATATTTTGTATGTTAAGAATTTTTCGATCTCACTCCTTATATGAAAAAAACTAGACCAAGGACTTGCAAATTGAAGTAGTTAATATTTCAAATGCAAATAACTTGAAAACTATGACAGATAAATAGCATAATTTATCATATTTTTATAGGAATTATCAAGGGTTTTAAAATCACATAAGAAACTAATTTGGCAAGCGTTTACAATTTTATAAGTCAGAGGTGCCCTATTTTGTGCCCCCATAGCTCCGCTCCTGAGTGGTATGTGGCATCACTCTACCACACTTAAAATTGTACATGAAATTTTATGTAAATCCAACCAGCTGATTAGAAGTTATAGATTTATTTCCAAAAATGTTCGATTTTGCTATTGACACATACTTTTGTCTATTTTTTTTAAGTGCGAAATAAAATTTTAAAATTCATTTAATCGCCACTTTTGACAAATTTTACCCGACCATTTGAACAGTTGGATATCATATAAATCGGCGCTGAAAGTAATTGGGAGACAAACGCTACACTTTGGGAAGCAAAATTGAAGATTTATTTTGTGCGTTACAAACATAAACGCAAACGCATTTGTAACCAAATTATTAAGCCTATTACTGTACTGATATTCCAAATGTTTAAATAAATTTATATAATTTTTTCTATTTAAATATTTGACAATAGAAAATAAATTAACAAACCTTTTATTTTCATCCGACAAATAAACAAAATTAAATAAAATTTACAATTTATTTGTTTAATTATCTTTTTATTGAAATTTATTAAAAACTTTTTTGTTTTCTTTTTTCATAATTTCTATATAATAATATGTTTTTTTTTTTCTTTTTGTGTTTATCATAAATGTTTATAATTTATTTTGTTTTTTTATATAATAAGTTTAACAATAAATTCAATACAATACAATTTTTTATATAATCATTTCATTTAATTTCATAATTTTATTTTTTATATACCTCATCAAATACACAAATTACATTTTAAAAAAAGAAAATGTTATTTTTGTGTATTTGAATTTACAATAACTCGTTAATGCTTATTTAAAAATGCAATTATTATACGAGTTTGTAAAATATGTATATATGTATATATATTTTTAATAATTTTTAAACCTATTAATATAAGCTTTAGTTTTTTTAATTTAATTTGGTTTTAAATGGAATGCATTTGTTTAAAATTTCTATAGATTTCAAAGTAAGTATTTATGTATATACGTATGTTTTGGGAATAAGTAATTTATTAAGAGGGGTTTTAAATTACATTACAAATATTTTGTTTAGTTGAAATATGTCAATATAAATTATTATTATTATTATTTTTTTTAAATTTATTATTATGAATATGTACTTATGTATTGTATGTTGGTTTTATATGTTTATGTTTTTAATTATATATTTTGTTGTTGCTATTGTTTTAAATACAATTAAATGTCAATATTGTTATCAATTTTTAGTGCTTGACTTTTAGTTAAAACAATGAAAATACGATTTGTGTGTTTAATTCTGTTATATTCTGTTTTAAATTCTGTTTAAGTATGTTGTCATGATTCATGATGATAATGATTGCATTTTATAATACATATAATAAATAAAACTATAATATGATTTGTATATTTTATATAACTAAGTATATAGTATGATAACAAAATGAACTTTTTCAACTACAATTATTATTTATATTTTTTTAAAATATCTAACTCAGTGGGATCTAAATGAAAAAATAATAAATGTTTTTGAAACATTTTTTCTGCTTTGATTTTATGTGTTACTTTTTGTAATATTTAAAATGTTTAGTAAATACTATTTTGTAGAATACTTTTCAGTCAATTTTTTTAATTAATAATCTGTTCCATTAAAATTTTGTTTGAAAAATTTTACATTAAAAATATATCAAGGTTATTTTGGAAAATGTAACAATTCCTTTTTAAAAATACATTAAGATTGCTGAAATAAGTCTAAGTGTTAAAACTATTTAAATATTTATTTAATAAAAAAAACTTTTATTCACAAAATAATTAACATGTATAGTTTATTATTATATTACACAGTAAAACAACAAAAAATTGCCTTAGTAATTCCAAAGAAAAATTAAAACGTTCTGGAAGTCTAGCCAAGCCCCCAAAGAGTTTTTCTTAGTTGATTCGAATTTCGGTTTTAACGCATTAATGCCCAAGGCGATCTAGCCAACTTAGAGGTTTGCAATTTTTAACAACATGTTAACTGAGGCATATAATCGCATTGGCGTTGAAAAAATTTTTATATTTGTTTTAATAAGGAAGCTATAAACCGTTACATATACATAGCAGTGGACATTACCTACTAGTTTTTGGACCTTGTATTTTCTATATAAATGTCATGGGTTAGATAAGCAAAACCTAAAAAATTTATAATTTTTTGAAAAAAGGCGCAATAAAATTTATATATTTAAGAAATTTTGCAACATTTGCACTAATTCATTATTGAAATACTATCCTTAACTTATATATGGGACCAAGTGACTATATCCGGTTACCGATAATTCTTTTCTTTGCTTGATCCAGGATCGCATCTTCCCCATGATCAGCGTTTTCGTGCTGATAGATTGAAAAATAATAAGAATATACAACCTAAATCTGGCGTTTATTCGTAAATAATGCCCAGGGAAAATTTTTCACTAGGCCCCTTACTTATTTATATCAACAATATATAGTAAGTAGAACAAATGAGTACATGCTTGTAATATGTGCACTTGTCGTTGCATAAAAATAAAAATAGTAAAGCAAATCCAAAAAATTGTTCTTTAATTTATTTTGTGTTTAGTATTTAATAAAATAATTTATAATTTAAAAATAAAAACATAAAGCTCTACGAAAAAATCCGACAAAACAAAAACAACTCAAATGTACTCAATTTTGCACCTGAGGGATTTTATAGTATTTTAAAAATATATTTTTACAACAATAAAAATATTTGAATATAATATAGTGTAGTTTATATATAAGGGTCAGTAGATTATTATACCTTTAAAATCGGGAGCTATATCCGAAGGACCGCTTTCTCGGGCTTCGCGGTTTTAAAATTTTATATCTAGAATACCAGTTGACCAAATTAAATTTTTAAGCTGTATTAGAAAAACAAAAAATTATCATTTTTAAAAAGTATATACTCATTTAAATGAACAGCCAAACTATGTTGAATATTTAAGACACAAATTCAGTTTTTGAATTTTTCCTTCTATTATTTTGAATTTATATCTATTTTTGACCCACACTTTATTAAAAGACATACATACATAATCTAATTTTATACTTCATTGGTAAAACAGGTATTGCTTGATAAAATCGGATGAAAATTGTGAAACCTATGAATTTTTGAAAAACTTGAAAAACCTGTAAAATCTTCATGCATCATAAGTAATGGAAAAGGCCATATAAAAGTAAAATAACAAAATTTTGTGAGTTGCACACATTTTAAAAACTTTATAGAATCTATATATAAGATCTACGATTTTATCAAGCGATACCTTTTTGTTTTTCCAATGAAGTATAGAATTAGATTATGTATTAAAAAAGTATGTCTTTTAATAAAGTGTGAGTCAAAAATAGATATAAATTCACAATAATAGAAGAAAAAATTCAAGAACTGAATTTGCTACCTTTCCCACTGCTTCTACCGAAAAATAAAATAGCCTTTTTCACTTTTGGGTATTACAGAATACTGTGAAAATTTCAAGAAAATCGGTCAGATGCTTAGATTTCTATAAAACCCAAACGACATACTGTCTATTATGGGATAAACTCGGTGTTAGGTAGAGCATTTCAAATTAATGAGAGTAATGCAAATAAATTACTTTACATGTAATTGTAATTTAATATTTTCAATTACAAATACAAGTAATTGTAGTCGATATTTTTTCAATTACAATTATAGTAATTTTAATTGAAAATTTCCAATTACTCTTTTAAATCGTTTAAAATTAAACTTTATTGAAATGCTATTAAAAAATTCAACATACTATTTTTGTTTCCGTTAATTTTGTGTATTTTTAACAATACAATTACATGTAATTTAAAATATTCAATTATAATTATCCTGTAATTATAATTGAAAATTTCAATTACAAATTACTGGTTAATTATAATTGTGCATGTAAAAGATTACCGAAAGTAATGATTACCCCCAATGATTATCAATGTATATGATACACCAAAATATTCCGAGTTTTTTCCGAAAGAGATTTTTTCATGCAAAATTTATTTTTTTTTAATAAATTTTCTTTTGAAAAGTGAAAATATCAAAAATGTTTCAGTTTATCATCTTTGTCTCAAAGCTGGTACGACAATTAGTAAAAAAAGTCATGTATCTTAAAAATTTATGCACAAATCTTGATTTCGTTTACTGATTGGAAATACACTGGTAGACAAAAAGAAGTGCTAAATAAGAATCTGCTTTCAGTTTTTTTTTTTATACCCTACACCACCAAAAGTAGTTGGGGTTTTATACGTATGTGCTGATGTTCGTTTTAATCGACTCAGAATCACTTTCTGACTGGATTTAACGATGTCCGTCCGTCTGGCTGGGTGGCTGTATGGCTGGCTGGTTGTTTGTCCATGTAAACCTTATGCACAAAGTACAGGTCGCAATTTTGATAAGATAATTTGACGAAATTTGGCACATATTTATATTCGTTTTGGTCTAGTGATGAACGCTATTGAAATTGGTCATGATCGGTCTATTATTTTACCTCTCCCCCATACAAATACCCCCCGGAATAGAGTTCTAACGCTAAAAATTCCTTATTTATTTCATTAAAATTCAGTGCGAATAAGTTCTATTTAAAGATAAATTGGAGAACAAAATTTCAGGAAAGTGGGCCAACAATTACGCATAGCTTCCATATAAAGCGCATTTTGGAATATTCATTTAACACGCAAAAATGGCGCATAAATGACAGTATCACGGTAAAATTTGACACAAATTTGTTTAATGTAATCAGAAATCATATTAACTAATTCCATAAGTATAAATTGCCATAGTTTCGTTATTAGATAGAAAGTAAAATGAAAATTTTCAATCAAGTCACATTGAGGACCAAAGACAATTTCCTTCCTTGATTTTAGGTTATACAATTTTCAAGGTAAGAGGTAGAGGAAAATAGTTATCATGTTTTATAGCCAAGACATGGAGCTAGAAAATTGTACTACTAGTCGAGTCTCTAATTTGTCACACATATCCCCTAAAAGTCTTTAAAGTTGCAAAAATCAAGACTGTGACTAATCTCCACTAATTGGATAATTGTATAACCTAAAAACTCATCATGGAACCATATTTTATTTGGTTCTCAATGGGTTAAAAATGTGACGTGATGGAAAAAAACGATATGTTCCTGGTGATTGGGATGACTATACCTACAATATCTACAACATGATTTTCCAGATACTTTTTAGTGTTGACCTGTATATTTGGTAACGAAAAAAATTAAGAAAAACTATTTTGAAAGATCGGCAAAATTTTGATCCATAACTCTGAAATTATAGAGCGAATAAAAATTATTGTTGACATTCCTTGAAGACAATTTTCGTTTGCATCTTTTGATGTATCATTTAACGGGGAGATAATAACGGGGAGATAATAAGCATGCCCATAAATAAATGAAGACCTGATAGAAAAACTGAAAGCAGATACGTGTTCAGCTGATTAAATTCCACCTAGATGGGAATACGTTGATACAACACCAACGTTAGTATATACCAATCGGCTTCCATTCGTCTGTCCTTCTGTACGTCTATATAAAACTTGTATTCAAACACAATTCAACGAAATTTTTTATTTTTATCTTTTATGGTCCAAAAATGAAGTTTATTGAAATTGGCTAAATTTAACATTGTGTTGGCATTGGAAGGAAGTACTTACTGGTGCAAAAGAGCTGCAGAAGTTCTTTTTTTAACCCATGGTTGTCATTGGTAGGATGTTCTTCTTTTATGCTTCTTATTCATTTCTTTTGAAGTACTTCTTTTAAAACTATGTTTATGAAATTTTTTAAAAAAAATTCAGTTTTAGCCTTATTAAAGGATAATAAAAATGCATTAGAATTTATAAAATTTTAATTTTCTTAGAAATTATTAACCTTTTTTTTCAGATAAAATTTCATTTATTTTCACTTTTTTGGTAGTAATTATTAAAAACTTCCAAAAAAGTTTAAAATATTCACATTGTTCTACTTTTGAAGTGGTGAAAATGTTCTTTTTTGGAAACTCTTGATCATTTTTTTGCTGGGTATGATAGCTCGAATTTTTCTTCTGTATAATATATAAATATGTTACATAATACATACCAGAGTTGGGGGCTAATGATACATAATTTTACATTTTCAATTAAATTACTTTAATTGGAAATTTCCAATTACAATGTAATTGGAATTAGTTGTATTTAATTACACTTTTAAATCCTTAAAAATAAATTTTTATCGAAATGCTATTAAAAAAATCAGCATACGATTTTTATTTCCGGTAATTTTTCATATTTTTAACGCCATACAATCATTATTTTGTTGAAAAACTTATACTTTTCAAAGTTAAATATTAATGGGATTTTTCAGTTGCAATTACTTGTAATTGTAACCTGTAATTATACCCTACACCACCAAAGGTGGTTGGGGTATTATGTGTTTGTGCAGAAGTTGTAACGCAGAGAAAAAATTATCGGACCCCCACCTTAAATTACTTTCTGAGTCGATTTAACGATGTCCGTCCATCCGTCTGGCTGGCTGGATGGCTGGCTGTCCATGTAAAGCTTGTGCGCAAAGTACAGGTCGCAATTTTGAAGATAATTTGATGAAATTTGGTACATATGCTTTTTTCAACACAAGAACAAGCCTATTAAATTTGGTTATGATCGGCCCATTATTTCACCTAGCCCCCATACAAATGTCCTCCCGGAATAGAGTTTTAACACTTATAGATGGCTTAAAAAAATAGGAAATTTAGTACAAATACACACATTTTTTCAGTAAAACAAATTCAGTTTAAAAATCGCTAGATTTATTGGTTTGTGCTTTAGCGACTTGTATACAGAACGAAATTTGTGCTTTTATTGCAAAATTTTTAAATTTTAATTTATTGATTAAACTCCGCACTTTATTTAAATTATTTTAACAAGTTTTTTCCGAAGAAAACAGCAAAACAAATTGTTCAGTTGATAAACTTATTATATCGATTTTTTACGCAGATTTAGTATATTGAAATAAAAAGATGACAACACTGTCCTTTCAGCTGTCACGTAAAAAAGTAGAGCGACCTAATTTGATTAGGTTGCTACGTAACATTTACGTTTTTGAGTACACAAACACACATAACTCTCATAAGCAAAACGTGTCAGCTGATACGCTACATTTACATTTACGGTAGAGTAACGGAGCCTTAAGTTGTATACATATACGTAATTATGTGGGTCGAAATGGTGTAGGGTATCATATAGCCGGGCTTGACCGACTATATCTTCTTCTCTCGTTGTAATTGTGATTGAAAATTTCAACTACAAATTACATGTAATAGATTACTTAAAATAATGATTACCCCCAACTCTGATGCATACGTGTGTTTTATAGATATATACAATATCCTTAATATAAGTATCGTAAAATAATTATACACAGGTCCCTGTAAGACTCCTACCCGAATTACTTATGCACTTAGAGAATGGTGTAGAGTATCATATATTTAAGCTAGACTGACTTTATCTTTCCTACTTTTTTATAGTATTCGAAATGAACACTGAAATGCGAATTTATAATCCCAAAAATATTTTAAGAAGATTCACTAATAGGAAAATAGTAAATACTTTATTTCGTAACATTCACACTGTTAAAAATTTTAATTAAAAAAAAAGTATTATATTATTAAAAGAAAAAAAATAATTGTTTTTATTAAGTTTAATCTACAACCATTTTTTTAACTTGGTGAAATGTAGTAATTATTTTTTATTTTAATATATATGAATATATTTTTAAATAGTAACTAGTAAAAAATTTTGTTCAAGTAGAGTAAAAGACAAAGATGTTTATATTTTTTTAAAGCTTATTCAAATATTTATTTATTTACTATTTTATCTGCTTTTTCAAAATCAGTTTTATTGTATATATGTATATATATTTATATATATATATATATTTGGGCTTTTAATTTTTTTGGTATTTTTTTTTGTAACTTTTATATTTAAATATGTTATTTTTTAAATATTACAACTTTTTTAAATGTATATATAAAGTTGAAAGAAAATTTAGGTTTAAATTTGCTTAAATATTTAATATATTATTATTTTTTGTTTACTAAAAACTAATGTCGTTGTTTATTGAAGTTCCATTTGATCTGCAAATATAAGTAAAGTTTAGTTTCATTTTTGGTTTTATTTCCTTTTAACTTCTCTCTATTGATTTGTTTTTGCTGACGTAGAGATTTTTCTTATTTTTGCTTATTTTTTATTTTTTTTGTTTAATAAATTTATATTTTAATTCTTGTAATCTTTAAGATAAATAAACTCGAACTCACATTTTTTTTGTAATATATAATTATAATATAGGAAATATGTATGATTTTTTTTTTTTTTTAAGTAATTTATAATTATAATATAAATTCATAAATATTGCAATTTATTTTAACTTAATTTTAAATATATATTTATTTATGTATTTTTTATTTTAATATATAATTCATGTTTAAGATTTTACACAAAATTTTTATAACATTTTTATTTTAAGGGGAAAAGGCAACTAATTTTATTTTGAAAAATTGCTATGATTTCATTGATAAATATAAATTTGACAAATTTGTTCGATATGCACAGTAGATATTTGTTACAGCACTAAACTGAGAAAAAACTTACCTAAGTAAGTAATTATGAGAATAAAAAAAACACCGAATTTACTTTCGAAAAGACGAAAGTATTCAACTCATTTTATAAATATCTTGGATACTCAAAATTGTCATATTTTGTTATATCTAATGAAATCCTATGCTTTATACCCGTACTATTTGGTCACATTTTTACATTTTAGTCTTTTCTTCATACTTTTTTTTTTATACATTTCTGTGATATTTAAGACAGCTTTTTAATCTGCCAGTATACGTTTGCCTTCAAAATTTATTGTTAAAATCATAAATAGATTTTGACAGCAAAATTAGGTCCTTTCTTAGTACGTGTACTTAGCAATAGCAATTTAAAATTATGTTTTATAAAAATACAATACATACATATAAATTTTCAAAGTTTATTAATTTTTTTTTAATATTTATATAATATAACTTCATTAATTAAATTATTATAATAATTTTCATTATGCTTAACTACTTCAATTTTATTAAATTTTGTTTTTATTGATTTTTGTTTGTTTTCAACAGCGCCAATCAGTTCTATTATTCAGCTCTAATATTTCTATGGAATTGGGTTTTTTTCTTTCACTTTGGTAATCAGGTTTTTTATATGGTTATTATTTAATATACTATAATCTCTATTTAATTAGCAATTTCTATGTATGTGAATTTTGAAACCTTCATCCAAATTTATTTTTTTAAAAAATATATATTTTCTATAACATATTTATATTTTTATAATTAATTGATTAAATCAGAATAAATAAGAAAAACATTTAAACACATTTAAAATAAATTTTTGAAAGAACAATTTTTGAATGCATCACTTAAACGTCTTTTTAATTTGGCTGTAAATAAATATGAAAAATAAATAAATGTAATTTAATTTTTTAAGAAAAAAGCAGTGCAATTATATTAAATTAATATGCAAAAATAATTGATTAAAAATAAAAACTTAAAATTAATGTCATTGTATATACTATGTATATTAATTTGTTATTCATGATATTTACATATAATCACTACGTGTGAATTTTACTATGGCATTCAATTATATAAATATACTTCCTAAATGTTTAAAAAATATTTTTAATTTTTAAGTTTTGAGTTTTCTAAATACTTCTTTGGCAACAAGAATGAAGGACACAATTTATTATATGAAAAAATCATATTGTTTCATTTTTAAATTCTTTTTATCGTGGTTTAATATTTTGCAGAAATCTAACAAGAGTTTCAAGTGGTGTTGATATTTCAAATAAGAATTATCACATAGTCAATATAGAAATACAACGTTCACAAAGACTCTCCTAGAAAAGAACAAAAATACTTACTATATGTAGCTTTTTATACCCACCATCAAAAAGATGGAGTTTTGGGTCCTGGTTAGATTCTGAGTCAATCTAGCTATGTCCGTCCGTCTGTCTGTCTATTGAAAGCAGATACCAAAGGAATAACCAAAGGAATGAAATTTGGCTCAACTATTTATCTATATAATGTTTGTTTAGTATTGAAAATGTGCAAAATCGGGTAATATTTTTTATTATTATTTTTTTTTTTTATTTGGCTAAATACTAGAAACACAAGTGTCCGTTGTAGCTTCATTTCATACCATTCTGCTGATATCTCTTAAACAAAAGCACGAACGATTTTGTACAGATAGTTTGAGGGTCGATATAAACTTGGAAACTAAAAATGGGCGTGTTCGGGCACTTTGCCGCCCACCTTCCATATAAGGTGAAACGTCAACGAAATTTTGTACAAATAGTTCAATGACCAATGTATGAAGATTCCTATTGCCTTTTAATCTTACTTTTAGCCTTAAAATTTTTATTTCAACTTTAAGCTTTTTATAGCATTTTTGTTTCAACAACGAAAAAAATAGTTACTTATATGCTATTACATATTTCTACAGCATTTTTGTATATCTACTCATTCTCCAACAAAAATATAACTTTGTTAGAAAATTTGATGGACTTATTAAATCAGTGGACTATAAAATCATTTAAAACTAATTACATCCCAAAAAATTACTAAAAATATCATTTAAGAAAATTTATAAAAATTTGTTTTTTGTTTAACGTAATTTTTTAGTCAAATCAAATACAATTAATATCGGTATCCTAGGAGTATAATTTAATTTTTTGAATTGACTCTAGGTTTCGAGATACATATTTAATGTAAAATTAAAGGATTTAAATCATCTATAAACTATACTTTTTTTTTTTAAAATCAGCCAAATAATTTTAAAGATATTAAGAATTAGTTTGTAAAAAAAAAAATAGTTGAAATTTCAAATGCAAATAACTTGAAAACTATAGGACTCTTCTAGGCAAAACTTGTCCTGCTATGTATGTAATTATCAGGGTTGGGGGTTAATGATTACATTTTCAATTAAATTACTTTGCAAGTAATTGAAAAATTTCAATGACAAATACAAGTAATTTTAATTGATATTTTTTCAATTACAATTTTTATTTCCGGTAATTTTGAATATTTTTATTGCCATACAATAATTATTTTTTTAAAAAGCTTATAAATTTCTAAGTTAATTAGTAATTAAAATTTTTAATTACAATTACAATTACTTGTAATTGTAATTGGAACTTTTCAATTACAACTACATGTAATTGTAATTTAAAATTTTCAATTACAATTAACCTGTAATTGTAATTGAAAATTTCAATTACAAATTACTGGTTAATTGTAATTGTGCATGTAATAGATTACCTAAAGTAAGGATTACCCCCCAACCCTGGTAATTATAGAATAATGATTTTAAAAGTGTAAACTGTGAATGCTACACAGTTATTTTTTTGCCAAACCTTTTCCAAAACGTAAGTAAAACAAACTGTAAAAGCTAGTTTTTATACATCGCACAGTGGGTTCAACTATAGCGGAAATGGGGATTAATTTTAAATTGAAAAAATATATATTCGACAATTCAGTTACAAATTATAATCAAATTTTAGCATAGTAAAGTAACGAAGAACATGGCACGTAATCGTTCAAACACCAAGCTCTGGTGGAGTCAAATTCACTATGTAAGGCAGACAGAATAGCTTATTGTCAACAAAACCATTACGGCACTCTATACATACATGATAATACATTCATGAAATATTGTAATATTATGAATATATTAAATTGTTTATGACGATATAAAATACGTACGAAGCACAATAAGCTAGTTATATGCAAAAACTTATACTGTTCTTTTAATTTTACTGGCATGAAAGTTGAAAATTAGTGTATTTTAGGACAGTTTTCAAAAAAATAACTAAAATATTAGGACAAAATAAATTTAATAAAAACTTGAAGAAAAGTACACTTAAATATCTGAAGTTGATGGTTTTATTTTAAGTTTTTACTTTAAAACACTTTGTATTTAAAATAAATACACTTAAAGCTGATGAAATGGAATTTTTTACTATTTTTAAAAAATGTAAAAAAATTCTTAACTTTGACAGCTCCTTATAAAAAAACAACACAACGTAGCTTAAAGATTTCAATTGATATTGATACATAATTGTGTCTATTTTTATTTGGTACCCAACTTCATTACAAAACTTAAAAGTTTAGGATGCGTTTTTAAGAATTAACCATAAGTCTATGGTATGAAATAAATAAATTTAATCAAATATATCAGCTTTTTATTTTCTATATTTCAGTACTTATTTGTAACCAATAATGTAACTAGTTACTATTCATTTTGCTAATAATGACTTCGTAATACTTTGAAATTAATGAGTTATTGAATAGCTACAAAGTAATTAGTTCTTTTAATGACATCTAAGTAATGACTTTCTGAAATGCCTACCTGTAATAATATAAAGTAAGTTGTTGCTTCTAATGATAACACCGTGTTAAAATAAAGAGTTGTGTAAGTAGTGATAAACCATTATATTAGCTTCTTATCTTATTACATGGCAAGTAGGGTTTGGGGTCCGTGAATTCCCGGGCGGGAAATTTTTTCAATTTTAAAGGGAAAAACGGGAAATTTAATATTGACGTAGTTTTAAAATCCTATTGCAAAAATGTTACTGTTAGTATCACCTCAGTGAAAATTTTACATTAATATAAAGTTTATATTATAAACATATTAATTACTAAAGCAATTTTTGATGTTAATACAAAATATACATACATAAAATTCGACACAAGTGATATTTTATATTATTCAAAAATATTTCATCGGTGCGCTGATGAAAATTCCTATTTGACGAGTTTTCATTAGGAAAAAAACGATTTATTTTGTAAATTCTCATTTCAAAAACACTCGTTTTTAACTACATATTGCTATAACCTTTTAAACATTTTAATGATGATTTACCATTTTCAAACTTCATTTAAACCTCTTGGCTCTGAAAGGTTTTTTCATATTTTTTTGCCAATATCTTTAAATTTTTTCGACATATTAAAGTCCAGTTTGTATCACATGATTTTATACTATCTTAAAAGCATGATTTTGGACTATTTTTGGCAATAATAAACATAAATTATTAATTTTGAAGTAAGTAAAAATTTTCAAATGAAAAATCGACAAAATACACAGAAAAAAATATTTCAAATAATTTTTTAATAAAATTATTAACTAATTTTATATTGAAATTTAATTATATGATTTATTAATATAATTAATTTTCTAATTGGTTTTCAGTTTTGTTTTTTAATAAATTGACAGTTGTTAATAAAATATACAGAAAAATGAAAGATTTGTCTATAAAAATACATAAATAAAATAAATTTAAGTAAATTTCCAAAAATGTTCAGCTCATGACATCTATTTAAGGAAAGGAAGTAATAATAATATCAATTGTTGTAGTTATTAATATTATAATTTTGAGCAAAATCAATTAAAAATTAATTAATATTACAAATTTCGTAATTGAAGTCCATTTTTACTTTTTTCTGTGTACATACGGCTACTTTTTCAAAATTTAAATTTAAAAAGTGTAAATATATTAAACTACGAATGTATTTTATTTTTCAAAAATATTCGTCTTGAAATTATTAACAATATCTTTCAAATGAAAACTAATTTTTATCAGATTTCCGAACACTATATCAATGGACCATAAAATATTGTTGAGAACCAACTTTAAAAGTTTTTAGATTTATGTTTTATAACGAATTAAAACGATAAGAAAAACTATTTATACTGAAATTTATGCCACAGATGATGATTTATCTTTTTTTAAATTTTTAGCATGAAAATCTATTTAAGTTAAATATATAATATACAGTTTTTAATTAAATATTAGAAATACTAATTTTTTATTCCATAACGCTGTTCTAAAAACCATAGTTCTACTGAATCATTTTATAAAGAAATCATTGAATTTTTTTTAAATCAAATCTTCTGCAAATTTAATGGAAATATTTAAATTTTTTAAATATTTTTTCTTTAATTTGTAAAAGATTTAAATAGAAGAAAATTTTAATATTCAAAATATTTTTTAAGCTTGAATTGTATAATTGGTAGTGCGTTCTTTAAGTAATTAATTATTGCGAAATCAAAGAATTTAAGTCTATGAATTGAATTGTTATGAATGCTTCAAAGAAATGACTGAGATAATAAATTTAATTCGATTTTGAAAAGTGAATTTAAGAATTAAATCTTTGGAACCTTTGCTTACAATAGGCACTTATTTTATTTGCATGAAATATTTAAAATTTTAAATTGGAAGTCATACTTCAATATTGTTTTATTTTCTGTTAATTAATCATGAATGTGAGTTATAATGTTGTATTATAGTATTGAATAGAAAAAATAACATTCTTTATACAAAATCATTGCTTTTTTCTTATATTTTAAGTTGCCCGGGATTCCCGGGAATTCCCGGGAAATTGAATTTTTCATTCCCGTTTCTTGGGAAACAAAATATCACGGGAAACCCCAAACCCTAATGGTAAGCAAAGTTTTTGCTGGGATATTTTTTCTTTTCAAGTGAAATTGCCTTTACTTAGACTTTTTGTTGTAACTTTTGCTACTATAAGAATATTAATGAAAAATTAATATTGTTACAATTTATTGCAATATCCATAAATTATTTTTTGAATTAATCCTAGTATTAGGTACTATAGGCAAGCACATCGGCTGAAAATTCCTCCAATATTATCATTAGAAACTATTTCACATAAAAAATAAAATCAATCATCAAATATGTTAGTATATAATTCATTCATTTAACAGCTTTTTTAAATTTGCACCTCTCATAAAAATTTTCAATTAAAAAATTAATTAAATCAATTAAGTGCATGATTGAATGAATTAAAAATTTAAATGAGAAATAAAATCTTATTTAAATTTGATTCTTATTTTAATTTTATTTGAGTATATTTGTCAAATTTTGATGCAAAATTAAACAACTGTGTTCATTGAAAAATATATGATAATAATTTTTTCTGTGAAACTTTGATACGTTTCCTAGAGTAAAAGTTAAAGGTGTCTCAGATAATGCCAAAACAGATATATAAAATTTTGTTTCAAACGATTAGAAAATCTATTGTGTGTAATAAAATACACATTGCACAGTGTTACATTTGGAAGTTTTAAAACGACAAAAATCCAGTTTTGTAGATATTGGACTGAAATGTTTTATTCTGTTATGTTCAAGGCCATAAATATTCTCATTCAAAATGGGCGGGTACAATCATTGCCACACCTATACTAAACAAATTATTTCATTTGTATGATTTCGAAAAATTTTTTTATAAATCTTTTTAAAAGAAAGAATACTTTAAAGACGTCAATAGTTTAAAAGCGTGGCAGGATCTAATCTCTCCAATCATAATGTAGTATTTGCGGAGAACATTTTTATATTTTTTAAATAATTAAATCGAAACACCACTTAAATATTGCGAGAAACTGCCTTTAAGTCAATTAATGATTGTTATCAATTCAATTGAATTTATCAATTCAATTGAATTTATCAATTCAATTGAATTTATCAATTCAATCAATTAATAATTTTTAAAAATAGTTGCTATTATTTTAAATGTTTTTTTCCAAAAATTATGTTAAATGCGTTTTAGGAATAAAAACACGCTGCCGAAAAATTAAATTTTTTATTTTCAAAATGATCTAATATGGGCTATAAACCTTCTTGAGGATTTCGAAACACCCCTTGAATTTTGAGATATTGAAAAGAACTACCTTTAAGTCAATTAATGATTTTTAAACTGATTTGGAAAGCAGATAGATGTAGCCTTTTAATTATATTAAAATCTTTTATATGCACTAAATTTTAAGTAATTTATTTTAAGAAACTTGATGTAAGTTTTTCTTTTTTTCTTCAAGACTACGTTAGAGTGTTCCGTAGAAAAACATTTTGTGAAAAAGGATGCATATTAATGAACTGAATATGGATAAAATATTTAAACAAATTTAAAATTTATATTCAGTTCCCTACCAATGATTGAAATTCATGGCTCTGGAATAAAATTTCATAACTTTGTTCCTTTTATTTAAAAAAAATGTTCTCCAAATTACACAGTCCTTTAGCAGAATAAAATCCCATGTGAAAAAATTCCGTTGATATATTAACATTCTTTTGAGACCTATTTATTAAAAAAAACTTGACTTTATTTGGAAGAAAAAAAAATCGAAAATGGTGCGTAATTTAGGTAAGGGTGATATATATAGTTTTACGTTAACGTTTTTATACCCTACACCACCAAAGGTGGTTGGGGTATTATGTGTTTGTGCAGAAATTGTAACGCAGAGAAAAAATCATCGGACCCCCACCTTAAAGTATACCGTTCGACTCAGAATCACTTTCTGAGTCGATTTAACGATGTCCGTCCGTCCGTCTGGTCGGCTGGCTGGCTGGCTGGCTGTCCATGTAAAGCTTGTGCGCAAAGTACAGGTCGCAATTTTGAAGATAATTTGATGAAATTTGGTACATATACTTTTTTCAATACAAGGACGAAGCCTATTGAATTTGGTTATGATCGACCCATTATTTCACCTAGCCCCCATACAAATGTCCTCCCGGAATAGAGTTTTAACACTTATAGATGGCTTAAAAATAGGAATATTTTAATCAAATTTAGTACGAAAAAGTTTTATATCAGCAGAAATCTGTCTGCCAAATTTCATGAAGATCGGTCCATAACTAACCATAGCTCCCATATAAACTCCTCTCCCGAAAATCACTAACATTCATAAATCCCATGCAAATGTTAGTATTATGTTAATATTTAACACAAGTAAGTTGTATACATATACGTAATTATGTGGATCAAAATGGTGTAGGGTATCATATAGTCGGGCTTGACCGACTATATCTTCTTCTCTCGTTTTTTTATGTTAATCAATAAGTAAAAAATTTTAATTTTTGGAATTGTAATATTTTTGAGCCCCTATAGCTCCGCTCCTAAAATGTATGTAGGTTCCTACTTCAAAAATTTGCATGTAATTAACTCTTGTTAAGCCTACATATGTATATAAAATTTTATGTGAATCTAAACATCTGTGTTAATTGAAAAATGTTATTAAAATTATATGTAATACATTTATTTCCAAAAAATGTTTGATTCTGCACCAATTTCTTCATAATATTTTTCGGAAAAATTTATGAATAAACAATTATTAACATTTCAAGCTCCATTCCATAAAAGTTTAAAATTAGTGCATTTAAGGACAATTAAAAAAAAACAATAATAATAAAAATAAAAAATATTTGGATAAAACTGTGGAAAACACAAATACCTGAAGTCAATGGTTCTACTTAAAATATTTTATTTAAAAAAGTACAAATAAATATAATGAAATTTAAATGTTTTTTACTTTTTTCAATATCTGAAAAAACAAAATAACTTTAACTGAAACTAATAGCGTTTTTTCGCTATTGACATACAATTTTGTCTAGTTTTACTCGGTATCCATTTTTATTACGAAAGTTAATTTTGCAAAATTAACTATCTACCACTTTTAACACATTTTACCCCAACATGCATCATTCACTTGTAATAGGATTCAATTTATATTTATTGGTTGTCATATTAATGGATCTGGGTAGTTATTTACTAGGGTGATCGTTCGACTTTTTTGAGAAACCGGTTTTCGAATAGTTCGAATAGTTGGTATTTTAAAAAAACCGGTTGCACTTTTTGAAATTCAGAAAAAACCTTTTAACCAGTTTGATATAAAGACTACATTTCTTTAAAAAAATCAATTCTTATAATTAAGTTAAAATTTATTAAATACAAGCGTAAAAGCCTAACAATGTCAGGAAAAATAATATAATAATGAAAATATGCACAAACAAATCCGAAAATTAAAAGAAAAAAATATGAACAACATTTAGACACCTTCCTCTCCCTAATCGAAGTCAATTATTTGAAGCCGTTCAAATTTATTGGAATTATATTGATTAAAGTTTTAAATTCGTAAACCTTTCAAAATAAAAAAATCGTCGTAAATGCGCTCCCTGGCCGAAATACAGAATCAGTTTTTTATAGGATTTGGAAAGCAAACAATAAGTATAGCAACTCAAAAGTTCTTAATATCAAAACAGACTTTTTGGTCCCTGATAGAAACATCTGTTAGAATTTGTTGAACGAATAGTTTTATACGTTTGCCGATTTTTAGTTTCTTACTTCGTCTGGGAGCTTCAGAAAGGTCTGGAAAGGAAACATTGCTTAGGAAAGATATATTTAAATCCATATATATAGATCCACGTATTTTCGCTCCCTGATAGAGATTTCAAAATCTGGCTCCGTTAAGATTTGTAGGACGAATAGGGTTATAATTAAGCTGAATTTTAATTTTCTATGTCTTCTGGGAGCTTTAGAAAGCTCTGGAAAGAGAAAAAATTCTTAGAAAAAGACACATAAATCCTCTTATATCAGCTCCCTGATAAAAATCTGTTGGACAAAAAGTTTTATAATTAAGCCAAATTTTAATTTTCTACGTCGTTTGGTAGCTTCAGAAAGCTCTGGAAAGAGAAAAAATGCTAAGCAAATTATATATCTAGATGACTAGAAGATAATTATGTTTCAAAATTATAGAAAAAATCATCTAAATTTTAGTTAGCATAAACAGAAACCATGGCTTAATAGCCTTAAAATAGCCTTAAAAGCCAGAAACCTTGGCTTAATAGCCTTAAAAGCCTGTCTCAATTGAAACGATTCTGCAGGTGAAACTTTTTTAACACACCTTTAAAAAATAAAGGAAATATTGGATCAAAAAAAATTAAAGTGGGTCATACAGGATAATTATTAATTATTTATTTGTTTAATATTACAGAATAAATTAAAATTTAGACTCAAACTATATTTTAAAAACATAAGAAATCAGTCTTTATGAATATTTAAAAAATTATTCCCAAATTTTCAAATATCACTATCACTATTTAGTACATGTTTTCTGAAATAAAATGCTATTTTTAAAACCGGTTTTTTGTGTTTAAAAAAACCGGTCTATTCGACATTCGAAAAATGAACATTTTGAAAAAACCGGTTGGAAAACCGCGTCGATCACCCTATTATTTACTGATCTATTGATCAGTAATAATATGTGACTAGGAGAAATAATGTTACATACAAATTGTTATCTATTCTAAATTGACAATTAAACGATAGTTATATAAAAATCAAACTCCTGCTATAACTTGTCTGCTATATATTCTAAACTAATAATTTTCTGTGTGTTAAAACTAAAAAAAAAAAAAATTAAATAACAATTATTTTTTTCTACATACATACCACTGACTACAAATGAATGTGTTGTGTGTTTCATATGAAAATTATTTACAAATGTTCCAAATCCAACCACAACCACCTGAAATTATATGTGAGCAACATACAGAGAAAAAAAAAAGAAAAGATAAACTTACCGTGAAAAACAAAACCATTTAATGAAAACAACAATGTGTTTTATGTTTAATGTAGACAAGAATATATACATACATACGTATAAACTAATTAAAAGCTTTGTAAACACACATACAAACACACATTAAATTTGATAAACAGTTATTAATATGTTGTTTTTCTTAAGGACATTGAGTACACATAGTTATGTAATTGTAGTTGTTATTGTTGCAGTGTTGTATTAAGAGAAATAAATAGAAAAGAAAGATCCTTTAAATTGTCTAATTTAGTTTGCCTTTTAAAATGTTGTTGTTGTTTTGCTAGAGTAGTAGTAAATAGAGTTTTTTCCTTTTATATTTGTAAAGTTTGAAGAGAAAGAAAGAGTTAGAGTTAGTTTGGAAAGAGAACTTCTAAAATACATTCAAAATAAAAAACATTGATTCTTTTTTAGTTTATATAATAATTTTTATTGAATTTATTTTTTTTATTTCAATTTTTTTTTTTTTTTTTAATTTTCAAAGTAACAATAATTATTCAACATTATAATTTTTTTTATTTGTTTTGTATATAACTTTTACATGAACATAATTATTTTTTTGTTTGTTTTGTTGGTATTGTTTTTTGTGTTTTATTATTATTATTTTTATTTTTTTTCTGTCAATAAATGTTTTAAATGTTATTTCATTTGTTGTTTCTGTTTTTTTGTATTTACTTGAATTTTTAAATATATTTCAATTTGTTTTGTTTGTTGTATTATTAAATCCCTATAATTTGTTTTGTTAATAAATGTATATATAATTTTTCTCTTCTCTCTAAAATTTTAAAAATAATTTATTTTTATTTATTTAAACCAATAACATATAATTTTTACTGTTTCAAATTTTGAAAATTAAACTAAAAATAAATTATATTTTTAAAACCAATTTTATAATATTTTGTTAATATTTTTTTTTTATTGTTTAATACAATATGAAAACATTGTTTTTATTTTTATTTTTTAGAACATGGGTTGCTTGTTTTTTTTTTATTTTTTATTATAATTATATTTTTATTATTATTTTTAAATATAATAATTATTGCTAAAGTTCTTTATTATTTTCTAGAATAATAGAGGAGAAAAATAAAAGAAAAAAGATACTTAATTATGCTAATAAGAGAGAGTCATAAGTAGATTTTAAAAGAGATCTTTAGTTGTTTTTATTAACAGGAGAAATTGTGAAATTATTAGAGAGAACTTAATAACAATATTGTAATAATAAAGAGAATTAACTGGAAATCAACAAATAACTGTCATTATTATAATTGTTTATATAGAACATTATGTGTGTAAGAGAGAGAGAGAGAGAGAAAGCTGTTAGTTTTATGTCAAAAAAGGGTTACCTGATGGCTTATAGAATTTTAAAAAATATTTAAAGCTTTACATTTTATAAGGGGAATGCCCTAAAAATTTATTTTATTTATAAAGAAAATTAAATTCTTTAATTCTATTTAAATTGATTATTTTAGTCATTCTTTTTTTTTTTTTTTCAAGATCTCATAAAAATTTTTGAATATAAACTGGCAACCCTTTAGCTGTTATTAACTTTAAAATTATCTAATTTAAGCAAGAAAACCTAATAACTAGAGCCATTTTATTTCAATAGTTTAATAGTTTTTAAATCATTTTTTTTCTTATTGTAGAAAAGAGTGTGAGAAATTAGTTTCTAAGATGAGAGAGCATAAATTTGTTAGATTTATTTTACAAAAATTATTGAAACTCGTTTTTAGCAGTGTTGTTTACTGCTAGTTCTCAGATTTTTTTAAGACTATATTTTTCTTACAGAAAAACCAGTCAAGGCAGTTTAAATTTGAGAACCTTTTAACTCTAAATAATAAACTTAATTAAGCTTTTTTTGTAACAACAAAAACATAAACACTTCCAAAGCTTAACTTAAATCCAGAGTAAGAGTTAACAAAGTTATAGATGTTTTAAAGAAAAAGAAAGTGAGAGAGAGAGAAAAGAAAACAGGATCTTAAAGTGGCTTAAGAGTTATATTACACTACCACATGTTAAGAATTTTTATTTACAAAAAGTCAAAAGAATTTTAATTATATATATCCAAAGCTTTTGCACAACTCTTTCTAAATGATCGTCTTTTGTTCAGCAGTTTTTTTTTTTTTTTTAACTTAATGGCTTTAGCTATTTCTATTACTATACAAATATAGATTTAATAACAAAATAATTATTTTTTTATATAAATTAACGACCAATTTTTTTTTTGCTAACAAAATTGTATTTAAATAAGATAATTTTAACAAAAAATATATTTCTTTTTACTAAAATTAAATTAACTAAAAATAATTTCATAATAAAATAATAACAAAAAAAGAAGACAACCTAAATTAAAAAGCTGCTGTATCTGATTGATTACTTAACAATAAATAGATTTATCTAGTTCTTAATAATTTGTACATTAATTGATATGAAAATAGTAAAATATACAAGATATTTTATAAAATAATAAAAATAAGTTAAGAGAATAGTTAAACTAACTATATTGAGATTCTTTAGGTATTATAAATTATTCACAGAGACAAAGAGAGCTTTTGTAAGTACACTGTAAAAATCAGCTGTTGTTTTTTAAATTTTGGTGATGGTTGATCGTTTAATAGTTGTAAATGTATGTTGTAGTTGTAGTATTGGTAGTTTTATTTATATATAAATAGATATACACATACATACACACATACATCAAGAGAGAGTAAGTTTAGTTTTAAAAGAGAAAGAGAAAGAAAGAAAGGATATAGTTTAGTTTTAATAGATAAAGAAACAGTGTAATAAATTAATTTATAAAATATTTATATTATTTATACATGTAAATACATACAATGACATTTTTATTTTTATTTTAAATTAAAAACAAAATTAAAAAAAAAAAGAAAACTTAAAACTTTATAAGTAACAAATTAAAACAAAAAATAAAACAACATGCTTTTTATATACAAAAATGTTCATTTAAAATTTTTATTTATAAAATTATATTAAATTCTCTTATAAACATAAGACTTTATAAGAATTAAATTTGCTTATTCACAAAGCTTCTATTTTAAAGAATTAAATTCTTATTTCTCTTAATTTCTTTGATTAAGAGTAACATGATTTAATCCTTTATTCTTAAAAGCTTTTTTTGTAGGTAAATTAAAATTTTTGTCTTAAGCTCTTTTTTAATTGCAATTTAAACTTGCATTTAATTTTTTAAGTGCATTTTATGTTAACGCATGCTGTTGATTTCTAATTTTATCTAAAGTGCAATTGTTTACTTATGTTGTTTTGCTATGGGCATCTTTATAAAACTATCACAGCTTTTTTTGCACGCATTTTATTTTTATTTAACTAAAGATACTACATACATATTGTTTAAGATCTTTACGAAATTATATATTTGATTCTGGGTTTATTATGGGTTTTCGGATTACTATTTTCTTATCACAAATCTGCTTTAGCTATTTGTAAATATTTCTCAAATTATGAGAATTATTTTTGTGGTTGAATTCGTTTTTTTTTTATATATATATATTTACAAATGTTAATGTACTAACAAAAGTTTGTGTTTTGTGAGAAGTTTTGCATGAATGTATTTCTTACAGTGTACTATATGCGAGTAAAGAGCAGAGGAATTGTAAAAAGAAAAGAGAAATGTAAAGGTTCTTAAAATTTATTTAGGAAAAGGTTTTGTTTTTCTTTAAAGCTGTGTGGAACTAGTTTAGATTTAATATCTTCAAAAACACTTGGAATATCAAGTCAATTGGACATTATAATTTTTGGAATTTTAAAATAATGCAGGTCTTAAGAATCTGTATTTTAAACTTATAATGTTTTGTTTCAGTTCAAAATTAGTCTCTTTATACTTTCAAAGAAAATGGGAAAAAGTAATAGAAGGAGCGAGAAGTAATGTAGAAGTTGACAACTTTGAAAGCCGTCGAATTAAATTAAATGCATTTCTTTATAATTTTTGGAATCTGAAAGTATTGACTACTTTGGGGAAACTGTATTCTAAATATATAATGTTTAGTTTCAACACAAAATTAATATTTTCTAAAAAATAGGGATATAAATTTAGTTGTGGGAAAATATTTTTTATTAAGAAATTTTGTGTTACGAGAGAAGTATTTAAAGATTAGACAACTTAGTAATTGAAATCTGACCATTCGTTATATGAAACTTTTAAAAGCCAGTAGGATAAGATGAATATTGTGTTCTAATTTTTGGAATGTATTGTATTTATTTAGAATGAATATTCTAGTTGTGTTATTGTTTCTGCTCAAAATGAGACTCTTTTTTATGTTTTAGATAAAAATTAAATATTAAAAGAGTAGCAAATGAAATAATATACAACTCAATTTATACAATTTTATAATACCCAAAGGTTAAAAATTTATTTATATTTTTTAACTTTTTGTATGAATTTAGGGACCCTGTTTCCATTCAGAAAGTATGTTGAAAGATCTATACTTTGATTATTTTACAACTTTGATAACCCTTGAACATTAAAAAAATTTATTTTCATTATTATAGAAAAATAGTTTATAGTGGGTTAGGTACAATTTCAAAAATTATACAACATTTATAAAAAAATAAATATAGTCAATTAAACGATATTTCAAATATCAAGAAAAATTCAATAATTTTTTTAATTGCATTTATTAACCAAGTGCTCAAAATTAATATTAATATTTTTTAATAAAAAAAAAAAAATGATTTGCTTTTTAATTATTTACTTCATTATATTTATTAATCAAGAAATCGAAAATGAAAAAAGCAAGTGATTATTTGAATAGATGAATATATCATCTTTTAAAAGGTTTCGATTAATAAATTATTGAATACGAATTTTTGTTAATTTAAATATAATTTCTGTATACAGAAATTAAACCATTTATCAAAAATAAAAAAATATTTCAATTACTTTTTTTATTGTATCAATTATTCAAGTGATCAAAATTTTCCAATATTAAATAAAATAATTTATCGGCATTTGATTATTCTTCTTATTGTGTCAATTTATAAATTAATCTTGTATAAATAGACAAAAGGGATAATTTATATAAACTGCATCAATTAATAAATTAATCATAAATAAGTTAATAATTAAACTTAAGGCATAATTTGAATAATTGAATATAACATTTTTTATTGGTAAAATTTAAATTAACAAAATAATTGAATATGTATCATTTGTAATTGAATGTTCAATTTAGATTTTTTTTTATAAAATTTTAATTTACCCAGGAAAAATTTTAGATCACGTTATACAATTATTAATTCTAGAACTGGTGTAATCACAACCACTTCATATTCTTTAATAAGATCCTTAGAACTGGTTCTGGAACTCGTTGAGTAGAACCTTATTATGATTCTCAATTCGTTTTAGAGAATGATTTTGAAAATAAAAAGAAACAATTTCTAAAACTATTCCCTAACTTTTTTATGACATGAGTTCTGGATGTTACAATCTCGAACAAAAATCATTGATTAAGGAACTATTTCTAGAACCGTTCCATAGGATGTGTACTGACTAGAAAAATGTTCTACAGAACTAGTTCTGGAGGTTTTTCTGAGTAGAATTTGAATTTATTATATTACAAATCATCTTTTTGACAAAATTTTTCTATTATTAAAATAACTAAAAGCAATTTGAATTTTTGATTAACAATTCAATTTAAATCTTTGTTTTGATAAGACAATTGAGAACAATTTTTAATTTTAAAGCTAAACAGTTTTAGCTGAAATTGGAGCAAGGTCTTATGTATTGAAAAAAATAAAAAAAATTTACATTTGCGATTGGAACAACTATAAAATATACTAAGTAAGTAAGCAAGTAAATAAATTTTTTTATTTACAAGCACTAATTTTATTCAATTCGGAACATCGTTCCAAATATTTGAGTCTCAGAGTTATTTATCATAACTGATCGATATTAATAGGAAATTTCCCACAACTTTAAATATGTAAAAAAAAATCTGCTGTATTTGTAATGATCTCCAGAAAATATAACTATAAGTTATTGAATTTTTAAATAAATTATACAAGCGACAAATAAAAAAGAAAAATTTATTATGTAGCACAGAAAAAAGGATATTTAGCTTAGTAAAAAAAAATATATACAGTAGAAAGTATACATTGAGAAAGTTGGAGAATTTAATTGATTTTACCATAAAGTTTGTACCAATTGGAGTTTTAAAATCTGATATGTAATGATATATATATTTTTTTTAATTAAATAAAAAACTAATTAATTAAATTATAAACAATAGAAAAAAATCAATAAAAGATAAAAAGCTTCTTCTTTTAACAATAGCATGTTATAAAGTATTTATAAATCAAAATATTATTTACTTACATTTTTATTAAAATCATCAATACCAAAGATTAAGTTTTGTTAAAAAATTTTCATATCTCAGAGTATACAAAACAAAAGAAGAGAGAGAAAAAAGTTTATATAGTTTCTTTTTCATAAAAAAGTTAAATAGAATAGTTAGTTAAAAAGAAAATAATTAAATAAAATAAAATCATAATTAATAGAGTAATTAACAGATTAGCAGCTGTTTTCAATTAAAATTTTTTCTTAAAAAAATGAGAATTGAAGTTAATTTAACTTAACTATGTTTAAGTTGTTTTTTTTTTTCTTTTTGCAATAATACATTTAATTAAAATATTTTCATGTTAAATTTTCAAATTTTTTATTTTATTTTGTTAACAGCCTAAGTAATGCTTTATATTATGTTTTACTAAAAATTTGTCATCTGTTTTAATAAATTTATTTCATAAAGATTTTGGTTTGGTTTTCTTCTAAATTATTTAAACGTTGTTTTTGTTAAGAGTTTGTTATATTATTAAATTATGTTTGTTTAAATGATTTTCATAAATTTCATCTAAATTTTAATTTAAAGGCTTTATTAATTTTATAAATTATTATTATTTTTTTTAATATTATTTTTATGACTTTACTTAAACGCAGTGCTTTTGTTTTGTTTACTATTTTTTAAAATTATTTCAAAATAACGGACAAGATTTAGGTTTAGTTTTTTTTTTTTTTTTTTTTAAATATATGGATTCAAAAATAGCTTTTTTAAAAGAAAATGTGTGAGAGAGAGAAAGAGAGCACATATTTAAGCAGCAGCTGTTGTTGTTATGTTATGTTGTTTTATTATAGAGATTTCTTTTTAGTTATTAATGTGAAAATTTTCAAAATTCTGTTATTATTTTACGAATAAGCAAGTAGTAGAGAAGAAGAGTATAGATTTTATTTAAGAGAGCCAATTAAAATTAACGGTTTTTTTTTTTTTTTCAAAATTGTTTATATAAATAAAGTTTGTTTTGTTTTTTTTTTTTTTTTTTTTTTAAATTTCGCTATGGTAGAGTAACATAATTGTTTCCGGTTTTTATTGGTTAGTTTCTTTGTATAAATTTAAAGTTGTATTAAGTTGTAGTAGTAATAGTGGTGGTGATGGTGGTAGTAGTTGTTGTTTGTAAGATGCATAAGGTTAGCCAGCTTTTTGGTTTCGTTTTGTATTTTTTATTATTTTTTAAGAGGTTAAGTTAAATTTGACTAAGATTTGTTACTATTTTTTTTAAACTTTTGTTAATTTATAATAATGCAGTTATTATAATTATTTTATTTTTGTTATTTTGGGGGTTAAATATCCAGTTGTTATTATTTTAAGATAAAAGTTGAAAGTTTAAATATATATTTGTTGGTTTACCAATAATAAGTATTGTTGTTATAGTAGTAGTGCTGATGTTGTTAATGGATTTTATCTTTATCGGTTTTATATGTATATATACCTGGTTATATACATATGCTATACATAAATGTCCATATATATAGATTTGTTTTTGTATATATATAATATTTTTTTGTTAATGTTTTGTATAGACTATTGTATATGTATATATATATTTTTATTTATTATTTGTTGGTTTATGTAAAGTGTTTTTATTTATTTGTTATATATATGTAGCCTTATTTGGTTTTCATGCAATTCAGCAGTTTTACTTCCATATATTTTCTATATATATCTTTGTGTGTATATATATAATCCGCCATTTTATTATTTTTTTAAATATTAAAGTTTCATTATTATTAAATTTCTTTTGTTATAAATATTATTGAAATTATTTATTTTAATTATTTTATTTTTTATTTTTTGTTAATTTGTTTCTTCTCTTTATTATTAGATTTTGTTATTAATATAAATTTTATGTATATATTTTTTTTTTTATTAGATTATATTATTTCTTTATTTATATATGTATATATAAATATTTATTATGTTGACATATCACTGCATGACGCATTTTCCCTCTATTTGGGTTTTTAGCTCATTTACTTGCGTTTCTATTTGATTTTTCAGTTCTGTAAAAAGAAATTGAGTAATGGAAACAGCAATAAATAAGCACATCTTATGATAGTTGTAGTATGTTTAGAATATAATACAAACAATAATAAGAATAGTACAATATAAGTATGTAATATTTTGTTTTATTTTTATATGTTTTAACATTTACACATAAACACATTAATATTTTTTTTTCATTTAATATTAAATGTGTTATTTTGTGTTTTTTTTAGGTATAAATAAAATATTTACTTTTAAATTAATTTGTTTATTAATATTATTAATAATAATGCATATTATTTGTTTAATATTAATAGAAATTTTGTTAATATAATTCATTTTATTTAGCATACTTTGCAAAAGGCAGGATGATGACCTTTTTCTAACAAAAATATATAAATTAACATTTACTAACAACAAAAATAAAGGCAAGTGGGTAAGTGATAGGGTAAGTGAGTAGTGTGAAAAATTTTTAATTATTTTTTTGGGGGATTTTCTTGATGTTTCCAATTATGTATTTTAGTAAATCCATTTGTGTGAGGTAAATTTTTTATATTTAAATATAATTTTCCTTTTTATATTCCTATATTTTTTAAAGTTACTGTTTAAAAGATTGACCAAACTGTTTTAATTTATAGGCCTACTAATTTTGTTTCTAAAATCAAGACATTGAGCAAAAATTACTATTTTTTTCGCGTTGTCCATCACGCGTAGGAATTTTGTTTAAATATTGTTCATACCCATTGTTAGATCCCAGAAAGAAAATAATGTCCAAAAAAGAACATTTTTACCACTTCAAAAGTAGAACTAAGAGCATATTTTGTGAAAGTTATTAATAATTTCCAAAATATTAAAATATAATGTATAATTGACAGGAAAAATATTAATAATTTCTAAGAAAATAAAAACTTTACAAATTTAAAATTATTCTCATTATCTTTTAATCTGAATTTAAAAAATTTAAAAAAACTTATAAAAATTAGTTTTCAAAAGCATTGAACAAAAAGAATAAAAATTGTATCTTACTAATGACAACCTGGAGTTAAAAACAAGATCTTCTGCCCTTTTTCAGCACTAAGTTCTTTCTTTTAATAACAAAACTATATCAACTCATTTTCAGTTCTTTTATTATCGAACTTTATACCTATTTTATTTTTTAATATTTCAGTTAGAGTGAAAAAAATCTTTTATACTCTGACATTCGTGCTTTTAAAAGCTTTTTTTCTAAAGAAGTTTTGTAACTAGAAATAGCTATACTTTAGAAAAAGTTAAGCACGTCACCCAGTATTTTGAATTCAGTAGCTGTATAAGGAAATTGATTTTTTTTTTTTCGTTCAGTGTATGCATTTTTAATCTACTGCTAGAGAAGCTTAAAAGACTTCCGAGAGCAAAAATATATTTACTATACAATAGAAGTGATTCTATTTGAAATATAAAACCTAAGAATTTCTAGGAAAATTTATAATTTGCTTTAAAGATTTGTGGTTCTTGGTCTAAAATATTTTTAATAAAAATATGTTTTTTCTTGTTGAACCAGGGATCAGGGTTTGACTTCTATTCTATAAGAGCTTTGAGTGCAGAATAGTAAGGTTGATGGGAAGCCTGTTATTGTGGAAATCAGATACGAACTTTTTAAATATTGTAAGTGATTATATGTGGGATACGCACTGTGAATTAGTGAATTTGATTTTATATATTCCATCGTAAGATCACATAAGGTCGTATGAAAATAAGTTGCTTTGGGAAAGAAGTGACTCAATTTCATCAAAACATATTTCATTTTTGTATTGATATACAAAAGTAAAGTACAGTTCAGATGATATTTCTATGAGTTAATAGAGTTGGGTGTCTTAATGTAGCGCGTGAGACTTTGAGTCTCTCTTGTATGCGATTGGGAATTTCTATGTGTGACTTTGAAACACCTGCCCATGTAGCAGAATTGTTTTTAAATTTACATTATTTATGAATGTCATATGAATAACGAGTTGAGAAAAAATTAGGTATCACTTGCAGATGTTCAATACTTCAAGGCTGTTTTGACACCAGGAAAACATGTTTGCTTCAGAGGTTATCATACTCTCTTCTTACGTTCAAAATAATAAGGTAATCTTCGAACATAATTCACAGACTCTCACACAAACATGTGTTATTCATATTTTGCACTTATTAAAGAGAGATTACCTACAAATGTTTTTATTATGTGGATAAAATTTTTTGATGGTATCCTATTTGAAACATCACATAAAGAACGATTCTTGAAATGGATTAAAATTGTTACGAGATTTCCAATAAGGACGGATCGAAACTTATATTCTCCAGTGACTGTATTGTTTTGGTGAGTCTATTAGATTTATTGTTTAGTTACTAATACCAAATCCCAATGGCAAGTTACATGATTGTAGAACACGTCCATATAACAAAAATTTATTAACAAAACAAATGAACGAATGAACTTAAGGCAAACTTATTGTCCTTTCAAAGTCGACTTTTCCAGGTTTTGTTGTCAAATAACAATACTTTAAAAGTTTATCAGATCATCGGAGATCATCACACCACTGTCCAACATGATTAGTTCAACAACAAGTAAAAAAATTAATACCGCATTGGAAACAACATGCCCTGCGGGAAATTTGTGATAACTGTAGTAATAGACCAGTCCCTCAGTACCAGTTGAGTACCAATTGACACCTAACTCGTGACCAAAGTTCCAGTTGTGAACCAGTTGATACAAACACACTCACTATATAACAATTGAGAGTCAATTTACAACATGCTTGTTAAGTGCGCAATTAGCAACTCGCGCACAGATAAAAATTGCGAAATTTCTATCAATTTTTTATTATATTAATCGACACTGAACATGTCCTCTTGAACCAGTTCTGTGACCTATCCTGTGACCGGTCCCAAGGGGCTAATTAGCCACCTCCAATTACAACCCCATGTAAAAGTGACAGGTTCTTCTCATATAAATTTCCAGAACTGGAACGGGTCACTAGGCCTGAAAACCTGTCACGTGACTAGTTCTGAACTGGTTCTCTTTCTTCTAGGGTGACATCACATCAGTGTGGAATTTTTAAATAACAATATGTATTTGATTCCATTTGTTTAAAAGTTGAAAACTCACAGTGTCAATGTTACTGTAGATGATTTTGCATTAACATTGTTTCTTCATTATATGGTTTTCTCTTGTGGAAGTGAAATAATAAGAGCTTCTGTCTACCAAATTCGTTAAATTTTATTTGGGAAAACCTGAGCTATTATACCCTACGTCAAAATAATTTTCGATATCTTCAGAGATAGTCTTATTAAATGTGAATTAAGTCTTATATAAGGATTTATGCAAGTTTGTACTTTGTTCACAAGATTTACATGAATGGACAGGTGGACAGACATCGTTGGTTTTAACATCAATACATTTGGCCTTGCAAACATCCACACTAATGCATAGTATCTCCCCCACTATGGTGGTTTTTGAGGGTATAAGTATACCTTTTTTTATGTTTCAAAGAAGACTTTTAAAATTTGTCCTATCATAAGTCATATTTTTAGTTAAGCATTTTTTCATGTATCAAGTATTTCCCTGTATCTATAACAAATTTCTGCAATTTTCTATTTATTCGTTATTTTCGTTCTTATTTTTAAAATATTTTTATTTACTTATATTTTAAATTAACTTGACACAAATGGATTTTATATTAGCAATATTTACGAATAAAAACTTGTGTTATTTACAAAATTAAGTGAACAAATATATTAATATATATTCAAAATATTAATGAATAATTTATTAAAAGTTTTTGGAAAAAAAAACATATTTTAAAATAATTTGATGAAAACTAAAATGATTTTATTTGATTGAGATAGGAAAATATGATAGTTAGCCTTAAAAAAATATTGTTGTAAATGTTTGTTTATTTTTTGTTTAGCAAAATATTTAAATAAAATAAATTTCAAGCCAATAGTGAAGAGTAAGAGGGAAAAAGCTTGTATGTGTTTTAAATATATAGATTTTAGTTAAGTTTTACTTGATGTTGCTGTTAGTTTCTAGCTGTTGTTGTTGGCGTTTTAATAGATTTTATTTGTTAGTGTGAGTTTTTTTTAAGTTTTTTTATTAGTAAGTTATAAATGTTTTTTTTTTATTAGATGTGATGTTTTAAATGTTAGAGAAATATTTGCTTAAATAAGAGTTAAATAAATAAAATGTTTTTAAAAAAATAATATACTTTTAGTGCTTTGGTTTTTGATGCTAAGGAGCTCTAGAATTTTATTATATTGTGCAGATTTGTTGAGTGTTTTATTTTTTTTTATTTTTTTTTGTGCAAAAAATATATGAAATTTTAAAATAAAAATAGCAAATTAAAAAAATAATTTCAGTAGCTTAAAGTAGTATTATTATTTTTTTTTTTTTTGTAATAGAACTATGGTTAAATTTTCTAAATTAATATATGTCTCTTTTCCTTTACAAATATTAAAAACAAAATGCCATATAAAAAACTTTAATTTTGTACCAAAATTTATTTGTAATTTGTATTCGATGTTTTATTTTATTTTTTTTACTATTTTCAAATAAAAATCGTTATGTTTTATTTGTCCATTTTTACTTATTTCCCTTTAAATATTTTAACATTCCACTTGTTCTTCTGAAATTTAATCAAACATTATTTATAAATGAAATAAATCTCCACCTTCAATCAATCAAATTGGATTTTCTTTTTCTTCAACCACTTACGTTTAACTAATTTTAATAAGACCCATTAAATACGTAGCATAGCACTTAAGGGATCATGTTTTTCTTTAAAAAAATCTCTATATATATCTGCAGCATTTAATTAAATGTTAATGGTTGAAAAATAAGATTTTATTTATTTTCAAGCTTCTTAACACATCAAAAGTAAAAAATGTGAAAAAAATCTCTTCAGTTTTAATTTGTGGCAAAAAACATTGAATGCTAAATGAAACCTGGAAATGTTATTTTGGCATAAATTATTTAATTTGTAGCCTCAACTTATGTAAGACTTTCCACCAACTTGTATTAACTTGTCATATACTATGTGTTTCATTTTTGGTCTTTGGAAAATTTTATCTGCTGTTTTTTTTTATATTTTATCTTGTTTTCTTAATTTGCATTAAGCAGTCTTATGTTAATTTAAAAAAAGGAATATATTTTCTGAGTTTACTTTATTTTTTTTTTTCTTCTCCACCTTTATGTTCACATTTACTTTAGTTTTAATTGAGATTTTCCGGAATTTCATTGTACGTGTTATACAAGAAACTTTTATTTGCCAAACACAATTTTCAATTAAAATAGTTGTAAGATTTTAAAAGCTACCCAGTGAATATTTTTAATTAAATATAACAAACTAAATATAGAAATTCTGTCAGGTGGTTTAAAAATATCCAATTAAAAGTATTAAGTTAAAATAAGAAAAATATTGAGGTGGTAACTGTTTCATGATTTTCAAGTAGAACATATAAAAAAACAAGCGCGAATGTTATATTCAGCTCGGCAGAATCTATATACCCAACATCAACTTTTTCAAATTTGTCGTTATATGGAAGATGGGCGGTAAAATGGGTGGATCGAGCCCATTTTTTGTTTTCGAGTTTATATTGGTCCTTGAACTATTTGAGCACAATTTCGTTGAAGTTTCACCTTATATGGGAGGTGGGCGGTAAAGTGAGCGGACCACGCCCATTTTTGGTTTCCAAGTTTATATCGACCTTTTCGTTGTCATACATGCTTTTGCTTAAGAGATATCAGCAGAAAAGTATGAAATGAAGCTAAAACGGACACCCTGTGTTTCTAGTTTTTAGCCCATAACTTTTTTGTTTATTAACCGATTTTGCGTATTTTCAATACCAAACAAAGATAAATATTTGAGCAATTTCGTCCCTCTACGTTTTCCCGTTCGATCCTATCCTGCTTTCAACAGACAGACAGACGGACGGACATAGCTAGATCGAACCAGGACTCAGAAAATATATTCTTTATGGGGTCTTAAATGATTCCTTTGACACGTTACACATGAAATGACAAAATCAATATAGCCCCCTTTGATGGTGGGTATAAAAAAAAGACACAGATTTATTAAAAAACGAGAGAAAAAGATATAGTCGGTCAAGCCCGACCATATGATACCCTACACAATTGTGTACATTATAATTCGGAGAGTCTTGACTTGGAGTCAGATGTGGTCCGATACTCATAAGTGTAAAATAAAACATACGAATACAGAATATTACGTTGATGCTGACATTTATATGAATTTATTCACTTTTGGGTGATTCCCGAAGGAGGGCCTTATATGGGAGCTATGGTAAATTATGGACCGATCTTTTTAAAATTTGGCACTATCATTTATGTTCATATAAAAGTTATTTGTGTCGAATATTAACTTGATACTAACATTTTAATGGGATTTATGCCCGTTAAAATAATTTTCTGAAAAGGGGTTTATATGGTTAATTATAGACCGATTTTTAAAAATCGGCACACTTATTTAGACTTATATAAAACTTATATATTCCAAATTTCATTAAAATATTGCTATATTTAAAGGATTTATGATCGTTAAACCCTTTTCCGGAAGGACATTTGTATGGGGGCTAGGTGAAATAATGGACCGATCATAACCAATTTCAATAGGCTTCGTCCCTGGACTAAAAAAATCTGTGTACCAAATTTCATTAATTTTGATTCTAAATTGCGACCTGTAGTTTGATTACAAGGTTTACATGGACGGACAGACGGTCAGACGGACAGACGGACGGACGGACATCGTTAAATCGACTCAGAAAGTGATTCTAAGCCGATTGGTATAAATTAAGATGGGTCTTATACCAATATTTTTGGGTGTTACAAACATCAGCACAAACGCATAATACCCTCCCCACCTATGGTGGTGTATGGTATAAACAATAATATTATATTCATCAGTGTATTCTAATGTTAGCATTTAAAAACGTAAAGCTTTCATATTATAAAAATATGTAAAGTATTACCAAGTCTAACATTAACATATGTAAATTAGAACTTCTTAATACTTCATAACACTTGCTGCAAACTAAATATGTTCATTTGTTTCTCTAAAAATTTATCAATTTTCCTTCCATGTTACTGTATTTTTTTCTCTCAAAACTTACAGAAATATTAATCATATAATAATTTATATGAACGTGTTTATCTTAACGTGTTCTTATTAAGCTTAAGCATTATAAATCATAAAATTCTTTGAAATTATGTGCAAGTATAAAAAAAAACTATGATGCAATTGTTCAAAAGTTTCTCTAGTACACAGCTGAAAATGCTGATATAAAAACAAAGAAATTGTGTTACATTTTAAATCTCTTGAAACTCATTAAATTTACATTTTACCTGAAGCAAATTTTTATTTTTTGCTTATACTTGTATGTAGGTATGAATTATTTTCAAGATAAATTTTAAGTTGGTAAAATTGCATTTATGGCGTTGAAAAGAGACCATTTTCATGTTTAATTTTTCAACATACCACCCTACAAAAGAAAGCTTCTGTTTTCCAAAAAAAAAAAAATATATATACATATATATATATATATATATATATATATATATATATATATATATATATATATATATATATATATATATATATATATATATATATATATATATATATATATATATATATATATATATATATATATATATATATATATATATATATATATATATATATATATATATATATATATATATATATATATATATATATATATATATATATATATATATATATATTTATATATATAGTTTTTTCTTGGGAAAACAGAAGCGTTTTTTGTAGGGTGGTATGTTGAAAAATTAAACTGAAATTTTAGAAAAATTAAACCTGAAAAAGGTCTCTTTTCATGGTGATGAAATAATAATGAAAATTTCCTATATTATTTTTTGCCGAATACTACATATAAAACTTTAGCGTTAACGATGGTAATCTACTGCAAATGCCTAGTCCTGTAAATACATATTGCTCTGGTACAATCAAATAGAGACAACAAACTTATGAAACTCGACTTTAATCTATCAGAAAAATATGTGAGAAGAGTTAATTTAAAAAGCATTTTAAACTATTGGAGGATCTGCCAATATTTATTACAGATTATTTTTAAAACATTCGAGATGATTTTTAAATCATAAATTCAAAAGTTTTTGATACACATCTTTAGTGGTTTAGATGTTTTAAAAGTGAAGATTTCGATGTCAATAATAGTTTATAATGATAAAATAGTTTTCTGGCTGGAATCCGAAGACTTTTCTTCATATAATTGCATAATTATTATTATATAGTCGTTGAGGAGTCAATAAACTTCCTTCTATGAAAAGCCTATGTTAAAGTGACTACTCACGTAGCTATTAAAGTGACTAGTGGTACACTAATGTAGTTAGCTTCATTAATCTGGTGCCAAAGACAAGAAATGCTTGCAGAGTCGTTAAAAGGAGAATAAGCTACAATTTTCAAATGTCGTAAAGAATTCAGATTCATATAAAAACATGAAAATTGTATGCTTCCCAAAAAAAAAAAAAAAAAAAAAAAAATCATTCATGCATCAAATCTATAGCATCAAGTTAATGTTTTGATATGTTATGTTTTAGATGGAATAACTGGGAAGCTTATATAAACACAAATAATACATATAAAGATACCATTGAATGAAAAAAAAAAAAAAAAACAGAACTTGTGACCAAACATGAGTATGTTTTTTATTCATGACATTAATTTTTTGATCTTATGCTTCGCGATCAGATAAAAACTCTTTGAATAACAGTGATTGGCATGTTCATCTGCCGTTCAGTCAAAACGTTGCCTTTTCTGACTATTATTTGTTTCATTTGATTGTGATTAATTAAATTCAATTTGGGTCTTAAAATATGAGAAGAGGTTTCTAGATGAAATCCCTAGATAGGAAAAAGTCATAGCATTCGATGGATAATACTTTGAATAAAATATATTGTACCATTATATAGAAATAAAAATTAGTTGTTCGTTAAAAACAATGGAAATTAATGCAGATATCCAAATACTGTAATTTTTGGAATTGCTGGAACTAGAAAGAATGCTCAAAATACTTTTACTAAAAATTATAGTTGTTGGAGAAATTTAAAAAAATCAATCTCTAAATCAGATTATCTCCTAAATTCTTGTATATATGAGAATAGGGGTTGTATTGGGTGTGTCATTCCGTGTATAACATTTTGAAAGAATCATTTCTGGAGAGATTCTGCTATGTCCGTCCGTCTGTCCATCTCTTTGTTGAAAGCAAGATAGGTGTGGGGGAAGATTTAGCTCAAATATTTATTATATTTAAGGTTTGTCTGGTGTTAAAAATGGAAAAAATAGTTATGGGTCAAATACTAGAAACACAGGGTGTCCGTTGTTACTTCCGCTCATACGTTTACGCTGATATATCTTGAACAAAAGTATGTACGATAACGAAATTTTGCACAGATAGTTATAGGATCGACATAAACTCAAAATTTGCCCACCTCTCATATAAAGTGAAATTTTAAACAGTTGCAGATATACCCACCATCTGTAGATTAGGCCAAATATAACATTCTCACTTGTTTTTTTTTTTTCTTCTCATACATCTTAAATTTCGATCATTAAACTATTTTAGAGATATTTCTCAATGATGATGAGAATTATGATTTATATTTTAATGTTAGATCATATTTTGCATCATAGTTTTTTCTCTATTATTAGAATTTCCTTTTTACACTTTTATTCCTTAACCCATTTTTACATGTTATTATTAAATAGTTATGCAGTTAGTAGTAACTTTTTTATAATTATTATTAGATTAATAAATTGTCTTAAAGATAAAAGAAAAAAAAAATAAAGTTTTCTATAAATAGTATATTAAAAATTGGGTGTTAAAGCCACTCGGATAGCCTAAAAAAAGCTTAGTGTTGCGAAAACACATCAATGGACATTTTTAAATCTTCTTTCCGAAAAAAGTGTTTTTATGCTAAAACATTTTCAAAATATTGTTCAGAATAATTTTTCGGGACCGAAAATGGTACGATTTCTGAAACTGTCCAGGCCCTGTAATTCGGAACCAAATTTGTTTAAGCGTTCAAATCTTCTGAATTTATTGTCACATTCATAAAAAAAATTTTGTACCAAATCAGCGTAATCGGTTAATGGTTTAAAAAGGGTTAAAGGCGGAGAATAGAGAAATATGCCTATAAAATTACTATGTACCTAAGATCACAAAATACACTTCTTTTCAAGTGAAGTTATAAAAAAATAAAATGACGCTCCTGATTTTTATTTGCATATTTCAACCACTTTTTAATGAAGTTACATTTTTATTTTTTTTTTTTTTTGCAAATTAAATAAATTACACAAAACTATTATGACACCGAGTATATTTTGTCTTATCTGTCTGACAGAATAAAATTTTGGCAACAACGTAAAAACTTGGCACATATATGCAACTATATATTCACAACCAACTACGAATTAAAGTATCTCAGTTTTTCTTGCAACAGACTAAATGTCTGCATTATATTTCATTTATATTTCCATATATAAATACATATACAAAGAAATGTAAACGTATTCTGTGAATAATTGCTAGGAATTTTTATACATATATACGTATGCATTGCAGTTTAAATTAAATGTCTTTCATTTATTATTCACATCCTAGCAGGAAGAAAATAAAAACACTTTTTTTGTTTTTGTTAAATATAACTGTGACAATAAACATTTATGTTGCATTTGTTCATAAATAAATTTCAAGATAACAAGCTTCAGTTTTTTATTTTGCTTAATTTCTTAACAAGTTTGTGTTTTTTTTATGGCATTTTAAATTTATATTGACATCATTTATAATTATATCATTATCAAGGTAAATTTATATTTATATAAATATATAAAAATAAATATTATTTTTAATATCTTCATTTTTATGATTTTTAATAAGTGTGCAACATTATTGTGGCTAAGGTAGCACACTTGAAAGTTATGTTTATTTAAAAATAAAATGTTTTAAGTTGAACAGGTGTTTTATTAGACATTATTGTTGTTATTAAGCATAAAATTATGTGTAAGCAAAAGTTTAGGGTGTTTATATTTATTTGATGGTGGCTTCAATAAGTAAAAGTTCTTTGAAATGTGTTTGAGGAGAAACATTTGGTTTTTGATTTATTGCAAGTGATATTTTATTGTTTTGTAAATTGTCTTGTTAAATATTTAAAACTCAAAGTAATAAATGTACGATAATTGTTTTGCTAGCTAGAGATTGGATTAGAAGAGTTGATTTTGGTAATTAATTTTAAGGAAAAATTTCATTGAAGAGATATTAAAAATAAAGTAATTTTAGAAATAAGTTACAGTATTTAGTATATGTGTTGTATTTTATTTATAAAAAATATTTCAAAAGTATTTTTTAAATTTTTTTTTTTAAAATTTGATTTAAATTTTTTTTTTTTTTTTTTTGTTTTAAACATATTATTTTTATAGTTTTATTTTTAAAATTAATTTGTCACAAGTTATTAAAATTTATAATTTTGTCTTGTATGTATGTATTTAACAACTATTGCAAAATAGTTTTTAATTTCAAGTTAAGGCTACGAAAAGGTTTACCACCAAATTTTCATATTGAATAATTTTTGCTTAGTCTTCAATTTAATTTTTTTCTTATATAATATTTTGTTTGAATCCTATGTATAAAATTAATTCTAGTTAAAAAATCAAGATAAAAAGCAAAATCGTATAAAATAAAAACAAATACTTAATACATAATAATAAAACAAACAAAATCAAAAACATTAACATTTACATAGTAATGAAATGAAAATTATAATAAATAAAAAAAAAAAAATAATAAGTGCTTTTAACGATTAACGTGCACATTTATGAGTTTTATATGAGGGAATTATATAAAAACATATTTTAGACAAGCAAAAATAGATGAAGTTATTAAGATGAAACATTTATATTATTTTATAGTTTGTTTTATCATAGATTTAGCTTAAGATTTTAGTTAAGATTTATTGCAGGTGTAAGAAATTTAATTTTTTCCAGTGTAAAACGTAGTTTTTATAACAGAACTTGAAGAGAAAAAATAGCTATAGGTTACAGTTTAAAGTTGAAGAAGAAGTTCTATACATATTATGAACGATGATTTTATACGCGAAGAGATAATTAGGAATATTTTGCAGATTCTTAGGTTTTTGTCTAAAGATTTAATAGATTACTAATTTATTACTTTAATTCCCGTTATTATAACATTCCAATAATTAAGTTAGGATGTTATCGTTCACTTTAACTGTTTTTGGTTTTTATAAGTATAAGTTAAGCCAAAAGCGATCAATAAGCTAAAGGTAAGAACATCTGACCATTAACTTTTATCAGGCTGTTTATGTATTCAGAGCTACCATATTTTCTGCTTTATAAAAGAAATAAATAAAATTATATTTATTCCGCTGTAGTTTTTAGTAATTTGTCTGTCTATATTTATATTTGCTCTGACGTTGTCTTTTAGTTATCTTAAACTCATTTATTTTAAAAATTTCTTTGTTTTTTATTTGTTAATATTTCCGTTAGTGGCAGTTACGTTCAAATAGTACTTGTTGCCACTACGTTAAGTGGTCAAAAGTAATTGGTTTTTGATTTGATATTGCCGTATTATCAAAATTATAAAATTTACCTTAAAACCAAGTTGTAATAACCAAAAGTAAATAAAGCTCACTTTATCGTTCACTTTAGTTTATCTTACTTTTAACTATCTGATACCTTATAGGTAGGTTATAATAATGGCCCTAAATCCCATAATAGTTGGAAGAAAAATTTTTTAAAATAAAGTTTGTGTAAAATTTTGGAAGAATTTTAGAGCATTTCGTTAACTTTTAAAGCAAATAATTTAAATAAAATAAATATATACCTGATTTTCTTATTTTTCTTCAAAAGTTTAAAACAAAAATATGACCGTTAGAGGATAAAATAGTTGAATAATTATATGTTTTTATTTACAAATGTCTGTATTTTTCGCGTCTTTTAGAATTTAAAAAAAATTTAACCTAAAAAAATGGGTATCAAAAGACTCGTAATTAGAAAAAATTTAAACGTATTTTTTACATAACAATATTAAAATTGCGAAACTTTTAGGACCTATTTCGCGAAAAAATTAATTTTTTTTGTGCCAAAATGTATCAGATCACAAATTTGTAATCACTGGTACACACCGGTTCCAAAATGCGTTTTGTTTGGAAGTAATTCTATAACTTGCGAACTATTGAAGATATCTTAATATAGTTTAAGATAATTAGAGGCGAGGTGTTCCTTAGTTGATTTGGGGGAGTACATATTCCCAGGAGCTCGGGGCGGTAGTGGGTGGCAATCCAAAATTGGTAATTTTGGGTATGTAATTTCTTTTAAAAATCGCCAGAAATTACTTTATGATATGATAGAAATAAAATTCTATATATAGTTAGTGCTTGTAGAAATATGATTACATGTGTAATTTATATCTCTTAGTTTAATTCTGGTCGAAATAAATTTTCTCTCCTTTTTAGCCTCGTTTTTTTATTTTATTTTTTTAATTTTCCAAAAAGGTGGCAATATATAAAAATTAGAAAAAGAAAGAAAAGAAATCATAACGCAAATGTTTGTTAAGTAAATCCGGAGGAGCTTGGGGTAGAGGTCTCCCTACAAAACCTATTTAAACTTTGTTAATTTTGAAAACTTTCTAAAATTTTTTTATTAAATTCTTGAATCACAAAGCCCGGATGAACATAAAATTATTTAGTTAAACTTCTCCATATGTAAGGTAAACATCAGAAAAGTATTTTCTGATGGACGCTTTTTATAACGGCATAGTGATAGATTCAATGATATTTAGAAGTCAATTTTTGAAATATTGAATTGAGATTTTTGGTATTTTGGTAAAATCATTATTTCTCAAAAAAGCGCTTCAATTCTTATTTTTTTTATCATGGTCTATACATAAAGCTTACAGAGCTTAAAAATTTTTTTTGATTCATTTTAAATCAATTATCTTATTTTATAAAGTTCATAAAGTTGGCTTAAGAACATCACATATGAACTGTCCGGTTTTCAAGCTACCACATCTTGATGGTATCACCCTGGAACTCTCGAAAGAAGTCAAGTATCTTGGCGTGATTCTGGATTCTAAGCTCTCGTGGAAACGTAATGCTGAGAGCCGTATGCAGAAGGCACTATGTGTTTTCTATACATGCAAGAAAACCTTCCGGAAAAGATGGGGTCTGAAACCGTTTATTATCCATTGGATGTATACTGCAGCAATTAAATCCATTCTTACCTACGGAGCTCTTGTATGGTGGAGGGCAGTAGGCACGAAGACACATATCTCTACTCTAAATAAAGTACAGAGATTGGCTTGTCTCTTAATTATTGGTGCAATGGGTTCCGCTGCCCAAGCCAGTCTGGAGACTATGCTTGACATTCCTCCCCTTGATATTTTCATTAGAAATATCTCCGCCAAGTCCGCTCTACGACTCAAAGAGTCGGGCGAACTTAGGCATTACCGCGTTGGTCATGGCACTATATTGAATGAAATAGGCAGATCAGCTCTTATACAGGTGATTGATTACTTGATACCGAGAATGAATTTTGATATTAGAATCCCATCTAGAGAAAAGTGGGCAGTAAATTCCGTTTTTAAGAAATATGCAATCTCCGTATTCACTGATGGATCGAAGACGGTTACTGGCACTGGCTCGGGTATTTTTTCTGATGACATAGACATTTCGATGTCTTTCAGATTATCCAATTCGTGTACAGTCTTCCAGGCCAAAGTATATGTCATCAACGTGGCAGCGAAGCGAATTCAGAAATTTAATTTCTGCGTTTCGAACATTGATATATGATATGTATATATAGGCAGCCTTACCGCAATCAAGGCTCTGAATTCTCCCGTTATAAGATCGATATGTTTTGACGACTGTATATGCTCCTTAACTCAGCTAAGACACCTTCGGGTGGAGCTGATATGGGTTCCGGGCCATACAGGTATATGAGGTAACGAAATGGCGGATGAATGCGCAGTAAATGCATCGTCTTTGGACGAGGCACTCGCTTGCGAAGACATTCTTACACCCTTCGTTATCCAATACTCTTGATAAATGGGCGGTGAATGAAATGGAACTCAAGTGACCCTCAATCACCACTTGTAGACTGTCAAGAACTCTCTGGTCACTCCGGTCTCAGAGAAGAACTAGATTATTACTATCTCTTGACAGGACATCAATAAGGCTTCTTGTAGGTATTATTACAGGCCATATGGCCTGTACCCAAGAGATAGCTTTTATAGAAGTTGTTTAGATGTGGAAGAGGAACAATCCGTACAACACTTGTTATGCAAATATCCAGCACTAAAAGGGCGTAGACTGAGATACCTCTGTAGACAACTCTTCCACGATCTGGATTGTCTCAATGACATGTCACTGTCAAACCTGTTTAGATTTGTTAGGAGTACGGGTTGGTTTCAAGGTGAGCCAACGGAACGGGAAAGGAGCTTTCTTCCGACAATGGGCCTAAGGTCCTCCAAATGCACTCGTAATAGCGGGCGACCCTTACAACCTAACTTAACTGTCGTAAAAAGATCTATTCTGACTTATCTAAGCAAATCTTCTACTTGACGATATTTTGCTATTTTTTTTTTTATCTAAATTAACTACTTACATAAAGTATTACATTTAAAATGTTAATCATATGTGAGTTATACAAATATGTATCTACATATATTACATATTAATATTTTTAATAAAATATTTACGGGGAAGTAATAAAAATATAAAAAGAATTCATAAAGTACGTCATTCTTTCCACTACTAATGATCATACGTATTAAAACAAGTATTGAAAATCTTAAATGGAATTAATAGATGAAACCATTTAAACAAAATTCTAAGAATCTGCAAATTTTTTATTTTACTTCTAATAAATTTAATTTTTTTCTTTTTTCATATACTATTAGAAGAAATTATTTATTTACTTCAAAAAAGCAATAGCGGCATTTACGTTTTCAAATATTTTCTTTTTTATCATTATTTTATATATATATATATATATATATATATATAAAAAAAAAAACATTAATACTTTATTAAAAACATTGTAAGATTTCAATGTTAGCTTTCATAAAAGAAAACTTATAATAAAATCATGTATTTAAAACATTAAGAAAACCTACAATGTTTATGTATAAGTATTAATTTAAACAATTAACTGACATATTCTTATATTATTTGTATTATATTAAAAAAATATATGTATTAAAAAAAGTTATATAGACGAAGATATAGTAGAATTAGTAGTTGACAGATAGCAGCAGAGATAGTAAAAGTAGTAGAAAATATTAAAGGTTGTAGTAAGTAGTAGAAGAAAGTAGTAGTATAGTAGTAGTAGTTTTTAAAGATTTTTAGTAGTTATAGCTGGTGTTGTTTTCTTTTTATACTTTTGCAGAGTAGGTGTTGTTAATTTAATTTATGTTGTTTTATTTTTATTAATTTTATTTATTATTTATACACACACTCACATTCAGCTTTTTTGAATTGAAAACAAATATTAGACATCAAAACTACTTTTCATTTACATTTATACTAATTATAGTTATTATTGAAGATTAAAAAAAAAACATTCTGTTGCTTAAAGTTTGATTTTATTTTTTTGTATACAAAAAATTATATTAAAAAAGTGTAAATAAAATAAATATTGAAATAAATATAAAAAACGGTTTACGTAGTTTTAGGCTTAAAAAAGAAATTTGTTTTAAAGTTGTTTTATTTTTATTTAGTGAAAAAGAAAAGTTAGTTTTTTTTTATATTATTAGTTAAAAGTTAGTTAGTAGTTAGTAAATAAAGGAAAGAATTTTTATTTGTGATTTATATTGTGTTCTGAAAAGATAAATACGAAAAGGGGCCAAAAAAATGTTAAAAGAAAATTAGTACTTACTTGTAAAATCATCCAGCTCTTCCTGTTCAGCTTCGGCAGCCAATTCTTCAGGTGTTTTCTTTTTTCTCATCAAAGGATTTGGTTCCTCTTGGGGCTGCATTTCTACTACCTCTTCTTTCTTTTTGATGTTATACTAAAAATAATAAAGATAAATAAAAATTAGAATTTTTTTTCTTAATTAAATAATTTTAATTTTAACAAAATATTTTTTTTTTCTGCACAAGGGATTTCTCAGTTTATTTGAATATTTTATACTAATAGGCTACTTTTTTTTAAATGTCTTCAGTTTTAAGACAAATGGTTGGTGTTGCACGGTAATATAAAGCATATCTCGAGAAATATTTCTTTGATTTGTTTTTACAGAATTGAAAGAAGTGTATCTGTAAATAACGTCTATACACTTTCTAATCTTTTTAAAATTTTTGGGACTATAAAAAAATTTTGTACACTGAAAAATAGGGTCTATCAAACGATTTATCAAAATAAAAAATATTCAAATTCCTTTTTTTACAGAAATTATTACTGTTTTTCAATTAACACAGTGCATCAAAATTTAATAAATATATTCAAGTAAAAATAAAATAAAAATAAAATTTAAGTAAGATTTCATTCCTTATTTACATTTTTTATTCATTCAATCTTTTACTTAATTGATTTAATAATTTTCTCAATTGGAAATTTTTTCTGTTTTTACAATTTTTAGTAATTAAAAAAGTTTTTAATTGAATGAACTTTGTTCGAATATATTTGTTGATTGGTGACTTTTTTCTGTGTTAGTTGTATCAATTATTCAAGTAATCAAAACTCATTTTTTTATAATATTATTTACTAAAAATTGAACAGTTTATCGACTTTTAACGATTTTTCTTGTAGTATCTATTAATAAATTAATCAAATGAGTCATTCAATTTAAAACCAACACGAAAAAATCCAATTTTTCACTTCTCCTCTCCGAATTTAATGATATTTGGTACAATCATTATTCTTGTCAAAACTAAGAAAATTCAAAATTTCAGAAAATTTCATCAAGTGGTTCGCGAAATATCGCGATTTGAAAGTGCAAAATAGCTCAAAATATGTACAAAGTTACATACACAAAATTGCAAATATCTTTCGAAGTATTTATTATATAAGATTTATTAAGATGTCATATTAAAGGTATCAAAATTACCTTTAATATGATATATAACATGATCGTGGAAAGTGGCATTCTGGGACTCGCTATATTTTGGAAGTTATTACAACAAATGTCATAATAAATACGAAATATTTATCTCAATTTGTGTTATTTTGTTTAAAATAAAATAGAAAAATCGTCAATTTCTTCCAAAAATTATCCGACTATAACAAAATTCGGTAAGAATATTAATGTTGACGCTGGTAACGCAAATACCGAGTTTCAGTTTGATTACCGCGATAGTTCGCGAATTATAATATCGCAAAAATGAGGAAAATTGTCCAAAAAATTTTTCAAAAATATTTAAGTTTATCATCTTTATCTCAAAGCTGGCAAAACTATGAGTAAATGAAGCCACGTATTATAAAAATTGATTGGATTCACAGTTAAGTTTGAATACCCATGTATACCGATAGCTAAGTGGAAATACACTAGTGGGCAAAAAAAAAAAAAAAAAAATTTCGTCTCAAATAAAAAAAATAGGTGGATTAGATGGAATTCAACGTGCTTAATAAAAATCAGCTTTTACATTTTTTCTATCACGCATTGACTTTTTTATGGGCATGACTACTATGACCCCGCCTTTAGGCAGTCACACTTGTGTAACTCGAGAACAGTTTGTCCAATTAAAATAAATTGAACTTTAGTATATAGCAACTTAAATTGTCTTTGAGCTGAATTTATATAATTTTTGCCCAGTTAATATTTCCGTAGTTATTCGGTAATTAGTACCGAAAATTAAAATTTTTTTTTGCAAAGTGGTAAAAATGTTGATCCATAACTCTGAAATTCTTGAGCGAATGAAAAATATTGTTAACATACCTTGAAGACAATTTTCATATGCATCTTTTGATGTATCACTTATCAAAATCGTGTAAAGGGTTCTTGAGTTATAGCCAAAGTTTGACAAACCATTCTCGAATTTTATAGTATGACCGCTGAATAAAATGATGATATTAGTCATGCACATAAAAAAAAAAAAAAAAATTAGTACCCGATAGAAAATAAGTGAACGCAGATTCTTGCTTAACTCGTCACAATCCACCTAGTCCACCTATTTTTTTTTTTCAAGAAAAAATTAAATTTTTTTTTTTTTTTTGGCCACCACTGTATTTCTACTCAATTGTATGTAGCATGGGTATTTTTACTTAACTGTGAATAAAATCACGATTTTTGCATCAATTTTGAAGATATATGCGTTTATTCGTAGCATTACCAGCTTTAAGATAAAGATGTTAAAATTTATCATTTTAGATGTTTCCATTTATTAAAAGAAATTTTAGTAACAAAAAAAATCTAAAATTTTGTATGAAAATTATTTTGTTCTGACACTTATTTCAAAATAACTCCGAAACTATTAAGCACATAAAAAAAATTAAGTTTGAGAATTTGAAAATATTTTTAGTCCGCATCTTTTGGTGTATCACTTTGATCAATCGTACACACCGTTCTTGAGTTATAAGGAAATATACTAGAGTAATGGCCTTACTATGGTCGAAATATTAGACACGCCCATAAAAAAATCTGAAATTAGATTCGTGTTTAGCACATCAAAGTACATCAAGTCCAACTATTCGCCCATGGGAGAGAATATTTTTGTTGACCAGTGTTCTTCAAGTAATCAAATTATTTTTAAATATTTTTTACTAAAAACAAAACAGTTTATCGGCTTTCAATTATTTTTCTTATTGTATAAGTTAATAACTATAAAACTGCCAAATGTGGCATTCTCTTCTACTTTTTCATAAAGTTGTGCATGTGAAAATTATTTTTTTTTCTTTAATTTTAAAATTTTGTTTTAAATTTTGATTTTTTTCGACACATTTTTCTCAATATCTCGCAAACAATTTACACAGAAAAAAATATTTCAAATTATTTTTAATAAAATTATTTACTAACTTTATATTGGAATTTAATTATATTATTTATTAATATAATTAAGTTTCTAATTGGTTTTACATAAATTGACAGCTTTTAATACAATATGAAGAAAAACGAAAGAATTGTCTATAAATGTACAGAAATAAAAAAAATGTAAATCAATTTTCAACAATTTTCAGTACATTATACCTATAAAAAAAAAACAGTAATAATAAATTCAATTATTCTAGTTATTAATATTATCATATTGATGATTGGATCCAATTTAAATTAAAAATTAATATAAGCAATTTCGTAACTGAAGTCCACTTTTGTCTGTGTAACAGATTAAAAAAATATTTTAACAGTTCTTAAAAGTAATTTAGATTAGATTGTTTTTCTATTTTACCGAACCTAATCGGACAAATCGTTCGCGTGATATGTTGATATGCAATTGCAATATGTTGTAAGTAAATTAACAATAAGCGATTTATGAATTTGGATCCAAGGCAAAATGTTTTGATTTTATTTCTGTACTTTTGTAGACAAATATTTAATTTATCTTTATATTTTATTAACAGCTGTAAATTTTATAAAAAGTAAAACTGAAAACCAATTAGAAAACTGATTATATTAATAAATCATAAAATTAAATTCCAATATAAAGTTAATTAATAATTTTATTAAAGAATTATTTGAAATATATTATATAATAATAATTAAATTGTGATTTTTATTATATTGCTAATAATCGTTACTGTCCCTGTTAAGAACTTCTTGATTACGTATGTTAAAATTTACTAAGAATCCCATGTCTCAGAATTAGTGTTACCGTGTGTTTTTATAAAAAAAAAATTATAATATCATCAATAAAAAAACCTAATAAAATATTTAAAGAGAATTGTTTTAAAACTGAAGCATATTAGAAGAAAGAATTACACAGAAAAATGTTTATATCAATGTATGTATATATGATAATAATGATTCAAATATTAATTTCTGTTTTAATATTAAATTAATAACATTTTTCTCATCAAGCTTTATGAAAGTTTTGCAATTATATTAATTGTTAAAAAGAAAACTTGCAACTGTGTGTTATTTTTTTTTTTTTTACTAAATATAAATTTATTTATATAAATAAATATTTCATGCACTAATTGCTTAATCAGCACACACATAGAGCAAATAATGAAAGTATTAATAAATTTTCTTCACACACTTATTTTTAATATGTATTTCTTAGAGACGTAAAACCGTTAACGCCATTAAGGATTTGTAAAAGTAAGAAATATTTAACTTTAACAACTCACGCACTTTTTCGTTAATTTCATAGAAGAGTTATAACTCTTCATACTTAGGCAAGTTGCTCAGCAACAGAATATTGGCGTGGCATTATTAGCAAATTATTTACTTAATCATGGACTCTATAATGTGCTTGAGATAAGGAGTATAAAAAAGAGAGTAATAATATTAGTAAGTGTATATTAGAATGGTTTTCAAATAAGTTGCTATAAGAAATATTTACCAACAACACATTTCTTATGAGTTTTATATATTTTTTATTAAAATTTTCTTAATTATTTGAAAATTTCATGTCCAATAATAAATCTTTTTGTATTAAATTATATCTAATTTAGATTTTAATTAAAGTTATATTTACCTAAATACCTTATTTTTTATTTTTCTTTCTAAAAATACTTAAATCAACAACTGCTCTTAAAAAACCACATTGGTCATTTGTTAACAAAATACTAAATAACCTAAACAAATATACATATATCGTACTTCTCCAGACTATAGCCTAATAGGAAATATAATTTCCTTCTTATATGAAATCATATATAAAAGTCTGTTGGCTTTTTTTTTCATTTATGTTTTGAGGTGTTTATGGCACGTAAATTGCCAATAAACTTTAACCAGGTTATTTATAACAAAATGAAAAACATTTCAACACTAAACAAACCTAAACATATATCAGACACACACACAAACAACTATAAAATACATATATCTTTAAGTATAGGTTTATAAATATGTTTGTTAAGAATTTCTTGTTTTATGTTTATCCACAAATTGAATGAGTGTAGGCTACAAGATACAAATAATTAATGTGTTCATATATACTATACTAAGTATGTGTGTTTAGAATGTTATTCTCTCACTTCAATTTACCTTCTAGTTAATAGTACCTACATACATATATATGTATATGTATGTTTGCAATTGTATTTCTGTTGTGGCTATTAATTAAAGTTTTATTGAGTTAATTAACAAAATACTCCACTTATTGCTATAATTGTACCATGAGTTTAAGACAATCCCAAGTAATAGATGCCAATAAATGTTGGCAATCATTAAAGTTAATTATCGAAGCGTAATATACTTAATTTAAAAATTGTTTTTTTTTTTTTTCTGAGTGGGTATATAAGTTGGAATTAAGTAAGAGAATTGTCAATAACAAAAAAATAATAATTGTTTAAGAGAAAGCAATTAAAGGTATAATAATCATCACAATTTTATATTTGTAATGTAAGATTTTGTAGAAAAAATAGAAGTATTTTGAATCATGTCTTAAAGAATTTGTTACAAAAATATATAGGGTAGAAAAAGGACCATTCGTCACTTTTTCTCATAATTATAAAAGACATATTTATAAACATTATTTATAGTCTTTAATAAAGCAGTTAGAAAAATTATTTACCAGAAAAAATCTTCTCAAAAAAGATAACAATCCTTGGGAAAATTTTTTAAAATAAGTATATTGTCAAAACTAAGCTCAGAATTACGAAATTTTTTGAAATCTTTAAAATACTAGAAATTATTTTGGATAATATACATTAGGAGACTGGATTTTTAATCACTGCACAGTGGGTTCAAATATATTAAAACTGGGGCTTGTTCAAATTTAAAATTTTTAAATTCACAGTAAAATTTGATATTGCGTAAAACTTTTACGCTTTTAAGCTTTATACGGTTTATACTTTTCCTGTAGTTAATGGTTAAACACAAATTTTAAAAAAAAAAAACACAAATTTTACAAAAAAAAAAAAAAGAAGAATATATATAATTTAATTTTCCACATGTAACAAATAAGAAAAGGTCACTAAAATTATATAATTTTGTAAAAACATTGAGTTTTACTTGTGAATTAATCTGAATTCAGTTTAACTATTATGAACAATGGGCATGTAATATTATCAGAAAAGTCTGCCCCTTTGAGGCATATAAACCTTCTTAGTATTTTAAAATATCTATTACTTCTGTTCCACGTTTCGGATTAAGTCAAAATGTATAATCTTTTATCGCCTAGAACTTTTTAAAAAGTTTTAGATATAGAAAGTTGCAAAAAGCTGAATTCTCGTTTGAGTAAATTTTCTGTTTTTTTTTTAAGGTTTAATTTATTTAAGGATGTAAAATTTTTAAGGTCATTAGATCATGTTATTTTTAAGGTACTTGTCTTGTAGAGAGTAGTCAATATGAAAACCCATTACTTCATCTTAAACAAGCTACAGTGATAAACACTTCTTGCAATTACTAGTTTCTACTTCGAAAACCCTCTTGGATAAAACAACGCAAGATTTTTGGTATTAAATCTGTATTTCCTAAACTACTGGTGGTAGAGCAGGATCTATGCTTTCAGAAAAATCTTGTAATCACTCTGTAATAACACGAGATAATACTCTTGATGTCAAAGTTGAACATATAAAAGTTGAGTATATAAAAGTTTTTAAAAAATAGCAACTTCTACAAATCGATTTTTTAAAGCTTTTAACAATCAATAAACATGAAATTTTTTTTAGAATTTACAATATTCGACCAATACTGCATCTAGGGTGCAAATCTAAATCGATTTAAAATAGCTTGAGAAAAGTGTTTACAAATATTTAAAAATTGCAATTTAAAAATTTTGTATTAAAAAAATCACAAAATATTTTTTTTTTTTTTTTTTTATTTTTAAATTTTTCTGTGTAAGAGCCTATTTACATTGGGGATTATCGCAGCATTTTTTAATTATATTTTGTTTTGAAGTTGCTTCCAAATCCCTTCTGCATTTACACATATAAATTTGTATTGTAAAATTTTTTAAAAAATGTTTGACAAAAAATAACAAATCATAGAAATTTAAAATAAATTTGAAAAAATTTCATGAAATTTTTTTTTTTGCAACAAATTTATCTCTATGAATAAAGAATAAAAATTTGAAGTTTTGATATTTTACAATTTTTATGATTTTTTGAAAACATTTTTTCTTGAAATTTGTATAAAATTTTATTTTTTTCTTAGAAGATGGGCTTAATATCTCCATAACTTTTGACAGTATTAAAAAGTAATGTAGGAACGACTTGGTGATAATTTTAATTATAATTTTTTTTCTATTTTTTTTTTTTTTTTTTAACGAAATTAGCCAAGTCGTTTTAGAGATATGCTTCAATATATAGTGCAACTTACTTTATTTTACAAATCGCGATTGTATTCGAATTGACTGAGAAACTCCGTGCAACAGAATTTTTTTTTTTTTTTTCTCATTTTGTAACTCTGTGTAATCAATATTTTTTTTTTCTAAATTTCACCATATTCTACCAAATCTGGATGTAGGGTGCAAATATAAATCGATTTAAAATTGTTTTATTTTCCATTTGGAAATCTTGGGTTTTAAAATAGGAAAAGATAAGAAATATTTAACAAAACTTTGAGAAAAACGTGAAGGAACTTTACTAAAGCTTAAGTCTTCCTCTACAACTTTTCCATACATTTCAGTTTGATCCGACCAGTAGTTTAGAACTTGAGCTGAATAAAAATACAATAATTATTAATTCATAAAAAAGTTCGAAAAGCATTCATCATTTACAAAAATTAATACTACAGAGGGCACGCTGTAACTTGTTTACTGATTGTATGTTGGAATTCCAGTATAGAACCAACAATGTAACAGACAAAACAAACAGCATGTAAATCTGCATAACTATGCTTACCGACGGTTAGCTAGAGCAGTAAAACAACATTGTAATAATGTTATTTCAACTTAGTACTTGAGAATTCAGAATATGTAAAGTGATGAAGTTACGTATTCTAATTCTTCAAAAGTGTGAGTTAAATGAAAGATCTTTACGATTAGCACTAAAAGGCACATGGATGCTGACGAATCCGAAGCGGATCAGAAAATGCATTCCATCCTGCTAGTGTCTAATAAATCTTTTTCTGTATTCTAGAAAAATTATTACAATAATGAACTTGAGTCTGAATAAAAATACAATAATTATTAAATGATATACATATATATATTTAAAAATCTTTGCGGTTATTGGAATTTTGTAGTTTGTTTTGGATTATTTTCTGATGCTACTTAATTTAAAATCGATTTTTATATTCACTTTAATTGTTAGTTCTGTACCAAATGTCTTTTATTATTAAATTTTATAACATGGTCCAAAGTTCCATATTTTATTGTAGATGTGTTTTATTTAACGTTAGACGCAAAATTACTTTCTGAGTCGATTTAACAATATCCGTCCGTACGTCTGGTCCACTGGCCATCTTGCTGTCCATGTGAAGATATTTTGCAAAGTAAAGGTCGCAATTTTGAAGAGAAATTGATAAAATTTCGTGCATATGATTTCTTTTACACAAGGACGAAGCCTATTGAATTTAGTCATGATCGGTTCATTATTTTAACTAGCCCCCATACAAATGTTTGCACGGAATAGAATTTTAACACTCATTAATGCCATAAAAATAAGAATATTTTAATGAAATTTGGTAAAAATAAATTCTATAAAAGTATAAATTCATTTGCCAAACTCGTAAAGATCCACTTCAAATTCGACACAGATAAAATTTTTATAAGTATAAATGACACTCAAATTTTATGGAGATCAGTCCATAATTTATGATAGCTTTCATATAAGGCAAATTTCCGGAATCATCCAAATGTGCATAAATTAATGTGAATGTTAGTTTCAACGTAATATTTTGTATTCGTATATTTTATTTTACACTTAATATAAGAATTGATCTACAATTAGCAATAAGTCTATGTTATCATATGATCGGGCTTAACCGAATATATCTTTCTTACTTTTTATTTATTAAATTAATTTTATATCATTTGCATAATTAAGCCTTAAAAGCAATTTCTACAAATAAAAAAAATAATATAAATATTTTAATTAAAATATTAAATAGAAAAAAAGTATTAAAATAAAACGTTAGTAAATGAATTAAAATTAATTAATTTTTAATTTAATTTTTAACACTTTTACTTAAAAAAAAAAAAAATTCTTTTACACAATTTAACATTTTACTCAATTAATTTTATTCTAATTATTAACACAATTTTAACACTTAACAATATTTCATTTTAATTAAATGCATTTTTAACAAAACACTTTACAAATTTGCTATAAAAAAATGAAAACAGTAAATAAATTCCAACAATTTGTTAAAAACCATACTTTTATTATTATTTTTTAGCACAAAACACTTTGAACAAAAAGAGCACTAAACTAGAAAAATATAATGATGGTAGTGGCTGCTATTGTTGTTGATGTTATTTTTTCCTGCCAGTAATTCAATCTGACTCCGTTAGGGAGTCGCTCATATAAAAGGACTCCCTACTAGAGTCAATTTGAACTCCAGGGGTATTTTTTTTTTTTCACATGCATTGCTCATTTGTTAATGTTAGTTTTTATTTTATTTTTTTGTTGCCACAAACTAATTGTAAAAATTTTTAATGTACTTGCAATTATACTAATTAAAGAATACATATTTTTTTCTTTATGTTTTATTTTCTATGTATTTTTATATAGTAATTTGGCACAATGTGTGTAAAGTAAAATAAAAGAAAGAATTGTAAGAAAACAAATATTTTTAAAGAATTATAATGAAAGCAAAATAAAATCCAAGGGAATAAGTAAAAAAGCATAATACCATACAAAGGTATAGTTTTTAGGGTTTTCTTTTGCAGGTTGCCTGTTAGTATGCAATAATATTTATTTAATTAAAATTTTATTTTAATTACTATTCTAGTAAGGGCAGTCAGCTGGAATGTTTTATTAGGATTATAATTGCATTTTGTTGTATGTATTTGATTGAGTTTAAAAGAAGAATTATAAAAAGGAGTTGGTTTCTTGTTTCCTTTTTTATATTTACAGGATGTTAGTAAAATGGTATATTTTTCTCACGAATCTAATTCTGTGGTTTTTAAATTCAGACTTATTTACTAGGTCATTATTTAATTTTAAATGTATGTATATTATTACTTTTAAATTTGATTTAAGAATTTTACTTTCTGAATTTATTGACATTAAAAAATAGTTTAAAAACTGATTTGAAGAATATAAATCTAACTTAAGAGCTTTTCTATGTTATTCAAAAATTAGCAGTATTCATGAGGAAGTAAACAAGATTTCAATGAGACTAAAATTAATAAAAATCGTACAATACCACGATAATTTGAAAACTATAAATATTTGTGAAATTTAAAATTTGTTAAGAATTTTCACCTTATCACGTATATCTTGTCGCATTTTTTCACGTTCTTCTTCCATGCGACGATGCTTCTCCTTGCGTCGTTCTTCGGCCTCACGGATGGCCTCCTGACGCTCTCTCTCCTCCTCCTCTGCCTTTTCCTTATCATCGGCATCATCACCGCCATCACCACCTACGGCGCCTAAAATAATCATAAACAAATTAAATTATTAGTAAAACTTCAAAATATATAACAAAAAAATTAAAAGCCAAAAAGTATACACCTGTTAAAATAAACGCCTTAAAATATGTATTCTATCTTAAATTCTTAAGAAATTCTAAAGAACTTTAAACAAATTAATTTTAACAAATTAAAAACAGCAGCCTTAAATTAGGCGATATTAATTAATACCTCAAAGCATAATTTTGTTTTTATATAAAGCTTTTAATGTGTTTACAAAATGTCTGCTCAAAGTATTTAGAAATTTATTAATTAAATATTTTATTATGTATTTTTTTAATAAAAAAAAACTTACTTATTATATGCATTATTAAATTTATTTAAAATTCACATATTTAATCATAAATTTTGTTATTTGTGGTTAGTTTTTGTTAAATTATTATTACATTTATTTTGTGGTTATATGTGATTATAGTACCAAATGCTATTGTGGTTTCAATTAATTTAAATTTAAGGCTATAAAATATTTTAACTAAAATTTTTTTGTTTATCTGTATAAATATTAGTAGATTTCTATAGCTAAAATATATTAAAAATAAGCAAATAAATATATATTATTGTTTTGTAAATCACACTATTATCGAAATTAAGTTATTTTTAATAAATTTAATACAAAGGCTTATAGTAATGTAGTAGTTTTAATGGATGCCTAAAAGTATGTTACACTTTGTTAGTTATATATTTGTATATACAATAATATTTATTATTTTAGTATGCCCTAATATATGCTATATGTTTTGTTTATTTATTTATTTTATGGAAACATTTTATTATTAAACTTTTGTAAAGAAAAAAGACCTGGCATACTTTCGGGGAAGTTTTAATTGAAAAAATAGTATATATTCTTATATAAAAAATAATGTTTCCTAAAAATTATAAAATTTTTTTCTTTTTAAATGTTAATTAGCAAAAGTTATGGTATATTTTTAGGCTGTAAATATCAGATTTTTTTTTTAAGAAGTAATAAAAGATTTTGAACATAATGACTTTAGCTATTGATTCTTGTAACCTAATTACAGCAACATTTAACCAAAATCCTTTTTTTAATAAAACAAAAACAACAAAATTAAAAGGTTAAATAAGTATTCCCAAACATTTAATTCAATTAGGAAATGGAAAATTTGTAAAAACTTTTATAATTAAGTCAATTAACAGGATTCGAAGTTTTGTTATTCCCAGTAAGTAAACTTCCTGGTTGTTTTATTGTTATTGGTATTTTGGAAAAAATATACAACAGAAACTGTAATAAACATTAAGTTTTATAGACTTTAAATGTAACTTATGTTCGTTGACATTTTGCCTACCAGAGTTTTTTCGTTAAAATGGTTTCAATATTTTAAAATAATGTTGGGAAAAGTCATAAAAGTTTGTTTTTAAAACAACGAAATTACAATAAATTGAATTTATATTTAAGTAAGAAGAAGCGTAGGAAAGACTATAAAAATCTAATTAGGCAATAAATATTAAAAGTTTAATGAAAAAGAAAAACAACTTTAAAATAATGTGAAAATAATATAAAAGGCCGTAAGTTTTATAGGGTTAATTAAAATTAAAAGCCTACTTTTATGCTGAAAAATTAAATTCATATTCAAAGCCTATTTGGCAGAATTAAAGAAACTCAGAAATAAAAAATAAAAAAAATAAAGTTTAAATTTTCTGATTGTTTGTTTTTTTTTTTAGATTTTACAAGAAAAATTAAAGTCTTTTGCAAAAATTTAAAATCAGTTCCTTATGGTTAAATAATATTTCTACCAGTAATCTTTCAAAAAGAAAAAAAAACCTAAACAAACTTCTGCCTACTTTAAGGGTTTATTTTAAATAAATATTTCCTATGATTTTCCTTGCCTTTCCCTTAAAAATTCTCAAAACTCCTTTGAGTGTTCGTCTAACAAGATTTCATTACATAAGTACACACTTATCAAAATCATTGCATACTTTTAGGGTTTCAAAAAACAACTTCGTTAATATTTCTCAAATATTTTCTTTACCTTAAAATTTGTTGTTTAAATGCATTACAAATTAAAACTATTACAGATCATAAAGAAATTTTCTTGCATATATTTTTTTTTTTTTTTTTTTTTTTTACATTTTGCAGCCATTAAAAAAATGTTTTACAAAATTAAAGTCATATTTTTTTCCTCTAGCTCTCAAATAAAATTGTAGAATTTATTCGAAAGGAAAACATGCCATAAGTCCTAACAGAAATATGAGAAAAAAATTATATAAAGTAAACTAGGTTGACATATTAAGATGTGTTGCCAACATTAAAAGCCATTAGTAATGAAGAAAAAATTCGAAGTTGAAAAAAAAAAAAAAAAATACCTTTAGTCTAAAGTAAGAATAAAAAAAAAAAAAAAAAAAAAAAAATATGCTTAACGCATGAGTTCATTTGTAAAATATTTATTTTTAAAACAAATTACTTTAAATGGGTTTAAGTGAAAATAAAATATTAAATAAAAAGAAATTTAAATTTGTTAAATGAATAAGAAACAAATGTTTTTTTAACATACAGAGGAAATTTATTTGCTCAATTTTTTATTTTCTTTAATTTTTTTATTCTGTGTATTTATATTCTTTCAAAATTTTTATTGCTTATCATCTGTTCAATTAATTAGTTTATTACATTAATATTTATTTGCCTTTAGCGATAATTTTAATTTTAAAATAAAAATTCTATATATGATTATCTGTGTTATCAGTTATTTAATATGTATGTCGACATTTCAAATTAGTATCTGTCATATGTTTATTCAGTTTACAATTAATAATAAATTATGTCTGTCAATTACATGTTAAAATGTCTACAAAAATGTAGTCATTTCATGAAAAAAAAAGGTAACCAGATTTTAGTTATATTACTAGGTATAGAAACATATTCAAAGAAATGCATTTTTAAAATTTTTTAAAAATTGTTTATTAATGGGGTATCAAAATTAAATATTTGCGCTCTTATATATATCTACATTTGATTTTTTTTATAACCCTTGTTTAGGAGCATAATGATACAGTTAGTTCTCAAAAAACTTTTGTAAACTTTAAAGAACTTATAATTTAAAAGCTGAATTTGTTTTTATTTTTATCTGGTCTCTCTAAATTCTTATCATTCGCTTAGAACCAATATAAATCCTATGCAAATAGGTCAAGATCACTTAATCTTTATATTTGTTTAAAATTATAAATATAGATTTTTTTAATAAAATTTAATATTTGTCTGCCTGTGCCGGTTTAACGGAATTCAAGTTATAGAATTGAGTTATACATTCTAAATTTAATTTTTCCAATGCGAACGATGGTTTTTAAATTTTCAATTTGTTATGTTCAGGAATTCTTTTTAAATATGTATCTTTTAATTCAACTTTTAATCGAAATAGTTCCATAAACAAGGAACGATTTTATAAATAGCATGTAAAATTGTTCCAATGGTCCTCCTACAAGTAGGAAATTGTTACTTTTTTAAAATCTTGTTTTTTTTTTTATTTTTGATGGAAATTTAGTTTTTTGAATTTTTAAGATTTTATTTGTTAAAAATAAAGTTTCAAAATAATTATTTAATTGATTTTTCAAAATTGAATGTATTTTCACAATAATTTAATTCATAAGCATAAATAAAAATAAATGAAGAATTCATTTTTAAAGAACTTACATTCAATTCAAAAATAATTTAAACTTGAAAAATATATTAAATTATTAAAATGTTCTTTTATTCAAATCTATTACAAGTGGATTTAGAAAATATTTTTTTAATTTATTTAGTGAAATATTAAGATATAAATTAAAAATTAACCATTTAAGGGGGAAAATATATAAGTTATACAACTAGTTCCATAATGCGTGGAAATACCCTGTACTCAATATCAATGATTGTTATTCAAAATTGCTTCTAACATAGTGCAAAAAGAATGAAATAAATTCCATTAATTTGCCTACACTTTTCACTATGCTCAGTAGACGTGTTATAAATTTCATCATAAAAGCAAAATTAGTTTTTCTTAATATGGAAATTGATATATAAATGGGTCCTGACCACTGAGAAAAATCCTGGTAGCGGACGAAAAGCATTTTTATTTTAGGATTTTTTTTCTTGCAGAATGGTAATGTCCGTCTATACGTTAGAGTTAAATTGGTCGAAGATTATGCATAATTCAACTTAATGGTCACATTCTATTTTTTCTATTTATTAGTAAGTAAATAATAAATTTTAAGAATTATAAGCATGGTAGTGTCCGTCCGTCTATACATTTGGGTTAAATGGGTCGAGAATGGAGCTTAATTCAGGAAAAGGTGATATACGAATTTTGATGATCATGTTTTATTTTTTCTATTTATTAGTTAGTTAAAAAATGTATTTTTAGAATTCTGAAATATTATACAATTTGGTTAAATGGGACTAAAACGGCGCCTAGTTCAGGGAAAGGTGATATTAATAATTTAATACTTATATTGGTAAAGAAGTATAAAAATAATATATATTTGGAATTTTAAGATTTTTTGATAGAATTCTAATGTTTGTCCTTCCGTCCGTCTGTTTGTTAAATCGGTTGAAAATGTTGGGGTATATATAGGAACGATTTGACCAAAATTTTGCAAAGTTGAGACTATTGAAATTTCAAATGAATATATCTCGAAGAATATGTAAGAGAAATTGTATTAAAGTGAACAACATGTAACATTTTAGGTTGCATTCCATGAAAATTTAAAATTAGTGTATTTAAGGATAATTAAAAAAAATAATAATATTAGGACAAAATATAATTTACAAATACATGAAGAAAAGTACACTAAATACCTGAAGTTGATAGTTCTATTTCAAATTTTTACTTTAAAAAACTGTTTATTTAAAATAAATACAATGACAATTTATGAATTGTGAGCAAAGTACAGTCCGCAATTTTCAAGATATCTTGATGAAACTTGGCATGAATAACTATATTGATACAATAAAAAAGCCTGTTGAAATTGGTTATATTGGTCTACTTTTTCACCTAGCCCCGAAACAAATGTCTTCCCGGAATAGAGTTTAACGCTCATAAAAGTCTAAATAAAGTATTTATTAAATGTATTTCGGTAGAGATAAGTTTTAGAAATTTCGTGACAATCTATCCCATATAAATATTTGTTCCGAAAATCACTTTTATGTGTATAAATCCCATAAAAGTGATATTACAGAAAAGTAATATATAAGTTTGTTTTGATGCGCAGATATAATCGTGTAGGGTATCTTATGGGTTCTGAATGTTTAAAATAAAAACACAAACTTATTTGCTTATTATACCTTCCGAACACATAACATATTTTTAATCACGTACTCAAATTAAATAGAAAGATCATTGAATACAGAAAATATGTCACTGTTGTCATCTTATCTTCTTGCTGGCGCATATAATGAATTGTTAAACGTAGTGATTAAATTGTGATTAATATATAATATTTTTATAGCCTACACCACATATGTGGTTGGGGTATTATTCGTTTGTGCTGATGTTTGTAACGCATAGAAAGAGTTATCCAACAGCCACCTTAAAGTATACCAATCGACTCAGAATCACTTTTTAAATCGATATAGCGATGTCCGCCCGTTCGTCTATCTGGACAATTCAATGGAAGGCTGGCTGGCTGGCTGACTGTCCATGTAAATCTTGTGCACAAAGTACAGGTTATAATTTTGAAGATAATTCAATGAAAATTATCACGTGGGACTTTTATGATACAAGGACGAAGCCTATTGAAATTAGCCCCCATACAAATGTTCCCCTGGAATAGAGTTTCAACACTCAAAAATGCCTTAAAAATACGAATATTTTATCGGTGAAAAGAATTTCTGTATATGTATCAAGCTTTGTATCTAATTTTGTGCAGATCGGTTCACGATTGACCATAGCTCCCATATAAACCCCTCTTCCGAAAATCATTTTAACGTGCATAAATCTCATACGAATGTTAGTATCAAGTAATAGAAAACAACATTGTAAAATTTTATGAAAATTTATCCGTAATTTACCATAGCTCCCATATAAATCCACTTCCAGAAATCGCCCTAAAGTGCATGAAATCTTAAAAATGTTAGTATCAATGCGTTATTTAGTATTTGAATACTTTTTTTTTTTTTTTTTTTTTTTGCATTTCGTAAAAGTGTTGGCCTACAGTATTATAAGAATTATAAGTCCCCTTCCCAAATTTTTATGATCATACACAATGGTGTAGGTCATCATATAGTCGGTCTTGACAGACTTTACCTTTTTCTCTCATTTTAGTGTGTATTTAAAGAGACGATTTTTGTAAAATTTCAGCTATATATTTAAGCCAGTCTTCAGACTAGTTTTGTAATTAAACAATTTTAGGGTTAAACTCTAGATGACCTAATTTTGTATCAATTAAAAATAATTTAATGAGCTTTTAATTGAATATAACAATATAATAATAAGATTTTTTAATATTTCCATTTTGTTTACATAAACATCTAAGCATTTCAATTATTATAAAATACAACAGTTTATTTCTATCATTTAAACAATATTGACCTTAACCCTTGCTTATCTTTATTATATTAAATCTTTGCTTTAATTTTGTTTTTATTTAGTTAATTTTTCTTATTGTTGTTATTATTGTAGTTGCTTTCTCAAACAAATAAAAAAACTCACTAGCATCCACAGAACTATATGGTTTTTAAATTAAAATTCTCTGTGGCAGTTTAGATTAAGCATTAGCAAGAGATTAAAGCAAAATCTCAAAACACAAGCAAATAAACGGAAAAAAACGAAATAAGAAAAAAATCATTTGAATTTTAACATAAATTTAAAAAATATCAAAGAAAGCAACGTATAAGAATTACCACAAAAATACAAAAAAAAAAAAAAAAATAATTAAATTAAATAAAATGAAATGAAGGTGGAATTGTAACTAAAAAAAAGAAACAAACCAGTTAAAAGGGTTTTTTCTTGTAATAAAATTTAATTAAATGCAAGGTTGGAAACCGGAAGTGTAAAAAAGAAAAAATAACAACGAAAAAACCAAGAAAAATTACAACACTAAAAACAAAAAAAAAAAAAAAAAACTTTTCAAATTGAAATTTAACACAACAAAGGGCAAACAATACTAAATTCATATAAAAACACACACAAAGCTTTTCTTTTATAGCTAAGTGCAGTGTGTAAAAGAGAGTGTCAGAAAGAAAGGGATAGAGTAATATTTGTATTTGAAAGGGTTGCATTTTGGTTAGAGATTACTAATTTCCCTAGAAATATTTATGTTAGTTGTAGTTTTGTTATAAAAGTGTTAAGTTATGCTGGAATATATTAAAAACTATTTTATTTAACATAAACAGCAAAAAGTCTAAGTTTTTGGGAACATAAAGAAAATATTTTTTGGTGTTTTTGTGGAAATAAAATGACACTTTATTAAACTTGTATATAAAATTTTACCAGCAAGTTTATTAAAAAAAAAAACTTTATTTTTTTGTACTTTTAATGGAAATACCACAACATTATTAGACTTTTACTTTGAAGTTTTATTAAAATTTACAAAAAAAAAAAAGTGTTTAACGCAATAACTATTGGAAAATATTGGCCAATTTTAACGGCAATATATTGTGTAATATTAACACTTTGTTATTTGCTGCCTTCTCTAACCAAAGACCACAATGCCTTTGTTGGTTTTATTATTTTGTGCTGTGCTTGTAGCCAACAGCTGTTTGGCTGCTACAGTCGAAAAAGTTGCTATTGAACATGATGTTTTACGTTTTTCCTATGAACTTGAATCCTGGCTAGATGCGACCAAAAAACCCTGTGATGATTTCTTTGGTTATGTATGTTCACGCTCTTTAAATGCCTCTAATCAAGCTAAATACGACCGTCTCTTGGAACAAGAACAATTAAAATTTAATAAATTTTTGGAAAGCAGTAATGATGAGGAATTGCTAGATTCCGAATTAAAACTAAAACATTTTTATGATTCTTGTAAAAATGCTCGCTCTATGGAACAATTGAAAAATACTCTCATGTATCGTTCGGTAGGAGGCTGGCCTGCTATTGATGATTCAGTGGCTATGTTGCGTAAAAGACGTAATATGACTTGGTTACAAGTTTTAAGTATTTTCCATGAAACTGGCATACCATATTTCTTTAATACTAAAATTGAATTGATTTCTAATAAACGAGTGGTACAAATACAACCAGATGATTCTTTACGTTTTACTTTGAGAAAATTTGAACAACTTTCGGGTGAGATAATGCATTTAAGTAATGTTGATGCTGGTCGTGCTCGTTTAGTGGCCTTGGAGATTTTGAATTTTGAGCGTAACTCTAGAGATATTATGAAAATCACAGTTAGTGAACAGGATAAAGTGAGAGAATATTCTTATGCTGATTTTAAATTGTTAAGTTTTGGTTCAGTTTATCCCTTGGATTGGGATGCCTATTTCCGTAAAGTGATGGGTAAACCTTTAAAGCCAACGGATTTGGTTATTGTTGCAGAATTGCCAAAGTTGATTCAATATTTTGAGCTATTGCAGGGTACAACATTGACCAGATTTTTGAATTGGTTATGGATTGATTATTTAATGGGTAAGTTAAAAAAGAAAAGAAGACAAATTTTGAGAAATTGAAGCGAGAGTACAAATCATGATTTAAAATACTTAAAAATTTTAAAATATTAATTTATTTATCAGGTGAAGTATTAATGGATAATTTTGAGTAGGATTTGAAGAGTTTAAGGTGTAACTTTTATAAAGATCTAGCTGAAATTACTTTATAAATTTCTGAAGTCTCTGAAAGTATATTTTCTGTTGATGAGACTAATAGTCATGGTTTAAAATCTTTGTAATGCACTATTCACTTATAGAAGGTTTGTAGCTGTTATCCTTCACCTTCACTGGAGCATTTGGGTATTGAGTATGTTTATCAATCTCCTTTAAAAATACTTGCTTCTGAATTTATTATAAATAAAATTCTTGTAAATTTTTCATAACTTAATTTAAATATTCTAAGGATCTTTAGCCCCAAAGATTTTTTAAGTAGGACAAAAATCTATGCTTTTTGGAGATAGGAGAAGGTTAAACAGACAGACAGACAGACAGACAGATTTTAATAATTAATTTTGCTTTTAGAAAAATATACCCATAAAAAAATTTTCTACTGAATTTGAAAAAAAAAATAACAATTTGTTCGATTTAAATATTCTAGCGAATTACAGCCTCAGAGTTTTCATTAAGTAGGACAACAAATTTATGCTTTTTAGAGGTATTAAGAAATCAGACAGACGGACAGGCTTAAGAAATTAATTTTGCTTTAAGAAAAGGATTTAAGGATTAACAAAAATTTAATTAATAAAAAAATAAATAAAACTTTTACGATTTAAATACTTTAAAGATCTTTAGCCCCAAACATTTCTTTAAATAGGAAGAAAGTAGGAGGAAGTCAGACAAGATGGCAGACAGACAGACGGATGGACACACTTTAGGAATTTATTTTGCTCTTAGAAAAATGAGCACATTTAGACCTATAATTCTACAGGATTAATATATGGGTTTATGTTATTAAAATTCAAATATTAGAGGGTTAATTTATATATTGAAATTTAACCAAACATTTTGGTATTTTTTTTTTTTTTTTTAACAAAAAATTGAAGGAAAATCGAACAGATAGACAAACCTTAAGAATTAATTTTCATTTTAGAAATATATAAATTTTGAGAGGAAAGCATTTTACAATTTTTATTATAATATTTTTAACAATAATTGAGTTATGTTATACATTGAAATTTTTATCAAAACATTAGCACAAAAAAATAATGTTTATATCATAATGTAAAAAAATTATTTTCCACTATTCTTTAAAATTTAAATTATTTCCTATAAAATAAATTTTCAATTTCTTATACACCAACTTTTTCTCTATCCAGACAAAACTCCTGATGATTGCAAAAAACTCACCGAAACCTATTTGGCTCCCGTATATCAACACGTAGTCGAACGTACTGGTATAGACAAAGTACAAATGGCTCATATGTATTCTGAACTAGGACAACAATATGAACAGCTTTTAGCCCACACTGCTTGGATAGATGAAATTACTCAACAAAACTCGAAACTATTTCTTGAACGTATAATGCATTTAACCTTAAATGGAGATGCAAAACTTGATAACGATTATCAATCTTTAACCATAACGAAACGTAATTTCTATCGTAATTTAGAAAAATTACAAAGATTTAAGGCCCAACAATTGAAAATAGATAATAGAAATAAAAAACAAGCCTCTAACAGTGCCATGCAAGTGACACAAAGTGCCAAAGAATTTATGAAAATATTTTTAACCATTAATGCTCTCATACAGCAACAACAAAATTTAACTACTCCTCTTAATTATATAATGTTGGGAGAACATTTCTCTGAGGTAATGATTGGAGGAGCCTATGATACGCCCGGTGCCTGGAGAAGTACAGATTCAGATAGAAAATTTGAAGTATTCGATAGATGTTTACAAAGACAACAATCTTTGCAAAATCGTAATTATAATTTAAATAATTTATTACTTAAACTTTTGGCACAAAAACAATCTTGGCAAACTTATCAATTATGGCTGCAACAAGATGAAGAATTTGTACAAAAATTAAATAATCTATTGAAAGCAGGACGTTTACAATTAACTATGGAGAAATTATATTTTGTGGCTACTACTTTGGTGGATTGTCATTTACATCCCAACGAACAAAGACGACAATTTATACACACTGCCCTTAAACAAACTAAAGAATTTCAGCAAACATTTAAATGTGAACAGCGAGATGCTTTATATAGCAATAATAAATGTTTGGTTTTAAAAGAAAATTAATTAATTAATTTTATTGTTTAAATAACTAATTATTTGTAGTTAAGATATATAAATTTATGTTGTAAAAAAAAAAAAAAAAAACTCACACTTTTTACCTTTCATTTTTTTACTTATTTCTGTAAAAAATTCGGAAATTTTGCTTGTATTTATATGAACTGGTTTGGAAAGAAATTTTATTATTAATATTATTTTTGTTTTAAATACTGGATTTGCTTTAAACAAAAAGACCAAGCACTGCTGTGTTATTTGTTATAAATTCTAAATAAAAATAACTTACAATTATTTTATAGAATCCTTGTTAACTCATTCATTTAATATAATTCTGTTTTCTATTTTTTTTTTTTTTGTTTAAATATTTTCTAGCAGAAATAAAAAAAAAAAACGAAATTTCCTTCATTAAAAATTTATTAAGAATTTGAAATTGTTATTGTTAAAAAAACGACTATAACTAAAAACGTAAAAGTAAATAGCAGTCATCCAACTACCACTCCCTTTTTTAGACAATTTGAACGATAAACAAAAACAAGAATTATTGAATAGAAATAACTTTAGTTATTAGTTATTTTTTGTTTGTCCTTATTTGTTCGATATAAAAACGTGGGTGGTTTGTTAAGGTTAATTAAAAAAAATTTAAGTAATAATAGAAAATTAAACAAAATTGATATATTTATTATGTTAACAACAATACTAAGGAGAGCTTTAGTCATAACTAATAAATCAAAAACTTTTTTTTTTACTAAAATCTTGATTTTATCATATTTTTTTTTTTTTTACTTTTTAGCGGTTGAAGTTATAAAGTTGAGACTTCTTAAATATATCAAACTTTTTATGTAACTTAAATTGTTGTTTTTTAAATTAAAATTTATTTTATGATTTTACATTGTAACTACCCAGTCGGAAAAAGAAGGGCTAAAGATACATTCTAAAATGCCTTATTTAGGATCTACAAGGCCTGCCACTCGCATTGCAACACTATTTCTTTTTTACACGGCGTGTCATTGGAGGCAAGGCCTTCCCTTCTCCCTTCAAAAAAGAAGCGAAAAGGCGAGGACTCTTAAATAAATAAATATGCTCTCTTATATTTTCAATGCTATTAAAAAAGAGTATGAAATATATTTAAAAAAAAGACATTCGGACTACCTTCCTATTGACACTTGAAACAAGACTAAATGAGTTTGAGCTTTGTTAGTCTCGTAGTTACAATTTTTTCTGTTTGTAATGTGAAAGTTAGTAGGTGAGTGGCACCTTATATTTCGCATCTAATGAAATGGAAACAAGAATTAGTACCGGATTTCTTTTCAAAGGAAGTCGAGGCATATTTTAAGGAATTTTTACAGAAGGGAAAAAGGAATGTGTTTAAAGTTTATTCGGAGGCATTCAGAAAGGCCTGTTGGGAGGAAGCACTAACATATTTTCCTGCTGGGTATTTATTTTTTACTTTTGTAGTGGCCTCTAATAAATGAACTGCAAGTTACCAAGGCAACTAATAGGGAATGTTCACTAGACCAGATAATAGAAAACTAAAATAAAAAGTCAATTTCTAATTATATTGTATTTTATTTTTACTTTATATAATTAAAATTGAAAATATATTTTTTAAAACCAAACTACATATCTAACTTGGCAGACATTCTCCCAATTCTTTTTTTTATTTTCTTTCAAATTACACATACTTGAACATATTTGAGGACGAATAATAGCTACTATTTTTATAACGATAATTTATCGATTTTTTTCCCTCTGTATAGTTGCAGCAATAAAGGTTTTGATAATTAAGGAAATTTTAATGTGAGCATTTTATATTATTTTTAAAACTTGTTCGATTTTTTTTCGTAGAACTCAATAAATGTAAGTTACGTATTGAATTAAAATTAAATTGGATTTATTACAGCTATTATATGTGAATAATTTAGAAGCTTTTTGGAGTAGGGTATACGTTTAGTGATAATTTGTTAAGCTTTAGACTTTTTGAATTTATGAAATTAGGTCATAAACTCAATACTGGTAAGTATTTTTAAGATAATAGTTGTCATCATAGTTAATTTGAAATTATAATTAATTTATATTAATTCAAAAGAAATTTAGATTAGGGTGATTTTTGAGAAATAGAAAATATATACCGTAATGCTTTAGCTAAAATCAAGGCATAAATAAGCTAACAGCGGGGAGGATTTATAAAATATTTTTTTTTTTTTTTAATATGGAGTTTTGGCGTTTAAACTAATTACTGGGAGAGAGAAATTTATGATTTTATATGGACAGAAAGTGATATTTCTAAAGAAAGTTTCCTGCATTCACATCGCCATCTCGCCGTATTTCAAATTTTTAAATAAATTTGCTCTCTTGTATATATATAAGAGCGCCTGGGGATAAATTTTATTTTATTTATGCCAACACCTAAAATAGTACTAAATTATTTTTAGTTTCTCAGGTCCAGCTTTAAAATTTTATAGAATGCATTGTGGTTTGTATTAGAAAAATAGGATGAATGCATTTACAAAGGTTTGAACAGAACCACATTTTTCCGCTTGGATTACTATTTCCTTAGAGAAGGGAATTTTGTAGCAGAATCATTTTCAGTGCAAAAGGTATATGTATTTTTTGTTGAGAAGGTACTTCCTTCTAACAACGATTTTCTTTTGGAGAAAGTATCCCTAATTCAGAGTTTTTTCTGTTGATAAAAATCTTAATTTAAGAAACTTTTTTGCCGGATATATTGTCCATAAATGAGAAGATATTTTCTTTAAAAGGACTTATATCAGAGACACGCAAAATGGTGCACACGTGCAAATGTTCTCTTAATTTTGTCACATCTATATGCTCTTAAATGTAGAGAAAAGAATGATTATTTAATAAATTTTATATATTTTTAATACTTTTTTAAACAAATTTTTATAATATTAAATTATAGTTTTTATTACAGACCATAAATTGTTTAAGAGAAAGATATTTTTTTTAACGCATATTATGAAATTATAAGTTTAAAAATTATTTCCGTGCACAATATTAGAAGGGGAGAGTTATACTGACCATGTACAAATACAGAATGTGAAATTTAAGAGCGCCGATTCCTGACTTATATATAAGGAACGGTTTTCTAGAAAAATGCATTTTTGAGAGAAATTTTTTCTTCCCAAATAAGTGTTCACTGAATTTAACAGTGAGAGACATGTAGACCCCGAAAAAAGTTCTTCCCTCGTGAGAGACTTTTCCGAAAAAAAAAAAAAAATATATATATATATATATATAATCTTGTGGGAAATTTATTTCTGGAAATACAATCTCTACTAAATGCAGGGTTGTCAGATTAGGGGATTTATTCCTAAATTGGGGATTTATTTTTGGAAATGGGGATGAAAAATTTGGTTTGGGGATTAGGGGATTTGTTGGGAATTTATTTAAAGGCTTGGGGATTTTTGGGGATTCTTATTTTATTTAAAAAATTTTTTTTTTAACTTAAAAACAATAGAAAGAAACATAATTTTCCACTAGATATGAAGTTTTTGGTAAGATAAAAATATATTTATTTCCACAACAGTGCACTGAAGATAATAAAAAATAACTGTAATTACCGAAACAAAATGATTATTGTACGAATTGGCTCAGAAGGTAATTTTCTAGTAATTGGTGTTCCATTATTGTTATTTTAATAGTAAACAGTAGTTAAAATAATCTGATAATTAGTCTTCACCAAGTAATTGTTTAAAAGTCAATCAAAAATAATTGAAGCAACAGAATCTGACTAGTCATATTTTCATACATTAGGAGAAGAAATAAAAACGTAATTTTCGGTCATAAAAAAGTTCACAAATTTCCTTAAAATCTTATTTTTTTGAAAATATTTATGAAATTTTATTTTTTAGTATTGACTATTTGGAAAAAATTTATTGAAGCGCAAATAAAAGGAAATGTAGTTTATACTAATCTCTAAAATAAAGGTATTATTTTAGTGGGGAATTTGGGGATAATATAAGTAGTTATTTGGGGATTTTTGGGGTTGAAAATTCACTATTTGCGGATATGACTCGAAAAAATCTGGAAATCCTGACTAAATGTGTTATTTTCTAGTTTTTTCCCCTTTAAAAAATTATTTTTATACAAAAGCTGACCTGATGTCTTTATATTCTATAAAAAAAGAGGAATTTAAAAAAACACAGTATTTATGTAGGAGACTTTTTCTCCTACATAAATACTTAAGTGAATAACTTTTGTTCTAGAAAGCTCATTATTTCTCATTTAAAAATTACTTTTATATAAAAGATATCTGATGTCTATATGATTTTATTTGAGAAACTTTTTCTGTAATAAAGTGACAGTATTATCCATAAACAGAAAACAGTTCTAATGTCAGTCACTCTCCTTAAATTAAATTGTAATTTTGAGAGTTAATTTTGCTCTAGAAAGCTCATATTTATAACTTTCATTCTCTTTATCATTGTAATGAATTTAAAATATAAATAGTAGAATGATAAATCATAATTAATAATTTTTTAATTAAAAGTTATTAAAATAAGTATTTTATTTGGTATCGTTTTAAAGTCAACCACATATTTATTTTAAGGCTTTACAACCTTTTTATCTTCTTTGCAAAACCCTTAATTTTCTTTAAATTATGTTTTTCTTTTAAAATATTTTACTTCATTTATATTTACATTATTTTCTTTATAATCAAAGTATTAAATTGTCAGTTAACTGTCATTACTTTTTAAAATGAACAAAATAATTGGTTAAATTTTTAATCATTACTTTGTGAACTTATTTGGAAAAAGAAATTTTTAACAAAAAGAAAACCATAATTTTCTTGTCAAATACTTGCGTTTCTTGATATCAAAGAAAATAATTTTTAATGAAAAAATACCAAAAAAAAAAAAATTGTCTTCAAATATTTATGAGTTAGGTATTTACTTTAGATCTTTTTTGTTTTGGCAATATAAAAAATATTTATATTTAAGTATGGTGTTTAAGTATAAACAAAAAAGTCGTGATTGTTTCAGTGTTTAGACAAGTGAACAATTTAGCGGAAAAATGATTTTAACTTTAAGATAATTTTTAAGACAAAAAAAAAAAAAAAAAAAATATTTGAACTTTTTCTAATGAAGTAAATTTTTTAAAGTGCTTAATTTATAAATTTCTGTTAAAAATTATTTATTTATTTATTGAGAAAATATTTTTTTCTTTACTCAAAAAATCTTCATGGGGATTTCTTTCTCGATATTTTATCCTTAAATAAATTCTACAAAAAATTCTTATTGTAGATAGCTTGTTAAAAAAAATTACAAAATAATAATGTATGCAAATATATGGAGAATTTTGCCAATTTTGCTTAACATAACATAAATTATAGTGAGTATTAAAATTAAGAAATATATAAATGTTTAACAAATTTTCTTTAAGAATATTTAATATTTTTTCTCTTGTACCTTTTTACTATAAATCATCTTAGATTTCGAAGAAAATCCTCATTTTACATGATGTCAGCTAAATAAGTATAATAGAAAGAAACTATTTTTAAGATTTTTACTATAGTGCTTTCCGTTTGCTACAAACGTCTGTTCATTTTCTACTCTTTAACTTTATTGTCAGCTTAATTTCCTGTTGTCCTTTTAACTTATTTTTTTTTTCTTCATTTTCTTTGTTTGAATATTATTTTTTTCTTCCATTTTCCTGCAGCATCAGCCATAAATGATCAAAATTCAAAGTTGTCTAAATACAAAGAGAAACAAATGTAATTCAAGCATATAATTTGCTGATGTTTTTTTTTCTGTTTCTGGTTGTGTTTATTGTCGACAAATAAGTCAATTTTATCTTAATAATGTGGCTAAACTAATAAGAGAGTGTTGTCTACAATTGAAGTGTATTTGTTTTGTTTATTCTTTCTGCAAATAATCCTTGTAGATTTATGAGTTTCTAAACAAATGTTGTTGTTGCTATTAATAAGATTACTTAAGAAAACTTTAGGGGAAAAAATGATAAACAATAAATAGAGTTTACTGAAAATAGTTTTCGAACACATTTGTTATTTGCTAAATGGAAATTTTTGAAGTAATTGTTTACTATAGGTAAAGGAAGAAAAACTTAAAAAATATAACATCAAAATATTATTAAAATTGTTTACATTATGTAGAAAAGGGTAAACATTTAATTTTTTGAAAATATTGAATGAAAAAAATTTAGAATATTGTAGAAAACCAAATATTATTGAAACCTTTAAAAATGTTAATTCTTGTTAATTGAAAACAATGTAAACATTTTCATAACTTGTGTTTAAATATTAAAATTATTGAATAAATTTAAAAAATTAAGAAAAACTTGCAAAATTAAATTTTTTACATTATGTAAACAATGTTAAAGTAATTTAAATTACATAAAATGTAAAGCTTTTTACATATGAAATTTAAAATTAAATGATTACAAATGTTGACATTATGTAAACAATAGTAAAAAATTTATTCTTGGAAATTGAAATTTTTCACGATTATTTTCTATTATAACTCTTTTTATTTAGCATTTGCATTAGAATCTTATACATACAAATAAATATAAATTTAAGCAAAATTTTTGCAAAATTCCCAAAATTTTCTTAATGAACAATTTAATAATATCTATGAACCAAATTTTATTTTCTATGAAAAAAGTTTGGGAAAAAAAAGTCATATTCGATTCTTAATATTTATGAACAAAATTTTAAAAAAATATGTATTATTTTTTTCTGTTAAATAATATAAAAACCTCCTAAAATCGAATACTTCATGTAATGTGAAATATTTAAAAAAATTTAGTGAAAATATCAAAAGTATCGAAGTAATGTAAAAAATTAAGAAACCAACCAAATTAAAATTTTTGACATTATGTAAACAATGTAAAAAATGCTAAAAATTACATAAAAATTAAAAATTTTATAAAATTATATATGAAATTCAATTGTTGACATAGTGTAAAAATGTGTCGAAGTAATTAATTTCATGAAGAAAATATTCAAAATTAAAAATTTTGTTAAAATCCAATTGTTAATATATATATATATATATATATATATATATATATATATATATATATATATATATATATATATATATATATATATATATATATATATATATATATATATATATATATATATATATTTTTTTTTTATTTTTTTTCAATTTAAGTTTAAAATTTCGTTAGAAAAATTTAAAAGAATGTAAAAGAAAGCAGATACTATAAAATCTTTAAAAATTCGAATATTTGACATTATGTAAAAAATGTAAAAACTTACAAAAGTTTAGTTTAAATATGAAAATAAAAGAATTATTTAAGAAAATTAAGAAAATCTACAAAACTAAAATTTTTGACATTATGTAAACATTGTAAAAAATACTTCAAATTACATAAAAATTCAGTTTTACCAAATAATATGTATAAGAAATTGTATAAAGAATTTTAAATCCTAAAAATTTTACTAAGATATGTAAAAGTATCAATTGTAGACATTATGAAAAACGAGTAAAAAATCTACATAAAATTAAATTGTTGACAAATTGTAAAGAATGTAAAATAATAATAAGAAAAATCTAATATTAAAAAATCCTCAAAATCCTTTTCAGAAATGAGTAAAAAAATCAATTGTTGACAAAACGTTCTCTATAAAACTCAATTGTTGACATAGAGAACTTAAAAAATATATAATGTATTGAAATGAAAATTAAAAACAAAACTAATACTAAAATTCCTCAAAATCCTTTCCAAACTTTAAATTTTAATATAAAAGTGTAAAAAATTAAAAAATTTAATGAAAAATCAATTGTTGACATAACGTAAAAATATCCTTAAATCTGGAAATTAAAAAATATTGTAAAATTAATTTCTTTAGAATTTAGATTTGAATAAATTAAAAAATCATTGGTTGACAATATGTAAAATGCATATAAATTTTCTTTAAAATTTTAACAAAATACTAAGAAATTAAAAAATTAAGTGTAAAGAAAAGAAAAAGAAAAAAATATGAAAATTTTAAAAATTATCAGTTAGAATGTAAGAAAATCGAAACTAACGTGATATACGTAAATAATATAAAATATCATTAAAATTTAAATTTTAAATAATATAAAATTTAATTAACATTTTTGATGTGATTTTTTGTTTTATTTTCAATTAATCAACAGTACGTATGATTAATATTAATAATGAAATATTTGGGATTTTGTGCCCTAATTTCTTGGCGATAATGTAAGTATTAATTTTTTAATCAAATTAAAGAAAAAAATTTTAATTAACATCTTTACATAAAAAATTATAAATTTCAAATAATTTTTGTTTCATTTAATGATTAATATTAATTATGACTTGGTTAGAACTATATGCCATAACTTTCCTTTCAAAAATAAGAATTTGAGTTTTCTTATAGTAAATTAAAGCTTTTAATTCTCATCTTTATGACCTATTATTTAATTGATTAAACTAGGTATTTTCATTTACATTTAAATAAATATTTGTTACATAATATGAATCAAATATTTGTTTTATATATTTAATTAATATCACTAAACATATTAAAGCAATTTTCTTTATTTTTATGCTTTCATTATCTTTTGTTAACTTTTATTTTCCTATTAAAACTATTTAAAATTAATTTAAATCCATTTTAGTAATATTAAACCCTACTTTAATTTTCAACAAAATAAATCCTTAACTAATTCCATACTCAAAAAGTTTTTTATTTTATTTATTTCTATTTAGCTTTATTTATCAATAGTTTCGAACAATTGTCAACGTATACATATTGACAAATGTTACAAAAACGAAAAAAGAAAACAATAATAAAAAAAAAAAAAAATCTTAATGTATTTTAATCTATTCAAATCAAATGACATCTGCTTAAAATGCTATACAAAAACTATATTGGTTTTGAAAAGTGACATAAAAAATGAATTGTTTTAATAAACTCTGTTAAGTTGAAAGTTTTTTCTTTGCTTTTTTTCTGCAATGACAACCATATTTGACAATATGGTGCTGTTTTAGTTATTGGGTTAGAATACTAAATAGATGGTTGATGTTATCGTATAATAGTTGCATATATGAAGTATGTAATAAAAAGTTTGTTGTTGATGATGGCTTTTAACTTTACTTTTTTTTTTTTTTTTGATATAGTTTTAGATTTATTGGCTACAGTGAGTTTCGTAAAACTGGAAAATGTTTAATAAAACATTTAAAATAAAAAACATGCATTGGCAAAAAATTAAGTTGATTTTTCTCCCTCTTGAATTTTTTTATTTTTGTTGAAGAATACTGTCAATGTAAGTATTGATTTCCAAACATCGCATAACAAAAATTTGCTTTAAGCTATTTGTAAATGATGTAAAGTGTTAACTGAAAGTCATATTGGAGTGACATACAAGAACAAGTTATAGTACACCAATACATATATATGTACAACATATTCAAGTATCCTTTATTATTCCATACATGTGTATATGTACAAATAACTATTCTAGTAATAGTTCTCACAATACAAAAGCAGCTTAACATACATATTTACAACAATTTGAAGTGGTAGTTGTGTACTAAGTAAGTAATAGTTATATGCTTTTACTAACCATCATCATTGGCGTCATTTGCATGCATGAAACGTGTCAACAATTTTGTTTAACAAAATATTCTCTTACAACATTTATATCTATACATAGTTTTGTAATTGTGTGTGTATGTTTATGTCATGTTAACATGTTTTGTATTTGTTTTTATTTACAACAAATAAAACAAATTTGAAATTTAAAAGTTTTTCTATTTCTTGTTTTTTTATTCTTCTCAAGTTATTGTACAAATGTCATGTTTTAACTTCAGTTTCCTTAAAAAAAAGAAAGAAAAAACAAAATCAAGAGGGAACTACAAAAGAATTCTTATGCTATTTTTTTGTTATAGCCTGAAGTATAATAACATCTCCACAAAAAATGCATAAAAATCTTGAAAGAATTTAATAAAAATCATATAAAAATATAACATATCTTAAGGGGTATGTGAAATATAAAATGATATAAACAAATTTGAAAATGTTTGCATATTTTAAGGGATTTGGGGTAAAATAAAATTTAAAGTGTACTTTTAAGAAAAACATTACATAATAAAATAAAATTATGAAATAGATTTAACAACATATATTTCTACAAAATGTTTTTATATTATTTAAGGAAATTAAATTTTATATTCCATAAGGATTTTTCAAAGGTCTTTTACCTCATTTCAAAAAACTTAAATACCCAACCAATTATTTAATAATTATTTTTATTTAATTAGACCTTGAGCCTTGGGATTTTATTTTATATTTTTTCCCTTTAATTGCAAATCATTCCCTTATTAAGTATTTAATGTTTTCTTTTTTCACGAAATTATTACCATAAAATTTAAAAATATCTACCCTTTAAATATTTATAGCTTAATCGTATAACAAATTTTACAGAAATATTCCCCTCATAATGAGTTTAATTATTTTTTAATGACTTAAACTCAAATGGCTTTTGTATGCCATGTATTTCTCCCGTAATAAGCAAATAAAAATAATACTAAAAATTCAACATATAATCCTCAATAAATCCATATTTATATGAACTTTTATGGTCATGTTTAATAAATATTAAAATTGAAATTCATTTCAATTAATCTATAAGTTGCTTAAAATCTTATATTAAATACGACGATAGATTTAAATAAATGCCTTTGTTAAATATATAAAATTAATTGTTCAATTGCGTTGAATATGGAATGTAAATTAATTAATTTTTATACATATTAAAAATCACATTTTATAAAAAAAAAATAGTGGATTTCATTTGTGAAATACTCATTAAAACAAAATTTTTAATATAAAAAAAAAGCTTAAGCACTATAAAGAGATAATGCTGTTTCATGTTATATAAAAAATTTTGTTAAAAAACTATCTGTTAAACTGATTAAAATTTTAAATACTTAAATAGACCATAGTGCGTATGATTAATATTAATTATAAGTAGTTCTGGAATTTTGATATTAACTTCAAATTTTGTCTAGGGAATTTAAAGTTTTATAAAACAAATAAAAGTTAAAATATTTGTTCATACAAACGTGTACTTAATTTTTCGTAAATCAACATATTTTCTACTTGACCTTTTATTTATTAAGTGCCAAGTATTTGTGTGCTTATATTTAATTAAATGTTTGTATACTATCTGATATGATGGCTAATCACACCTGAATTCTTATTTGATTTATATTTATTTATACTATAATAAGTTTAATGTTGTCAATATTGACTTAAATATTATTGCTGGTATAAGAATGTGTTCATATAACTTACTCAAACAACGATAAATATTTATATGTAAAAATAAATATTTAACAAAGGTAAATAAGTTGTTTATTTGAAGTAAATTTTCTTAAAGTAAACTTAAAGTCGAAGAGAAAGTTTCTTCAAAAGAGTTTACTTCAAAAGACTAAAAAAATATAAATATATATAAAAAATATAGGAAATATACATTTATAAAGAGCAAATTTTCCATAGAAAACAAAACTCTTAAGGAGGAAACAAGAAGAATTTTTCTATCTAAGACAAAAACTCTAAAAGAGAAAATATTCCGTAGGAAATATAAACTCAAAAGGAGTAAATTTTATATAACAAATGGAGAAAACTTTTTATAGGAAATATAAGGAAATATAAATTTTAAAGAAGTATATTTTCTATAAGTCCTAATAAAGAAAATGTTCTATAGAAAACTTAAACGAGAAAACTATAGTTTTAAATGAGTAAATTTTCTACATAAAACTAAACAAGCAAATTTTCTATAAAAATATAAGCTCTCAATGAGAAATTTTCTGTAGAAATTTTGAGTTGTAAATGAATAAATTTTCAGTTGAAAATATTGGGTTTAATAGAGCAAATTCTTTTTTTTTATAGAAAACATAGCCTCTTAAAGACTTTAAGATATAAACGAGTAAATTTTCTATAGAAAACTTAGCTCAAAAATAGCAACTCAAAGCTCAAATTAAAATTTAAAAGAGAAAACTCAATATTGGAAAAAGTCTAGCAAATTTTTTCTTCAAATTTTTTATAAGTAATCTTCTTTGTAAGGTAAATTAATATAATATTAAATTGTAATTAAATTTACCTTATACATATATTTAACATTTCTTAAGCTTCTTATTTCTTTGGATACTAATAAAATTTGATTTATAACAAATTTCACATAAAAGGCTTAAATACAAGTTACCACAGAATCATGTTACTTAAAAATTTCCATTTAACCTTTTATTAGTTCTATAGTAACATTTTAACAATAATAATTGTATTTCTGATAATGTGAATAAAAAAATTAATTCAATTTTTAACAAACAATAACAAGCAATTATTTTTTGAAATTTTATTTAATTTTGTATAAAATTCAAACTAAAAATAAGTCTAAATGTGAAACAATAAATTACGTAAACAAACACATTACAAAATTGCTACTAATAGGATTTCATTATATTGACAAAATTTACTTTTTCACAATTTTTGTGTTTTATGTTGGTATGTATGTTTAATATCAAATCATGTATTTGATTATGTTGCTCTGGCATACTTCAAAATAAGTGAAAAATTATATAAATTGAAAATAATGTATATAAAAGCAATTATCGCATTGAACATTTTTAGGTAATATTTATAATGGCTGACCATTCTTAGAGCACACATTTTTTTTATATTTTTATTGGAAAATTTTATTCATGTAAAATAACAACAATTTAAAAATGTTTTAAAATTTTTCAAATTTGACGCTTATATTTATTGCTCACCAGGCTATTTTGTGGTATTTAATATTATTGTATTTTGTGTGTGTATGTGTGCGTTATATAAAATTAAAATAGTTTTGTTTTATTTAAAAAAAAAAAAACGAAATTATTGTTTTTAGTTTTCCAATACGATTTTATGGCAAATTGTTATTTATTTTACTAAATAAACACCATATTTTCGGTTAAAATAATGGATTTGAATATTTGATGGAGCACATTAGAAATTTTGTTTGCTTGCATTTCTTTTATTTTGTACCAAATTAAATTAAATACTATTGAACACCCTTTGGAAAATAAACATTTTATATTTATTATTATTATTGTTAGTTTTGTTTGTAGTATTTAGAAATGTAAATTTTAAAATTTGTTTGTGAAATGTGAATTTAAAAATGATGTTTTTAATAATGTTAAAGACATCAACTAAAATGATGTTTTAATAGCAAAATTTTTCACACAAAACTATACTTTTAATCTCGAAAATTTTGAATACAAAATATTACTTTTAATTCCACAATTTTTTTTTTTAGAAAATATTGCTTTTAATGCAATAAAATTTCTACAGAATCTCTATCTTCTAATTTCACAAAATTTTTAGAGAAAATATTTATTTTAATCCCACAAAATTCTTAGAAAAAAATATAGCCTTAAATCTAGAAAAGTTTCTATAAAAATATTGCTCTTAAACCGAGAAATTTTCCAAAAAAAAAAAAAACTATGGCTTTTAATTCGACAAATTTTTGTAGAAAATATTGTTCTTAATATGAAAAGTTCTTGTTGAGAATATTCTCTTTAGTATGTAATAGAAAATATTGCCGTTAATCGAAGAAAATTTCTACAGAAAATAAGTTCTTTAAATCTAAAATATTTTTAAGGAAAATATTGATCAAAATCTTTAGTAAATATAGTTCTTAATCAGCAAGTTATTTATGAAAAATATTGCTATAAATCCGACAATAGAAAATATTGCTTTTAATCCAAAAATTTTTCTGCAGAAAATATTGTTGTAAATTCGATAAATATTTTGTGAAAAATATTGCCTTTTCTTTTCTTTAGAAAATATTTTCTTTAGTCCAACAAATTTTCTATAGAAAATGTTGTCTTTAGTCCAACAAATTTCTATAGAAAATGTTTCCTTTAGTCTGACAAATTTTCTATAAAAAATGTTGCCTTTAGTCCGATAAATTTTCTATAGAAAATTTTGTCTTTAGTCCGACAAATTTTCTACAGAAAATGTTGCCTTTATTCCGAAAAATTTTCTATAGAAAATGTAGCCTTTAGTTCGACAAATTTTATAAAGAAAATGTTACCTTTAGTCCAACAAATTTTCTTTAGAAATTGTTACCTTTAGTTCGACAAAATTTCTATAGAAAATGTTGCCTTTAATGCGACAAATTTTCTGTAGAAAATATTGCCTTTAGTTCGTCAAATTTTCTATAGAAAATAACAGAACAAATTTTTTAAAGAAAATATTGCTCTTAAATCTGCATATAATTTGTACAAAATTTGTCATTGTTTTTAATTTGACAAATGTTCTACAAAAGATAATGCTTTTAGTCCGAAAAATTTTCTACCAAATGTATTTCCTTAAATTCGGCGATTTTATTTGCAAAGAATATTCTTTTTAATCCGACATATTATTTATAGAAAACATTCTTCTATATCCGATATTTTTTTAAATACATTTATCTACATATATCGAACAATTTTTCTGTAGGAAATATTGCTCTAAATTTAACAAATTTTCTATGAAAAAAAAAAAAACATAATTTTGAAATTTGGTGAAAAGAAAATATTTTTTTTTCTAAAAAATTATTTTAACTCCACATATCTTGATTTAAAATTTTGTAAGGAAACAGGTTTAATTTAACATAAAAAATTTTACCATCGATTTTTTTTTACTCTTTTTTTTCTTTCATTTTCAAATAAACATAAATTATTGGAAGAAAAATTAACCTCTGTTCTTCATATGTTTCCTTAACACATTTTTCTAGTTTGTTTCATAATAATTTACCAATAAAAAATTGTATTTGTAAATTGTTAAACCCTTTTTCATAAAATTCCCCAAACAAAATGTCATCCTCAAATTGAAAAAAAAAAACATTCTTATACATTTTCCTTTATATGTATGTATATAAATAATTTTGTCATTTTAGTTATTTCGAAATAAATCATGTTCGGGGTCTTGTTAAATTTATGGCTTTTATATTTTTATTTTATGTATGTTTTTGTTTTGTAACCACATCTATACACACAGATATTTACATAGAAATTCAATTTGAAAATTTTAAAAGCATAAGCTGTTTATAAATTGTGCATATGTGTTTGTATGTGTGAAAATTCACAGTAAAAGCACATGAGAATATTTTTGTTTTTTTGGCTACCATACAAATTATGGTATAAAATTATATGACAACGTTTATTTAAGCATATAAAACATGTTTTATACATACATATTTATGCTTAACGCCTTTGAAGAGGTCATACATAAATTATTTAAGTAGAACAAGGCTAAATATTTATGTATATGTGTGTGTAGGGCAGTCGTATAAATAACAGAATAATATAAAAAATCTTACAAGAGAAAAAGAGCCTCGAAATAACAAACACTTTAGGGGTGTAGCATATTTTTGGGCTCTTAGCCTAATAAACTTAAAAAAATAAACAAAAACAAACTTATTTTGGAAAAACAAAAAAATTAATACATAATTTTTTTTTTTGGAACAAATTAAAACCTTGAAAGTAAATCTTTTGGAAGAAGAGATTTATATGAAATTATTTTTATGGAAATAACTAAAGATAAATTTTTTTTTTTGCTTTTGGGCATAATGCCAAATAAAATTTTAAACATACTTTAAGGCTTCTTATAAAAAATGGAATTTTGTTTATAAAACTGCTTAAGGCTTGGAAAGCAAAGAATTTAAAATAAATTTAATAAATGAATGAATAAATTTTGGTTTTACAGCTTAATTGAAAATTGTTAATTTCATGGAAAATTTTATTGATTTTTTAAATTCTTTTGCCTTTTAATACTAGCCTTATTTGTTTATGTTAAATAAAGCTTAAATAAATATGTTTGTTTTTATTTTATATGCCATATAAAGAGCAAAAATGCTGAACTAAAAGAAGAATCATGTAAACCTTGAACCTTTTGTTTTCATGTTTGCTTTAAATAATACTGATGTGTGCAGCATTTGTCTGTATAGAATATATTTTTTTCTGTTGTTGTTTTTAAACCATTTTAAACTTTTTGTATTTGTTTTCGAGAAAAGGAATTCCATATGATAATAAACAATTTATACAAAAAATAACATATTTTTTACATGGGATATTTGCAGCAAATTTTCAATCTGAATTTAGGCAACAAAAATTTCGATATTGTAGGCATATTTGATAGAAAATTTTTTATATTAAATCGCCTAAATAAAGGCTATAGAAATTTCCTTTTTATAGCCAGTTTTATGATATAATACTTTGGATTCTTAGTAAATGTCTTCTCAATAAGTATACTCAGAATTTTTAAATCACTAGTTTAAAAAATTCTAAAAGACAAAATTATATCAAAATTAAAAATTCACTTATTTTAGCATGAAAATTGTTGCTTCATCAGTCATAATGTTCAGAATACAGTTAATCGAAAAAGATCTATTTTAGGACTAATCCAAAGTGTCTGAAGAATGCTGAAGACGACTGTAGCTGATTGAAAAACGCACTTTATTCTGTTAGTTTGAAAATAAAGAAATAAATTCTTTACAGTTATTTTAATAAACTTAAGCCTTTACAAAATTATTACACATAATTTTACACCATTCAGCAGTGAGGTTGTTCGTGATAGGCTGGTTATCACGTTCTGTAATTATATAGTAATATTGGAAAAAAAAATAAATTATTTGTTTAAATTTTTATTATTTTCTAAGACTAAAAATAAACAGATAATAAAATAATCTATAAATAAGGGTATGAGTTATGCAAAGTTGGTTATTTTTTGTAATGAAGTTTTCTGTTTGTATTATTACCACATAATCACATAACCTGATAACCACCCTATCATGAACAATCTTAGTGTGTAAAATTAAACTAGTTTTTAACTATTTTATAAGAATTGTTTATCTTCTGTTTCATATGAAATTCCCCCTTTAAATATGTTATAGTTTTTTTATTTTTCCTATTTATTTTCTCCTTAATCTAGTCTAAACTAAATATACACATTCTACATAACAAAAAACAACTGAGAACAATATTATAATCTTTTTTATCCACATCATCATTATCATCATGAACAACATTATTATCATCATTAAAGTCGTCATCATTGCCAACATTATGAAAACGAATACAGTAGAGCAAAATGTATAAAAGAAAAAAAAATCAATAAAATGCGGCAAAAAACTAGCACGTTGTTGTGTGAGTAGAGCAAATAAAGAGCAAAAAAAAAAAACGAAATAAATAAAAAAAAAAAAAAAACACACACAACACACACGCACCTACTCTCACACTCTCTTCAAAACCAAACAAGTCACATGGCATATCATGTGTAATAAGGATAAAAACTACTTTAGTGTAGTTTGTAAGCAATTTTTATGGGATTTGCGTTAAAGCAAATAAAAAAACATAGATATAAAAAAAAGTTTTTGTAGAAAAAAAATAATGTTTTTGTTTATTTCTAAGGTTTTCTTTTAGTAAAGGGTAAACATTAACCTAAAATTATGCTTTAGTTTTAAAGGTATTATAGCATGCTGATTTTTTTCTTTACCTTTAGAAAATATTAACCTTAAAAGATGTAAGTTTACTTATGGTAATTATAACATGTTTAGAAAGTATTATTTATTAAGCCTACAAATAGTGTTTATACGGGTTATAGGGTGAGGGTAGGATAACTTGCGAGTTACTTTTCCGTTTAAATAAAAACATACTTTCTTTTAAAAATGTTATAAAATGTATGTGTATATATTTTTATTAATTTTTATATTTTTAAATATCTATTAATTTATGTTACACACTTTTCTTCGGGTATAAATAGGCTTCATTTAATATAAAAGAATTGGCCTAAAATTAGGTTTTTATTACATAGTTTTTATGTTTTTTTTTATTTTATAAAATAAAAAACGTTTGAGAAATAGTTTTGAAGGGTTAATGGAGCAAATTATGTAATAAAAAAATTTATTTAAATATAATTTTAAATAATACTTATCATTAAGATTAAGCCTTAAATTGAAATCTCGATTTAAGTCCCTTAAATTTAATTTACACATCTAATGAATTTTAAATGATAAACCTTCGAATAATATTTTTCAAAAATTAAATCATTAAATATTTATATATTTTAAAGGATTTTTTTAAATTATATTCCTCTTAATGTAAAATTAAATTTCTTTATTTTAACTTCAGCTCCTAAAACTATACTTTGGTATACCTCTTTTAAATTCCTATTATTATTTTGTTTAGATATTTAAAAATCTAAGATTTTTTAATATCTATTAAAAGCTTATGTCAACCTTACATCAATCCCCTTATACATTATTTTCTTTTAATAAAATCAATATATTTAGTTTTTTTCCAGTTGCCTCTACTACACATTTCTAATTAAATTAAGAAAACTATAGCTTTCTGCTGAACTAGGCAAATTTTCAATTGCAAGAAATGACAAACATGAACATTCTCAAACCTTTTTTTAAGATTTTACTTTATAACTAAAAAGAATCCCACACACACACTTAACAAACTACATAAAATGATTTTTGCCCTAAAATACTATATATATTGTTACCTTGGTAAAAAAAAAAAAATTAAAAGAAATAGAACACTTAACTTGAAGTGCTATTAAATTGTTAAGTATGCAGGCTAAGAAATATTGAATAATTTTAAATCAATTGAGAAAAATTCTACAAACGGAAAAAATAATGAGACTTAAGAAAAACTTTAAAATAAAAAAATGTAGTGTAATTTTAGGAGTTATAAAATATTTTTAAGAATAAACTTGGCAGACTTTTAGGCTGAAGTTTTTGTTATTCGACTAATGGTATGCTCAGACTGGTCAAATATTTGATCAAAATGAGGTAACCACTACATAAAATATTTTCTAATTTCTCTATTTCAATGGAAAAATCGTAGCTAACATTTTACCGAATCTTGTTTGACGCTGTTTTCTCTTACAAAACATTTGCAAGATCAAACAATGGAATTACTTTTTTTTTTTAAGTAGTGATCACGCAAATTTGGTCAAATATTTGATAAATATGAACAAAGCTTAAGGTTTAATGACATTAATTTGGTTTAAGAAACAGTAAATAGCATATTTTTACGAATGTTTAAGATAAGTGAAATTTTTTATTTATTTATTATCTTTTATACTAAAATTATTTTTAGAAAGCCTTCCTCTATTTAACGCACAACTTAAATGGAATTCTGTTTGTATTTATGGAGCATTTAAAAAATCGTTCATATGATTATTTTTTGTCAAATGCGTAGCTAATAGCTATCAATTTTTTGTTTCAATATTGTTAGGTATTTTTTTTTTTTCATTAAAAATAAATATATATATATATATATATATATATATATATATATATATATATATATATATATATATATATATATATATACATTAAAAGAATCATACGTAAAAGTAGACAATATTGAATAAATATTTTAACTAAATTTCCTTTTAATTTTAACTTATCATTTATCTTAATAAGAATTATTAATTTTAAAAGAATCACACCTAAAATTATGCAATACTGAAAAAATAATTTTATTATATTTTCAGTGTAATTTTATTAGCGATTTTTTCTTTTTAATTTTTATTATTTATTTTAATTTTAAAATCTCATATTTGGCTATTTTGTAATGAAAGTGTATATAATATAAAATGTATATTTTAGAATTTCCTTTTGTAACAATACTCTATTAATTAATTTTTATATATAACAGTACTTGACTTCTTTTTATAAAGTAATAATATTTATTAAAAAGTAATTGATTTAATTACAAAGAAATAAACTTTATTATTAGAGAAGAAACTGATTCGTTAAAAAACTATTAAGTTTTTGTATTTCTAAAACCCATAAAGTAGGCTATATGTATTTTGAATCCTATAATTTATTACAAATGCCCTAAAAAAGTCAATATCAGAGTTGTCTTTACAATTTTTAAAAGATTTTATTTCAATTAATTAATATTTTTTGCTTTAAATGATCAAGGCTTCAGTCGCAAATTTTAAACTAACAAGAGAACTAAAAAATAATGAAGTTTCTTTTCAAGCTTTAAAAATGCTTTCATATTTTGGCATGATTTTTATATTTATTAAGCAAATTTATATGCCAAATATAAAATTATTTACTAGATATTAAATAGTATTTTAAATTTGTCAAGTAACATTTATTCCCAAATCAATTAAATTCATCTTAAAAATCTTGGCTCTTAAGAGTGTATATTTTTCTATACTTTTAGGTAAAATTTTATAATGTAGCGTTCTTCTATATTTAGAAACTTATTTTAGTCCCTAAATTATATTGTCATTATTTAACATATTGTGCCTAAAAGTTGGCAATATTTTTAATGGTTTTTCGGTAGCTAGCACTTTTATTCTTATTTAGATTTTTGAAATTTATAAGGTTTTTCTATATTTCTAAGATAAAAACCAAATGTATTTTTCATTTTTATTTAGCGATATTATTAATATGTTTAAAATAAAATTATGAATCTTAATATTTTAAATGTATTAATATTAGTAATTGAGTTTTAAATATTTTTACAAATTTTCTTCAAAATGTAAACTCTATGAAATTATAATGAAAAATTTCTATATTTACAATTATTTTATAACTCCTTAAAGCAGGCTTTATATAATTTTCTATTGTGTCTAAAAGTTATCAGTGGTTCAGGCACTTTTAACTCTAAGGTTCGCTCCTGGTATTAATTCAATAATTTGAAATAAAAATAATGAATAAAACTAGTTACTCTGCCTAAAAATATGCCAATTTTTTCTAGACTTAAGTTTCCAAAAACATTTAGGCTTGCATAATTTCAGCAAATAATTAATAAATGGCCTATTGGCAAAGCTTTCATATATGTAGGTAATATGAAATAAAGAAACTTATATTGAATTTTATATTTTAAGAAATTATCAAAAAGCTATTTTTTAAACGCCCTAAAATATGCTATTTCTTTATACATCTTTTTCACACCTAAGCACTGTCCCAAATATACATTTTTTCCATTATCTTTTTTAAGCACTTGAAAACTTTCTCTATTTATCTTAAGCACAATAAAAAAACCTTCACCTTAAACTTTTTTTTTTTTTTTTCATGTACACATTACAAAACATATGCTAACATATGGTATACTTTAAGGCTTTTTCCTTTCTTCTAATACATACATATAAACACTTATTTTCTAGCATACTTAAAGAAAAAGAGAAATAAAATAATAAAATAAATTTAAAGATAAAGAAATTATTATAAAAAGAAACGAAGAAAAAAGAAAACTTACATGTTTAGAAACGTAGAAGTATAATTAAGTTGATGTATTTGTTTGTTTTTGTAGTAGTGTTTTATAGTTTAAAGTTTAGTTAAATTGTAGCAGTAGTAGATTTGAAAATATACATTTTAAAAGACAACATAATATTCAGTGAAAAATTATAAAAAAAAAAAAAATATATAATTTTATTAAATTTTAATATAAAATAATAAAAAGGAAAAAAAAAAATATAATTTTAATTGTTGAAAGAAAATTATAAAATAATTTTGAATTTTAAATTTGTAATCATACCAATGAAATTCATATTTCGCTGGCGCTTTCACTGAATACTATCTCGCCTGAGACACCGTTTTGTTGTTGTTAGTATTAAAAGCTAAATCGTTGATACTTTTTCGGCTTAATTAATATTTAACAAGTTATTAAATATTTTATTTGTAGAAATAATTTCATTTAATTAATTTGTTTATTATTTATTTTTCTTTTTTTTTTTAACTTGTTTTTTCTTTTTTATTTAAACTTGTACTTTTAGGTTTTCACTAAAACAATTTCAATTATTGTTTGTACTGGTTGTGTGTGTATGAGTTTAACGATAAACGTATTTGTAGCATGTAAAGCATACGTTATTGTTAAGTGATGACGTATTTAAAATTGAATTTGAATTTAAACAATTGCTACTACTGGGGTAGTAGTAATTGTCGTCGTAGCTGTAGTAGTAGTTATAGTTAATATCGTTTATTTTGTTATTGTAGTTGTACTGATGATGATGATTGTAGCTGTAGTAGTAATAGTAGTAATAATAGTTGTAGTGGTTTTCGTGATAGTTGTTGTAATAACATGTGTTTTGTTTAAGTTGATTTCGTTTAAATTTGATTTTGTTTCTTAGATTTGTATATAAATATTGGAAAATAAATAATATTTGCCAGCACCGCCGCTGCCGTAACTGGTTGTGAATATGAACTAAGCGGTAGTACCACTTGGTTTGAAGCACTTTATGCACTAAACTAACAGCGTTCATGGTTCTAGTTGTCAACTGTCAACGTTGAGGAATATTTTCACACACAGAGCAGAAAACCGAATTTCTACTCTATTTCGTTGTTGTCGTTAACGTCTTCATCGTTGTTGTTATTATAGCTGTTTGTTGAAAACAGGCAAATTGAAAAAGGCTGGCAAACAGACAGAATCCTGTCGTAGCCAAAAAGCCGAAGCTGCTGCAAAGAGTGAAATTATACAAAACACGAGTCGTCGCAACAATCAGGAATTAAGAAAAAAAAAAACATACAATTCAAATACACATTGTACTCAATGTGTTTTTTCTTTAAGGAAAAATATATGGAGAAAAATATGTTTCCTTATAAATTTGCCATAGAGTGATTTATGCCTACTATAGCATGACTTGAAAACTGTGCCACAAGTTTTTTTGTTTTTCTGTTTTTTTTTTTTTTTTCGTACGCAATAAAATATTTCTTAAATAAAATAAAAAATTTAACACTTTTTAACTTTAATTTTCAGTTTACTTTTATTTTATTATTATTTTAGAAATTTGAAAAAAAACCCACTTATTATTACTTTAGTTTTGACTGTTCTTTTGATTTGTGTATGATAAAAACTCCAAACTCTCTGTGTGGTGTTGTTGAAAGTAATGTTGTAGTAAGAGTAGGAGTTTTACTGTAACTTCCTGACGTTTTTATGCGAAAATATCATGTGCTTGTTTTTCTTTCAAAATCGTGAATTTTTGTTGAGTTAAATTTCTTTTATGTTTTTGTTGTTGTTGCATGGCTTCGTTTTTCGCAGTTTTACTACAATTATACGTATTTTATTGTTGTTGCCAATTTTTGCACCCTAAAATCTCCCTCACACCACCTTTGTTATTAGAAAATAAAATCCTAGTAGTTTTGTTGTTGTTCTTGGCAAATTGTACGAGTGTTAACGATGTGTTGATAGTTAAATCACAAAAAGCTGGCAAAAAACAATGAAGTTTTCTCTAGCTTGAGCATGAAAATGTAATAGATTTTCACAAGGATGCCCATAAAACTCAAAAAATTACAAAAACATTGTTGTAATACACAAAAATAAAGAGTGTTTGTTTCATGTAAAAACTTCATTTACATTGTTGTTTTAATTATTTTGTGCTTTTGTAATGTTTACAAATTTTTCAATGCGCAATTACTTTTTAATGTTTTTCTACTTCAACTCACTCTCCCACTGCTTTTTTCTCTCTTAAATGTTGTAAGAGAATGTTTTCCTTAGAATGAGTCTATTTTTAGGCGCACGTGCTTAAATTGTTTTTACTACTCAAAACTGAGTGGACATATTTTAGCGCATACTCATTTTTTGTGAAACAATTCTTTTGCTCATTATAGGTTTTCATTTTGAGTAAAAAAATGTACTCAAAGTGAGTTAGTTGTATTTGTTTAGCATGAGAATTTGTGCTTGGAGAATTTGTATAATTTTTGAGAATATACATATTTTTAATATGATTTTTTTTGAGGTTTGTGAGTTGAGAACAGTTTTTTATGCTCATTGTGATTAAAGAAAATACTTCCCCTATTTTCGAAATTTAAAGGAGAATCAGAAAACAGTGTTTTAAATTTTTAAAGTTCCACAAGTTGTTTATAATTTTTACAAAAAAATCATGAGTTTTTGTATTAAAATGATTTAGTTGTTAAACTTAACTTAAAATTAATATGATAAAAAAAGAAATATTTTTTTTTATATATAAAAACCTGGTCTTAACGACATATCAAAATTATTGTATATAATTAATTTGTTTTTTTTTTTTTTAAATAAAAAATATAGTGTTATTAACTTTTTTTTTTTTAATTTTTAAAATTTTAAAACGATGTAAAAAATTTGTAAAAATATTTGGCGACTATATAAACGTCTTCTAATGTTCACAATTTTGTTGTATATTATCAGAAAGATATATTCAACAGGTTGTTAAAAATAAAAGTAAACTGATATCATTTCTGCTTCTTTGACACCTAACTCAATTAGCTTAATGTTACTTAGCAAAATATTGAAAATATTTTTGGTTTTTTTTTTTAAATGTTGAAGGTACATAAAACTATTAAGCAAGGTCTTAGCTTTTATTCTTATTAATTTTTTTTTTTTTTTTAACTGGACAATGAAAATAATATAATCATTTTTACACATTATATGTCATTTAATTTAATCCGATTTAAATCTAAAAAGTATATTTCTTTAAAATACTATATTTAACACATTTCTTTTCAGATTTTCACTATTTTAAATGAATTAGATTTCTGTATTTGTCCCCTTTTATTATAAATTTTTAAATAATTAAATTTTTTTATTAAATTAATTTTAGATTGAAATGCATTTTTCGGATAAATTTTTGAAATTAAATTTTTTATTTCATACTAAAAAGTGATTTATTACTTAAATAATTCAATTTAGATTTTTACTTTCTGATGGGAATATTAACTATTTTTAATAATTTTTTGAAAAATATACCAACACTTTTTCATACAAAAATTTATTTATTTTTTTATTTTTTTTTATATTTTAGTATTCTGTGCGTTTTATGCAAAAGTGTACAACTTAAAATATATAAAGTTTATATATAAATAATATTTAATTAATTTAAACAATATTTTAGTGGTAGTTATATTTGCTTTAATAGCTTCAGTAGCTTTTTTGCAGAATTTCTTAAACTAAATTTTTTTAAAAGTATATTTTATTAATATTATTACATTTATTTTAAGAAAGTAAAAAGTTGAATGCAGTGTTACCGTTTGGCGATTTTAGTCGCTAATTGCCCATTTTTCCACCACCTGGATACTTTTTTGTACCCTTTTTTAAATGGTGACTAAATGGCGAATTTTATGAATATATGCTAAATGAGAAGAAACTAAGTTTTTGGAAATATATCGGCCCATTACATATTAATTTCAACAAATAAATTTATCATTTTGAGATTGTTTCACAGTAATATATACAAAAACAGCAGAGTATTTATAAATTAGCTGAAACTATTAGTAACTAAAAATAATTAAGTTTATGAACAGCTATTTATCATCATATGCCATATCTTTTTGGACTGGATTGAAAAAATAAAAATAAGATTCGATGAGTACTTATATCCAAATTTATATTTCTACATTCCTCTTAGCAATCCCTCGGGAGAACGTGTTTTTTTTACTAAATTATCAATAATAAACAAGCGCGAATGTTATATTCGGCCCGGCCGAATCTATATACCCACCATCAACTTTTTCAAATTTTACGTTATATGGGAGTGGGCGGTAAAGTGAGCGGACCACGCCCATTTTTGGTTTCCGAGTTTATATCGATCCCCGAACTATACGTACAAAATTTTGTTGTCGTACATGCTTTTATTGAAGAAATATCAGCAGAAAAGTATAAAATGGATACCCTGTGTTTCTAGTTTTTAGCCCATCTTTTTTGCTTATTAACCGATTTTTCCCATTTTCAATCCCAAACAAACCTTATATAAGACAAATATTTATGCCAAACTACGTTGTCCCGTTCGAGACCTATCCTGCTTTCAACAGACGGACAGACGGACGGACATAGCTAGATCGACTCAGAATCTAACCAGGACCCAGAAAATATATACTTTGTGGGGTCTTAGATGATTCCTTCGACATGTTATACACGGAATGACAAAATCAATATACCCCCCATCTTTTTGATGGTGGGTATAAAAAATAGTTTGTCTAACAGTCTTAAATCAATACTTGTGGATCCATGCGTTTTGTCCTAAATTTGTCCAACAAGGACTTGCAAGACTGGAGTACTAGCAAAGAACTCGTACAAAAGTACAGAAGTTTAATTAATTAAAAGTGAATTGTATATTAACTGTTTTCGTGAATAAATCTTTATTTTTGCAATAACAAAATTTGTTGTAAAATAATTATAAATTATTTTGTTATTAATAAAACTGAATCTTATACTTTTTCTTAAAATACAAATTTTTTTTGTTTTTGCTGTTATCAAATATACATATACTAAGGAGTTTTTTAGGTTTTAAAGCAGTTGGCCCCTTTTTGAAAAAAATTCTTCTGAGACAAGATAGTCCACTATTTTACTATTATTATTATTTTTTTAGAAAATATTTATGATTTTTAATTTGGTGTTTTTTTATTTTTTGTAAGCACATTTCATAATTTTTGATTAACGAATTTGTCTTCAATATTATATTTAAAATGCATCTGAAAACTATATTCCTCTATTGATTTCATCTATAGCAACAGTACTTTTGAATTATAAAATATCATTTATAATATTTATTGTAATAAAATTTAACCGGTTTTTAAATCAATAAAAAAGGTTAAGAACATTTAAAATTACATATTATAGAATGAGAATAACCAAGATTAAAATTCTTTATGAAAAAACTGGTAGTAATTTTTCTAAAGGAGTATTAACCCATTAATACACACTGTTACATATATGTAACGTGATGAAGTCTAATTTTAAACTGAATTGTCAAAAAACAAAATAACAAAAAGAAAACAAATTCAATTCGTTTAAAATAAATATGATATATCTGATGAAAATTAGAAAGTGAATAAAGAAAGAGTTACGTATTTGTAACACTGGCTCATTCTCAGTACAATTTGGCCTCCTCTGTTTTCAATACAAAAAGAAAATTTTTTTCATTAAATGTACTATATGAGCAGTAAACATTATAAACATATTTTTGTTTATTATTTGCAGTTTGGTAAAAAATGTGGGTATGAGTAAGTTGGAGGCCTACGGAAAAATTTTCCCTGGGCACTATATACGCATTCAGGTCAGATTTATTTTTAAAAATTCTTATTGTAATGATACTTATAAGTATGAAAACACCAATGTTAAGAGACATGCGATCCTATATCAAGCACTGGAAGGCATTTCCCGTAACCGGATGTAGTCATTTGGCCCCATACATGAATTTAGTATTTTTCTTTTAACGATTACTTGGTACAAATGTTGTAAGATTTATTAAATGCAACAATTTAATTGTGCTTTTTATTAAAAAAACCAAAATTTGTTAATGTTTTATTTATATAACCCATGAGATTTACATGGAAAATATAAGGTCCAAAAAAGAGTGAGAAACGCTCAAAGTTACATATATGTAACAGTGCTTATAACTTACTTATTAAGCTAGATATAAACAATTTTTCGTCTTCAATGGGTTTATATGCCACATTTAACATGTTGTTCAAAATTTCAAGTATCTAACTTGGATGAATAGCCGTGGGCATTAATGGGTTAAATATAGTAGATTATCTTGTCCCAGAAGAATTAAAATTACAATTTAAGATATTATAAATTAAAAAATTAAAATCGAAAGGGAAGAAATTTATCAAAAATGCATTGTAATACTGCAACTGCATTACTAGTGCAATTTTTTAATAAACATATTTCCTTAAAATTATTGTTGAAACCTCCGTTATTGCGCACAAGTAATGAAACCAACATTTTAAAAATTTTAATATTTTGCAGTCTTTTGAATAGCAAGTATTGGGCGCTATGGGGTGTCCAAACTTGAGGAGAAAAAACATGAATGACTCCAGGAGGTACATTTTTTGCGAGACATATTCACCGCAAAATCGCTGTGAAGCTAAAGTATCGCTTGATCAAAAAAAAAAAAAGGTCAGTAGAAAAATACTTGAAAAAATTATTTAAAAACTGTTTTTAAAAATAGGGACTTTCTCGATATACTTATGTTTCAAATTTGCAACTTTGAGCTTGTTATTGAAATATTTTTTTTAAAGAAATTTTTTATGTTCTTATTTCGAGTTCACCTTTTGCATCCCTAATCACCATATGTGCTTTGGTATTATACTTTAAACTTTAGATAATTCTCCTATATCCCCTTTTAACTAAACTGGAGACTAAGAAAATTTTACAGTATTTTTCTATCTATACGTATGTCTGTGTAATTGTTTTTTTATAACGATTTTCGTGAATAATTTTTCTGAGCACATTTTTCTGAATAAATTGTGATTAATACTGGAATACTAATGTGTTTAAATTTAACATATTCCTATACAGAAAATGAGAGAAAAACGTGTTAAAAATTTACCCGTTATGCAAAGAAACGAAAGGTTAGAACATATTGCTACGTTTTATTAACATTTTAAGTCTTTGGTCATAATTTATCATGAATTTTTTTAAATAAAATTTCGATGCATTTTCTGGGGGTTTTTTAATGTTTTTATCTTTTTTCTTGATTTTGATGTTTCACTTTAAGACAAATAAATAAAAAAGCCATTTAGCTAATAAAACGAAAGCAATTTAGGGAAACAGCTATGTGTACGTAAAAATTACGTATCGATTGTAGCTGCGTAGCTGCAAAAATAAAAAGATGTAATTTAAAACATAAATCATTAATTTTTTATTTCAAATGTACTATATTCTACAAAATTTTTACTGATTCGAATTTTAAAATATTTACACACAATATTTCACATTGTCTAAGCTTTACTACAAAGTAAAAATTTGATCAAATTGGAATATTTTTCAAAAAATCTTTAGGGTCATCTCATAATTAATATAGCTTCACTAATTTCAAAACTTATTCATTGATTTCTTCGAAATATATTTTAGTTTACTTCCAATAAATAAAATAATCTATCCTTATAATAAAAGAATTAAACTATGAGTTTTTCACATTTTCGAATTTTTATGATTTTTCGGAAAAAATATATTTTGAAAATTTTTTTTTTTTTAAATTTCTTAACTATTGAAATTATTAAAAAGTAATGTGAACATAACTTGAAGGAAATTTTAATCAGAATTTTTTGATATTTTACTGAGCCAAATCAGATAAGTCGTTCTCGAGATAACTACAGCCAAGTTTATTTATATAATTAGTCCTAGTGTTCAGCATTTACTATTTAAAATAAAACATTGAAAAGACATCCTTCAGGAAATATATAAAACAGAAAAATAATTAAATTCACCTTAAAATTTAGCCTTTAAAATGTTCTTGTGTATTCTTTAATATTAATATCAATACATTAACTATTTTAATTTATATGCTCTTGGAAATTTCATACAATTTTTTGCCATTCCATAAAAAAGTACAATTTTTCTTAAAAAATCACATAAATAAAAAAGTATTCATTCGATATCAAGGTAAAATACATAAACTTGACGCTAAATATTTGAATAAAATTAAATATTTGTCTAAAATAAAAAGCCTTTAAATAATTAAAAAAATAAAATAAATAAATATAATAAAAAAATCCTATTGCTTTCTATAAATACAGGGATTTATTTTAAAGTCGCTTTAAAATAAATGACAATGTTTTTAATTATACGATTTTATTTTGTTTCTATAGAAATTAAATTAGAAATTAATAGCTTTTATTCAAAATGTAAATAAAATTTACATGATTTACCTGCAAAAAAAAAAAACCAAACAAAAAGTTTTAGTTAGAGGTTTAAAATGTTTCAACAAGAAAAAAAAAAATAAAAAATAAAAATAACAAATTAAATAGCAGACATATTTAAATTTTTTAAATGATTTCTTTGGAAATTAAATATTATTTTTGTTTATAAAAAATAATATTTCTAAAAGTTAGACTTAAGTCTAAAATATTCTTCCATCTTAAGCTTATTATATATATTTCTACTAAATGTCATAGTAATTTAACATTTCGGAGTGGATTTTCGTAATTTGTTTTTGCTTATTTTTTAAGTCTATGAAAATGTTTGTTATGTGTGTGTCTGTGTGATTCTTTGTATAAAGGAATTAAAGTCATATTAAATAATTTCATTAAAGGAAACTCCATTAGGGACATAAAGATAATAAAATTATTAAGGCATATAAGAACAGGGAACAGTAGTAGTTCATATACATACCAACACGTACTACAACACACACATTCATACACAAACCTACTCACATATAACACACGCATACTAACATTTATAGCACAATACTTATACCAATAAACAAGGAATGTAAAAAGTCACAAACACTAACCAATACACTCTTATACACACTCAGTAGAATATCAAGAAACACATGACTTTATAAAGTTTTTCCGTTAAATATTTTTTTTTTTTTCTTTATTCTCATTATTATTGCTGCTATTGTTGTTGTTGATGGTGTTACTATTCGTATCATCCAAAGTCATGAAAATATTCGTAAATAAAAATAGAACAAATATAATATTAAGAGAAAAAAAAAAAAAATAATAAATAATATACATTTTCACACACACTTATTTATTTGTATGGTAGCTATAATATGGAAAAGAAATTTTAATTTACACACATACAAACTTTTACCCACATTTAGTTCCAATAAGTTGTCAACTACAAACACTCTTACATATGTATGCGTTGGGGGAATTCATTAAAAGTTGAGCGGGGTTGTGGGAAATGTTAGAAAAAAAGTTAAAATATTTTATTTTTATTATAAGTCTAACAAATGATGACAGTGTGTTAGTATGTGCGTGAGTTTTAAAATGTGTTTTTGCGAAAAAAAAAAAAAAAAAAAATAAGAAAAAAATGAACACCAACACATACGCAGACAAATGGGAAGTTAAATTCATTAAGAAATTAAAAAAAATTGTCGTGTATATTTTATGATAGATTAAAGGAAACTTTTTTATTTGGGAAAATTTTGTTATCATGTGCTGTGTGTTGGGTTTTTATAAGGATACAAATCTGCATTTATTTAATAAGCATCCGCAAGAAATCCGTTTTTGTAGAAAAAGGTAGAATATAATTAGGAAAATAGGATAATTTGTAAAAACTGTTGACATTTGTTTAATAATTTAAATTATTTTTTCTATGAATTCGTTTAAAAGTACTACTAATTTAAAATTAAAAATAGAATATGTACTATTGCAAAGTAAATGAAATTATTCAGTTAAAGTATTGTCACTTGACGCCATGAGCAAAGGAAAAAGCCCAATTTGTCTAAAAAGAAAAAAATAGTAAAGAACAAGCTTTTCTCGGTTTTAAGTACTAGTTGTTTTGAAACATAAATTTGAGTGTATTACCTTCTAAAAGGTGAAATTCTTATAAAAAAAAAAAAAAAATGTGAAAATCTCAGCCTTTTTTTTCTTAACATTGGATACTTGAAAGATAGTACTAGTTTAAGAAACCAATGAGAAAATTGTAAATCGATATTTGCCACAAAATATATTAAGTATAAGACAATTATAAAAAAAAAGCAAGCGCGAATGTTATATTCGGCTCGGCCGAATCTATATAAATACCATCAACTTTTTCAAATTTTACGTTATATGGGAGGTGGACGGTAAAGTGAGTAGACCACGTCTATTTTTTGTTTCCGAGTTTACATTGGTTCTTGAACTATTTGAACATAATTTCACCTTATATGGGAGGTGGGCGGTAAAGTGGGCGGACCACGCCCATTTTTGGTTTTCAAGTTTATATCGACCCCCAAACTATGTACATAAAATTTCGTTGTCGTACATGCTTTTGTTTAAGAGATATTAGCATAAAAGTATGAAACGGACACCCGGTGTTTCTAGTTTTTAGCCCATGTTTATTAATCGATTTTGTAGGACATTTGTGTGGGGGGCTTGTTCAAATAATGAACCGTACATAAGCATAATTTGTACCTAATTTCATCAAGATATCTAAAATTTTGACCTGCACTTTGTTCACAAAGTTTACTTAGAGAGAGACAGCCAGCCAGACGGTCAGACGGACATCGTTAAATCAATTCAGAAAATTTACTTTAAGATGGATGTCTAAAGTATTTTTCTGTACATTACAAACATTAGCACAAACGCATAATATTACAACCACCTAGACATATTGGTGTGGATATAAACATTATTATTATTATTTTATTATTTAAATTCCTTAGAAGCTTTTCTAAAGTCATGCCAGGGTAATCAAGATAATATTGGTTACTTGCAGATCAATTGTAATATTTTCCAAGCTGAAATATTTGTAGTATTTGAAATAGTTGTATTTATTTATTAGACCGATATTTATAAACGATATCATCATATACACAGAGGTATATTGCCTAGTGGGACAGAATCAAAATATTTTTTACATAAATCTGTAATTTGCAACCGGCTGGTCTAATTTACATAAAGATTGTCATAATTAAAGCACAGGAGTATAATAGTTTGTATTTAAAAGGTGGTTTCCACAGATTTCGGAAATGCTTAAAACACTTGCTAAATTTTATTTTTCTTTGAACAAAAAAAAAAAAAAAATATAATAAAATATGCATTTAAAATTTCTTAAAATTACAAAATCTTCTACTATATACACTATAGAGCAAAAGACAACACTTTTTTGTAACTATGTATCCTTTTAGCTGATATCTTTTTAAGATCTAAAGTAATACAAAAAATAATTAATAGCATTAATTCATTAGGAATTTATTTAATGCAATGAAAAATAAAAAGGGTTCAAATTAATTTAGTTAAAATGTTTGTGAAATAAAAAGTATTCAGTTGCACCACTTAGACTGGAATTCATAATGAATCTTATGATGCAATATCATATTTTTAATATTTTTTTTATCAGAAACTATAAAAAATTTTAAAGATACTCTCGACTAGTATATTTTTAGGACGTAACTGCACTAAGTAGTTCAATCGGATCGACGTCTACGTGTCAGATACGGCAAAATGACAAAACTCCTAATGAAATAAGTCCCATGAAATAAGTCCTAATGAAAAAGCACCTAAAAAAAATGAATTTAATTCCAAATATTTTAAATGAAAAAAATCCTAAAAGAAATGAAATTACTTCAAAAACAATAATGAAATAAAACCCAAATTTTAGATTTTATTACATAATGAAATAACTCCCATATAGGAAAATGAAATAAATGCAAATGAAATAATTTCAAAAAGTAATGAAATAAGTCCCAAATTATATACACATGTATATTTTAAAAATGTTTGATGCTTTAATATTAATATTTAATAGTACAGCCTTAATGCTTTCCTTACAAAAATTTCTTGATTTGTATTAGAAATTTGAAAAATTAATTGTTAAATAGAAAGAATTATAAAAATCGGGTGCCGTTTTATTGAAAATGTCTCTGCAGTGCTGTTGACTTTCAACTAAATGTTATTATTTGTTCAAGATATTAATAAAATATGATAAAATGAAATAAACGTTTTCTACTAAAAATTTTTAATAAAAAATCGCGCGATTTTTATTAAAATTACAAGTTTCAAATTAGTTATTTTTTGAAAAATTTTAATAAAAAATCGCGCGATTTTTTATTAAAATTTTTCGCCTGCGGCGCTTCATCGCTTCGAGTAATTCATCTTTATTAATTGGTAAATTTAATATTAGTATATCACTCATTGCTCGTAAACGTACCGATATCGGTTTAAAATCACTAATGAATAGCAAATAAAGTTGTTTATTAACTGAAAAAGTTTGGTGTATTAACATTTCAGATTCTAAGCAGGGCCGGGAAAAAATCATGTTCTAATTACATTACCTATTGCGTATTACTTGAAACAATATATTATTTAAGTTATGCTTCGGCTTTTGTATAGTCATCATCACTAAGATATCTAGAAAAACTACCTAATTGACAATAATATTATTTTCATGTAAGAGGTAAAAAAAATAAATAAATTAAATAACTTTAATAACTAAAAATGCGTCTCCTGAAAAATTAGATTCTTGGAGTTTTTGGTAACAAATGAGCGATATTACTACTTCTGAAAAAGAAATATAGTTCACAAATAAAGAAAATTAGACTTTCATTCAAACATTTTAAAATTAACCCAAATTTAAGAAAATGAAATAAATCCTTAAAAAATGAAATAATTCCTTACTTCTTTGAAAAATGAAACAAATCCCAAAATAAATTTTTGAAGGGAATTATTTCATTATTAGTATTTTAAAAAAATGAAATAATTTCATAAGAAAATTAAGTTACTTCCCAAAAAAATGTAATAATTTCCAAAAAATTTAGGAGTTATTTCATATGAAAAAACTTCTAAAATGTATGGGATTTTTTGGGACTTATTTCATTTTCGTTTTTTGAAGTTATTTCATTGGGAGCTATTTCATAGAGCCGTCAGATACCTCCCTAAATCGCTATATAATAATCCCATTATTTTACAGTTTTCATAGCGTAGTAATACAAGGCGAACATTTATTTTGAAACCTTAAAAAATCTTTACTTTCTAACCTAATTCAGTTTACGATTGTCCATTAACTATTTAAACGCGTTTCCAATTTTCCATGAATCAAGATTAATAGATTTCAAGATATTGAATATAATGATCATGATTTGAAATAGTTTTAAGTTTATACGTTTTAAAGTTTTCTGTATTTTTTATGTTACACAAACAAATATATTAATATTTATTCTACACATATTTTAAATTGAACCTTGGGGATTGTATTATACTATTAATATTTTAGTTCCTATCTATCGGTCGTTTAGAAGATATGTACCTCCGAAAAAAAAATAAATTATAATATAAAAGTGTTAAATTTTGCTCTATAGTGTAGATTATTAATTTTTAAATGTTTTTGTTCGAAAAAGATGTTTCTTAATAAAAAAAAATTCATTAAAAAGATATCAAGGTTTGAACGTTTTCTGAAAGAAAATATATCAATGATGAAAGTACTTTCCAATTTTCTTACAGGGGCCTGTCTTAAATGTGGCCCCATTTTAAATCAATACTTTGACTTTAGCCATTATGTAGGATTTTTTTTCCAGAAAATAGACTAAGAGCTTCTTAATCATATTAAAAAATGAAATTAAAAAAAGATTTTCGTGCAAAAACGAAATCGCTAGCTTGTATAGGAGCCGAGAAAAGTCGACAACAATTTTTTTTTTTTTTTTGTTTGGTTTTTTGCCGATATCTCACTTATTTATCAACCGATTTTGCTAATTTTTAATAGTGATTTTCTAAGGAATATTTCCTACAATTTGACGTATAAAACATATATATCTTATAACTGGGGCTTTTTAAAAACTGATTTCAACAGACAGATGGACAGACGGACATCTTTATATCGACTCTCTATCAAAAGGGATCCAGAATATATATACTTTTTGGGGTCTTAGATTAATATTGAAGAAATTGCAAACAGAATGACAAACTTATATATACCCTTTACACCTGTGGTGAAGAGTATAATAATGTAAATATAACTTGAAAACAATTTCAATTTAAATTTTTTCATATTTTTTTGAACAGAATCGAACAAGTTCTTTAATACCTCTTAATTTTACAAATAGCGATTTATCGGAAGAACTAGAGTCAGTTAAAAAGGTGTGTTTCCCTGTGTATTTTATCTCTAGGAAATTATAAAATAAATGTCTGGTGAATTTCTTTTTTATAAGCCTTTTTTACATAAAGTTTTATTTTATCTAAAAGTTAATACATATGGGAAATTCTTCCAAAAAAATGTCGAAAATTTTTTAATGGCACATCAACGATATTTAGTATCAATATTCCTTGGCTCTAGTGGAACACAAATCTGTTCGCGTGAATGACTTTTACAGAACGGCATCAATGTTATGGAGGTTTAAGATAAAAATTTATAAAAAAAATTGCCGAAATTCTATTTATAGTCCTAAATCAAAAATTATTGCTTTTATGTACTCTATAGTGATGTGTCTTAAATACAAATTAAAAATATAGCGATAAGTTAAGTATGCGTGGATATATTAGCGATTTAGTAATTATTGAACCTTATTATAAAATTTGCAAAATTCAGTTTTTAGTGATGTCTTGTTCATATTCATCCATTTGTTGCAAAATTCATCTTTTTTTAAGTAAGTCATAAGATAATATAATTTATTTCCTTTTTTTAATTGCACTTATTCAAATCTCTAAAGTTACATTAAATGCAAAATCGTACTTTTTTTTGGAACGCCATATTGATTTTGATATAGGATATTAAAGCAGCTACAGATTGACATATATCATCGCAAATTTTTAGCGCCTTGAGTGTGCCTCGACGATTAATGTTAAACTAAAAACATCGCGTTTTTTGTCCATAAAACCGTTGTTGAATATTTTTAGTGAAATTATATTTTTTTCGTAAGTAAAACTTAACACAAGAACTTATTTCAGATAAAAATTTATTTATAATGCCAAAATCCGCTACAACAAAATATGCGAAATTTTTTTAAAATAACTGCATATATACGTTTAGCAAATTAATATTTTAAAATGCCACAATGATTTTAAAATGTAGTTTGGAAACCTTTTTTGATAACGCGATACTATAGCTTCATTGAAATAATGTTGCTAGTAAGCCTCGCGAAAAAAGCACCTCTTGGAGCCATTCACATTTTTTCTATCCAAGTTTGGGTACCTCCTACAGCATTTCTGTTAAGGGCACATTAACGAGATGTATGTCAAATGATGCATAATTTCAAGAGCTATTTGGCTTTTTTTTTTTTTTTTTTAATTTTAATTCAGCTCACAAAAACATTTTCGAATGTAACTATTCCTTAAGAGTGCCACCTAAATGTATAGAATTTAAAAACAATTTGTGTTTATTATAAATGGTTTAGCACATTTGAAGGACTTTAATATTATAGCTTTTTTATACAGTTGGCAGAATTAGCCTCACGTTTACTTAAAATCATATAATTTTATACAAAAGCTTGTAGATTGGTCATTGTTATTTATTTTTTTAAGCATTAAGTGTTTTTTGTAAATTAAAATCTATTATCATTTTAATCTTATTGTATCCTTTAAAAACCTTTCATTTTAAAATTTAAACAAAATATTTTCATACATTTCAAATGTAAAAAAGCTAAAAAATTAAAAAAAAAAAAATGTTTCAAGTCCAATAAACATGAAATGTTTTTTGTTGATAATAATAAAACCCTAAATATTAAAAGAGGCGTTTAACAATTTCCTTTATGTCAATATATAAAAGTATGTATTATTATTATTTAACTTTTAAAAATATTATAAATAAAATCCTTTTAAATTTACAATAGAAAAAAAGGGAATATTTTCTAATTATATCTCTATAAAGGAAGTGTGAATGTGTGAGATATCAAAATGCACACACACTTATAAATGCCATGTGTTGTATTGTTAATTTTTTATATATAAAAAAGTTAAATTTAAGTTTTTTTTTTTTTTTTTTTTTTTTTTTTTAAGAAGGGGGTGGGATTTAGAGTTGTAGCTGTGTCTAAGTATGAGGCGGACAAATTATGAATGAACAACCAATGATTGGTGTGGGTTTTTATGATTATGGGAACGTGTGAAGTCTTTGGAAAATATTTTTGAGTGCGTGCCTTTTTAACAAATACCTAAATGGATTTCGTTTATTTTCTTTCGTTTTTTATTATTTTACCGTTTTTCTTTTCTTTTTATATTTTGAAGCTATGACTTTATTTCATACTTAACATTTTTCCCCATTATTGTTTATAACTTAACACATGCACACACACACAGTTTTTAACATCTGTATGTGTTTTAGTGTTTTGTAATATTGGAAGCATACATATACACTTTGGTATTCAAAATAGAGGCGTTCAAGCAATAAAATCACACACAATAGGACATAGTATACCCACATATACTCTAATGCCTATATTTAAGGCTTTAGGCTTAATTTTGTTTCTCCCTACATTGAATTATGTCTTGTATACTTTTCATTTCTTTTTTATTATTATTTTTTATTTTTTTGCTAAAATTACATTTTATTTCCATGGCATTTTTCTACATTTAATTTTTTTCTTTCTTCATATCTCTTTTTTTTCTAAGTAGATTTTGGGTGATTCAAAACATGCCATTAAAAACATTTCAGTTCTACTTTTTTTTTTATTTGCTTAAATTGTCTTTTAGAAGGATTAGAGTCAACCTAGGAATTTAGTAAAGAATGCGATTAAGTGTTTTGTTGCGTATGAAGAAAGGCATCGAGTAGAGTAAAAAAAAATCCAAGTATTTTTTCTTACGTAAAAAAAGCACGCAAAGGTATTAAGTAACCTCATCATCTATAAGACACGCAAACTAACATTCTTAACACCAACCAGAAAAAAAGTAAAAGATATCTATAATACAGAAATAAGTAGTATTAAGTGACATTTTTTTTCCATTTTCTTCAATTTCGTATGTTTTATTTTTTTTGGTCTAGAAATAAAGCAACTACTTACTAATAAGATATTGTTGCTGTGGCATATTGCTTTTTATTTTTTGTTAGTAATATATTTTGCCATTATTAGTGACAGAGTTAGGTGTATGGGGTATTAGCAAAACAAGTCATAGAACTGACCATTATAACATTATGTTAATCTTATTCATATTTATTATTATGTTCATTATTTTCTTAAAGTCTTTTTTCTTTTAGGTATCATACATATTTTATTATAATTATTTAGGTATTTGCTTTCTTTATTTAATGATTTCATAAAAAGTGTACAATATTAGTTCCATTAGTTTATTTTTTTTTAGAACTTTTAATTTGATATTATGATATACTGTTCTCTAAAGGAAGTCTATGTACTTAAATAAAAAGATGTAAGAATATTTTACAGTCGCTCAAGCCTGGCAACATACACCATTCATATATAAGTAAATGTTTATTTCAAATTTTCTGTTCCTCATAAAATTTGTTACTATAATTTCTACTTATATAAAACTCGTCGTGTCAAATATTATCTTAAACCCCATATGAGAGCAATCGTTAATTAATGACCGATGTTCATTAAATCTTATTAACGTTAAATAAAACTCATAATGAATTTTATCGAAACAGGGACATATTTAAGATATCTAAGAATTTTAAACCCTGTATTTTGTGCATACATTCTACATGGAAATCATTCTAAATGCCTTAAGGGAGGGGACCGAAAATGTATTCTCTGCGTTACAACATCTGCACAAAAGCATAATATTCTTTGCTTAAACTAGTGAATAAGCATGTCCATGACAGGCAAGATTACAAAATTATAAGAAATGGCTCCGTTAAGATTTGAAGGAGAACTAGCTGCAGAAATAAGGTTTTATAAAACTAAACATGGCTCTCGAATTTCATTGGGTGCAATTCTGGAGACTCAATTAGCAGCGCCAGGCATTTGGAGCCTACATAGTGTCGTAAGCCAACATCCAGTTCGAAGGACCATAAACAAGTTTGCAATTGTGAATTACCTTGTTCTCTTTGTTTAGCGGTACCAAAAATTTACAAAATAAGTTATACAAATAAGTTATTTTTTAAGCGAAAAGTTTTATAAACTTGCCCTGTTGATAAAGTATATTGGGCCAGAAAATATGTTTTCCATTTTATTGATATGCAATTGTAATTCTCAAACTATGCTTTATTATCATCAAACTGAGACAAGAAAAAAACTTTTTAAAGCCTTTTTATGTGAAATTTTCATGAAAGTATTTTTGTCAGCAGGTTTTTCGAAAAAGACTTTTGTTAAAAGCCATCTAAACGACTTTTTTTCAGAAGAAAGCCTTTTAGAAAATGGAGAAGCAAGCGCATAGGACGTTTTATGTATTAAGATCACCGCCAACAAATTACATTAAAAAGAGATAATATAAATTTACACTGTTTTTGAAAATAAAAAGTATCAAGTAGCTTCCCAGCCAATTCTAATGCTTCTAATGACGCTGATGTCATTAGAAGCATCTAGTTACCATATATGATTCCAAATAGGGTCTTAACTAATTAATTACTGCTCAATAGTTATACAACTAGTTACAGGTATTGCGCTGAAAAGTTAACTGTTGACATAAAACAATTTCTAGGTAATGCAGAAGGGATGTCGATATTGGTATTGCGTTAAATAGCATTTCGTTAGGTAACTATATGTCGTTAACAAGTTTTTGCTGGATTTAAATACTAAATTTTTATTATAAAAAATTAAGAAAATTTACATAAAAAAAATCCAGTTCCTTTTGATTTTAAATAGAATTTTTAGAAACAAATATATTAATTCTTATTTAATATATCCAAAATTTTTTACATTAATTTCCAGATATTTTTTTTTTAATTCATTAAGGGTCCAAATTACCTTTATAATAATGCTGTGAAACAAAGCATGAATATTTCTTTTCACCAATAATTATTCAACATTGGCCCCTACTAAACATTAATATTACCCATAATTGTTGCTTTACTACTTAACAAAATAAAATTAAAATAAGTAAACAAATTTTTTTCTTTCACCGCCCTGAAAAAAAAGCATTTTCGCTTTTGTTCTATTTCTATATTTTTTCATTTAATTTGTTTTTTTTTTTTTTTGTTTTTCTTCTTATTTTATTCTAATTGAAAGATTTTCTTGACATTTGTATGCAATTAAAATACCTATTGTATGGAAATATACATACTCGTATACACACACCTATTCATCTACACAACTAGAAGTAGTCTTAGTAGTAGAACAAACTATATATACACACTAGGGTGGTCCAAAATTCCGTTTTGCGAGCTACATTTAAATTTTGCCAAATTTCAACTTCATACGGTGATTGGAACAGGATGCTACAGAGCTATTTACGTCGATGATTCTAGAGCAAATCTTAAAATTTTTTTCTCGCCAATATTAATGATTTATACATCAAAGGATAGCTAAAGAAAAATATATATACCCATATTTTCTTTATCGACATTTAATGAAACATTTTAATGAAAATAACTGGTAATAAAATATTTCTTAAGGTATGCTCACACTAATCAAATATTTGACCGAAATGACTTAACGACTATAAAAAAAAACATTTTTTAACTTCTCCATTTTAATGGGAAAATATTTTTTATTTATCATTAATCATAGCTAACATTTTACCGAATCTTGTTTGACGCTGTTTTCTCTTACAAATCATTTTCAAGATCAAACAATGATAAACAATTTTTTTATAAAAGTAGTGGTCACACAAATTTGGTCAAATATTTGACAAATGCGAACATAGCTTTAGAAATAAAAAGTAAAACTTAACTAACAAATTTTATATAAAATATAACTATCTCGTTCATATTAACTTTTTTCCAAAAATCTCGAAATATGGGTATACTATTTTTTATCATTATTATACGTTTGATGTATATATTATTAATTTTAGTGAAAAAAATCTTTTTTAAGATTTGTTCTGGAATCATCAACTTAAATAGCCGTATAGCAGGCAGTTCCAATCATCTTAGGAAGTTGAAATTTGACAAATATATTCTAAATGACATCCTCTTGCATAATCTTATGTAGTGCGGTACACTTTGGCTTTCTTCATAAAATGTTGGACCACCTTAATACACACATACATTTTTACTAGCTTTTACACAACATTCTGTAAAAGTATTATACTAAATAGTACTTTAATAGTATATTAGATTAGTTAAAAAAAAATAAGAGGATATATGTGTGTAAGACAGTAAGTAATTGTTAAGTAAATTAATTTGTAAGACAAAGCTTAAGAAAAGAAAAAAATAATAGAATAGAGAAAAAACATAAGTTTTTAGATAAAGAATATAAGAAAAAAACTGCAAATAGAGAACAAAATAACAAAGACTTTCCTTTTTGTAAAGAAGAAAAGAAATATTTAAATGATTTAAGATCCTGTGGCCTTCTTGTTTTTTTTTTAATTTTTTTTTTTTAAGAATAAATAAATATTTACATATTTAATTTATTTAAAGTTATCTATCTCTTAGGTTATTTGTTTACATCTTTAAAATAATTGAAATATTTGTAGATTTTTTTTTCTTAAATATACAAATTTAATTAAATTATATGGAAAATTCTTATCATGTAAAAACATAACTTTTAAATTTAATTAAAATGCATATTTTATACATTTATTTGACTTTTTTTTTTTTGTTGAACAGCATTTAAGGATTATTTATAAATACCAATATCCTTAAGTAGTTGTTGAGTATGTGCGTGTGCTTATTGAATAATTGAAATGCCATTTTAACACCCTTTTAAGAATATATACGTATGTATTCATATATATACAGAAAAGAATTTCAAACACTTACACAAGCATAAAATGAGCAAAAATTATTATTGAAAATTGTTGGGAAAGTGAGTTTTTTTTTGTTTTTTGTTATAAAAATACTTATACAACTAGTAATAAAGATTATTTCCAAAACATTTTTTTTTTTTTTTTTTTTTTGTCGTAAATTTAAATGTAGATTTTGACTATCAAAAGGGAATTGTTTGCCTTTTAATACAGAATTTAATAAGTTTCTTTTGTAATTTGTCTATCATGATTTTCTGTTCTATTGTCAGTCAATTAGTAAGTGATTCACTAATTGGCAAACATTAGAGCATATTTTTTATATTAACATGACTTTTCTTAATATAAGTAAATTTATATTTTCTTAATACAGTGGTTTTCCGATTTAATGATGATATATTGTCAGGCCAATTCTTAAAATCGAAAAATTCGTTAAATCACGAATATATTTTTTTATAAAATGTACTTTAAAAGATTTATTTTAAAGTTTACATTTTCATTTTTTAACGTTAAAACATATTTTATTTATCTTATAATAACAAAAGTGAAACAAATAAAAAAATAAAAAATTGCAAAATTAAAATTTTTAACCAAATTATTTTTTCTTCGAATAACAATTTTTTTTGACAAACTACAAAGAATTTAAGATGGTTGTCAAATACTAGAGAGAAGGTCTTTGATTACAACTGCTTAATAAGTAATTCTCAATTGAATGGATATTTTAAGCAGATTTTTCAGTATAAACGCATTACTTATATATGGTGGTACATGATGAAATGACATTGCACAAAATACAAACGAAAGCATATTTAAAAAGAAATAACTGTGTTGTAACGTATTTCTGTTTTGTATTTTTTTGTTACTTATTTTTTTATTTAGAAAATAGTTTTCAAATGAAAAACGAGAGAAGAAGATATAGTCGGTCAAGCCCGACTATATGATACCCTACACCATTTCGATCCACATAATTTTTTTTTACGTATATACAACTGTAATACTTACATTTGTATGGGATTTATGCACGTTAGTGATTTTCAGGAGAGGAGTTTATATGGGAGCTATGGTCAGTTATGGACCGATCTTCATGAAATTTGGCAGACAGATTTTTGCTGATAAAGAACTTATTTGTACTAAATTTCATTAAAATATTCCTATTTTTAAGGCATCTATAAGTGTTAAAACTCTATTCCGGGAGGATATTTGTATGGGGGCTAGGTGAAATAATGGTCTGATCATAACCAAATTCAATAGGCTTCGTCCTTGTGTTGAAAAAAACATATGTACCAAATTTCATCAAAATTGCGACCTGTACTTTGCGCACAAGCTTTACATGGACAGCCAGCCAGCCAGCCAGCCGACCAGACGGACGGACGGACATCGTTAAATCGACTCAGAAAGTGATTCTTAGTCGAACGGTATACTTTAAGGTGGGGGTCCGAAGATTTTTTCTCTGCGTTACAACTTCTGCACAAACACATAATACCCCAACCACCTTTGGTGGTGTAGGGTATAAATAGTATCCAAACGAAAATCTCAAATTCTCTTCCTTTTGCATAAACGGGGAGAGTAGTACTCTTTCAATAGGATGTGAAATGTGTTTTATTTACTTTTTCTTATTTTTATAGATTTCAAATCACATTTTTTGGAAAAATTCGTTATATTGAGTACTAAAATATATAGATTGTTCGTAATGTAAGATACCCAATGTTAAAAATTTGGACGTACCACATTGGGGTAAAAGGGGTTGAAAATGGCGTTTAATTCAGGGAAAGGTGGTATCAATATTCTAATGATCACGTTTTATTTTTCAAGAATTTTTTTAGCCGAACGGTAAAGTTTGTCCGTCCGTCTATACATTAGAGTTAAATGGGTCGAAAATTATGTATAATTCAGAAAAGGTTGGTATCAACACCTTAATAATCACGTTTAATTTTTCTATTTATTTTAGTAAGTAAAAAAATTCATTCTAAGAATTATAAGATATTTTTTTGGTTGAATGGTAATGTTCGTCCGTCCGTATATACATTTGGGTTACATGGGTCGAAAATGCCACTTAATTCAGGGAAAGGTGATATACAAATTTTAATACTTTCATTTGGTTTTTATATTAATCAACAAGTGGAAGAAAGATATTTTTTGAATTTTAAGATTTTTTTGAAAGAATTATAATGTCCGTTCATCTGCCCGTCTATTTGTTAATTTTTGCAAACTTTACAATTCAAAATCTTTAACTTTCCACTTAATAAATATAACGACTCAAAATTTTCTTTGTTAGACAGGCAATTTAGCTTTTTAACCAACTGCATAAAATATAATAAAATTGGTTGAAAATATTTGGCTATATATGGACAAATCTTAACCAATATCTTGTAAAATTGAGATTTTGGAAATTTCAGAAGTATATAACTCGAAAAATGTATAAGATAAGTAGAACATGCAAGTATGTTTTCTAAAGGATTTATCAAGAGCTTTAAGTTGATATAAAAATCTTGAAAATCGGGTAAGGAACAAAAATTCGCTAGTGGTTAAATATTTTCAATGACACTAGTACCCTATTTTGAACCTCCATAGTTCCGCTCTTGATGCGTATATTGGATCCTACTTCGAAACACAAAATGCTACTATGCTTTGCTACGCCCATGCTACGTTTCATGTCCAACTAGCCGATTAGAAGTTACAGATTTATTTCGATTCTTTCTCACTGTTTAATGTTTGATAAAACAAAGAAAATGTCTGCATTTAAGCTGTTTTTTGTATGAAATCTACTGGAGTTTTTTTGCAAAAAAAAAAAAATTATTTTCTCAATTTTTCAGAAAATTTTCAGAACAAACATCATGTAACATTTTAAGTTGCATTCTATGAAAGTTGAAAATTAGTGTATTTTAGGACAATTTTCAAAAATATAAAAAAAAATATTTGGATAAAGTATAATTTACAAATACTTAAAGAAAAGTACACTTAAATATCTGAAGTTGATGGTTTCGTTTTAAATTTTTACCTTAAAAGACTTTTTATTTAAAATAAATACACTGAAAGTTGTTGAAAATTGAATTTTTGACTATTTTTTAAAAAATGTAAAAAAAATTCTTAACTTTGAAAGCTTCTTATTAGAAAACAGCACAACATATCTTAACGATTTTAATTGATGTTGATACATAATTTTGTCTATTTTTATTCGGTATCCAACTTTATTACAAAATTTTAAATTTTAAAATTCAATTAAGCGCCACTTTTGACACATTTTACCCCAACTACGTTAAGTCGCGAATTCGTTAAACTAGTATTCATTAAACCGGGAAAACACTGTATGAGTAAATTTATATTGTAAAAATGATAAACTAGATTGAATAAAATATAAGTTCTTATGTTAGAGTTATTCCATTCCTTTAACCCAAATTGACCGGGAATGTTTTTTGTTTCAGATAATGATGAAATTTTCAAATGTAGGTCTATAGGGCCTCAGAAATTTTACCTATTATATACAATTTTGTTTCGGTCCCTAGCTCGGACAGAACGGGCGGTTACCATGTGGTCACGCCAGGTACTAAAGAGATATTTTTTTTTTTTTTTTTTTTGTAAGAAGAAAATCAGTAAATTAAAAAAAAAAAAAAATGTTTGGCAAATTATTTAAGGATATGCAATTCAATATAAATTCTAGTACAATATTGAGAAACATAATTTACATATCAAACTTTCAGCACTAATTAATCCCTTTAGTTGGAGCATTCACCGATATAACGACTTATTATAACCGTTGGTACTAAAAATAACTTTCATCACAATGATCAAAACTAATTGAGTTAGGAATTCATCTTTGAATATCATCTAAATATAATTTACAGAGTAACAAATGACTTTTGGAGTCTTAAACTATAAATTCCCTTTCCACTTTCCCTGATGTTGACCAAAAATTTCAACGAAAATACCAGTCAAAATTCAGCTTTTCGATGTTCCTATTTTATGCGCATTATTATAAATAATGACATTTTGGTTCAAAAGAGTGTATCAAGGACTTAACGTGAAATACTACTGTTAGAAACGTTACCAGCATTGTCATCGTCACTAATATCATTATCATTTTTAGGCCGTTCGATGGAAAACCTTCAGACATATTCATCATTGTCACTTTCAAATTTTTCAAAGCTTCATTGACGGACAATTTTCCGGAAAAAAACAAATTACATTTCTTGACAAAATTTTTAAAGAAATGCACTACGAAAAAAAAAAATTTCCATGTAGTGCCTGGCGCAGATATATAGTCCATTAAAAACAGGTTAAAAACATGTTATATATTTCATTTCATAGTACTTCTTGTTTATATAAAAATCATAAAACATTTTTCTGAAAATTTACACAGTATCAAAAAATGTTTGAATTACTTTTTCATGTCGTTAATTCTTTACATTTTTAACAACAATATTTTTAAGGGTTTCAAAAAGGATAATTTGCTTCCAAACAAATAATACTAATGACCTTCCATTATGCTAATATTATTAACAAGTTTCCATATGATGAAATGTAATTAAAATTCTTTCAAAATTTTTAATATTTTCTTTGCTATATAGCTTTTTATGTAACCGTTGTTTGCGTTACTATATGGGTGCGCTACGTCAATTTGGGTTAATATATCAAATCTTATAAAGAATATAGAGAAAACATAAAATTTTCTGCTACGAAAATCAAAAAATTCCACTAGTTTTTCTCTTTCACTCATAAAGTGGTTTTAAGGATTAACAATTTGTTTTAAATATTTATATAAACTTTTTTTCACAAATTGTTTCATAACGAGGGTGTGGTATTAAATCGTTATCCCATCTTTTTTTGTGGTTATTAATTTTTCCAGTTCTTTTTTTCTTTTTACTCTAATGTGCATTGTGCAATAGCCGTTTATACAGCTACTCACACACATACATAAAGTTTTTTAATACTAAAGAGAAAAAACTAAAAAACGTGACTTTGAAAGATATTTCATGGATAAGTTGTTTTAATAATAAATTTTCGCCCTTTTTTTATATAACACATGGACATATTTTTGCTTCAGCTAAAAATAGTATTAATAATAAAATATACATCTTTTTTATAGTTGAAACTAAACAACTGTAGAAAATAATAAAAAAGAAAAATAATAATAAATACATTCTTTTAACTTTACTTGATTTTTAACTTTATGACTATTGTCAACTGTGTGGTGCGTGATACTCGTGTTTAATAAGTCTTTTTTTTCCTTTTTTGCTTACTCTCATATATTTTATTGTCAATTTTCTACAAATTCTTTAGTTTATGTCCTGCATATTAAATTCAAATATTTTTGTATTAGGAATTATTAATATTTTTTTTTTTTTACTGGGAACATATTTTTTTATATTTGGTTAAATTCCTTTTGAAATTTATAGAATATTTGAGTTAAGTACCTTTCATTATTTTCTTTGGAATTTAGATTATTTTAATTTAGATCTTTTATAACATAAAAGAAGAAAGTATGATAGAAGCATATTACAGATTAAAAAAAATTGCAAGAAAAAAAAAATATATATATATATATATAATTTTTAAAAAATTATATTAATTTTCATTAAATTTAATATTTTTCTGTCACGAACAGATTTTTTTTTTTTGGGAATTGATTAATACCATTTGTTGATAACGAATGCTGACTAATTTAATATTATTGAATTGTTGAATACAAACTATGTCTGCTCAATAATTTTTCAGTTATTCAGTATTTAGTTTTGCAAATATTCTTTGTTTTTCATGCAAAATTAAAAAATATTACTTTAAAATGAAATAAAAAAAGATTCGCCTTAACGTATGCTTTCATACTTTTATATTTATAAATCTTCATTTTTTTTAAACTACGAGAATTTGAGTACAAAGAAAAAAATGAAATTAAAAAAATATTCGGCTATGCCGAATCTTTAATACCCTTCACCATCTTACCGAATAATAAATAATAAAATTCTCGCCTTAACGTATGCTTTCATAATTTCACATTTATAAATCTACATTTTTTTCAAATCGTGGATCCTCATAAGCTTCTAGTCGATAGAGCAATGTCCGTCATTCTATACGTCTGTGTTTCAGTTGCAAGATGAGTTTGACTCGGGGTGGACCACTTACAGGGTTAAATTTTTTCTAATGTATTTATTTTATATAATATATTTAAAATTGACGAAATCGGTTTGTAAACCAAGAATGCTATATGTTATATAGAAGAGCTAGGTGTCCATTATAATTGCAGTTAATACTTTTTCGCCGATAATAATAAAGCATGTATGCCAAGGAAATTTTGTATTAATATTAAAAGAATCATGTAAACTCGGAAATAAAAAATGGAAGTCAGTAATCGGCTCCCTTTACTGCCCACATCCCATATAAAATGAAACTTGAAATTAGAATGGCTCAAAAAAAGTTGATGGGTATAAAATATTCAATCAAGACTAATAAAAATTCTTACTTGTTCAATTTAATTTCTTAGACCAATTGATTTGTTTAAATTCTTAAATTATATTAAATTCCCATTAAAGACATACATTTACTGCTGGAATCGGTCTATTAAATTGTATGTCTCTAAAATTTTTTTAATATAGTTTTAAACAAATTATTTTCTAAAGAATACTTTTAAGGGCTAAATGCAGTACCAAATTTGAACAAGTTTAGAAATTTAAAATGATTTGAAATTTTGTGGTATTCCAAAGGCTTTAGATACCATTATATTCTGATTTTATTTTAAAGATTTTTTTAACTTTTTTTATAACTGCTGCGGAAAGTTATCATTTAGGCGATTCAAAATTTTGATGTGCATGTTAAGGGTTGTCATTGCGAGCCGAAAAAGTTCTAAGATGAGGTTTAGAGCACCTGACTACTGCACATTTCTATGTCTGAAATGCCCAAAAACTTAAGGTGCAAAAAAATCTGATTTTAGTTAGAAAAGGTTATGCTCTGTATTTAGTTAAATCGGATAGATATAATATATGATACCCTTATCTATTACTAGCTGCTAAAAACCCTTTTCGAATAAAATTGATCTGCTTGAAGAGAACATTGAATGAAATGAACATTAAATTGAAAAATATGTGACGAGACATGTGTATAATTTTAATTCATACAAATTATTGAGCTCATGCAACACAACCACTTAAAAAGAACATTGAATTTTGATCCAACCGTTGTATAGCCCACATTGCGAGACAATTTTTTTTGGTGCGAAGTTAGGAAAAAGTCTTAGTTTTGAATAGATAATAAGTAATCAGCATACAAATTAGAATCTCCCGAGTAAACGTTTTTCAAAATCCTAATTTAAGTACTTGACTCAAATAGTAGGTATTGATTAGATGACGTCTTTAAGTGATTTTTAGTAATTCCAACGAAAAATGAAAGCGTGCCAGACTAGCAAAACCCTCAAAGGTTTTTCTAATGTTACTTCGAATTTTGGTTTTATAGTCCCTTGAATAATATTTTTTGGAGAACTTTTCCAATATAATTGGAAATAAAAATCCTTTTTATTATTGAATTCAAATGCTACTAGCATTATTACATAAAATTTTTGCTGGATGCCACTCCCTTTTTACGGCACATTTTTGTCATAATATTGGAACAAGGCAAGTACTGACTGGATGCCACGCCCACTTTTTAAGAAAGTATTGCTTGGCTTCGTGGTAAATATAAAATTTCATTAACATTTTGATAATAGTGGTAAAAAAAATATAATATTATTATAAAACTGGGCGATAAATATTTTATTTTTCTGGAGTTGGTCAAATTTAATATGAATTGTTTTAATATCATCAAGTAGCAAATTTGGTATTCAACTTATATTTTAACCCATAGTTTTCTCCACAAAATACTAAATATCATTTAAAATCTACCTCTATATACTTCAAGTGAGGCGAAATTTCTAGGTATAATTTTCGACCGAAAATTTAAATGGTTACCAAGCCTAAGGGAAAGAATAAGAAAGCTTACGCAGCTATGCCAGGAACTTATAGGTAAAACGTGCGGACTAAAACCACGCCTGATATATTGGATTTACAAGGTCATTGTCAGACCTATACTGGATCATTGAGATTTGATTTGGTGGACAATTATGGATACCCGTAACTGTAAATGTAATTATATGCAGAATACTGGAGATGGACCCGCTATATATATATATATATATATATATATACATATATATATATATATATATATATATATATATATATATATATATATATATATATATATATATATATATATATATATATACATATATATATATATATATATATATATATATATATATATATATATATATATACATATATATATATACATATACATATATATATATATATATATATACATATATATATATATATATATATATATATATATATATATATACATCAAAAGAATATGCCCTGAGAACACAGGAAAGGCTGAGGCAAATTGGACAACTGTTTATTAGAAACATGGACACTCAACTTTAATCGGTGCATTACAATATAGGAATATTGTTACGACCACATATCTACTCAAATTCAATGGAAAACAAGTTTTCAATCGTACATTGCCTTGTTGTCTCTGTTTGGCGGTACCAAAGCAGAGTTTGTGGACTATAATTAGACACCAGCAGAATGGAATATATATTTTCTGTGCCGCTACACACTTCATAGACTTAAATCTATGAGACTGATACAAACGATATCACAATATACATATATAGTCAAGCTACGATAAAATAACTCTGTTAGAGGAATATATATGCTGATAAGTTGGCACGAGTAGGAGCGGATAAGCATGTAAGCATATTGTTAAAAGCGTCTATCTAGGATGGAATTCAATTTCTCATAGTATACGGGAAGAATTCAATAAAAAATCAGACGAGATTTGGCAAAACTCAACACTTTGTAAACAAACGAAGATATTATGAAAACTAAATGGCAAAAAATACGTTAAATTGTGGAGAAATGCAAACTGAGACGGTATATTGGTATTATTACAGGCTATAATGAACTAAGGTATTTTCTGAACAAAGTTGGTTTGAATACAGTGAGTATATGTGCAAGGTGTAATGATGCAGAGGAGGATACACTCCACTACTTTTGCTAAGGATACACTCCACTACTTTTGCCAATGTTTTGTATTATCACATTACAAATTTAAATGTTTCGATTCCTATTTCCTTCAGATAAAAACGAATCCAATGAAGATGCTGAAATTTGTTAAATTAACTGGACTATGTGAACGAAACATTGAGGAGCCAGTGTATAGACTATAATACTATCAATTGGACCAGCTAGGGAACGTGAAGCAGCAAGTTAATATGAGCTGGTTCTAAACGTGCTGATGGGGAACTTCCGATGATTCACTTTGGATCAACAAATATAGTCTTGTGATTACACCCAGTTTCGTGTGGTCCTCAAACATAACCTAACCTACCTACATAATGATAAAGTGCGAAGTTTAAAATCGAATTAACTTTTTAACTGATGGAATGTTTTAATTTTTCATTGGAATCTTTGAGAAAATATTTTATGAACCAAAATTTATCTCATAGTGTTACATATCCTCAATTTTAACAGCAATAGAAAATTTTTTTGGTCTTGTAATTTTAAATCTTACAAACCCAGCAAAAAAAGATTTTAACATTGTGTTGTCATTGGAAAGAAGTACTTAGTGGTGAAAAAGAGCTGCAGAAGTTCTTTATTTAACCCATGGTTGTCATTGGTAGAATGTTATTCCTTTATACTTCTTGTTCATTGCTTTTGAAGCACTTCTCTTAAAACTATGTTTATATAACTTTTTAATAACAATTATGTTTTTGTCCTATTAAATAATAATAAAAATGCTTCGAAATTCTTAAAATTTAAATTTTGTTAGAAATTATTACCATTTTTTTCAGCTAAAAATTCATTTATTTTCACTTTTTTTGAAGTAATTATTAATAACTTCCAAAAAATTTTAAAATATGCACTTTGTTCCACTTTTGAAATTGTGAAAATGTCCATTTTTGGAAGAACTAAATCGTTTTTTGCTGGGAACTTAAATTCTTGTAAACACATTTCTTAAATATTTTTGATAATATCTAAGTTTAAAATAACGAATATTTAGAGAATAAATCGTATATGTTTTTAGATAAAAACAAACTGTAGTACTAACGACGTCCAATCACTGTAATGCATTTGAATGTCTTAGACTCTCCAGTTTTAATATAAATTTTAGTACTAATTTAAAAAAATTGTGAATAAAATGCCCTTTGGATAAAAGTGATGATTGACTAAATTGTGTAGACTTTAATTAATAAAAATCTAAATGACTTTAATATAAATTAAAGTAGTTTTTTATTAAAAAAAATAGTATCAATATATAAATATTTATAAAATATAAAATTTTTTTTAATTTCTCATAGCCAGTTATAAGAAAAATGCATTACAAATTACTTGTTACAAATTACTTGTTAAACATTTAAAAACAATTTTTAAAATGATTTATCAATTTTTATACATATAACCATTTTTAAATATTAATAACGAATATTTAATAAAGTATGTCAGGCATTTGTATTTCATATCACATTAAACTAATTGCTACACTAACTATAGTTTTACAAATTGTATTTATTAAAAAATAAAAATCTATTTAATTTGCGTTTATTTTCCATTAAAATTCAATAAATATTTTAGATTTTTAGAAAAGACTACAACTAATTAATTTAAAAGTACATGAATTAATTAAATTCATTGTGGCTTTTAATTAACATGATTTTAGTATTAACATTTAAAAAAAAAAAAAATTGCTCAATTAGTTGTATTTAGTTTAATCAGTAATTTTAGATTTTTTTATATGACAAATGAAAAATGTTTTTTAATTGATTTCATAATATCAAATAAAATTCGAAGACAATTGAAATATTGACAGAATTTTAAGCTTTAAATAAATTCTCAGTAGCTGACGCTTTCTTAATGTTTATTAAAAAAATAAACTATTTTAAAAATGAGCAATATTAATAGTATATATATATATATATATATATATATATATATATATATATATATATATATATATATATATATATATATATATATATATATATATATATATATATATATATATATATATATATATATATATGCGGTTGAAAAATAATATAATTTTTCATACATTTTCCTCTCATAACTTAATCAAAGCTTTTAAATATATATTTTTAACATAAAATATATTTTTTTGTTCTAAGCAGTTTTGTGAAAACGTGTCGCGATTTTGAGGACTTTATTTTATGTTACATATAAATTCACATTTATGTTTTTTTCTCTTTTTTTGCTTAGTTGCAAACCAACAAAAATTATTTGTTTATTACGTGCTTCACATATGTGTGGTTGTATAACAATGACAGAGAATATTTAACCCTCTCAGGGAAGATATGGTTAAATAAAAAATAAAAAACAGGAAGTAAAAAAGAATGAAAGCAGAAGAAATTGCCATTTTTTTTAATTTAAACAAAAGTTTAGCATTTTATATTTTATAAACTTATTTGCTATTCCTTCAAGGGTTAATAATTGTACTTATACATAAGCTTTTTGGTTCAATTCTTTTTTTCTACTATACACTTAAACATATAAATAATATATCTACACACAAATGTTAACATACAAACAAACATTATTTTAACCACTCAAATAGTCATATAATACCACTTAAACTAAAATATATTCATTGTAGCATATGTGCATTAAATCATACTATTCCATACTTAGTACTCATGGTCACATATACAAACCCATTTATACGAAGTGTCTCGTACTTGTGTACGCCAAAATAGTATAAATGAGAAAAAATTGAGGACAAATGATTTTATATTTATGGATAAAATATAACTAAAGTTTTCTTTTTTTGTTTTTCTTTTAGGAAATTGAAAAAATTCTATAACAATTATTTAAATGAAATTTTAAGTTTTTTCTTCGTTTGTTATAAAAAAAACAACGGCTTTTTTAATACAAAAACCCACAATTTAAGTTTTTGCGTACAAATTTTATTAATTACTTACAGATAATTTTTTGTTGATTGTCATTTATTTATTTATTTTTTTTTTTTTTTTTTTGAAGTATTAAAAAATTTATATTTTAATCAATATTATTTAAAATTGAAAAAAGACAAGCTTTAAATATATTGATAGTCTACACAAGCTAGTAAAAGATTTTCGAATATTTCGAATATAAATAATGAAACTGCGTTTATTGCAAATTGGGGTAAAAGGGGTTGAAAATGGCGTTTAATTAAGGGAAAGGTGATATCAATATTTTAATGATCACGTTTTATTTTTTTTATTGATTATTAGTTAAAAAAAATCAATTTTAGAATTTTAAGATTTTTTTTTTGCAGAACGGTAATGTCTGTCCGTCCGTCTATACAATGTGTCGAAAATTATGCATAAAATAGGAAAAGGTGATATCAACATTTTAATGCTCACGTTTAATTTTTATATTTATTATTAAGTAAAAAAAAATGAACTTTTTGAATTATAAAATGTTTTTTGGCTGAATTGTAATGTCCGTCCGTCTATACAATTGGGTTAAATGGGACGAAGATGACGCTTAATTCAGGAAAATGTGATATCTAAATTTTGATGACCACGTTCACTTTTTACTACTTACTAGTTAGTAAAAAAATGTATTTTTAGAATTCTAAAATATTTTTTGTCAGCATGGCAATGTTCTTCCGTCCGTCCATACATTTGGTTTAAATGGGTCGAATATGCCTCTTAATTTAGGGAAAGGTGATATCAAAATTGAAATACTTTCATTTGGTTTTTATATTAATCAAAAAGAAGAAACAAAATATTTTTTGAATTTTAACACTTTTTAAAGAATTCTAAAGTCCGTCCATCTGTCCGTATGTTTGTTAATTTTTGCAAACTTTCCAATTCAAAATCGTTTAACTTTTGACTCAATAAAGATAACGACTCATTTGTTCAATAGATAGTTTTGCTTTTTAACCAACTGCATAAAATGTAATAAAATCGGTTGAAAATATTTGGCTATATATGGAAAAGTCTTAACCAAGTAAAGTAAAATTTAGATTTTTGAAATTTCAAATGTATATAACTCGAAAAATGTATATGATAAGTAGTATATGCAAGCATGTTTTCTAAATAATTTATCAAGGACTTTGTGATATAAAAATCTTGGAAATACGGTAAGGAAGAAAAACATTTTCCATGACACTAGTACCCTATTTTTAACACGCATAGATCCGCTCCAGGTGCGTATATTGAAACCTGATGTAAATCCAACCAGCCAATTATAAGTTACAGATTTATTTATATATACTGTTTAATGTTTAATAAAGCATAGGAAATGTCTGCACTTAAGCTGTTTTTTGTATGAAATCTATTGGAGTTTTTTTGAAAACAAATTATTTTCTCAAATCGGACTATATATACGCACATTTTTTTTTTTCATAATATTAAAGTGGACAATATATACTATTTTTCGGAAAATTTTCAGAGCAAACATCCTGTAATATTTTAAGTTGCATTCCATGAAAATTAGTGTATTTTAGAACAATTTTCAAAAAAAAAAAAAATAACAAAAATATTAGGACAAAATATAATTTACAAATACTTACAGAAAAGTACACTTAAATATCTAAAGTTTATGCTTTCATTTTAAAATTTTACCTTAAAACACTTTTTATTTAAAATAAATACACTGAAAATTTATGAAAACTAAATTTTTTACTATTTTTCAAAAATGTTTTACTTTGACAGCTCCTTATAAGAAAACGACATAACCTAGCTTAAAGATTTTAACTAATATTGATATATAATTTTGTCTTTTTATTCAGTACCCAACTTTAGTACAAAAATTCAAATTTTAAAATTCAATTAAGCGCCACTTTTGACACATTGGGATTTATAGGACCTATTTTATTGAAATTTTCCCAGTATCATCTTGTGATACCCGAAAGTAATATAATAATAAATAATAAAAAATAAATAAATAAAAGTACGTGCTGAAATTATTAAAAATTTTAAAAAATATCCAAATTGGTTCTACAAAAATGCTGCAAAAAATTTAGGAGCTAAGAATAGGACACGAAAATTAAAATCAAATTTCATACAAAAATACTCATGTTGTAAATTGAACGACGAAACGTATTTTCTGTCAGATTTTTCGCAGCTTCAGGGTCAAAATTATTATTATGCTAATGCTTGAAGAAAAATTAAAAATAAGTTTAGGACCCAAAAGCAGACAAAATTTCCTAAAAAATTCCTGGTATGAAAAGCTTTATGCAGTTACGCACAAGAAGCAAGTCATTCATTACAGTCGGCTCTATAAGTACCGAAATATACATCAAAGAATCTTTTAAAAAAAGGCTTCTTCCTTTACACATATTTCTGGCCCGATTTGACATCATGTTACTATGGTAAGAAAGCTTGGAGTAGTACCAAAACAATTACATAGTTTTTGTACCAAGAGAGATCAATTCTCCAAACTGTCCGGAGCTAAGACAAATGCAGAGATTTTGGGCTCTTGTGAAAAGAAAATTGAAGAGCACAAAAATTTTGTTCCAAAATATTGAAGATTTTAAAAGGAGATGGGCAAACTGTTCCAAAAAAGTGACTGAAACAACTATTAAATCTCTAATGGAAGGGTTACGAAAAAAGGTGCACGACTTCATAAGTAGTGGTTCCAACTGTAAAAGTTATATTTTTTGTGATCTGTAATATAGTATCAATTAAATAAAAATCAAAACTCTAATTTCAATCGTTTCCAAATTATTGAATTTTATATACATATAAGTATGTTAAGATTTTTTCGATCACACTCCTTGTAAAGAAATATTAAAGTGAAAGCTTTTAAATTTTATGAGAACAACTTTCTTATCATAATACATTGATGAAAGTAAGACGGAGAGAGGTGGCCCCCATATAAAGAAAAAATGTTTTCGTATATCTGAAAGAGCGGGTGTATTAGCTGCCATATATAGTAAATCTTAGTTATCGCATCAAAAGGGATAGCCAAACTCACCGGGGTAAGCTAGTAAGAAATATTAGCCAAAATATTGTTTTTTAGCTTTATATACACCAGGACTTATTTTCGAATAGCGAAATAAATTCCAGGCAAAAAAATCCAAGTTTCATAATTGAGCGTAAATATATTTTTAACTGTAAGAAATAACATATTAAAAAACTTATTTTTTCTTTCTCTTGCCAAGCGCTTTACAGAAACATAAAACTCTTTGAAATGGGGCTTGGTTTGTACTCGTAGTTAAAATTTTTAAAACTAGAATTTTCTATTATATGAAAAAATAAAAACTATGGACCAAATATAATAAAAAACACAATTTAATAATTATTTTTGTTTTAAAAACAAGGATTATTTTTAATTTTTATTTTTTTTGCTCAAATTGTAATGTTTATTTTTATTTTTCAATTGCAAAAGATCGAGTATCTTTGATTTTTATTTTTTGCTCAAAATATATCGATTATCTTTGATTATTAATTTTCAATTATCAAATAACGGTTCTTTTTCTTTAAAATTATTTTATTTTAAATTGCTCTAAAGCAAACATAATTTTTAAGGTAGAAAATTTTATTTTTCGATTATTAAATAACGATTATATTTTATAATCAAAAAAAAAAAAAAAAAATCAAAAATAATCTTTAAGCAAACAATAAAAAATTATATTTATTTTGTAATCGAAAAATAATCATTAAAATTTGAGCAAAAGATCCAACTGAAAAATAATTGTTATTTATTGAGTTTTTCTGTAAAAAATAAAAAATAAAAGTTTGTTTGCTTATTCAGAAAGAGCACGACAGGGCCTTGAAAAATAAGAAAATTATTTTGTGGGAAACTTTTACAATTCTAAAGTTTTTTGATCATATTTAATTTTTTTTGTTAAAAATTTGTTATAACCAAAATTTAAAGTCCCTGATTAAAACAGTTATGTTTTATTAGAACAATATTAAAACAAATTAAAAGACTAATGACTATTTCATTTTCTCTCGTTTTTTCTATATTCGACAAACATATAGTTGTCATAGAAAAGCAAAAAGTTGTGGTTATTGCACATAATTACTTAAGTTTGAAGGAATATTTATATATTGCACTTTTAATCATACCAATTATATACTAAATTCTTAAATATTTTATGCTAATTAACCTACATATTTTATGCTAAATTACCTACATATATGTGTTTCCGTTTAAGTTATTACCAGTGTTGCCAGTTTAGCCTTTTTAAGGCTAAATCTAGCCTTTTTATTTTGCTTTTAGCCTCAAAATTTTCGTTTTAACCTCTAGCCTTTTTTCTAGCTTTTTTTAATGAGTAAATTTTTAGCCTTTTTAAGGCTATTTCTACAGAATGATCCATTTTTGTGTATTAGTTCGCATAAAAAATCGAAATTATTTATATTTAAGGAAAATTTTAGCCTGCGGCGTTTCATTCTACGAAAATATTATAAGTATTTTTTAACAAACTTTGTTACCTATAAAAACTATTTATGTTATATATACAAATTCACTAAAATATCTTTAAGAAAAACCAAAATCTAATTAGAAAAAAATAAATAAATGCGTTTTTAAATAAAACAATATATTAGCATTTTTCTGGCTTTATTTTTTGGGACATTTAGCCTTTTCTGACTTTTTTTAAAGTCTAATTTAGCTTCTTTTTTTCTCAAGTCCTGGCAACACTGGTTATTACTGCAAATGATTTCTTAATAAGAAGAAAAACTACATTTAATTTTACAGACAGTATTTACAAAAACTAAATATAAAAAAAAAATAAATAAATAAATTTCTTCTTTTGCCATACATTTATTATAGTAACATTTACATTTATCTTTTGTAAATGATTTCATTTTTAAATAAAAATGATTTTATGCTCCCTGTTATTTATTTACATTCATATGATTATACATAAATTTTTTTAGCCAAACACTAAAAAAAAAAAACTAGTAAAAATATGTATCCAACATAAAATTATACAAAATTCATACCACTATCATTTATCATGATTATTTCAAAGTGTATATGACTGAAAACTTTATATTTTAGTTAAATATTTCATATATGTTAGTTTTTTTTATGATTTTTCTAACATTTGCATTTATTTACTTTTAAAACTTTTCTTATACAGACATTGAAATGTTAAAAAAAAAAAAAAATATATATATATATATATATATATATATATATATATATATATATATATATTTATTCAACTTAATCTTTAGTACTTTATAATACACCCATATAATTTTTCAAAAAGTTTTTTTAGTTTGTAGTTTTTTTGAAAGAATATTTCTTTGCATTTGCTGAATTCTGGAAGCTAAATTTAAATAAAATAGTAAAAGTTAAATGAAATTTCCTGTTTTTATATGAGAATTAATGTACAGTAAACCATTATTATTTTTTATATGTTAAAAACAATACAGAGGGTGACCAACAAAAGTAGTCACAGATTTTTTTTTTTTTTTTTTTTTTTTTAATTAAATATTTTTACTTTTAATAAACTGTTATATGTTTATAGAAAATACAACTCAATGTATTTTTTTAGGATGTTATATATCTTAAGTTTTTAAATAAATATTAAGTGCATAAAGGCGAACAATCTCCATATAAAAATATTACAAATTAATTGTTAATTTTTTAAATTTAAGCAATCATAACAATAATAGTTAGTAATTAAATAAATTAGAAAAACTGATTGTTAACCTTGTGCAATTTACTACTTCTTTTTTTTTTTTTTTTTTTTTTTTGTCACTTGCTGTATACTACTCCCATTAAAATACACATTCTAAAAAAGTTTTATATATACACTTATTTATAAGCTTGATTATAGCAAATGTAGTCAGTCAGTCATATAATTGTAAATAACATAGTAAATAGTTTTTATTCTGCTTATCAGTTCCCTTTTAGTTAATAAATAGTGAAGTGTATAAAGTTGAATTCCAGTATTTTTTTTAAGTTATAAAGTTAGTTATAAAACGGACATTTCTGTTACAGATAGTTAGACATGATTTTAAAATAAAAGCTTTACTATTTTTTTATATAGAGTTTTTTTTTTAATATTATATGCTTTCGATTTTATCTGTCAACTTTTGTTTTCAGAAAATTTGGACAACCCTATGTCGGTGTATTTGACATTGATACTTTTTAAGTTGTCCAAGTACAGAGATAAAAGTAAAAAGACATGCTCTTAAGATAGAAATATAAAACCAGCAGAATTTTTTCAACTAAAATTGTAATTTTTACATTAGATAGCAATGGAGAAAAAAGACATTAACATGATGATAAATATATGTATAAAATTAGATTTCATTTCAAACCAAATAAAATTAAACATGGATATCGTATATTCACTGAATTTATGAAGTTTAAAATTATGAATTTAAAATAGTGAAAGGTTTAAATAATATCATGGGAACTGTGTTAAGGATTTCATAGGAATACTTACTAAATTCAATCACTAAAAAAAGTTCAGTATTGTTCCATCATGACACAATTAAAACCAGTTAACAGAAGGTGAGAAAATAAGAGGCTAAATTGTACTTAAAAAAAGGTCAGAAAAGGCTAAATGTCCCAAAAAATAAAGCCAAAAAAAGCTAAAATAAAAAACATTTTTTATTTTCATTACTATTTAATATTTTTTTTTTTAAATATATTGTAATAAATTTATAAACAAAATATTCAACGATTACCAAAAACTTATCTAATGTAAACGAGAGAAAAAGATATAGTCGGTCAAGCCCGACCGTATGATACCCTACACCATTGTGTACATTATAATTCAGGAAGGGGTCTTTTATTAGACTTGGAGCCAATTGCGGACCGATACTCATAAATGTAAAAATAAGTGTTAAATAAAACATATGAATACAGAATATTACGTCGATGCTAACAGTTATATGAATTTATTCACTTTTTGGTGATTACCGAAAGAGGGCCTTATATGGGAGCTATGGTAAATTATGGACCGATCTTCGTAAAATTTGGCACTATCATTTATTTTTATATAGAACTTATTTGTGTCGAAAATTAACTTGATACTAACATGTTAATGGGATTTATGCCCGTTAAAGTGATTTTCTGAAAAGGGGTTTATATGGGAGCTATTGTTAATTATGGACTGATCTTTCTAAAAATCGGCACACTTATTTAGACTTATATGAAACTCATATGTGCCAAAAAATTAAAATATTGCTGTATTTAAGGGATTTATGATCGTTAAACCCTTTTCCGGGAGAACATTTGTATAGAGGCTAGGTGAAATAATGGACCGATCATAACCAATTTCAATATGCTTTGCCCCGGGGCTATAAGAAACATGTGTGCCAAATTTCATTAATTTTTGTTCAAAATTGCGACCTGTAGTTTGATTACAAGTTTTACATGGACGGACAGACGGTCAGACGGACGGACGGACGGACATCATTAAATCGACTCAGAAAGTGATTCTAAGCCGATTGGTATAAATTAAGGTGGGTCTTAGACCAATATTTTTGGTTGTTACAAACATCGGCACAAACGCATAATACCCTCCCCACCTATGATGGTGTAGGGTATAAAAATACCTAATGTTTTGAAGTGATTTTTCATAATTTTTGAATTGTATTTCCTTTTTGATTAATCATTTGCAAATTTTTCGCTTTTTTAAGATTTTTCTGATTATTTTTTAATTATATCCATGAATTGTTTCTATGGTTAATGAGGCTTATTAAAAAAATAATTTTAATTGGTAAAGTAAGTCCATAAAATAAAATAAAATAAATTATATTTGTTTTGGAGAATAAAGAGCTGCAGGCGAAAAGTTTTGTAAAATATAAATAATCTATTTTTGTGCACATTAATGCACAAAAATACTTAAATGGATGATAAAAAAAAAAATAAACTAAAATTTGTGAAAGCAAGTAAGAAATTATTTCCTTCTTTGCTTAAATACTAAAATTTTAGCCTTTTTATAGCAATTTGAAAAATCAGAAAGGGCTAAAAAAAGGCTAGAATTTAAAACGAAAAATTTAGTTTTAAAAAAGCTAAACTGGCAACACTGCCTACTAATGATCAGAGAGTTGTTAGGTTTAGTTTCTAAATTGAAAATATTGAAATTGTCACGTTTAACCATGGTAAAACTAATGCTTGATCATAAAAATTACATGCTTGATCCAATCAAAAATGGTTCAAGGCATAACTTTTAGAACAAAATTTTACCTTCGTTCAGTTTAGCCAAAATTAAGGAAAGAATATTCGTAGAAGATAATAATTATTAATAGTTTCAACATTAAGCGACGTAAAAATGAATCCTGCACAGATAGAAATATTTTTGAAAAAAATTTTCAATTAAATTATTAATCAGAATTTTAAAACTGTTTTAAATATTTTTATATATAAATAATTTTATTTAAAATCAAAGTATTCTAACAAAATATAATTTTACGTAGAAAAATCTAAAATTCAATTTCAATTGCTAATAATACATATTCAATTATTTTATTAATTGAAATTCAACATATTAAAAAAAAAAGAAAATTATTTTCAACTATTCAAATGATAACTTATATTTACTTATGTTTATTAATAGATACAATAAAAACGAGAGAGAAACTATAGTCGGTCAAGACCGACCATATGATACCCCTCACCATTGTGTGTGACCTAAAAATGAGACCTGTGAGACCAATTGTAGATCAACACTTTTACTAAATGTAAAATAAATTATACAATTATGTAAAATAAATTATATATACCGATTCTCATAATTCCACGTGTCTTTGATAAGACATTTTTTGGTTTCGCAGTACGACTTTTTATAAAAAAGAATATTGTACTAGTGATCGATCATTTATAAATAATCTTTTAGGCTGAATTCCTAAAAGTAAAACTCTTATTAAACTTCATAGTTGAGATAAAAAGTGGATGGATATAAGCAGGAGAATAACCCCATACAAATTAATATTAATTAACTTATATAACTATATTATTGTTATTATTATTATTATTATTATTATTATTATTATTATTATTATTATTATTATTATTATTATTATTATTATTATTATTATTATTATTATTAGCTTTCACAATTTTTCGGAATAATTTTCTTTTCAAATTTTCTTTTAAACTTTATATAAAAATACACTAAGTATTCCAGAAGAATTAAAAGTTTTCATAAAGTAAATAACATTGAATTTTTTGGGAACTACATAGAGAAATTCTTATATCATAAGTAGGAAGGAGGAAAAATTCTATTCTATTTCTATATTTCAAATCAAATCTTAAACCTACTATAAATTTTTGTTTTTTTTTTAGTCGTATTTGTATTTCATTTAAATATAAATACGAAGTACATCCAATGCAATATACATAGAAAAATTTATTACGGTCTTTTTTCAATTAACATAGTTGTTTCATTTTGCATCGAAATTTAATAAATTTATTCAAGCAAAAATTAAATAAAAATAAAATTTGACTATACTTTTATATCCTATATACATTTTTAGTTCATCCAATCAACTACTTGATTGATTTGATTAATTGGGAATTTTTTTCTGTTTTGTATTTTTTATAGTTTTTAGCAATTGATATAATTATTTTGGTGAGAGGTGCAAATTTAAACAAGTTTTTAATTGAATGAATTATTTTCTAACATATTTGTTAATTGGTGACTTTTTTCTGTATAGTTATTTATATAAAAAACTAAAATATTTTTGTTCACTATAATTTTTAGAAGAACGAATAGCTTCGAATTAGTGACACTTGTTATGGCCCACTTTATGTTGAAGAATTCCTAAGTAATTTTAGCATATTGCAAAAACACTTTCAGCAATCACGTATAAAACTGTAAACATAAATTTTATGACTGAGAGTGGCACTAAAAATTTCAGGCTGAAGGTTGATAAAATATTTATTTTTTTATTTTAGTTGTGACGAAATACAAAGTTCACATTATATCCTAATCAAATTAATCTATCCGGGTAACGTAGTTCTCACTAAAAAACTAGCCTATCGGAGCACTCAATGAAAAAATACAATTTATGAAAAATTTTTCCATTTAATTTCGATATCACAAGAAAGGCCTTTTAGTAATTTTTGATTTTTCATAAGACTTTACAATTTTGAATACTTCTTTTTCTAAAATTTTTGTTTGTCTTTACAAACATTATATTATAATGAAAATATTAACCACATCTGAGTATAGAATGACACAATTCAGTGTCTGAAAATTATCAAACTAAAATTTGTTCTAATGAGCAACGATAAATTAATACCGTATTGGAATCAGCACATAAGTATCAAATAGTTATTTGATTCCATGTATTTAAAAGTTCTAAGCCACCGGTTTTAAAGACTCAACACGGTAGTTCATCAACCATTGTGTATAAAAATTTTCATTCAGTGTAATATTCATGTAATTAATCGGAAATGGATTTATTTGACTTTAAAAATTCTAACTATTTGACCTAGTTTCTAATACTAAATTTATGGAAAAAAAAATTATTACGAAAAACAGCTTTCTAAAAACTGAATAAAATTCGAAACAATACAATTTTTAAATAATAAAGTCTAGGCAATATTAAAAATGTAATGCATAGTTTCATGCTTATTCCTTCCTTAAAAAAAAAGAAAGCTACGAATAAAATGTTAAAAAATGTTTCTTAAAATTAAATAATTTTATGAAGTTAATATCACTAAAAATAATTCTTCATTCATGAAAATGGGGATAATTATTATAAATGGAATAATTATTATAAAACGTTTCTTTTTGTCACATACGTAATTTTATTTAAATTTTTTTATAACATATTACTCACTGTTTCCAATTCAATAAAATAGGTGTATACTTTAAGGTGTTACTTTTAAGCTTATTTATAATATTAAGTTAAAAAGTTTTTTTTTTTTTTTTTTTTCGGGACTCACCTAAAAAGAAAAGAAATATAAAAAATAAATTATAAAATCATTCACATAGAAAATGGGTGGGTATAATATTAATTATGCTTGAAAATATATTATTAAAAAATCAATGATAAAAAATGGTTTAGTATGTGATGTCATATGGGTAAAATGTATTCAAATTAAGTTTACACCAATACAAAGAGATAGATTTAACAATTTCTTGATTATTAAATTTCAAACATACCATATTTATTATAAACTTCTCTTTGTCATAAATATGAAAATTATCACCTTTACTAATTAGATTTTCCTCTGCTCTCTCTTTTATAGCTCTTTTCATTTATTAACTACTACTAATTGACTAAGTACTATTTAATACTTGAATCTAAAATAAATTCCCCAATATATTATTCTCTCTTGAGATTTATTTTATTATTAACCAGAAAAGAGTATAGAGAACCCCTGAAAAACTCTTCCCATAACCTTGAAATGCTCATGCAACAATAAGAAAAAAAAACAACAAAATAATGAAAAAGAAAACGTCTTTATATTCATATTAAAATGCGTTTAATTAGCGTCAAAATATGCTTATGATTTCCGTTTTATTTTCTTCTATTTCCTTAAGCTAAAGTAATTTTTCTTTTTCCCTCTATTATTTTCCCGCCGACATTGTTGTTGTTAAGATTTATAAAACATTTATAAAGCGATTATAAAACCCCTTTTTCATTCAAATTCAAATTTTAGTTATTATTTTATCCTTTGCATTATTTATTTTTTATTTATTTTACATTATGCCCAACGGTCTTTAATGCAAAAAATATTTAAAACAAAATAAGAAGCGTAAAAAGAAAAATGATTATTAAAAGAATATAAAAAAAGGATGACTAAAAAACACATTTCATCTTTATTTTCCTTGAACACCATTTATATAATGAATAAATTTATTTAAAATAAATTCCAAGTTATCTAAAAGGAAACCTTAATGTTTGAAACAAAATTGATAATCATGGTAAATATTTCTATATTAAAATATCGTTTTAAGCGTAAAAAGGTTTTAATAAAAAAAAAAAAAAAAAAAGAAAAAAAATAATATATTTAACGCTAATGGCAAAATCAGCTAAAAAGCTTATAAGAAACCCCTTTAAATAAAATAAACTTGGACAACAATATTTCTAATAAAAATTAAGAAATTAAGACAAAAGTCTATTAAAGGTGGAAAATGGCCACTAATATTGAATTATACTTCATTAAAAAGACATAAAAGTTGTAAAAGACCATAAAGTTCAAAGGGAAAAGACAAAGTAGGGCTGGGAGCTGGTAAAGTAAAGATGAAAATTAAAAAGTCAAAAATATAAATTGAAATCATGTATATAATTTTATTAATGATAATGACATACTTTAAAATACATAAAATTTTATAATATTTTTAAAGAATATCTTTTCATTAAAAAGGCTTAAAAGAAAATAATTGAATGAATTATTTTAATGGCTGTAAGTCTGAAAGAAAATTAATTTAATTAGTTTTATTTTGACATACATTTTTATGATTTTTAATGGTTACATTTAAAGTATTTAATATAAAAAATTTACTCAAAGAAATGGTTAGATAAAGGTATTGTTAATTTTGTCATATTTAAGATTTCATTAAAAATTTTTTGTTATCGAAAAACAATAAATATTATGTTTCCATTATCATATTTTAATTTCTGATGAATTTTTAAGGGTATCCATGTCTTTTGGTTTCATCATAAGTAAAAAACTTTTAAAGGAGTTTAGTTTTTATGTTAATATATAAAATTAATATATTAGTTTTATTGCTAATTGCTAACCTTTATTTAAATGCATCTTGAAATAATTATATTGTTAAAAAATTGTAAAAAAAAAATGAATTTGTACTAAAAGTGGTTTATAATCAATTTCTTAGTTGATTTAATGAAGTCCGTCTGACCAGCTGACTAGTTTTATGTCTGAGTAAAATTTAAGCACAAAATATAGTTCACAAAACACTTTAACTCATTTAAAATTTTTGGTTATTTAAATTAATAAACATAATCAGTGTCACCGTTTAGCGACTTTAGTCGCCATTTGCTCCTTTTTCAACCACCTGGCCACTTTTTTTGGCCCCTTTTTCAAATGGCGACGTTTTAAGACTCTGTGCTAAATGACGAGAAACTAAGTTGTTTGAAATATATCGAACCATTATATATTAATTTCAGCAAATAAATTAATCATTTTGAGATTATTTCACAGTATAGTGATATGAAAAACCGCGGAATAATTATAAACAAACTGAACTGTTAGTAACTAAAAATATTAATAAAGTTTATGAACAGCTATTTATATCGTCATATGCCGAATCTTTTTGAACTGGATTGAAAAAAATAAATAAAAAAAAAAAACGATTAATACTTATATCCTAATTTATATTTTTTCATTCCTTATAGCGATTCCTCGCGGGAACGTGATTTTTTTTTTAACAAGATTATCAATAAGAAAAAATAGTTTATCTAACAGACTTAAAATAATAATTGTGGATCCACGCGATCCGTTTTAAATTTGTCCGACGGTGATTTGAAAGACTTAAGTACGAGTGAAAAACTCGAGCAAAAGTACAGAAGTTTAATTAATTAAAAGAGGATTGTATGTTAACTAGTTTTGTGAATAAATCTTTATTTTTGCTATAATTCAAATTATTGTAAAATAATAATAAATTATTTTGTTATTAATTAAACAGAATTTTGTAGCTTTTCTTATAAAACAAAATTTATTGTTTTTGTTGTTATCAAATAAACAAATTTTAATGAGTTATTTTTAGGTTTTCAAGCATTTGTCCCCTTTTTTTCCAAAAAATCCTCTTTTTTTGGCGACTTTTTATTTTGAAATCCCTTTTTTTGGACACTTTTTAAAAATTCTCAACGGTAACGCTGAACATAATTAATGAAAAACATATTTTTAATTTACGAAAAAAAAAAAATTTTTTTTGTAGGTCAAAATGGAAAACTAAAAGTTTTAAAAAAAAGATAAAGTTAAAAAAATTTAAGTTTGTCGTCGTTTTTGAAAGGTCTACCTCTCTCTCTAAAAATCTCCCTCTCTAAAATAATAAAAATAAAATAATTATTTTACAAGTTAATCAAGCTAGTTGTAGATACATAAATAACACAGGTTGTCGAAATTCAAAAAAAAAAAAAAAAAAAAAAGAGATAGATATAGTTGGTCAGAACCGACCATATAATACCCTACACGATTGTGTATGAATATAAACATTCGGGAAGTGTACTTATATTAGACCTGTGGCCAATGGCAGTTCAACACTTTTACTCAATGTAAATTAAAATATACAAATACTGAATAATGGGTAGATACTAACATCTATATGATTTAATGCATTTTAGTGTAATTTCCGGAGTTGGTTTTATATAGTAGCTATGGTAAATTATAGACCGATTCTCATAAATTTTACTGTGTTGTTTCTATTTACATAAAACTTATTAATGATAATTATACTAACATTCATCTAGGATTTTCGCACTTTAATGTAATTTCTGGAAGAGGGGTTTATATGGAAGCTATGGTCAATTATACAAAACATTCACCGAATTTCATTAATATATATTTTAAATAATTTTGCTATAAATAAGGAATTTATGACCACTAAAACTCTTTGTATAGGGGCTAGGTGAAATAATGAACCGGTCATAATTAAATTCAATAGAATTCGTCCTTGTATCAAATTTCATCAAGATATCTTCAAAAATGCGACATGTACTTTGTTCACAAGGTTTACATGAACAGAAAGCCAGCCAGACGGATGGGCGGACATCGTTAAATCGACTCTGAAAGTCAAGATATCTTTAAAGATGAGACCTGTACTTTGTTCACAAGTTTTACATGTACTTGTATGATTTGGTTAAAAAAACATATATAAAAAGAATTCTTATTAAAATTGTCCAACTCATTTTTACATTTTTTTTTAAGAGCTCAAAAACAATTTACTATGAAATTTAAAAAAAAAAAAAAGTCATTAAAACTCGTAAATGTCAAAAAATGCGATTTTTTTTAATCATAAAGATAAATGTGTTGCAAATTAAACAAGAAAACAGTTTTTTAATTTTTATAATTTTTTTTTTTTTTTTTTAATTTTAGCTTGTGCTTTTTTTTGGAGATTTAATGTAAAAGATTCTTTACAAAAGTTATTATTTCAGTTATAAAATTTATTCCTTATTAGGAAGTGAATTATTTAAATTTCAGAAGTGTTCCTAGGAATTCATCCCACCCAACTTTAAAAATGTCCACTTTTACCTAACCCTGTGAATTGTACGATAGTTTTGTAAGATAAAAGTGCACAACTAATTTTATTATGATCTAAATAAAATTTAATTAATGTTGAAAATGTGAAAATGATAAGATTCCTGCATAAGAGACACTCTAGGGTCCTCAAAACAGGTCTGAGTATATCTACTACTACTTTTATCTTGCAAAACGATGGTACAATTCAGAGGGATAGGTAAAAGTGGAAATTTTTAAAGCTAGGAAAACTTCTGGAATTTAACTAATTCACTTCCTAAACACTTCTATAAATCAATAAATAAAGATAGTCAAGGAACAAATTGAAAAAAAATATGATTTTAGTGGAAAAGAAAGTTCACATTTTCAACACTTTTGTAGAATTAATAATTACAAAACACAACAATATTGTGTTTGCCATAATCCTATTAATCCAAAAGTTTGTTGGATCCATGCAAATATAATATGATTGAGATAGTATTCCCTGGAAATGTAATTGGAAAAATGCTTAATCGTTCAAAAGATTATGCTCAATTGTTCTAAAGAAGCGAACAATTATGCTTAATTGTTTTTTAAAGAAAATACATATTTTAGTTAATCTACCATAATATTATAAAATTATTTTAACCGCTATGCAAAATTGTCCACAATCATTAGCGTGCTTGACCCATAGGTATTAATTTTAAGTCTATTTGAAATACAAAAAGTTAAGAAAAATCGTTATTTTTTAATTTAAGGTTAAAAAAAAAAAAAAAAAAAAAAACGCGAAAGATCTGAAATTTTGTGACTATATCTTTATTATTGAAGATATACGAGTATTTTAAAGCCAAAAAAGTTAACCGGCTATTTATCGTGGGGTTAATGGCAATTTTGTTGTAAAAATTAATTGAAATTACAAGAATTTTTTGCAATTCATTGTTTAAGATAATAATGGGTAAGTTTATTTGTATAATAGAATTACAACAGAATCTACAGTAAATACCCTATAGGAAAAATTTTATTGCAAACAATAAAAATTAATTATAACTAAATAAAATCAAACCCCGGAAAAAATCAATAAATATCAATTTCTCAAACCAATTTTAATGCAATTATTTATTTTGTTAAGTCAGTATGTGTATTTGTTTAGGACATACTGTTGAAGGGGTAGTTACTTTTACTCAAATTCGAAAAAAGAGAGACAAAAATACACAATAACAATTTTATTAAAATGAGTTTAAAGGAGTTAAATTCTTAAGAGCAAGGGTATATTGTCTTATTTGTATCTTTTTGAATAACAATGTTTTAATCACACTTCTGCATAATAAAAATAACTTTTTTTGTTTTTTATCCATTATTTTGAAGTTAAAACTTTTAAAATTTTTATTCTCTGGAGTAAATTTAAATCTTTACCAAGAAAATTTGTTTAGCTTTTGTAGTTTGGTTAGGGAAAAAATAAAATCTTTTGTCTTTTAAACTAAATACAAAATGACAAAACTTTAGCTATTAAATTATAGACAAACTTAATTTTTTTACAATTTTTAAAAAAGGCTTAACTTGTATAGTTTATTTTAATTATGTGGCAGAATTTCTTTTATTTGTGTGTTTTTTTATACCCTTCACCACAGGTGTAAAGGGTATATATAAGTTTGTCATTCCGTTTGTAATTCCCACAATTTTCGTCGGAGAGCAAAAAAGTTTACATTTTCGGGATCCTTGTAAGAAATGATGACGATAGGACCATGTCCGTCCGTCCGTCCGTCCGTGTGTCGGTTGAAATGGCGTTTATGAAGCCCACCGATAACTGACATATATAAACGATCGGAAATGCTTTCGAGAATTTTGCTATTGGAATTCAGCAATATCGGTTCATACAATGCGGAGATATGTTAAAAAACCGGTTTTTATAACCGGTTTTCCAGTTTCTGAAGCCCCTGTATATACTAGGGACTTCGTTTTTACAAAGAAGTCTCGGACATTTTTTTCTGAATTTTTGTTCTGAAAAAATGAAATAAATCGGTTCAATAATAACTGAGATATCGGACAAAACGCATTTTTTATTTTTTGAAGCCCTGGTTTAAGCTATAGATTTTTATTTTTATACAGATCGGTCACAAATATTTTTATAAAATTTCGGTTTTTTGAATCAGCAGGATCGGTTTATAAATGGCGGAGACATGCTTTAAAAACCGGTTTTTGGAACCGGTTCTTCAGTTTCTGAAGCCTCTACATATACCAGGTACTTCGAATTTTTAAAGGGGGCTCGGAAATTATTTTCTGAATTTTTGTTCTGAAAAAATGAAATAAATCGGTTCAGTAATAACTGAGATATCGGGGAAAACGATTTTTTTATTTTTGAAGCCCTTGTTCAAGCTACAGATTTTTATTTTTATATAGATCAGTCATAAATGTTTTTACAAAATTTCGTTTTTTTTAATAAACCAAATTCGTTCATAATCAACAGAGTTATGGCCCAAAAACAAATATAAATACACATACAAACATGTATGTATATTAAGCATTGTGACGTTTTTTTGTTTTTTGTATAGACAAGTAGTTTAGTTAGAAACAGCAGTAATATAATGAATAACAGTGTTGTTGTTGTTCTTTGTATATGCAGTCTGTACAAAGATAAATAGATATGGAATTGTTGTTGTTTATTTTTAAAAACTAAAACATATCTGTTAAGAATATAAATACACATACAAACATGTATATTAAGCGTTGTAATGACTATTAGTGACGTTTTTTGTTTTTTGTATAGACAAGTAGTTTAGTTAGCAACAGAAGTAATATAATGAATAACAGTGTTGTTGTTGTTCTTTGTATATGCAGCCAGTTTCTATATACACACATAAAAAAATAAGTAAATATGGAATTGTGGTTGTTGTTGTTTATTTTTTAAAAGCAAAGCCTGATATGATTGTTTTTTTTTATATATTCAAATTTTCTTAGTATGAAAAAAATTTAGATTTATATATGTGAAAATATGAAAGCATACGTTAAGGCGAAAATTTTATTATTTGTCGGTAATATGGTAATATAATGTCGATAAGATAGTAAGATGGTAATATGGTAATATGGTAATATGGTGAAGGGTATCAAAGATTCGGCACAGCCGAATCTTTTTTCAATTTCATTTATTTTAATTTAGAATATGAATTTCTGTATAAAATAAAAACCTTTTTTTCATACATCCTTTGGTTTGGGTTCTATATGGTAATTACTTGCATATATTGTTAACTTATATAAAACTTATAAAATTTTCTATATTTAACAAAGTTTTTGCTTAAAGTTTATTAAAGTTAAATAACAATTTTAACCAAACAATATGGCTTTTATGTTCATTAGTTATAATAAAATTAAGAAAAGTTTAAATATATGTTTGAAATGTTGGTAAACATAAAACAAAATATTTAGATTTTTTATAACAACAAAAATTTGTTTAATATGAAAATTATTAAGTTTTTAGTAAAAATTCTTAATTTTTTTTTTTTTTAATGTAAAATACTTTGAATATATGCCCAAGCAATAAGTAACCACCTGTGATTAGCCTTAATAAAAATACAAAACATTAATAACTGATAGCTGCTTAGATGGTTGTTGTAATAAACATACAAACAAAAGCAATTATTGATAAGATAAAATAAAAGAACAACAATAACATTTTTATAGAACACTTAAAATGTTTGTAGATTTAATGAATTTTTTTGGTTACCCTCCACTATTCTAACAAACAAATTGCAACAAACCCTCTGTACATTCATATACATATGTATATATAAATATATATACTACTTGACAAAATACATGTGTATAAATGTCAAATATTTGACAAAACGATAAACACTTCACTCACTTATTTTCATACTCGCATAGAAAACCACTTACCATCTAAAAATTTATCAATTTTACTCAATGGATTTAATGATAAATTAGATAGAAATTTATTCATGTCAAACAATTGTCAAATAGCAGTAGAAATCAATTTATTAAACAATGAAAATAAAGTTAAATTGATTGAAAAAAAAAAAAAAAAAAAACAAGAAAATAATAATAAATAAATGAATGAACACTCAAGTACTTGTAAACGCACTGGCAGTTAATAAATAAATTGTGTGTTTTACTGCGGGGAGAATTTAAAAAAAAAGAAAAAAAAATGAGCTTTTTCTCTGATAATATTAAGTAAAACCTTTAAAACTTTTAAAAATAGCAAACAGTTAATTATTCTTATCAATTATTTTTCGTAAAGTTAAATTCTTAACCCTTTAAGGGAATTACAAACATGTCTGAAAACTACGTTAACCACTATTTTGAAAATTGTTAATTTACCTACTTTATACTTTATTCGAAAGAAAAACTTTATATACATTTTAAAGTTTTATAGATTTTTAGATTTTTAAAATGAATTTAATTCATTTTTTTAAAAGTTGTTTTAAAGTAAATTTTTACTAAAATTTTATCACATTACATTATAGCTGAAATCGGAAAAATAGCTAGAAGGCAGTGTAACAATTGCCCCTTTTTCAACCACCTCGCCACTTTTTTGGCCCCATTTTTTAAATAGCAACTAAATGGCGAGAAACTAAGTTGTTTGAAATATATTGACCAATTATATATTAATTTCTAAATAATTTTGAGATTGCTTCACAGTATAGTGATATAAAAAACAGCGGGTATTTATAAATGAACTGAAACTGTTAGTAACTAAAACTAATAATAAAGTTTATGAACAGCATGTGCCGAATCCTTTTGACTGCATTGATAAAATAAAAAAAAGATTCGATAAATATTTAAATCCTAATTTATATTTTTACATTCCTCACAGCAATCCCAGGGGGGGGGGGGGGGCATGTTTTTTTTACTAAATTATCAATAATAAAAAATAGTTTGTCTAACAGAGTTAAGTCAATACTTGTGGATCCATACATTCCGTCCTAAATTTGTCCGACGGGTATTTGAAAGACTGGAGTACGAGTGAAGATCTCGTAAAAAATTACAGAAATTTAACTAATTTTGTGAATAAATCTTTATTTTTGCAATAATAAAAATTGTTGTGAAAAAATTATGAATTATTTTAATATTAATATACTAATATTAGTATCCTAATTTTTTTGTTTTCGTTGTAATATTTCATGTCCTTTTACAATTGGGAATTATTTCATGTCCTTCGGACTTTTCTAATTTTTATTGAATCAAAAGAATTTCTTACCTTCGCTGAATTCAAGTGCTTTCTCCTCTTTTGTATATAAAACACTAGTTTTGGTAAGTGAAGTTTTTCTACATATGTAGACATGCGGAACAAGTTTATTTAGCAATGCCGGAATTTTGAACTCTATAAAAAAGGTGCTTTCATCCACCTGAAGGCTGGCTATTCAGACAAACTTTACTTAGCAAAATGGCTTTCTCTTCTGTGGTATTTAAAGCACCAGCTTTGCTAAGTGTAACTTCTGGCAACCCCAATATATACCTTACACCACCATAGGTGGGGAGGGTATTATGCGTTTGTGCTGATGTTTTTAACACCCAAAAATATTGGTGTAAGACCCACCTTAATTTATACCAATCGTCCGTCTGTCCGTCCATGTAAACCTTGTAATCAAACTTCAGGTCGCAATTTTAACACAAATTAATGAAATTTGGCACACGGGTTTCTTTTAGCCCAGGGACGAAGCCTATTGAAATTGGTTATGATCGGTCCATTATTTCAACTAAATGTTTGTGCTAAATATTTTGAAGATCAGTCCATATTTTACCATAGCTCCCATATAAGGTTCTCTTTCGGGAATCACCCAAAAGTGAATAAATTCGTATAAATGTTAGTATCGACGTAATATTCTGCATTCGTATGTTTTATTTTATAATTAATATAAGTATCGGTCCACAATTGGACCCAAGTCTAATTAAAAATCCCTCCCCGAATTTTGATATATACAATGGTGTAGGGTATCATATGGTCGGGCTTGAACGACTATATCTTTTGTCTCGTTTTCAATTGAGACTTATTTCATTTAAGAGTTATTTCAATCAATTTGGTACTTATTACTATCTTTTTTTTTTATTATGATAAAACTCTAAAATTTTGGGAATTTCATTTATTTCATTTACCTCTTTAAAAGTTATTTAATTTTTATTATTATTATTATTTTTTTTTTTTTTTTTGATTTGGTAATTTCTGAAGTTTTGTTGGGACTAAATTCGTTGGGAGTTATTTAATTTAAATGTCATTTCAAGGTTCCTTTTCCCAAGTAAAATTATTTGGCTAGTCCACCTAAAAAATTTTAATTTATACACTTATTGTCTGAAATATTAATTTTTTCAGTGTTTCGCACCACCAATTATTCAAAGATATATATTTTAATAATTTGCATTTAGTGGGTTAATGCCCATATATAAAATATTCGTATTAAAGAGTATTACTCTCTCTATTTATTTCAGTTTTTCGTTTATGTTTATTTAACTTAAGAGTTATCGAATATGTAGATATGTATGTATTAGTTCTAAGGTAATTAGGTTACGTTAGGGGCCTTTGTCAGAAAAAATTTAAATTCTCTTCAAATCGATTGCCAATACGATGGAATCGTAAAACTTAAGTACTTTGTAATACAAAACATGGATCCTTTTTTTTTGATGTTGTATGGAAGTATTTTAAAATTAATTAAAAAGCTTAGCATACGTTGCGCCCTTTTTAGATATTTTACTTTATTTGTAAAAATTCTGAAGACTTCAGTATAATTGACTGTTTTAAAGATAATAAAATATGAAATTTCAATAGAATTAATCTTTGGAAATTAAATATGTATTTTGCAAACTAGAGTGATCGGGAATTAAAAATCTGTTCAATACAATGACACATTTACTATGCGTTTTTTGAAAAGATGTACATTTTAAAAAAAACTAAAATAAAAAAACTCAGCTCAGCTCAGAACCAAAATATTTAAATTTACATATTTAAGAAATTTATAAGCTGAAAAGTTATCCGGAGGTTTATAAAAGATTTAAAATAAAACATTTGAAAATTCTAATATTTTTTTTTTTTCTTTTTTGTTTCACAAGGATTTCAATTCACTGCAATAAATTATTAAATCAATCAATATAAATATGTATGCAAAATTTTTTGTTAAGTTTTCTTAAAAACAGCCACAGCTTAATGTTTTGATATCGGAATTGTTTTCTTTCCGTTTTTTTTTTTTTTTGGTCTAGCAGAGTAACGTTAAATTTGTTTGTAGGTGATGAAAATGTTTACAATGGTATCTTAAAAAATCGCGAAAAAAAAAAATAATAAGTAATAATAATTTTCTGTGAATTTCGACGTCGACTAAAATGTCAGCAATGGATCAACATATTTCCTAAAAAAAACCCTTATGATTTATCAATGATATAAAAAATTATTGTAAGGACTTCACACAGACGTAGCTAAGAAGTGTGCAATTTTGAACTTGGAAAGGGGGCTTCATAGACCCCAGAGTTATTGGGGCTTAAATTAAGGTACCTCTGTAAAATTTTTGTTTCTTAACCGATTTTAAATATGCTTATATTTTCTAAAAGTCCCCTATGAGGCCTATTTGATCCATGTGTTATTTATCTCTTATCTATTTCAACTATCTCAATTTTGCGAGATCTTGGTTCAGATTATTCAATATTCATATTGAACAGTATTATTTCTGAACAGAAACAAAATTTAATTCGATATCTTTTCCGAGTTGATAAATAAATGAAATTGATATTTTTTTGCAGGAATATTATGATACATAATAATATATATAGTAATGTTATCTCAATTTTGTAAGTATTTTAAATTTTAAAGTTAGCCTAATAAAACTTTCTTAAAAAGGATTTCACTTCAACAGCACTTAATTTCCTTACGAAGTTTATGTTCCAAATATAAAGGGGTTTAATTATCATTTAGCGCTAACTTAAAAAAAAAAAGAAAACAAAAAAACATTTACAAAGTCTACTTCAAGAGTGTTAAATTACTATTTAGTTAGTATTAAAAAATGAGCAAGACTTTTATTTTTATAAGTAGATTCAACAATGCAACAGCGAAAACAAACTGCTTAAAAACACTGATAACCTTGTAAGCTGCAATACAACACAACATACTGCAAAAATAAAGTGTTAAAAAAATGTTGTGTCTTCTTTTTTTATCTGCTTTTTGAGTACTTTATCTACTTTAGTAACAACAATACTTTACGTTATGGCAACAAAAGAACTTTTTTAAACATTAAACTGCAAAAGAAATTTTGAAAGAAACACAATAACTTTTTGTTCATTTTACAAGTAACACTTGGTATATAATTGTATGTGTGATTACAAAATTTATATGGCTGATGTTGTTTACAGTAAGTTGTAAAAGCATCGTATAGAGAATGTAGTGAAATTACAACGAAAACATGTAGAAAGGTTGTAGGTAAGTAAGTACCAGTGTTGCCGTTTGGTTACATTTGTAACATTTTTCGTAACTTTATAACGCTCATATAAATATTTTCCAAATTCGTCATTGTACTTTTCAGGTTCGACTTGACCCACCAACAAATAAGTAGTACAATTGTAACAACTTTGACTTCCCTGTTGTGTAAAATACTACATGATTATCTTTCTATGTAAAGATTGCAGACCGTCACAAAAAATTATACAAATATTTGAAATTAAATAAATAACCACAGAAGGCCCTAGTTTCAAGGAAAAATATTTAAATTAGTTTTCATATTTACAAAATTTTATCGTCGAGAAAGTTTTACCTACAGAATGTAGTCAATGGCGCTCCTCGATAACAATATATTTTAGTACTTTCATTTTAAAATTCGTGAGATGGGATTTTTTTTTACCAAAATTATTTTTATCAGTATATGTAAGTACTTTTGCATTATTTTCTCTAAAATATCAAATTAAAAAAGTTTATTATATCACACGTCTACATTTATTAAAAAAAAAAAAAATGCAAAATGTAACTTTATGACCAAAATTGTAACTTTTTTGATACAAAACTGTAACTTTTTTCAAACTACTCCTGGCAACACTGGTAAGTACATACAGAAACATATATATATACATACTTGTGTTTCACAAATTTATGTTTTTACGCGTGTATACGTGAAAAATACACGTAGTGTGTTAAAGATGTTGCATGATGTAGTTGTAGTTTTGTTGAAAGGTGCAAACAATATGGTGAACATGTAGTTACATTTATCCAAATATAAACAATTTAATATTGAACTCAAGTAATGGTCTGTATAAATTCTTAACAATTCCGTAAATTTTGTGTAAATTTATTCATGAATTCTAGCTAAAATCTTATATAAATCAAATTAACTTTTAAATTTATTAAAAATTTTACCACTTATTTAATTTTGGTTATACTTTAAATAATTACACTGGTCGACAAATAAAAAAAAAAATTTCGTGCTCCTTCCAAAAAAAAAAAATAAATAAAAAATATGTGGAATAGATGGAATTCCACATGCTAAACTCGAATCTGCTTTCAGTTTTTTCCCATCAGGTCGAGATTTTTTATGGGCGTGTCTAATATTGCGTCCTAAATAAGCCGATTACTCGAGTGTATTTCACTATAACTCGAGAATGGTATGCACGATTTATATAAATGATACACCAAAGTATAAAATTAACTTTAAGTCGTTCTACTATTAAACTTTTATCCGCTAAATAGTTTAGAAGATATTTCGAAATAAAAAATTTGTTTATGCTAAATTCAAGATTTCTTTTTTTTTTGACTAAAACTTCCTTTTAAAAGTGAAAACATCAAAAATGTTTCAGTTTATCCTTTTTGTCTCAAAGCTGGTGGAACTACGAGTAAATAAAGCCTATGTATACCTACAGTTAAGTGGAGGTACACTATTTTTTTCGTCTTAAATAAAAGAAAAAAAAAATAAAATATGTGGATTAGATGGAATTTAACGTGCTAAATAAGATTCAGCTTTTACTTTTTTTCTAACGCGTATTGATTTCTTTTATGGGCATGAATACTATGACCCCGCTTTTAGGCAGTCACACTTGTATAACTCGATAACGGTTTATTCTATTAAGATTAAACTCCAATATATAAGATGATGATATTAGTCATGCCCATGAAAAAAATCAGCACGTTAGAGAAAAAAATGTAATGCAGATTCTTGTTTAGCTCGTCAAAATCCACCTAGTCCACCTATTTTTGTTTCAAGAAAGAATATTTTTTTTTGCCCACCACTGTATTTCCACTCAATTGTATGTATACATAGGTAATTTTACTTAATTGTAAATAAAATCAAGATTTGTTCATCAATTTTGAGGAGACATGCCTTATTTTATTCACAACATTAAGATGAAGATGATGAACTGAAACATTTTTGATGTTTTCACTTTTAAAAATAAATTTTAGTAACAAAAAAAATCTAAAATTTGCATAAAAAAGTTTTTTTTTCTCACACTTATTTCAAAAAATAACTATTGAGCACATAAAAAAAATTAAGTTAAGGATATTTGAAGATATTTTTCAGTCCGCATCTTTTGGTGTATCACTTATGTCAATCGTACATACCATTCTTGAATTATGAGGAAAGAAACTAGAGTACTGGCCTTACTATGGGCGAAATATTAGACACGCCCATAAAAAAGAATCCACACCTGATGGAAAAAACTGAAAGCAGATTCGTGTTTTGTACATCAAAATACATGAAGTGCAAATATTTGTCTTCGGTGGAGGATTTTTTTGCCGACCAGTGTTATTTAACCGTAATTATTATAGGCTTTCATGAACTAAGTTTGGGAAGTTATTTCTTTGTTTAAATTTTCTTGTTTGCAAAATCTATTCAACATATTAAAACGGAAATTAAATAGAAATTCTTGTGCAAACCAACTTGCTGTTAGTTACATTTACACACCTATAAAATCACATATGTCTATTTGTTTGTGTTAGTTAATACCTTTAAGCATATTCAAATAAAGTATGTTTGTCTGCACACCATTTACAAACAAAATTTTTTCAGTTCGTATTTATTATCTTTTTGTGCACTTACCAAATACCTACACACATATTTATATGTTTACAAACAAAGAAAAAAAAATTGTAATAATTTTATACATCTGGTAAAAAAATACAAAACATAGAAATACTACAAGAAAACAAAAAAAAAAAAAAAAACACAACTTTGTTGTCTCAAAAATAAGTGTACACATAAAATATAAAATATTTATAAAATTTTGCAAAAGTTGTTTTCATGTCTATGGGAGTATGTGTTGTTTTGCGTGTTTAGCAAAAAACACAACACAAATTTACATATAAATTGACAATTTTATGAAAACCATTGTCTAAAAAATATTGTTGAAATTTTTTTTGAACAAAAATTTTTATTTTAATTTTTCCCAAAAAAAAGTGTGAGTTAAAAGTTGAAATTAGTGTTTTAGATTTTGAAAGTTATATGTATAAATTGTAAAAATTAATATTGGTTAAAAAATTCACCTACTTGAAAGAGGAAGTACTTTGAAATTTAAATTTTAGATTGAGGTAAATTCGAGGTTATAAATTTAGAATATCTGCAAAGGAAGCGTTACTTTCAGAGGATGCCTATTTAATTTAATTTGATTTGGTATGTATGTTTTAGAATTTTAAGATTTTTTTTTCTTTTTTTTGCAAAACGGTAATGTCCTCCGTCTATACATTAGAGTTAAATGGGTCAAAAATTATGCATAATTCAGGCAAGGGAAGTATCAATACTTTAATGATTACGTTTAATTTTTTTATTTATTAGTAAGTAAAAAAATGCATTATTAGAATTATAAGATGCTTTTGGCTGAATGGTAATATCCGTCCGTCTGTACATTTGGGTTAAATAGGACGAAAATGACGTTTAATTCAGGAAAAGGTGCTATCAAAATTTTGATGATCACATTCTATTTTTTCTATTTATTAGTTAGTAAAAAAAATGCTTTTTTAGAATTCTAAAATATTTCTTGGCAGAATGGCAATTACATTTTGGTTAAATGGGTTAAAAATGGCACTTAATTCAGGGAAAGGTGATATCAAAATTTTAAAACTAACATTTGGTTTTCATATTAAGAAAAGAAGTGAAAAAAATATCTTTTGAATTTTAAGTCTTATTAAAAAATTCTAGTATCTGTCCTTCCGTCTGTTTGTTTATTAATTTTTACAAACTTGCCAATTCAAAATAGTTTATTTTCTGACTCAATGAATATCTCGACTTCAAATTTTCTTCATTCAACAGAAAATTTTATTCTTTAATAAATTGAAGAAATATAATGAAATCGGTTAAAAATGTTAGGATATATTAGGACTATAATTGAAAGACGAAAAAATCCTTTCAATATGAATATTGATAAAATACCAGATTCGTTTCAAAAAGTGTTATAATGTAACTCATGGTTTAAATTTTTATTCTCAATCTGTAGATTTAAAAGCATTTTAGTTGAAATATAGCAATGTTTGCCCGCTTGTTGGTCGCGAAGTTTTAAAAGTATTAGAAAAATTTGTATGTGGAACTGCCATATTCGCTCATTTATCTATCAAAACTAAAGTATCGAACTTTTGTGTTTTTTTTTTTTTTTTTCTTTAAGAGAATGATATTAGATATGCATTATGCGAAAAACACTCTAAATATTAAAGAAATCATTAAGCAGAAACAATGTCGCATTTATTAATATTATTTTATCTTTACATAACATTTTATTTGGTTTTTTAACTAGTCAAAGTTGTAGTGGGTCGCGCTTCCATTACAATGTCAAAAGGGGGTCGCGAAGCAAGATCTTGTGAGAACCCCTGGAATAGAAAGTTCTAATGAAATATCGCCATTTAAATGCACGCAGAGAAAAAACATTGTTACAGCATGACCACTATAACTATTCAATGTTTGTATAGTAGTTTTTCATTGATTTGAATATTACCGTGTTCATGATATCAACGTTTATGATTCAGCTTGATAATTTAATGAATTATAATATGTATTTTAATGTTTTTATATGAAACCATATTTATGAAAAATCCAAACATTTAGTCAATTCTACAGCCATTCAGTTAATTTTACAAATTTGATTAATTTTACAACCATTAAGCTAATATTTTTATTTGCTTTTAATAACTTTTGAATAGATATTTTTGTGTATCAGTCCAGTAGTTTGTTAGTATATTAATTCTCATTTAGTTCAGATATGAATAAATATAAATTGACAAGATTTGTTTTTATTCAGTATGATGAATGTACCACATATCGCGGTACAAATTAATATAAATATGATAAAATGGGATTATAAATATGATGAAATTAGTTTATATATATGATAGTATGGGATTATTAAATGATAAAAAACATGATGAAATTGAAAGCAATATTTAAGAAAAAATAAAAGTTATTAGTAAGGTTATAAACGTTACTAATAAATTATAAAATTAAACGAGAGAAGAAGACATAGTCGGTCAAGCCCGACTATATGATACCCTACACCATTTCGATCTACATAATTTTTACTTATATACAACTTACTCGTGCTAAATATTAACATAATACTAACATTTGTATGGGATTTATGCACGTTAATGATTTTCGGGAGAGGAGTTTATATGGGAGCTATGGTGAATTATGGAAATAATGGGCCGATCATAACCAAATTCAATAGGCTTCGTCCTTGTGTTGAAAAAAGCTTATGTACCAAATTTCATCAAATTATCTTCAAAATTGCGACCTGTAATCTGCGCACAAGCTTTAGATGGACAGCCAGCCAGCCGACCAGACGGACGGACGGACATCGTTAAATCGATTCAGAAAGTGATTCTGAGTCGAACGGTATACTTTAGGGTGGGAGTCCGAAAATTTTTTCTTTGCGTTACAACTTCTGCACAAACACATAATACCTCAACCACCTTTGGTGGTGTAGGTTATAATCATAATAATGATTACGAACAAATATACTTATTTTTACTTGTAATCATATATTACAATCATACTTAGTATGTAGCTCTTAGTTTATGGTCACTAGAACCATATTTTTTCTTCGCGTGTGCTTTAAACATTTATGTTAAAATGTTTGGACTTCAAAATATATTTATATTAGTTTTTTCTATTTATCTGAAACTACTTTGATGCAAAAATTTAAAAGTTGAAAAGGTCATTAAACAAAAATTTTGCCTACCATGGAAAAATCCTTTGAAGGGCTTATTACACATATCATGAGCTTTCAATTGCTGATGTAATGATTCCGCCCCCACCCGATGATCCTCAATTTGCCGCACAGTGTATAAAAAATTTGTCAATTATTTTAACTATTACCAAATCTTAAGAATTAATATTAAATTTATTGCATTTTTCAAGTTATCAACAAGAAAAAATACACAGTATTGAAATTTAAACTCTATGTACAAATGACATTAAAAAAACGACTGTTCGCTTACAATGATGTGCAGTTATACTTGTTCTTGAATCTAAGTAAATTAGTAGTAGTTTTAAAAAATATATCAAAATATTGTACATAAAAAAACTAAACATTTTAGTAGTTACCATGGCAGCATATTTTGCGAAAAAGGCATCAATTTGTAAAATAGAAAAAAAAAAAGCGAAATAAACGCAAAATAACATTGAAAACCTCTTAGTTAGAAATAACTTTAAAAAAGAAGAAAAAAAGAAACATCATCTACAAAGTGATGGTAATGGCTCATTGCATAGCGTATGAGTATGACATAACATTTAAATGTAGACACTTTAACAGAGAATATATACAAAGACGTAAATATCAAGATATTTATGTATGGATGTATTTGTATGTACATATGTATAAAAAGGCATGACTATCATGTGTTATAGAATGATGTCACATACATCATAACTTCTATAACTATAAATAGTTAGATCTTATTTACATATACATATATATGTTTATAAGAGTGTGTGTAAATGTTACCAACAAATTTATAGTTTTCTGAAAGTTTTTAGAAAAAATTTCAAAAATATAGGAAACAAGAATTTCTATGTGCTTTTTACTTTTTCTTCTTTGCATTTGCCAGCTAGAAAATATTTCATAATGGAATTTTCTTAATATCAAAAATTTATTTCATATTTTTACAAATTCATCAGCTTCTCCACAACCATGATGTTGCATGAATATTTTTCTATCATATAATATTAAGGTGCCGGCAAGGAGTGATGAGAAGAGGAGGTAGTGTGGTGGTAGTTTGTGTGTATAAAATGTATGTGACATTTTTTTCTTCTTTTGTTGTTACTTAAATATGCATGTTCATATGAAAGATTTCATAAGTGATTTAAATATGTTTGCCACCACAAAATGTTGCCGGTCTTTTTTTACTCTTTTTCTTGTCAAGTATTTTAGATGGTTATGAAGAGTAAGGAAATTGAAAATGATGAATTTTAATTTACATGACAAAATACATTGTCGTCTTGAAGTGTAAAATGTTGGAGAAATAAAAATTTTATATTATTGGGATTAAAATTTAAAAAGAAATGTGTGTTTAAAGATGATTTAAATTTTATTTATTTTCCAAAAAGTACAGAAATTTGACTTGAATTGAAATATAAAACAGGGTAAAACATTATAGCCAGTGAAGCTCTACTATATTATATCGCACAACATTATATACCCAGCAAAAAATAATTAAAACGAAATCGGGGTCAATATTCGGCTATGCCGAACGTACCCTTCACCATCTTACCGACAAATAATACAATTTTCGCCTTATATTATGCTTTTATGCTTTTACATTTATCAAGCAATTTTTTTCCAAACTACAAAAAATTTAATAGGAAAAAAAAAAAAAAAAAAATAAAAATTATAATAATAATAATAATAATAATAATAGACGAGAAAAAAAGTTGGTATAATGGTGTGGATATCCTATACAATTCAGGGAGGGGTCTTTAATTAGACTTTGACCAATTGTGGACCGAAACTCATATTAAGTGTAAAATAAAACATACGAATACAGAATATTACGTCGACAATAACATTTATGTGAATCTATTACTTTTGGGTGATTTCCGAAATAGGGTCTTATATGGGAGCTATGGTAAATTATTGACCGATCTTCCTGAAATACAGATTTAGTTCAATATAAAACTTATATGTGCAAAATTTCAAAATTTTGTTATATTTAAGGGATTTATGATCGTTAAACCCTTTTCCAGGATGACATTTGTATGGAAGCTAGGTTAATTAATAGACCTATTAATTTCAATAGGCTTCGTCCCTGGACTATAGGAAACCTGTGTGCCAAATTCCAATATTTTTTGTTAAAAATGGAGATCTGGAGTTTGAATACAAGGTTTACATAGACGGACAGACGGACGGACATAGTTAAATCGACTCAGAAAGTGATTTGAAGCAATTTGATATAAACTAAGGTGGGTCTTAGACCAATGTTTTTGGGTGTATTAAATGTCAGCACAAACGCGTAATACCCTTCATGGTGTAGGGTATAAATATCATAGCAGAATTGCTTTATTAAAAAAAAAAAACAACAACCACTATAAAAACGAAGTACCAAGTATATACAGTATATATACCGGTTTTTAAGTATATCTTCACCATTTATGAACCGATCTTGCTGAATGTTAATAGCAAAATTTTCTCAAAGAAACTTTTTCCTGTTTTTTTTATAAATTCCGTTTTTGCTTTATAAAATTTAATAAAAAATGCTTTTAAATTTGTAAAATTTAAATTTTTTAGAAATTATTTATAGCAGAGATCGGCGCTCTTAAATTTCACAATCTCTTTTTTTTTGTGTAAGGTCTGTATAACTCTGCTGCTCTTATATTGTGCACGGAGTTAATTTTTAAGCTTATAACTTATAATAATATCTGTTCCTCTTAAACACTTTATGGTCTGTAATAAAAACTATAATTGAATATTAAAAAAATTTGCTTAAAAAAGTATTGAAAATATATAAAATTAATAAATAATTATTCTCTTCTCCACATGTAAGAGCATATAGATGTGACAAAATTAAGAGATCATTTGCACGTGTGCACCATTTTGCGTGTCCCTGATTTATAGGTATTAATTTTTTTCCTGCTGAAAGTACTTTTATTTCAAACTATTTCAACAGAGTTTCTTCATATAAACCTTATATGTATATGAAATAATAAAGAAAATTGTGACCTGTTGATTGATTGCAAACTTTACATATATTGATGGACAGAGGGACAGATATCATTAAATCAAAATAGAATGAGAATTTAATACAGTTGTTACATATTCAAGTGAACCATGGGTTAATACTGTTGGATGATATAAAACTCAGCTCCAAAGAGTAATAATTTCCTTATCAATGGTAGTGTAGGACAATAAACAAATTTGGAATCATAAATTGCCTTGTTATTGCTGCTTGGCAGTACAAAAGCAAGGTTTGTGAACTATATGTTAAGATACCAGCAGAGTGGAATACGTTTTTTAAAGTTCAACATTTAATATTGATCAATAAGGAAAAAAGTAAAGTTTTGGAATTTTATGAATTTTCTTGAAAGAATTATGATGTCTGTCTTTCCATCCTGATTTCAATTTTGTTAATTTTCAAACTGCAATATAAATTCTATTTATTCAATACATCAATTTGTTCTTTATATAATTTTAAAAAAAATAATAAATAAGTGAGGACAAGTTGACCAGGATCATGAAAAATAGAGACCGTTGAAATTTCAAATACATATAAATCGAAAACTATAAGAGATAAATATTAAAAAAAAAAGAAAAAGGTAATAAAAATCTTTTAAAACTAATTTTTGTAATTGATGAATATTTTAAATCTTTTTATAGTTGCTGAATCTTTTTAAAGATCAAAATTAGTGTATTTTAAGACAATATAAAAAAATATATATATTTCAAAAGAACTAAATTTTCAAATACTTGAGGAAATACACATCAAAATATTTGATGTTGATGGTTCCATTTTAAAATTTAGCTTTAAGCAAATTTCTACTTAAAAAAATAACACCTAAATTTTATAAAATTTGATTCTATTCCAATTTCTAAAAAAAATTTAAACTTTCACTATCAGTTAAGTAACCAAAAACAACTCATGCTAGACCAATAATTTTTATTGCTATTTATTCATAGTTCTTAGGAGAAATTAATTTAAATTTGAAATTTTATAAGTAAAATGAATTTTATTTGTATTAAAATAAAATGGAAAATTAATTCAAAGCTTAATACTGAATTCAAGGAAGAATAATCATTTGATTTAACTTAAAAAAAAAAAAATCATATTGGTTTATAAAAGAGTTACGTTTCTGTTATATTTACCGCTCTATTTCGTAAACAAATATTTAAGCATTAGAATATCTTGAATTTAAATACTAAATATGAAATATGATTGAAAAACTTAAAAATTTTAAAGTAAATTATGGTTGAAGTTTAAATTAGTTTTTTGCTGAAGAATCTATTAAAGTGTTAGAAAAATTTAATTTAATACTTAACATGGGATTTCAGGATCAAATTTCCATTCAAGTTCTACCAAAAATGCTTATTTGTTTTAACAAATTAAATATTTCAAACTTGTGACATTAAATTTAAAGCCTTTAGAGGAGTAAATTAATAACATATGGAAGAAATTGTTATAAAATTATCTTATCTTATTGATATCTTCATTACAATATCTTGCCAATATCTATAAACTTGAAGTAATCCTTTTAAATTTAAACCTCATGAATTTATGCACTAAATATTGTGTAACTCTATTGTTCATTTAAGAATTATTTTAGCATATTTTGAACTTGTTTCACGCAAAGGAATGTTTATAATTATTTTTGATGTGACCTGAAAAATAAAAACACAATAAAAGAAAGTCTTCTTTTGTAGTTACCAACACCAACATTGTTGGTCGGCATTATAACTAATGAAATTTCCTTTATATATAATTTATATATGTATATGTTAATGTCGTTGTTTTTAATAATTCATGTTTCCTCCCATCCCTTTTAGTACTCGTTTGTTTACACACACTCTCTCTCTCTCTCTCTATCTAGCTCTATCAGAAAAATTGTTTTTAGAATTTAGCTTTTTATTTTCAAAAAATGATTTGCATACTTGTGTATTAGTATTCTAAAAACATCATTTTGTGTGTGTTTTTGTTGTTGTAGTTGTTATCGTTTGGTAGTTGCTGAGTCCTGTTTGTTTGATTGTGTATAGTCGGAAATACTTGACATTGCTGCTGTTGCCTGTGTGGTTCAGGAAATTGCTTAAGTTTTTGTACATCAACTGAAAGACAACTGAGTTTTGCAAAATAACAAATAGAAAACAAAAGCAAAAAAAAAAAAAAAAAACAACAAACTTAAATAAAACTGTAGGACATACAGCACTCAACCAAACACAATAATAATGACAACAATGATAGCAATAACAAACGGCTGTAGCAGTAATATCAACACCAGCCGGAATATGTATACATCCCGGCTAAATGAAAGCTAACAAAAAAAAGTTTCTTTCTATTTAAAACTTTTACGGCATATTTCTCAAAAAAACCAGTAAATGTTGGAAAATATTTCTCATACTTTTGTAGTGAAGAAAACATGCCACTTCACATTGCTTAATCATTGTCAGGCATTTTGATGAGGACTCAGCAAGAGAAGGAAGGGTGTATAATGTTGAGTACATATGTGCAATGGAGGCTGTATTTATTATTTTAAATAATGATTTCTTTAAAGTAAACTTTGTAGGTAAATTTATATAACCTACAAGAACGTAGGTGAGGAGGATATAATGAGTTTATATTGGTGTTTGTAACACTTGGAAATATAGGTCGAAGACTCATCTTCGACCCATGTCGAAAATTTAAAGATAATTTGATTAAATTTGGTACCTTAAATGATCTAAAGACAAACGCTATTGAAACTTGTTGACATCGGTCCTTGTGCATAAATCCCACGCAAATATTAGTATGATAAACCGTTACATAAAAGACCCACTTCCGCGAATTACCCTGAATGTTAGTAGCAACATAATAAAAAGCATGTCCCACAGATGCTTAAAAATGCCGTTTGTTGAATAATGGCAGACATTTGATTCCAGTAGCTATGAAAGACAAATCTTCTGTGACAATTGGGTGTTCTAAGTAAATCGTGTATTTTAAGTAGCGTTCGAAATCTTTTAATTGACTCCAAGCATATTTGAAGATTTAAGAGTCAACGTAAACAGGTTGCAATATTTGGTAGTTCTCTATAATAATATTCGACTATAAAGCAAAAAAATGTCACCTAAATTTTTTGTCAGAACGCACGTTGGGGTAAAGTGTGTCAAATAAAATGAGCCAAAGTTATGTGTCAATAACAAAAATAACATTTTTTTTGGAAAAAAAGAGTAAAAAATTTCATTAAAGAAAAAAATTAAAATGGAACCATAAACTTTAATGCTGTGAAAAAATAATCGTTTTTTTTTCGAAAAAACTTCAGTAGCCCATATACAAAAAAAAAAAAAAAAAAAAACAGCTTAAAAGTAGACTTTTATCTTTGCTTTATCAAACATTATACTGTGGGACAGAATCGAGCATTTTTGGAAATAAATCTGTAACTTCTAATCAGCTGATTGGATTTACATACAATTTCACATAGGCGTACGATTTTAAGTAAGGGAGAAGGATCCTACATACATTTCTACCACTAGCGAATTTTTCTCTTTCCCGATTTAAAAAATTTGTATCTACATCTATCTATCTTTTTTGTATATATATTATTTGATAAGCATTTTTCTTTTCCCAGAGCTTTCTGAAGCTCCTAAATAACGCAAAAAGTTAAAATTTGGCTCACTTATAAAACTTTTCGTCCTACAACTGAAGCAAATTTTGAAATTTTTATCAGGGAGCGGTTATACGTTGGTTTATATATTTATAATTACTTAAGCCTTTTATCTCTTTTCGCAGCTTTCTGAAGCTCCCAGACAACGTAGAAAATTAAAATTTGGCTCACTTATAAAACTTTTATCCTAAAAATTCTAATGGAGCCAGATTTTGAAACTTTAATAATTTATTTATTAATCAGAGCTTTCTGAAGCTTCTAAGCGTAGTAAAAAACTAAAAATTTTCTTACTTATAAATATGTTCATCCTACAAATCCTAACGGAGCCAAATTTTCGCGATTTTTTTTGAGGTCTGTTTTTGTTTTAAGAAATTTTGACTTGTTGCTCTCCAAATTATATCGAAAACAGATTTCATAATTTGGCCAAGAAGAGCATTTACGTCAATTTTTTTTAATTGATTTATTCAATACTTTAGTCATCCCATCAGATTCTAAAAGCTTCAAATCTTTAACTTCGATTAGGGAAAGGAAAAACGTTAAAATGTTGTTCATATATATTTTTAAAGATCTTTGGATTTGTTTGTTTATATTTATTGTAATATTATATTTCCTGGGAAAGGTAGGCTTATACGCTCATATTATAATAAATCCTTTGTAAAACATGCTGGCATGTGCTATTTATCTTACATATTTTTCAAGTTATATTCATTTGAAAATTTAAGAATCTCAATTTTGCAAGATCTTGGTCAAGTTTTTTATATTATAGCCTAACCATTTTAACCAATTTAAAAAAATATTAGTTAAAAAATTATCTTATCAAATAAGGGAAATATGGGAAGGGAAGGACAGACATCAGAATTAAAAAAAAAAAAAAAAAAATGAAATATTAAAACATTAAAATTCCAAAATTAGATTTCTTTTACTTTCCGATCAATATAAAAACCAAACGTAAATATTAAACTTCCTTTCCCGGAACAAAACGCCATTTTTGACTCATTTAACTTAAATATACGGACTAAAATTATCATTCTGTCAAAGAAAATTTTAGAATTCTAAAAATGCATTTGTTTACTTATTAATAAATAGAAACATAAAATATAATCATTAAAGTGTTGATATCACCTTTCCCTGAAAATTCTAAGAATGCATTTTTTACCTAACAATAAATAAAAAGTTAAAAATAATTATTAAAATATTGATAACAACTTTCCCTAAATTAAGGGCCATTATTACCCATTTTAGTCCAATATGAAACAATTAAAAATGCTGTTAGAATAGTACATTGTTTCATATATGTATATCAAAAACGAAAAGCTCTTGAAATGTTGCGCAAATTATACATGATTTTTACAATCATTTTTAGGAATGTGACGATTAGCATCAATAATAAGAATCTATGAAATTTATTTCTTACTAGCGAACACTTTATTTTCTAAACAAGGCCTATGAAAAATTACGAAAATTATTTTTACAGATTATCAGAGTAAATATTATCTTCATAAATTGAATACTTTTTATCAGTCTTAAACTTAAGTCTCTCCTAAAAATCGTATACATTAATTAGTTCCTTTAAAGCTCTCCACTATAGTGTCATTAGGTTTAGTTATTTGTATGTGTATTAAATTTCTTAGTTTCCTGTTTCTATGTCTAATGTTTGTATACGAATGAGTCTGTGCGTGTTTATAAAACTATGTTCATGTTTTGTTGTTATTTTTTTCTCTGTTTTTGTCACCAACAACTATTATTCAAGTCATCATCAACATTTTCTCCGAGTATTGTAAAATATTTAGTTTTTTTTTCTACTATTCACTATTTTTAATATTTTTAGTAGCAGTCATAATATATAGTATTGTTGGCGATGATTTTACTTAACAGTTATCTTACTCTCAACACATTTTCAGACATGAAGTAAAAGCACCCTACTAAAAAATATGAACTCAAGCTTAATTTTATATACAAAATGATTATGTAAATTAAAAGACAAAAAATAATTTATTGAAACTTTTTTTTTTTTTTTTTTTTTTTTTTTTTAATTCATTTATTTGCAATCTATTTAGTAACAATAATAAGCAAATTAAGTAACATTTTATTTTAAATTACATTTGTTTTAATCTCCAGTGAGATTAAAACGTATACATATATTCTATAATAGATTTATAATAAAGTAATTATAATATTTACATATATTTACAAAACTTAATATTAATTCCTAAAGGGTAAGTCTAAAACATGATACCTTTTGAGTCTCACTATTTCTTCACTGTCGTCTAATAAAGCAATTGCTAGTGGGTTGCTGTGGTTACTAAGTCTTTCAACATATTTTGAACTAAGTTTACTGATTTCTTGTTTAACTTTAGGTATGGATAAATCTTTATGTATGTTATCGTTAGTCACAAACCATGGAGCATTAAGGATCATTCTTAGTGTTTTGGATTGGTAGCGTTGTAAAATTTCAATATTTGAATTACTAGCTGTTCCCCACAGCTGTATTCCATAAGTCCATATGGGTTTCAAGATGGTTTTATACAAAATTATTTTATTTTCAAGACTTAATTCCGAATTTCTGCCAAGTAACCAGTACATTCGTTTTGTTTTAATGTTTAGATGTTCCTTTTTTGCTTTGACGTGTTCTTTCCATGTTAATCTTCTGTCTAAGTGCATTCCAAGATATTTGACACAATTTGAATTTGGTATTTGCTCTCCATTTAAAAAGACCGGAGGACAATCACCTTTTCTTAAAGCAAAAGTTATATGAGATGATTTTTCTGGATTAACACAAACATTCCATTTTTTCAACCATATATTTATGTCATTCAGGTGTGTTTGAATCGATGTTGAGGCCTCTTTAGGGCAAGCATTACTTGATATTAACGCTGTATCATCTGCATATGTGGCGATTGTAACATCCTCTCTTAAAGGCATATCTGATGTGTAAATAGTGTAAAGTACTGGACCAAGTACACTGCCTTGAGGGATACCAGCTTTAATATAACATATATCAGAGTTTGTATTGTTTGTTTTTACATAAAATAGACGATCACTAATGTATGATTTAAGTACCAAATAAAAAGGGGCAGGGAGACGTTGTTTTAATTTATAAAGAAGACCAGGATGCCAAACCCTATCAAAAGCTTGCTTAACGTCTAAAAATACGGCAGAACAATATTGTTTTTTCTCAAGTGCATTTTGTGCTACATTGATTATGCGATGACATTGTTCAGGGGTTCCATGTTTGGTGCGAAAACCAAATTGATATTCAGGTATAATATTTAAATTATTCAATATTGGCTGTAGCCTTTTTAGAAACAGTTTTTCAAATATTTTTGAAAAAGTGCAAAGTAGACTAATCGGTCTATATGAACTTATATTATTTTCTGGTTTATTTGGCTTAACCACCATTATTATTTCAGCACATTTCCATTGAGCTGGGTAATGACCCAGTCTCATAATAGCATTATAAATATATGTGAGTAGTAGTAATGCTTTCTTTGGTAAAACTTTTATGTCTTTAGCCCCTATTTTATCATATCCAGGAGATTTTTTAGTATTTAACAAAGAAATTTCTCGTTCTACTTCTTTTGGGGTTATATGTCTAATAGGTAGATCCATTTGACAAGGGCTGTCCAGATATGATAAAACTTTATTTTGATCACTAAGACTATTAAAAGAAAGTGGTTGAAATGTTGACTCTAGGTATTTCGCAAAAGCATGTGCTTTAGCTTTATCTGATTTACACCAAGTGTCATTTTGATCTTTTATTGGTATATTTCTTTTACAAGGTCTTTTTAAATATTTAGTAGCATTCCATAGTTTATGTTCAGAATCTTGATGACTGCTTAGATTTCTGAGATAATTGGAGAGTTGTTCATTTTTCGCTTCATTTAGACGTCTTTTTAGTTCATTACAGGCTCTGTTAAGATTTAATTTATTTATTGCACTTCTGTTATTCTTCCACATTCTCCTCAATCTTCTTTTAATTCTTATTAAATCTCTTATTTCTCTCGAAACTAGTACTTTATTTCTTGTATTTCCATATATTTGATTTGGCGAAGATAAATAAGCTGATTCGTGGATAATATTAGTTAAATGTTCAACAGCATCATCTATATCAGTGGGTTCTTTTAATTTAATGTTTAAATGTATGTTTTGCTCCAACCAGTATTTAAATGATTCTATATCAGTATTAGATGTAATTACTTTACAGTTAGTATCTTCAAACAAGCATGTATCATAATTAATGATTAGGGGAGAGTGATCTGAATTCAGATCATCTGTATCTAAAATATTTAACATATGACTAGAAATTCCATTGTAAATGACGAAATCCAATAAATCTGGTATCTTTCTTGGATCACTTGGCCAGTAAGTTGGCCTTCCTGTTGTTAATATAGAATATTTGTTGTCTATAACATTTTTATAAAGTTCCTTGCCCTTAGGATTTGCAAGACGAGATCCCCACCAAGGATGCTTCGCATTGAAATCGCCACCTACGATAAATCTTTGGCCAATTGTATTAAAAAAGCTTTGGTAATCATTATATTTAATATTATGCCTTGGAGGAAAGTAAACTGAGTATATTGATACATCACTATTATTGCACTTAATACTTATACCAGCAGCTTGTAGGTGAGATTTTTGATATTCATCTAGCACAACGTACTTTATAGATGATTTAACTAATATTGCTGACCCCCCATGGGCTCTATTATCAGGATGATTACAGGAGATAAGATCAAATCCATTTATCTTAAAATATGTTTTGTTTGTGAAATGTGTCTCTGATATTAAAAATATATCTATATGATTAAGTTTTATAAAAGTGTCAATTTCCTTGGTATGGTTAGAAAGACCGTTGGCATTCCATATTGCTAAACGTAAATTTATTTGCATAGTTTAGATATTAGCATAGTAATCATGTTTAATAAATTAGATAACAAAGATTCAATTCTTTCCATAGAATTATTATTGTTAGTATTTTCTTGGTTATTGTTGTTTCTTAATACTTCAGAGTAAGATTGATTATTATTTTGTTGATAATTTTTAGAATGTGTAATATTAGGATGGATTTGAGGAAAATGATTTGAGGAATTGAGATTATCTGAATTGAAGTTTACATGACGATTAGATGAAATGTTGGGCCTTTTAGAAATAATATTTTGGTAAATTTGGCATCCTCTGTAGTTTGCAGTATGATTTTTTAAGCAGTTAACACAACGGGCTGGTGAATTTATGTCTTTTTTACACTCCGCAGTTGGGTGATTTAAACCGCATTTAACGCAGTTAAAAGGACGGTTACAATAAGATTTTGTATGACCAAAAAGCTGACAACGGTGGCATTGAACTAGTTCGTTTCTTTTTCTAGGAGCTTCAACAGTGATCAAAGCATTATTAATATGCTTCATTTTATATATATCTTTATTATTAGGTTTAGGATCAAGGTCAATAAAAAACATAGGTAATGGTTCTTTGGTAAGTCTACTATGTACATTAGTTACACTACGTACTTGATGCCCTAATAACAACAGTTCGGCTTTTATATCCTCAATAGGAGTGGTGTAATGAAGTCCTTTTATAACAACCCTATAAGAACGGTCTTGTTTCAATTGGTACGTATGGAAGCCTATATTACGGCCTTCTAAATATTTCACTAGAGTTCTATATGAATCAATTGTTTTTATCATTAATCTAATCTGATTATTTTTTAACGACTTATAATTAAAATTCTCTTTTGGTATTATATTACCTATATTACAAATCATTTTATTTACATCAACTATATCTGGTATGTATATTGGCGGTGGTTTTGGTGTTGTTGTTTCATTGTCTTCTTCCTCATCATTATTTTGGAGTACTGCAAATTTGTTGCTAGACGATGGAATTTCATCACTTGCTAATGTTTGGCGTTTGTTTTTGTAAATTTTTGGTGATTCTGTTTGATTGCGCTTTCTAGGTCTTTTTATTATTTGCTGCCAGTTCAATAAGCTACTTTGACTAGCTTGACTACCTGAATCGGCATCATCATCCTCAGCATCCATGGTATTGTTATTGTTGATAAACAATAACAATTGGTTAACACTATTAAATTGTTTTTATAAATATTTCACGAATTTTTATGTTTTGTGTTGTGGGGTTTAAAATTATTCACTTTGTTTTTATATTTTATTACTAAAATATTTTTGTTTATTTATTTCAATAATATTTACACTTAAGTAATGAGTTTACGTCTTTTCACTATGAAGGTTGATGAAAGAGTGTATTTATTGAAACTTAAATTAAATCTAAGATTAAAGTTGAAAAAATATTACAAAATATTAAAAATTTGCTATGCGTTTTTTTCAAAGAAGGCCAAGTTATATTCGTCATCGCTCATTAAATCTTTTTCCCTTTTTTATTTTAATTCAATGACTATAAATTTTCTTATACTCTGTCTTTTAAAGATGCTTGTAATGTCATTGAAGTTTTTCCCCCTTCTTTTTGTTGTTTAGTTGTATTTGTCATAAGGGTTTTTTTTTTGCATTCTATTCATTTTTGTAGTATTAGAGTTTTTTATTTAATTTTTGTGTTAAATCATGGGATAATCTGAGCAAAGTAATATGATTTATATGTTGTTTTATAAGTTTATTATCTTTATTTGAGTAAATGTCATTAGATGATTTAAAATTTTATATAAGAACTGGTGGAACATAGTAGATATTATAAATTTAAGAGTTTTGACAAAAGTTAAATTTGAGTTGGTTCTTGTGATAAACTATTATTGGTAATTTTTTAATTTTTATTCCACGTATATAAGAATAATTTGATCGGATCGTACGTTTTAAATATTCGACAATTTAATTTCAATTTCTGTACTTCAGTTTTAATTTCATAAATGATTAAAAACGATCTAACGATATAAAAAAATAATAATAGTTATTGTTGTCAAACAACTTCTTCAATTTCGGTTTCTTGAATTATTTAAATATTCGTCCAAATTCTGTTATTTAAGTATAATTTTTAGCAAATTTATTTTAAATTTATACTGTTGACTCAAAATATATCTCATTATTTTCTGACAATAATAGTAGGTAAATATCTTTTATAATTTCGATTTCTATTAGAGTTGATTTTAGTTTAATCAGTGATGTGTAATAAATAACACTAGTTGACAAAAAAAAAAAAAAAAAACCTCCACCATTGACGAATAGTTGTACTTGATGTATTTTGATGTGCTAAACATGAATCTGTTTTCAGTTTTTTTTCCATTAGGTCTGGAATTTTTTTTATGTGCATTTCTAATATTTCTCCCATAGTAAGGCCATTACTCTAATATATTTCCTCATAACTCAAGAACGGTGTGTACGATTGACATAATTGATACACCAAAAGATGCGGACTAAAAATATCTTGAAATAACGTAATTTTATTTTTTTAGGTGTTGAATAGTTTCGAAGTTATTTTTAAATAAGTGTCCAAAAAAATCTTTTTCGTGCAAAATTTTTGATTTTTTTGCTACTAAAATTTCTTTTAATAAATAAAAACATCAAAAATGTTACAGTTTATCATCTTTATTTTAAAGCTGGTAATGCTGCGAACAAAATAAGGTATGTATCTTCAAAATTGATGCACAAATCGAGCTTTGAGATAAAGGTGATAAACTGAAACATTTTTGATGTTTTCACTTTTAAAAAGAAGTTTAAGTAAAAAAATTAAATCTTGAATTTAGCATGAACAAATTTTTTTTCGGACATAAATTTCGAAATATCTCATAAACTATTAAGCGGATAAAAATTTGTTAGTAGAAGGACTTAAAGCTAATTTTATTCCACACATTTTGGTGTATTATTTATATAAATCGTGCATACAGTTCTCAAGTTATAGTGAAATATACAATAAATAATATTACTCATACGTCTTGTATTATTAAGGATTCAAAAATATGTTGGATCAACTAGAGCAGATGAGAAGTAATTTTAATATATTTTTTAGTAGGGGTGAACTGAATTCAAAAATGCATTTGATTAGTTCCCATTTTCGATATCTCAAGTGTTGATTAAAATACGTTTTTTGAGATACAATAATTTCATTTTTATATGTGCAACTTTGAATATAAACTTTGTACATATCATTTAAAAGGAAACATGCTGTCTTTCATATGGAACTAGAGCTAAAGTTCTATCATGTATAGTTTAGAAGTTATTAGCAATTAAACAAGTATACCTTTATAGAGTTTTTGGCTTTGTTTTTAGTTTTTCAAGGCGTAATATTTTTGGACTGGAAACGGCCATTTATATAAAAGTTTTTGATTTGAGCTATTGTTGAAAAAGTCAAATCCGATCGCTGTCCGTTTTGAGTTAGAATAATTCTATAGTAAATTTATTTCAAATACTTTTTTTTTTTTTAATTTATTGAATTTGTTTTATTCCTTAAAGAAAAAAATTTGCTAGCGAAAATAATATTCCAAAGATTATAGGTGTTTGTGATAAAATTGGTAAATATGGCAAGTTTGGTGAGAGTCCATTGTGAACTTTATTCTAGTAACTTTAAAAATCAAATATCTGTCTTTTTCATAATTCAATGTATTTGCTGCTTTGCTACAAAATTTATAAAATTATGTAGAAGTTATTTTCTTTAATAAGAAACAAAAATATTTAGAAATGAGGCTATTTTCCATCAAATTACTAAAAACAAACCTTGTAAATGTATACCAATAGCCTAATTGGTAAAACAGAATTTTAAATTAAAATCAAACACAATTACTTTGATCTTTTTGAAACATTTAAAAAATTAAAATGAATAATAAGAGAAAAACAAGAAAAACCAACAATAGCATCAGCAAATTTAATTAAAAAAAGAACAAGTGAAATCAGCTAGTGTTTATTCTTTTTATAAGATAATTTAGCAAATTTTTAGTCAATTTACTGAACAAAATGTTTTGTGTTTTTTTGTTTATTTTTTATTAGAATGTTTCGTACACTTAATTTTTACGGTTTGTTAACAACAATTGAAATTAATATGCCAACTTTAGAAGTTTTGTTGTAATTTTCTTGTGTGTTGGCGTTCAAATTAGTTTCCTCTATTTTCATATTTTGCTAATTTACTAAAAAAAAATAATATTATGTTTTATTATTAGCATATTAAAAGACCAGAAAATAGAATTATAGTTTTTCTTTTTTCTTGAGGTTGTAGAAATTTTTTTTGGTTGTTTTCTGATGAGGCTGTATTTTGATAATTTCATTTTCAAGTAGAGATAAACAAAAATAGGGGTTTCGTTTTTATCAAAAAAAAAAAAAAAAAAGTGCTTCCGCTACTTTTTAAAATCAACAAAAAGTGGAAATATATACAGTAGAAAACATGCATTATAAACTATTTTATAAATAGAAAATAAAGGAAGTAAATATTAATGTATATTTTAAGATACCAATGGCATTATCACAGTTGTTAAAACTGTGTGAAATGATCATGTACCAAACACATTAGATTTTTTTTTTTTTTTTAAAGAGCATTGAACAAAAAATGGCCAAAATATGCGGCCAGAGTTTTTGTAAAATGGTACCGCAAAAGATTTGATTTGAAATTTTGTACATAGTAATTTTTTTTTAATTATATATTAAACTTTTTGCTGTGGATATTTTTGAATAAAATTTAAAACTTAAAACTGTTTGATGATGTTTAATTTCAAGTATTATTAATTTTTTTAGATTTCTCAACAATTCTCAAAAGATCTTCAAAAATTTCCAAAAATATATATTTTTTTTTTTTAATTTCCTTACAACAGATATCGGAGAGCAATATTGTCCATTACCAGAAAGTTAAAAACATAGTAGATGAAAATATAATGAATATTATAATTTCATCTACTAAAAATTTGTGACCACTTTTTAGGTAGAAAAAAAAAGGAAAAATTCAATTTTTTGCAAAGTTCAAATTTAAATGACTGTAAGAAATCGAAAGTGAATTACCTAAAGAAAAACTTGACATTGGATTAGATCGCCTGCACGAAGGACCAAAAACTCGTTTCTGATCACCATATATAAATACTAATCAAGACGATTCGCAAACAGATAATCAAATGCAATGTACATTAATATTCCCAATGCTTCAATACATAACGCAGAAAGAATAATTATTTTTTAGATGTCATAAGAAATTACACCGTCAATTATTTATCGCTTTTATGTCATTATTTAATGTGCATGAAAAAAATCCTCTTGGGCTTATAACTTTTGATGTGGGGAAAAAAATTTTCAAATTTTTCATTAAATCTTATATCGGTCATATAAAAAATTGCTAGGAAGGGAGTTGTGCCATAAAATACAGTTTCTTGGATCATAATATTATACAATACACATACATTATACAATACAATATTATACAAGTCATGACCACTGAACGGAAACCTGGTTGTGGAAGAAAAGTAATATCTTCAGGCTATAGGACTCAGGCAAGATAGAAAAGATTTTGAGAGAAAATCTCCTCATTTCTGGAAAAAAGGTTTCACAAAAAGTTAAACGTTTTGAATCGTTTAAAAGGAAATCTAGCCTGAGGTAAAAAAAGAATAAAGTGAAAGTACTTCAGCCTATTTTTTTTTTTTTCATAATAATAAACGATGTAACATTTATCTAATAAATCAAGAAAAATATCATGTATCAAAGAAATCAAAATTCTCAAGAAGGTTTTTGATTTGGGAAGGCATATGCGGGAAAGAAGCACTTCATGAGGGGTCTGTTGGGTCCCCTTCCAAACTAAACTTTTGGTCGTACGGGAAACAATTTAGTGTCAAATTGATTTCAATATATTTCTTGACTAAATATAGTCAATAAATAAAAAAACTCGCTTAACATTTTTTTTTTATCGATAAAAATTAAACTTATTTTTTCTAAAATTAACCATTTTCGACCAATGCTGAATGTAGGGTGCAAAACTAAATCAATTCAAAATTTCTTTATTAACCATTTAAAGATTTTTTTATTAAAAAACAACTTTGAGAAAAAGTGAAAGAATAGTGCTATATTAAAAAAAAAAAAATATCATACTAAGTACATTTTTCACGTCTAAACGAATAGATATAGTCGAAAAATTTTTTTTTCATATTATATCGGAAAATATTTCAAATTACACAATATTTTAAAAAAATTTCCTAATATACCTCAGGACTTATTCCCAGAAAACGAAATAAACGAAACAAAATTCAAACGTTAATATCTTTTTAACTGGTTCCACTAACACAGAAATATACATGAATAAGTGCTTTTAGAAAAGACTTCTACCTTTTCTAAGAATATACAGTGTATTCGCTTTTTTCTGGCCTGTTCTCGCTTCTTCTCATTACAGCAACAAAGCAATTGTTAGTGTTTGTACCGAAAGAGGCTAATTCATCAAATTGTGCGGAACTCAGTGCAATTGAAAGATATTGGGCTCTAGTGAAAATAATTAAAAGGACATTAAAAGCTCAGCATAAAATGAAACGGAGTTTAAAAATAACTGGACTTATTCGAGCAAAAAATTTACCGAAACACAATAAATCTTTTATTGGAAAGAACTCTTGAAAAGATCAGACATTTCTTTAAAAAGATACAGGAAATAATTTATTCCTTTATGTTTAGAAAAAATATAATAAAAAAAAAAAATCATAAAAATATAATTTAGATATATTCAATCTTTGCTTTAGTTTCTATCAGCAGATTTGAATTCTCGGATTTTTTTCATGCGCAGTCCTTATTTTAAAGGTTGGTACCTCCAAAATAGCATTCTAACCCCGGAAAATATGCTTCAAAAAGTTTGTATTTTTTTAATACGAGATACTAGACACTATTTTCAATTTCTTTTAAGGCATTTAATATTTATTTATTTTTTCGTGTTACTGATCTTTAAATAATTTTCAATAGAATTTTCTTTTTATTTTCAAAACAACCCAAGCTAATGTTATTCATTTATTTAAAAAATTAAATAAGCCCACATGTTTTTATTAAAAAAAAACGTATAAATATCAATTTCATCTAATACACCTAATAACGCATTCAATTATAACAAATATCAGCACATATGTACATAAATAAAACAAAATTTGAATTAATAACTTGTTTTCATTTTCATATAATTGTCAAAGTTATTTTGAAATTACATTTATAATACAGAAAGTACATAAATTAAAAAAATAAACATTTACGAAAAATCTCCTTGTCATTTAAAAATAATAATAAAAATACTTTAAACCAACAATACAACAATATGCTCATAATATGGAAAAACAAATCTCAACTACCTCAATGACATTCACAATGTATACAGAAATGACACTTTGTTTAAAAATGACATAGACAATAAAACAAAGTCATACAACAGCAAAACCAGTAAAAGGAGAAAATGTAAAAAAGTAACAAAGAAAAGTGCTTAATAAGCAAATTTGTTTAAATGATTTTCACCTCATTTTTTTCCTTTACTTTTTCCATAGTAGTTACAGCGTTGCTAATGTTTAGCTCTATTATAGTCATTATAAACAACTTTTGTATAAAAAAAAAAAAAAAAAAAAACTCATATACAATCACAACAGCTACAGCAATATTAGCTTTTCCCCTCTAAAAAACCTTAAATTTTTTTATAAAGGAATCTTGCTCACCTTATAAAAAGAGGGAGCCGAATAAAAAATATAATAAAAACTGTCAACAATAATCATCATTGTCATGTTATACATGCAGGAAATATATCCTTCTTTTATTTAACATTAATTTAATCAAATAAAAAAATAGCTGCAGCATTTATTTTATTTAACTAAGAAAAAAATTTGTAAAAAATAAAAAATATGACAATAATGGAATTTATATTTGTTTTAATTTTATAAATGTGGGAAAAAATGCAATTAAAATAAAGTGATAATAAGTTGTGGTAAGTAAAGAACGAACTGTGAGCACCCCTAGTTACAACAAATTATTTGTAGTTTTAATTATACAACCCACAGTTGCTGCAGAAAATATTTCAATCTAAAATCAACCATCCACACGTTTTTTTTTTTTTTTTTTTTTTATAAAATATATGAGAAAATATATTACTGAAGAATAAAGGGCAAAATATTTTCTTTTAGAGAACAAATTTTATATTTTAATTTTTATTATTTTTGTAGCTAAAATTCATTAACATCTTCATCATTCTCAACTTTGTTCTACATTACAGGAAATTAAATTTTTAATGAATTACATATTTTTGTGGATTTTATATTTTCTCTTGCTCTTATGTATGTATGTACAAACGTATACATATTAATATTTGTTGCATACTTTTGAATGCAAGAAAAATTAATTAAAATTATTATTAACGTTGTTATGTATGTATGTGTGTGGGTGGATATATGATCTTTTGGCTGTTGTAAAATTTTGTCTGGATGGATGTTTATGTTAAAATAATTATATTATTATTTAATTTATACAACAATTTGTGGTAGATTATTAATAAGTTTTGTAATATTATTTATTAATTATTGCTAGCACTTTTCATTATAAATTCCAGGCATAACTGTAAGGCATTGAAAAGGTTAATATTTGTATAATTTTAAAGTTAAATATTTAAGTTTTTGTTTTACTATTAAAATGCTTTAGAATATAGAGTAGAATTTTTAATATTTTGAATTATTATGGCATTTAATTTAAAAAAATTAAATTTTATTTCTCAAACGAAGGATTAAAATATATATATAAAAGAGTAATGTGACTGACTGACTGATTCATCATCCCACAGCCCAAACGTCTGAAGCTAGAGAGACAAAATTGGGAACATAGCTAGGTCTCCCCCCATATAGATCCACTAAGACGGGATTTTTGGAAATTCGAATGTTTAGGGGGTAAAAAAGGGTAAAAACTGGTAAAACCGGTAACCTTATAACTCGAAAACTAATAATGATAAAAAAAAGTTGAATAGTAATCGTTACTCATTTAAAAAATAATTGGACAGGTGTCTGCTACTTTTTTGAAAATTGGCCGTTTTAGTGAGAAAACGGGTAAAAACTGTATTTTGGTACTTTTTTGGCACCATATGCATCTTTGAAACCAATCAACATACAGATAAAATTTATGTCGTATTCATAATTTATCAAAAAATTTGAAACACAAATTTAGTACCTTTTAGAAATTCAAACGTTTAAGGGGTAAAAATCGTAACTATTTTTGGTACTTTTTTCATAAAACATTTTTTTATATTTATTGAAATATTCATATGAGTATTTTAATATGGGATACCACTACAATTAAGAAATTTATTGGAATACAATTTTTGATACTTCGATGGGTGAAAAAAAAGTACCAAAAAAAAAGGGGTAAAGGGGGGAAATTATATTTTATTCAAACTTAATAATGAATTTTGAATTACATTAAACATAGGAACATGAAATTAAGAAAATGTAGATAAGAATTCACAAGAGTGGAATTTGTGGTACTTAAAGATACATGGTCCTGTGGGTAAGAATTGAAGAGGAAGGACTTTGTGGTACTTTTTCGTTCTTCTAATGGTAGTTTTTGAATTTTCTATAATTATGAACCTAGAAACATGAAATTAGGTTAGGTTAGTTAATGAGAATCCATAAGAGGGACGTTGTGGTACTTTTTTTTTGTTATTTTAATGGTACTTTTTGAATTTTATATAATGAAGTGCTAAGTGAATGAGAATCCATAAGAGAGAACTTTGTGGTACTTTTTCGTTCTTCTAATAGTACTTTTTGAATTTTCTATAATATTTAACATAGAAACATAAAATGAAAAATATGTGGTCTTAAATGAATAAGAATCCATAAGAAAGGTTTTTGTGGTACTCTTTTGTTCTTATAATGGTACTTTTTGAATTTTCAATAATTATGAACCTAGAAACATGAAATTAAGGATATGTGCTCCTAAGTGAATGTGAATTCATAAGAAGGGATTTTGTGGTACTTTTTTGTTCTTCTAATAGTACTTTTTTAATTTTTCTTAATATTTAACCTAGAAACATGAAATAAGGATATGTGGTCCTAAATGAATGGGAATCCAAATGAAGGGACTTTTTTGTTCTTCTAATGGTACTTTTTGATTTTTTTATAATATTTAAAGTAGAAACATGAAATTAAATATGCATGGTCATATGTGAGAAAGAATTCACAAGAGGGGTCTTTGTGGTACTTTTTTGTTCTTCTAATGGTACTTGTTGAATTTTCTATAATTATGAATCTAGAAACATGAAATTAAAGATATGCGGTCATAAATGAATGCGAATCCATAAAAAGGGACTTTGTGGAATTTTTTTTTCTTCCTTTTAATAGTACTTCCTGAATGTTCTGCAATTTTCATCCTTAGAAACATAAAATTGAAGATGTAAGGTCCTTGAATTTAAAGAGATATTGTTATTTATGGATGACATAACACAATTATTAAAAATGTTCCCAAGGGAGTTAATAATCTTAGTTTAAATATATTATACAGTATGGTTTTTATAAAAAAGTTTCGCTAACGAAGTAACGGGTTTACAGCTCGTTATAATATAAAATAACAAACAAAAAAAGTTATAGGGTAAGTTCGGCATGTACCAGTAGTCGGCAAATTTTTAATTTAAACATAAACAAATAAGAATAGCGATTGTCAAATATTACCATAAGATCAATTTTACATTGCTAACATATTCTTATTTTTAGTTCTAATGATTATGCTAAGATGAGTACTTCTGTAGCATTTTTCCTCAATCTGTAGCAACACGTTTTAGATATTTTTTTTTTTTTTTTTTTTTTAGAAAAAAATTAGTGTATAGACCAATTTTAAAAAGGCAATTAATCATAATAATTTACTTTATATTTTATAAAAAATGTATTCTGAGAGTGGATATCTGAGGAGTGCAATCGAAAAAATCTTAACACACGTTTTGCCTCATAACTTTTTTCGAAATCAATATTAAATATTTTTTTTTTTTTTTTTGATCTAGTTATCATGGAAAAATACGTCAGTTATTATTTTTAATAATAACCATGTTGATTTGTGATGATTGTCATCAAAATGAGTGACAAAATAGATGTACGTGCTACAAATTATTAAAAAATTGAAAAAAAAAAAAAAAAAATCCAAATAGGTCCTACAAATAATTGGCCACAGAATTTAATTTCTGCCATCAAACTGTTTTTAATGTTGTGAAACAATATTAGGAGAATTTGAAAATTGATAGAAAACCTGATTCGTAAAGAAAAAAAGGTCTACATGATATTGGGAAAGAATGAAAATTGAAAGCATATTGAAAGGAACTCTAATCACATCTGGCAGAAAAGCAGCCCAATTAGGTCAGTGTTATGACTATTTGTTGCGAAAATTTAAAGTTAATGCAGAGTTGATAATATATAAAGTCCAAAAATTCCAAACAGGAATGCTGCCAAACATATAGAAGCCAAGAATAGGACACGAAAATTAAAACCATATTACATAGAAAAAGACTCAAGTTGTATAATTGACGAAAAAGCATATGTGCTGGCAGAATTTTCGCAGCACAAATATTTTTGGTCCGATTTGGAATTTTTAATTTTCAAAGTGAGTAAAAAAAAAGGTAAAACCTAGCAAAAAATTTGCAATATTTGGAACCAATAACAACTGACGCTTTCAAGAATGAAATAGCTTGGAAGCTATATGCGAAAGACACTCATCCTTATCATAGTGCTTCGGAGAAGCACTAAAATCCATTTCTATTGCTTCAAGGCAGTCAATATCGAACAAAAATCATGCATTATAAATGCACGATAGTAATGTATATATTACAAAACCTCCTCATAAAATTGTAAAAAGGATAATATAAGAATTGCTAAAGCGCATTTATAATACATGATTTTTGTTCGAGATGAGCCGCCTAAATAAAAAATGATTTTAGTACTTATCCAAAGAAGAACATATCAAATAAAATAAAAAAATTAATCTTTCTAGTGAAGCTAATCTTATAAAAAAATTTTTGTGCAAATTAATAATTTCTACTTTAATAAAATTTGCAAAAAAATTCTTATAAACACAAAACTTTCTCGCTTACTAGAGTAAGTGCATCTAAATTTATACCGAAATAATTAACAATAGTGAATACTAATTATTGATGTAAGATAAATTTTGCCATGAAAATATATTTATATTTTTAGTGCAAATGTTCAAAATATACTAATACTAGTAATTTTTTGGCAATTTACTCTGTTCTTAAACAACACATTTTTGATATCAGTTTTTATAAAAAAAAAAAAAATTAAAGAAAGACCAATTTTAAAGATGATATTAATTATAATAATCCAAGTTGTATTTTAACAAAAAATTATTCAGAAGATAGACAACAATTGAAACCTTATGTTAAATATGAAAAATTTTGCGGAAAGAATTCCATTTCATGGTTTGATGGCTGCATACCTTAGGAACAAATGTCGCTGAAATGTAAAATTGTATTTGTTGGACCATTTTTCCAAGAAAAAAAAAAAAAAAAAAAAAAAAGATAAGCTATAAAATCTATCAAGTTAAATTTTTTTTTTCTTTTTAAAATTATGTTATATTTCAGAGCATAGTTTAGGCCATTCACAAACAAAATGTGAAATAAATTTCATGCCGATTATTGGATCATCACATGTCGAATACTTGAAAAATATGCCGACTATAGGTAAATTCGATGTGTTTTATAAAATGCAATAATGGCCAATTAAACATTTATTTTTTTGCAAAAATCTAATAAAATCTGAAAGAGAAACCTTTAGTAAAGTTGTGCAATTATTAGTTATCCAAATATCATGATAACATTCGGAAATATAAATCTCGAAAGACAGAAGAAAAGTTAAACTGCCGACCACGAGTACACTTACCCTATATACGGAAAATAGTTTATTATTTATTTGACTTACTACCACGCTCATATATACAACAAGCACATATGTATATCCTGCGATGTATGTATATTCATATCAGGGTTGGGGTAATCATTTCTTTCGGTAATCTATTACATGCACAATTACAATTAACCAGTAATTTGTAATTGGAATTTTCAATTACAATTACAGGTTAATTGTAATTGAAAATATTAAATTACAATTACATGCAATTGTAATTAAAAAGTTCTAATTACAATTACAAGTAGTTGTAATTGAAAATTCCAATTACTAATTAACTTCGAAATGTTTAAGTTTTTTAAAAAAGTAATGATTATATGACATTAAAAACTGGAAAAAATAATCGTGTGATGAATTTTTTTAATAGGATTTCGATAAAATTTAATTTTAAAGGATTTAAAAGTGTAACTAATTACAATTATTTGCAATTACATTGTAATCAGTGTTACCGTTTGGCGACTTTAGTCACCAATTTCCCTTTTTTCAATAACCAGGCCACTTTTTTGGTCCCTTTTTTAAATGGCGACTTTTTAAGACTATGTGCTAAATGATGAGAAACTGTTGAAGTTGTTTTATATATTAATTTCAACAAATAAATTAAACATTTTGAGATTGTTTCACAGTATAGTGATATAAAAAACCGCAAAGTATTTATAAAAAAACTGAAACTGTAACTAAAAATAATAATAAAGTTTATGAACATCTAGTTATAACATCATATGCCGAATTTTTTGGGTCTGGATTTAAAAAGTAAAAAAAAAAGATTCGATAAATACTTATATCCTAAATTATATTTTTACATTCCTCATAGCAATCCCTTGGGGGAACGCGATTTTTTTTATTAAATTATCAATAATAAAAAATAGTTTGTCTAACAGACTGGGAACTCGTAGAAAAGTACAGAAGTTTAATTAATTAAAAGAGGATTGTATGTTAAGTAGTTTAGTGAAAAAAATCATTATTTTTGAAATAAAAAAAAAAAAAAAAATAATAATAAAAAACGAATCCATTTGCCAAATTTTATGAAGATCGGTCATAATTGACCATAGCTCCCATATAAACCCCTCTTCCGAAAATCATTTTAACGTGCATAATCCGACAGAAATGTTTGTATTATGTTAATATATAACACAAATAAGGTTTATATAAGTAAAAAAAAAAAAAAATATTTGGATCGGAATGGTGTAGGGTATCATATGGTCGGTCTTGAACGACTGTACTTTTCTCGTTGTAATTGGAAATTTTCAATTTAAATTACTGTAATTGTAATTGAAAAAATATCAATTACAATTGCTTGTACTTGTAATTGAAAATATTCAATTACAATTACATGTAAAGTAATTCAATTGAAAATGTAATCATTAACCCCCAACTCTGGTTCATGCACATAATCTTGCTATATTGCACAAACGAAAATGTTTATACATATGTGAGTGTTAAGATGTAAGCGGATTTACAGCAACTACTATATATTCGTAGCAAATTAATATTGCATTTTTTTAAAAAGCAAAATGCTGTTTATTTGCCCATTCATCGCCCAGCATGGTTTTATAAGTATTTTATGATGCCATTTCTTTTTCATATGCTTACAGTTCTTCTTCATTTTCTGTCTTGCAGATCCCACTATATGCGGAAAAATACGTTATTTACTTTTTTATATTATTTTTATTTTATTATTATTATTTTTTTTTTTTTTTTTCACTGCCAACCATATTCTCATTGGTATTTGTGGCGATTTCAATTTGCTTGTTGTTATTGCTTTTTTTATTTGTTTTATTTGTCTTATATTTGTTTTTCACTTGGCTTTATATGGTTATGTTACATTTTTATTTTATTTTTTCAGTTTAAAAAAATAATAAAAGTCAACTGAATCAAGTGATAAAAGGGGATATAGTAACTTATTATCATTTGTCCAAATGTACATACACATGTATGTTTCAATGACTTTTTATCTATGTAGCTAAACGTATGTTTGTTATTTTTTTTAGTTTGTTACTAACAAGAATAAATTTGACCTCATGTGGTGTGACTTTGCTGTTTACCCCTCAGAGTCCTCTTCATCGTTTACAAATAATCATTAGTTCAATTTGTTATATATTATTTGTACTTGTTTGTAATTTAAATTTATTGTCAGTATCTGCTTTTTTTTTTATTTGTTTTGGTTTCATTTTTTTTCCATTTATTTTAAATACAGTCGTAAGGGTTTTAGTTAGTATTGTTGGCTGTTAATTTACATGTTAAGTTGTAAATTACTTTTAATTTGCTAATAAAATTTAATATTATTTAAATTGTCACAAAAGGGTCTTAGTTTAGAAATAAAAGTCATTTGTTTTTCTCAGATTATATTACAAAGTATTCTGTTTACTAATAGGGACAAAAGAAAGATTTATTAAAGTTAATTAAAATATGTTGAGAGTTGTTAAGGGTTTTTGATTATTACAAGAGATTTAAACGTGACTGAAATGTTTAATTTATATTATTTAAATTTCCTTAAGATATTTTAAATTAAACTAAGGGCACTTTGATGTGAGTTGAAGGATAATGTTTGTTATATATCATGCACCTTGTTTATGATACTTTTTTTTTTTTTTTTTGGGGATTTTATATTAAAAAAATTTATTAATTCTAATTTGAGTGTATGAAAAAAAAAAAAAAAAAATATTAATTTATTAAGATAGAATGAACTTGAAAAGTTAATTGATTTAAAATTTGAAAACAGAATTCGTATATTCGAACATTTATAGAGGCTTTCAAAATATTTCTACATGTTATTACTTTAAGTTTCTCGGAACCATTAACAAATATTTATATCTCAAAAATTAAAGCCTTTGTTAAGTTTTACCTTTATCAGTACTTTATTTTTATTATTTTGTTACAAAATATTATAATTCGAATAAAACCATACTTGCTAAAATCTAGGAAAAGAAAAGTTCATAAATATATTTTGACGGTACATATTTTGCACAAAATGTTCTCATTTTTTTACGTCTTTTTAAGTTGCATGTACTTTGTATGAAAATATGTCTTTCGAAATGTGTTTTATTAAACACACTTTCTAATAAAAAGATAAAGACGGTCAAGACCGACCATATACACCAACACTTTTATTAAATGTAAAATAAAATATGCATACAAATGCAGATTAATGCATTGATACTAACAATAGGCTTCGTCCTTTTGTCAAGATAACTACTAGTGACCTGTACTTTGTTCACGAGGTTTACATTGACAAAGATCCAGCCAGCCTGACGGAAAGACGGACGGACATCGACTCAGAAGGTTATTCTGAGTCGAATGGTATACTTTGATAATTTCTTTCTGTGCGTTACAAATATCAATAGTTATAAAAAATGGCTAAATGATCTACTGATTGACATGGAATTAAATAATAGTCATATGCAACGCTGTGCCATTAAATTTTTTTGTAGTCAATCAGAAAAGGGTAATTTAAACGTAATTTAAGTTTAGTAAATAAAAATAGTTTTTGACAATCTAGGGAGTAAAGTCCAGAAGAAAAAGTATAGATCCAAAGGTAGGAAATTAGTTGCCTCACGAACTTATGCGAAGAGACATCAAAAAGAGACTTAAAATGTGTGAAATTCTTCTTCAGCGCCATAAAACGAAGTTATCTCTTGCCAAAAAACAAAAATATCTCTTGAGGTCAAACAAAATTTCTCCGTGTAACTAAAATATGCTCAGAAATCTCATCTTGCATTTAGCAAAACCTATGGTTTTGTTACCACATTGCATAGGATATATTAGTAATACCTTAAACCACAATTTTCCTCATGATCAGGTATCCAACATATAGTAAATTGCTTACGTTCAACAGATACCTAATCTCATAAGAGTATATGGCCTTTAAAGTAGCTTGACTATCATATATGATAAACATGCTTAGTCTCATTAACTCTCTAATTAAAATAAGATAAAATAAAGTCTGTTACTTTATCTTCATCATTAATTTTAATTAGTTGAAATCTCACAGGTTTTTCAAACTTCTATAGCCTTCCTCCTTAACCAAAATATGTAATGGGGAAGTAGGTAGAATGGCCCTTAGTACGTATGTTAGACAGATCTTCATAGCGCCAGAATCGGTCTATCAGAGCATAATATTCATATATAATATAGTGTACTATATTTAATGGAGCCAGAAGATTGTCATCTTCTATAAGCTGTTAAATCCAGGCTTAATAATCTTGGGAACCTGCATAGAGAACAATTGATTATTTTGGAAAAAACATTGAAGGAAAAATTTCTAAATTATTAATATTTGTCAATAGTTTTTTCATTGATATCTCTAAAGCCTTTGATAAAGTATGGCATGAAGGATTATTATTTAAAATTAAACAATATTTACCCACAAATACGCATAAGCTATTGGAAAGTTATTTAACTCATCGAAAGTTTGTTCTTAAAGAGGGAGACTTTATAAGCTCAACGCAGTACATTGAAGTAGGTGTACCCCAAGGAAGCATACGGGGTCTCTTTCTATACTTAATATTCACTTCTGATATGCCAACATTTGCAGATGACACAGCTATTTTAGGCGTACATCTTGATGATCAGATTATACCTCAACAAAGAGAAGTAAAATACCTTGGTATGCATCTAGATCGACGTCTTACATGGAAAAAATTAAGTTGAAATTACCCCAAATTAACTGGTTAATTGGTAGAAATTCAAAATTAAGTCTAGATTGTAAACTATTGATCTATAACTCAATTATAAAGCCTATATGGTACCAAGCACCATATATCCATATATCCATATTCAACTATGGGGCACGGCCTCTGCTTCAAATATTGAAAAAATTCAAAGACTTCAAAATAAAATACTACGAATGATAACAGCAGCTACCTGGTAGGTGAAAAATTATAACATTGGACTTAATATAAATTAAGATTTAGATTTGAATACTTATTGTTAGTTCACTTAATATCGTGAAGAATCAATAAATAAATATAAATGAATTAAAAAAAATAGTCATATGATAATTTTCTAACTAAAACAGTAAAGAAATTTAAAAGTTTCAGAAAAACCCCTAGCTAAAGAATATTTTTATACCTTACAGGGTTAAATTTAAAGCCTTAAGAACCATATGTTTTCATTAGAAAACACACTCTTCTCTTATTTGAAATATACATGTACATTAGAGTTACCAAATAAAATACTTTTAACTTTCAAAATCTTAACTTACACATCAAAATATAATCCTAATTTTTAATAATATATAACAAAAATAGTAAAAATAAAATTCAAATAAGATTTTTTTATTTAAATTTTTAATTCAACCAATTAACTACTTAATTGATTGAATGAATTTTGGTAAATTTATTTAGGTGCAAGTTTAAATAATTTTTAATTGAAGGAATTATATTTGGTGTATCATGACCTTTTTCTGTATACATTTTACTAGATAAAATATTTTGATTTTCTTTTGAAAATGGAAATAGTATTTTTTATTAATTTTATAAATTTTTTTAATTAACCCTTTGACGACCATAGGCAAGTATGCTTGCCTGCGGGTTTTTGGCTTATGTATTTGTCTAGGTAGCAGATAAAGACTGTTTTATAGAAGAGGATTGGGGCAAAAAAATTGTAGTTGAGTGCCAGTCCCTATCTGGTTCCAGTTGTACCCTACGAGGTTCCAAATTTGTCTAAATAATGGTCTTTATATCAAGGGCTGCTACAGGGCAAATATAGGGCGCAAGGGGATGGACGCCAATTATGTTTTGGATTTAGCCTTTGTCTATCAAAAAATTTAGTGGACCAGTTTGGATAAACTCTAAGCTGCCTATAGATAATCATTTTGTGTTTGGCAATTATATTTGCCTATGGGTTGAAACGAAAATTATCATTCCTAAAAAACTCTACAATTAAAACCTCTAAATTGTCATTAAATTTTTAGTTTTTGAGCGTTTTTTAAGCGCAACTGTGATTAGTATTTTGCATTCACATATTGAATTGAAAAAGGGGAATCCCATTTTGTATGATGTAACAAAAAATGGGAATCCCCGAATTGTATATACAACATATGTAAGTTTTTTACAGTCTTTATTTGAAACTTGGAACATATGCACTTGTTGCATCAGTTTTTATTGAAAAGTTATAGAAAAGTGTTTGAGTTTAATATGAGTGGATCAGCACGAGATCGTCATTTTTTTCTTAGACCAGAGCTAATTGAAAAAATTTTACTTTGCGACTTTAGTGATGACGATGCTTCAATTTAAGAAATCGTGAGTTAAATCAAAGAAATCAAAGTTAAAAAGTATCTACTATAATTGTTATACGTTATAATTTATATTTTTTATGAGAAAATGATCTCTCATAAAGAATTATTAAACAAAATAATTAAATAAAATTAATGCATTACTATTTTTTAAAGAGCATTAATTTTATTTAATTATTTTTTTATTTTAATATTTTTTCAGTGAGATTCTATTATGAGGCTAATTTTTCATAGAGAAATATATAAAAAAATGAAATTGAAAAAAGATTCGGCTGTGCCGAATCTTTGATACCCTTCACCATATTACCATATTACCATCTTACTATCTTATCGACATCATATTACCATATTACCGACAAATAATAAAATTTTCGCCTTAACGTATGCTTTCATATTTTCACATATATAAATCTAAATTTTTTTCAAACTACGAAAATTTGAATATATAAAAAAAACAATCACAGCAGGCTTTGCTTTTAAAAAATAAACAACAACAACAACAATTCCATATTTATATATTTTTTTATGTGTGTATATACAAACTGGCTGCATATACAAAGAACAACAACAACACTGTTATTCATTATATTACTACTGTTTCTAACTAAACTACTTGTCTATACAAAAAAACAAAAAACGTCACTAATAGTCATTACAATGCTTAATATACGTGTTTGTGTGTGTATTTATATTCTTAACAGATTTGTTTTTGGGCCATAACTCTGTTGATTATAAACGAATTTGGTTTATTAAAAAAAACGAAATTTTATAAAAACATTTATGACTGATCTATATAAAAATAAAAATCTGTAGCTTGAACAAGGGCTTCAAAAATAAAAAAATCGTTTTCCCCGATATCTCAGTTATTACTGAACCGATTTATTTCATTTTTTCAGAACAAAAATTCAGAAAATAATTTCCGAGCCCCCTTTAAATATTCGAAGTCCCTGGTATATGCAGAGGCTTCAGAAACTGAAAAACCGGTTTCAAAAACCGAAATTTTATAAAAATATTTGTGACCGATCTGTATAAAAATAAAAATCTATAGCTTAAACCAGGGCTTTAAAAAATAAAAAATGCGTTTTGTCCGATATCTCAGTTATTATTGAACCGATTTATTTCATTTTTTCAGAACAAAAATTCAGAAAAAAATTTCCGAGACTTCTTTGTAAAAACGAAGTCCGTAGTATATACAGAGGCTTCAGAAACTGGAAAACCGGTTCTTAAAACCGGTTTTTTAACATATTTCCGCATTGTATGAACCGATCTTGCTGAATTCCAATAGCAAAATTCTCGAAAGCATTTCCGATCGTTTGATATATATATTATATATGTCAGTTATCGGTGGGCTTCATAAACGCCATTTCAACCGACACACGGACGGACGGTCGGACGGACGGACGGACATGGTCCTATCGTCATCATTTCTTACAAGGATCCCGAAAATGTAAACTTTTTTGCTCTCCGACGAAAATTGTGGGAATTACAAACGGAATGACAAACTTATATATACCCTTTACACCTGTGTAAGCTCATTAAAAAATAATAATATATATATAAATCACTTTTTAATGGAAAAATATATGTAATTTTTATTTTTTTTTTTTTTTCTAAAATCTTTTTAATGTGTTTAAAGCGTTGTTCCTCCTATTTGTTTATTTTTTAAAGGGCAACTCTAATTTAAATATACTATATACATGAATGTACATAAGTAAGTATATTACATCAGTCTATTAAAGACCTCAATAGAAATGGTCAGTCCAATGGTTTGTGGCAGAAATGGTTAAAAAAAACTAACTTTGAGCTAAAAGAAAAAATAAAATATATTGTATATTGCGGTCTGTCTGTTGGTGTAATGATAATCAAACATATGCTGCTGTTGAAAACAGATACAAGATACGAAGAAAAAACTCAAGAAGGATATGTATACTTATCTTTTTTATAATTTTTCATTTGAGTTAAGTGGAAATATCTGTTATGTACTTGTCTTTATATCTGGTTAAATGTCTGAACTGTCATGTGTAGCAGAGTTAAACGGGGGTAAAAAAAAAAAAAATAAAAACTTAAAAGAAAAAAAATCTTTATATACAATTTACGTTAAATTGACATAAAAACATTTAGAGAGATGTTGTAATTTTTTTCCTCTTCATTTTTTGTTTTATATATGAAGTTTATTATAAACCAACAGAAATTAGTTAAAGAGAATTTTGTTGGCAATGACTTGAAGTTGTAAGGGTAAGAAGTGTAAGTGTAAATGTTAATTTCAAAATATTTTTTTTTGTTAATGTTTCTGTGTCCTTCTTAATACTTTGTTGGCTCAAACAACATAAAATAAGTTTCAATTGAATTAAATTAAACTTCATTAGCAGTTCTTATTTTTCTGTTCTATAATAAAGTAAAATTAATGACAAACATACGCTTTCATTTATATAATCTTACATTTTTATTTCGTTCTTTAAGATTGACAGGAACATTTGCATTTAAAAGCTTTTATTTGATTATTGTTTTCAGAGAAATTGTTTGCTATTTCATAGATTTGATAAAATGGAATTGTTATATTATTTGTAACACTGAAAGGTATTGCAGAAATTAGAATTTCTTGGGTGTTATTATTTTAAAATAAAAAAAATTTTTGCACTCCCATCTTAAAATATACCAATAGACTCAGAATCACTTTCTTGAGTGATTTAAAGATGTCCTTGCTTCCGTCCGCTTGACTGGCTGTCTGTCTATGTAAACCTTGTGAACAACGTGTAGGTCACAAAATAGTTATTTTTGTACAAAGACGAAACCAATGGATATATCCATTTTATCAATACGATATGATAAGCTTGATGTTCACACGAAGTTTCACTATATTAGTTCTTTAGATAATACTATAATGAATATTTACTTTGTATGGGAATCACCACTCTCCCTACTTCGATCAAAAAAAAAAAAAAAAAGATATCATATTTGAATTTAAAGACACACAGGATAATGCTGTGAAAATTTTAAGCAAATCAGATCGGCCGTTTGAACGTTTTAAGAAATGTACGTGACATCTCATCAATATCCAACCTAGTTTATAAAATTATCGAGTCCAAGCACTACTGTGTGTCAAATTTTATGTAAATAGCTACAAGTGATTTTTTTAAAGTAGGCGCAAAATGTAGGCGTTACATACTATTGAGCTCTAAAAATGTCTATAACCACCTCCGGCACTGTACAATCTGTGTGTCAAATTTCGTGATTTTTAAAAAAGTGGGCATGGCTTTCAATTAAAATCTAACAAAGTCTATAAAATTCTCCAGAGCAAGCACATTGATAATGTGAAAAATTGAGCAAATATTTGTTTTTAAAAGTAGGCGTAAAATTTTCCGTGACATCTAATTGATATTTCCTATAATCACCACCGGTGTCAAATTCGGTAGGCGTAAAATGTAGGCGTATGTACTATCTGTAATGGCACTGTACTATCTGTGTACCAAATTTCGTGAAAATCGGTGCAGCCGTTTAAGAGTTTTAAAAAAGTGAGCGTAAAAACTAGAACTTACATTGCCTCCGGCGCTGGTGACATTTATGTGTTGAATTTCGCGAAAGTCGGTTTAACTGTTTAGACTTGATTGACGCACAAACTTACACTCCATTTTTATAATATATATAAAGATTAGTATCAATTAAATATTTTGTATTCGAATATTTAATTTTACACTTAGTAAAAGAATCGGTCCATAATTGATCACAGGTTTAATATAAAACCCCTCCCCAAATTTTTATGTACTCTACAATGGTGTAGGTTATCATATGGTCGGCCTTGACCGTATATATCTTTTTTAGTTGTTTTTTTTTTTTTTTTACTTTTCTTTCATTAACTTAATGCTCACAGTCTTTTATTTATTCATATTACCAGTATAAATATCAGTAACCATTTGTACCAATTTACCCTTATAGTTTCATTTATATATTTATACTGACACATTTTTTTTCTACTTTTTCATCTAACATTTTAGCTATTTCTTCTTTTTTCTGTTTAGTCTATAAATTGTAATTTTATTTGAAAATAAAATTAACCCTATTTACGGAAAACGCATACATTTTTTACTGACACTTTTTTCTGTTCTGTTTTGTGTTTGCCTTTGAAAATACTTTTCGTTAAAAAGCTGGGAGAATTTTACAAAAAAAAGTTTTCTTTTTTATATAAACTTTAGCAAGAGCTTGTAATAAAATGATTTACAATCAAATCATTTATTTAAATCTGTTTATATTTGTCGATTTCTATGTAAATAGCCTTAAGTATATGTAAATAGATTTTATTTATTTTATTCCTTCCTTTTTTCTCCCATCCATTTGTATATTTTAGCATATGTGAGGTATTGTATTTGTGGGTGTTAGATCTTTTTGCCAATTGCAAGTGTTAGTTGGTAAATATGTATTTTAAAACATAATCACATTCATTCATGTATTATCTACATACATATCTATAATGCTATATGTTAAATTTATTGCAGAAAAAAAAAAAATTATATAATTTGTGTTATTTTCAAATGAACAATTTTGTGTTGTGTAAATAATATTGCCCCAAAATATAAATAAAAAATGTACATCAATAGACATAAATATTCATTTTTAAAATTAATTTTAATAAATAACTTTGTCTTTTTTATCTTATTCATAGTAATTTTAATTTATGTAAATATTATTTGAATATACGTTTTATTATTTTTTGCTGAAATTTGTATTTGGTCTTCTTTTAGATAAACTATATAAGTACATATATTTAAAATGATAATAGTTCATTATCATTGTTTAAATGCAAGTAAAACATTCTAAAATTATTTCGTTTATGAAGTAAAAACTGTTTTTATTATTTTATTATGTAATTTGAATATTACTGGAACATAATAATGGGTTCAAGAAGAATGTATATAATTCACTAGTTACCAATTTTTATGGAGCTTTTACTTTAGTAGAATTTACACAGAAAAAAACTAAAATAAAATTTCAGATTTGCAAACTAAATTTTGGATGATTTTATTTTTCATCTTCACTAAAAGTGGAACTACTTTTAATAAAGGTATTGGAAAAATTTTTGTTTGGGTATTTAGTACGTGAATAATTTGAAAAACAAATGAAAAAAAATCTTTATTATCCGTTTATTTTTATAATATTTTTTTTTTTTTCTGTGCAAACATAAAATAAAGAAAATATTTTTTTACCTTATGTTAAATATTAATATTAAACCCATAAAAAAATGTTGAAAGTTGTTTAAAATTTACAATGTCATTGAATACTAAGTAAGTGTTATCATGAAATAATTATTCCAAATGAGATCTTTTCTAACTCAACCTTAAAACGGGTACATGTCATATTGACTAATAAAACAAAAAAGTGTAATAGTTTCTGTGGACATTTGAAACTTTTAATCGGATGTCTATTTAGAGTAAAGTATAATGACTATGTGGCAAACATTTTTACATTTCTTAATGACACATCAATATTCAGTTTCCATAAAAACCCAAGCATATGTTGCATCTAGTCAACTAGATAATTACATCCGACGTGTGGAGACATGGTTGAGGAGACTGTCCCCCTGTTACACTTAATGGTATAAATGTACCAGATCATGCTACATAACATGGTATTCATTAATCAATACATATTTCAAAAAAAAAAAAAAAATAAAATAACAATTTTAGTATAATATGTATGTAACTAAATGATAAAATTTACTGTTGACCTTGGAAAATTAAATAATAGCCAATCACTCGAATAATAAGTCCAATAATTTGACCAACCTATTTGTAAGGCCTGAAGAAACTTAGATTTTAAATTATTGCCATAACTTTTCTAGTTCCAATTATTTTTTAACAGTTTATATAAAAAAAACTTGTCTGGCAGAAACTTGTCAGCAGATTTTTTAGTGCCAACTAACCCGTTTTTGATAGTAAATTTCACTCCTATTTGGCTAATTGCCTCACTCCCTTCAAACACCAATGAACATAATGACAATTGCCACTTTACCGAAAAAATTTGTGTACTGATTTACTGATTTTTCCCGAACGGTGACTCTTTTTTTGACAATAAAATGATATCATATTCGATTGTTAAGAACTACTTGTAGTAACGATATATCGATAGAAAATGTTGGCAGGGTTGTAACCAGTAAAATGTGTGTGGGTGTGTGTGTGTGTGTACAAAAATGACAGCAGTAAAGTTTGTGTTTGTGCGTTAAACCCTAAACCGGAAGAACATTTGTATGAAGGCTAAGTGAAATATTGGACCGATTTCAATCCTTTCAGTAAGGTTTGTTTTTGGATTTTCAAATTTATTTCTGTCAAATGAAATTATTTTGATTTCTTCATCAAAAAAGTTCATAGTTGAGAAATATCAAAATAATTCAACTAGCTTAAGCATAAGATATATGCTTTATAAAAATTTACAAAGCAATGTTTAGCAATTTTTCAAAAACAAATATTGAAGAGAAGCTTTGCACTCTATAGAACAAAAAGTACCCATAAATACATTGAAATTTACTTATTTATTTCTTTTCTATTTACACACATAATGGAAAAAAGTGCTTCAATATATTCGAGGTTAAAGGGTCCATAAAACCGAAATTCGGACTAACTGAAAAACCCTTTGTGGTTTTTAGTTACACTACTGGTACGCTTTCATTTTGCGTTGGAATTATTCAGCAAATTTTTTCTTGTTGACTTAAGGAGTGAGATCGAAGAAATCTTCATAAGAGAGCTTTATGCAGTTGCTGCAAAACAAGAAAGTCATTTGTTACAGTCGGCTCTTTAAATATCGAAATATACCTCAAACAATGTTTACAAAAAAGGCTTTTTACTTTCACAAAATGTGTCCATATATTTTTGGCCTGCTTTGGCATCATATCACTATGGCAAGAAAGCTCTGGACTGTTACCAAAATAATAATATAGCTTTTGTACCAAGAGAGTTTAATCATCCAAATTGTCCGGAGGTAAGACCAGTGGAGAGATATTGGGCTCTTGTGAAAAGAGAATTGAAGAGCACAAAAAAGGTGTTCCAAAATATCAAAGATTTTAAAAGAAGTTGGGTCAACTGTTCCCAAAATGTGACTGAAGCAACTATAAATTCTGTAATGGAAAGGTTACCAAAAAAGCTCCGAAGTTTATAAGTGGTGGTTAGAATTATAAAAGTTTAGTTTTCTATGATATCAATTAAATAAAAATAAAAACACTAAAATCAAGCGTTTCCAAATTATTGAATTTTATATAAGATTTTTTCGATCTCATTCCTTAATACCAAATATTTTATTTGCTTACAAACTTTTTATTATTACGTATCGCGAAAATGCTACGCCTACAACATTTATGTTTAGCTATTTCTATTTATGGAAGATAAACAAAAAACACTTTTAAATTAGAACTCATACTAAAAAGTCATCGAACATTAAATTTTATTTCGTCTATAAATTTATACAAAAAATTAAAAAAAAAATTAAAGTCGTAAATATATTATTTGTAAATAAAGTAAAAAGTTTCTTGAAAACTGTAAAATTACCTGTATCTCTTATTTTAAGGAAAATTAACAATAAAGCAATAAGTAATAAATATCACACGTGTAGTTACGACTTTAAACCCCAAAAAAAAAAAAAAACAATAAAATAAAAATTTATATAAGATTGTCTGAAAATAACATTTATATAAAACAGACATTACTGTTTTATTTATATTTAAAAACAGATGGATTTAGATAGAGAGTAAGATATATATATATATATATATATATATATATATATATATATATATATATATATATATATATATATATATATATATATATATATCCTTATACTCCTTAAAAATAAAAAGCGAAAACTTTCCTTTTCAAAATGTTTTTAAGAAATGGAAAATTTTAAACATAAAACAAAAATTTCAAGTTAATATTTGAAATCAATAAGATGGTATTTTTTAAATAAAAAAGGGCCATGGGAGGTTGGCTTGTTACTTTGTACCGTTGTGTACAACAAAAGGGGGAAAAAAGGTAATAAAACTGAAACGCTATATATGTATGTACGTATGTATGTTTTAAGCAACAAACCTCCCCACTGAGCATTGAAGGTAAAATACATAAATACAAATTGGTTAAAATGACTTCGATGATGATGACGATAATGATGATTGTGATAGTCGTCATGACGATGATAAAGAAAATACATTTAAATAAAATTTTTACTTAAGATAAACATTTTCAATAAACATTATTAAAGGATCAACCAAAAAATGTTTAACAATTTATATCCTTTTACAATCTGTAGCTGTTTATTTGTTTGTTTCTATACTAAGAATAAATTAAGGCATAAATTTATTTAGTCTGTATTTGTTTTGTACGTTAACCCTATACTTTACATTGACTTTTAATACTTTTTAAACTTGGCCATTTATTTGATTCGTAAAAACAAATACAGTCAAGTCAAATAGATTTTATAAGAGAAATTGATGAGGATTTAAATGAAATTGTAACAAGACTAAAGTTAAAATTTAGTTTTATTCATGATTTTACAAATGATTTTTCTTTTTTCTTATTTTATGTTCTTTTTTTTTAAGACAGTAGTGGTTATGAGTGGGTGGTATTATATAATAAGTTGTTAGTTAAGAAAACTGATAAAAGATGAAAAGTTTTCTCTGGGTGAAGTTGTAGTGGTAAGTGGTGGTACTTAGAAAGAAATAAAGAATCATTTATACTTTACCTCAATTAAAATGCGTTGTTGATTGGTTGGTTGGTTGTTGTTTATAAATAATTTGTTGTTGTAGTTGTTGTTCAAGATGTTGTTGTAGTAGTAGTAGTTTTATATAGTTGTTGTAGTTGATGTAGTAGTAATAGTTGTTGTTTTAACAAGAAGTTGTTGTAGAGTAGTTGTTGTATTTTTTTATATATATTTTTATAATAAATCCACAGTTTATTATTGTTTATTTATACATTTATTTAATTACAGATATAATATTTTTTAACAGTTTTTAGAAGTAGTTACAGTAGTAGTAGTTCATTTAGTAGAAGTTGTAGTAGTAGAAGAATAGGTAGAGTAGTAGTAGTAGAAGAAGCAGTTTTTTCAACATAAATTTTTCAGTTTTTGTATTATTTTTTGCAAAAAGCAATACAACACAAAAAGAAATAGACAAAGAAAAAATGTTAAATCTTTTTTGTTTAAATCATAATTATAAGAAATAAATTATTATATTAAAATTTAATTTAAAATACAGAAAAAAGTTTAAAATTATTATGAAAATTTATAATACAAGTAATAAAACAATTAAATAAATACTACTAGAAAAGGTGAAGAAAAGGAATAAAAGTATAAAATATTTAAAAAGGTGTTTAATTAAAGATTTTTAGAAAGTAAATATTTTTGTAAAGATATTGACTATAATTTGTTGCAATTTAATACAGATTTTTGTTTAATTTCAAATTAAGTCGTATAATTGCATAGTCAATATCCCGTAGGAAATATTTTTATTGAATTGATTAAATTTCATACCCGAAATTCTTATTACTTAAAGTAAAATTTATATATTTTTAGTTTTATTTAATTAAAAATTTAAGAAAAAAATAATATTTCGAAGTATTTTTGTGTAAATTAATACATAATTAAATCGTATTTTACCTTATTGCCATTCATATTTTTTAAAAGCTGCTATTAGAGATTTAATTTAAATTTTCTTAGATTTAAAATTTCTTAGAGTAAAGCTACAAGTTTTTGTTTTATTAACATCCATTTAAACATTTCGTCATATGAAACCAAGAAATTTTATATCAAACTAAATTCCTTAATCAAGGACAGTTAATAAACTACTTAGTAATTTAATTTTGATGTGATATTAAGGCTTAAATATTAAGACGCATTTTTTCAATATTAATGGTGAGCATGAAATTAGAAGAGCAAATATCTTAGCTAAACATGACCATTAGAAATATGTGAATTCACTGCATTCTAGAATACAGAATCCTTAAATATATTTAATTTCAGTAAGGTGTCTGAATAAAAAAATCGCCATAAATTTTATACAATAGAAAATCATTATGACACTGACATATGTTAAATACACTGTAATACTGATAAAAGTCTATTTGACCTCATCGGGTGTCTGAATTAAATCAGGTAGAAGGCGAATAATTCAAGGTTTCTTTTGTGCGTTATATAAGACAATAAATCATGTATACAGTAAGCGATCTTAACTTTGACAAATAGAATAATAGTGGAATTTAATTTTGATTGGTGAAGCCAATGAGGCATCCAACCATAGAATATAGTTTTTGTTCGGCTTTCCTTGTACAGAAGTAAAAATTTCAAAAGCGAAAACGAAATGATTAGCGAAAGCCAAAGGTATCTTGAGGCAGTCAGTAGTGCCTTCTTAAAACAATGGCCAGGATACCATTTTATTGACCTCAAAATTCATCTGACCTATGGAAATTTTTCCAAAAGAAGGCTCCAAGACATTTATGAATCAATCAAGTACCCAATATAAAACGATATACAAAAGTACTATTTTTGAAGAACGAGTACAAATATTAGTGATAAAAAATTACCAAAAATTGGTTTGTCAAGCTTTTTAAATGATTTTTGCCTGAATGAAGGACTGATATTATTTTATATATTAAATAAGAAATAATAGTTATAATATTATGCTTTTTTCTTTTTTTTTTGCAATTTAAAAAAGTCGTTTAAAAAATGCAATTTCCCTGTATTAATTTTTGGCCGGACGGAAAGCAATATAGTGTCAAATCGATATGAATCTGTTAAATATTTTCAAAAAATGTACAACAACTTGCTTGAATTTTTTTTTGTTAATCAATAAAATTTAAACGTTTTTAAAAAATTCAACATTTTATGCTGCAAATTTAAATCAGTTTATAATATCTTTATTAACCATTTATGGCGCCTTGTCTTTTGAAATACAGTTGCGAGCATTAAAAATGCAACTCTATGTGACGTGATCTTTGTTTGCATATATTTTGCTTATAGCTAGTCCTAATGTAACAGTTCTATTGTGATTTTATTACTTGTAGTTATAGACACCTGTTGTATATATTTTTGTACGTAAGGAAAATTATTGAACGTTTAGTAAAAGCAGTTGTAAATTTGAGCGAGCAAAAAAAACAAAAAAAAAAAAAATCAACTCTAAACAAATAAACATGATTTTTCAAATATTGATAAAAATTTTTATTGGAAATGGCTGAAAACTATAGTATAGTTAAAAAACATGATTTTCTATCGTTGCATATTATCTAAGATACATGAAATCTACAAATAATATAAATATTAGCAATAAATTCCAATTTTATGAAATTTTGATATTTTTGTGAACTATTTTGGACATTTTTCAATAGAGATTGATATTTTTTGAATTATTATTTATTTTGCTAGCTATTTTAAGTCCAACAAACATTTTTTATAAATAAGCGATCAAAAATTTATGATAGTTTGGCTTAACTTCATAATTTATTATTGAGTAAACCTTTCGGTCGAAATAACGCAACCTGTTTCGATCGTTATTGTGATGGAATTAACAGCTTAAAATATTTTTTTCGCAATGATATAATATTATCGAATGCGCGGTATCGCAATAACGTTCAAATATACCTTGATTTTAGTCCTGGAACAAATTCTAACACAAGAAAAGACAGTTAAGAAATATACCTATTTTGACCTTTTCATATGTTGAATAATTAAAAGTACATCCTTCGTGATTATTGGAATTGTTTGCTATTGGAAATTAATATTTAAATATGTATGTATGTCTACCTAGACCGCCTAAAATTGAAATTTAGGCGCTTAGAGTCAAATTAATTCAATTTATCGTAATAGGCTCTCATTTCCATTATACAGTACTCGTAAAAATAATAAAGGACCTGCCTCTAAAAGTAAAGGTGATAGTTTGATTTTAGTAAATAATATATGTTATGTTAGAAGGATATCCAGTTTCCATATTTACATCAATAAACCAACGATTGCTGGCAATAGTAGCTTCAAATGGCCAAATGTGTTCATTCAGATAATATCAAATATCTACTGTTAAATGATTTGTGTCAATTGTGACAGGCATGATCGTTTCAATGTTGTTTCTTTAAGATAATTGTTAAGAATCTTCATATTATAACTACATACATATTAATATTATTTCAGTGTCATTTTCAGAATGTTATTCAAAAATATTCAAAAATTCTTAAAAAGTATGCAGAAAAAAGAGTTTTTTTTAATATTATTAATATCCTTTGTAATTAAAATTACCTTAAATTTATATGTATTGGTAGTAATTAGTGCTAATATATTATAGTTTTCAGCATTTTTCAATAATTATTTTTATCAAAATTTAAAAAAAAAAAAATCCGGTGATTTTTAGGTGTTGCATTGTTTTTGCTCCCCTAAATTTACAACTTTTTTAGAAAAAATTTTATTAACTGTTCGTAAGCGTAACAATTTGGAACAAATTGACATACAATAGTTGGCTAAGGCCGCTAAAAATAAAATCACAACAGAATTGGCTAATTAAATGACGTTCTAGCCCTAATAAATACGATCAAAAATCATATAGCCTAGCGTTGCATTTTTTATGCTCGCAACTGTATCTAAAGAAAAAAAGTGAAAGAATACTATATTCCTGTTCAAAATAAAAAAAACAATTCAAGCGTAACAATATTTTTAACTGTTAGCGATAACTTATATAAGTAAGTTTATCTTACCAAGCGCTTTACAGAAATATAAAAATCTTTGAAATCAGACTTGATTTGAAGAAGTTAAGATTTTTTTAATCTTTTCCATACTCAAGGTAGTCAACTTTGACAACCTCTTGCTTATCTTGTGTTATCACAGGATGACTACAGAATGAGTTTTCTGAAAGGAGATATAGATTTATTATCAAACATTTTGTATTAGTCTCCACTATGCAGCGATTGAAAGTCACGGATCTTGAACATTTTCTTCAATATAAAGTTTTGAGTTTTGTCTCGAAACGGGTTTTAAAAAATTCATAATTTAGAGAAAATTGTGAAAAAATAATATAAAAAAATTGTTTCACAACATTTTTGTTTTTTAATTTTAAAAATGTTTAAAACATTTTTTCCATATTCTGCTCACAAATACGCATTGTTTGAGTGGTATCCCTACATCGAAATCTTAAAAAAACGTTTCCTTAGGATACTCTAGTGTACGTGACAAATGTTCTGAAAGCTATATTCGCAAAGTTAAAGCCAATATTAGACTTAAAACATTTAAAGTTTAAAAAGTACCAGACAGCAACTTAAGATCTATGTCATCAATAATATTTTTATGGGACTTTGTTTATTTATTTACTGGATTTAGAAGTGGAAAAGTAGTATGGAAGATATTTACCGAATGATGCAAAATATGCTGAAGCCATTAATTATTATAATAAAATTAACGAGTTTAGGTTTTCGTTTCAAAACCAGCGAAGAAAATCGATCGTTGAGTAATGAGAAACTCCTAAATCTAGCGTGCAAGGAGCTGATATTGATATAAATGCTTCCACATGAATTATATTAACAATAATAAGTATAGAGTTTATATTTTTGCTCCCATAATAGCAAGAAAATATGTTATTTTTTATTATTGTTTTGTGCCATTTAAAAGATTTAAAATAGTTTTCATTTAGTTTAACATGTATAAAAGTTTTAATTAGCTTACCGTTTCTTTAATAATATATTCTTATCAAGGTAACCAAAAATATTTTTTTCTTTAGCTTCAAATGAACCAAACTGTTACTTATTTGTTTCGGATAATTTTAAGAATTTTATAATCGATTTGTTAAACAATATTTTTGCATTTTGTTTTTTTTTTTTTATTTTTGTTTTAGCAGCATATTTTTGCATATTTTGGTTTTTAAGCATATTTTCGAAATTTAAATTAAATAGTTTTGCATATTTTATACATAAGGGCATAATTTTGCATATTTCCTGATTTCAATTGTTTACTTTAAATATTTTTAACTGTAAAAGGAAATTATTTTTTAGAAATTGCTAAAAAAATAAAGTTATTTTTCGCGGCTGAAATAATATTTTGATATTTTATTATAAAAGCATATTTTTTCACTTAAAATTATTCTTTACAATTTATTTTTGGTTGGCTGGTTATAGTGGTAACTGCTCGCCTTCAATGGCATTAAGAAAATTATGTGTTAAATTGTTATTGTTTTCATTACGACTCATTAACATTTTAATCTAATATTTGGTGTAAATACGTATATGTTAATTCTTTTTTTTAACTGATTATAATACAATAAAATATAACTTCGGGTATGAAATTCAATAGAACTTAATTAAATTATTTATAACAATGTGCCAAGAAAATTCTTAAAGAAAATATGTGAATATTAAAAAGTTTAAACAAATATTTAGTTTATAAATAAAGGAAACATAACATTAAAGAGTAAAGAGTGCTTTTTTATTAGCAACAAGCTAGTGAAATGAAATAAGTAAATTAAAAAATATAATAAAAAAAAAAAACAAGCCAATAATAATAGATCAATAGTTAGAAATAAATTAAGCTCAAGCAAATAAATAGGAAATTTATTTAGTTTTTCTTTTTTTTAAGTCTCGTATTTACAAGAAATTAGTGTTTTTGTGGTGGTGTACTGTGTAGGATATATTTTATAAGTGTATCAACGCATTTTTCTTTATAATAAAGTTGAATAGAATTTTTATAGAAATTTTAAAAGTCATTTTACTTAATTTTTATTAAATAAAGTATAAAATCTTAAATATAAATTAGTTTAAAACTTTTATTACCACAAATAAGATCTTGAGTAAAATCAAGATTTTTAGTACACAAATTAAGACATATTTTAATTATATTTTTTTCAGTAAAAAATAAACTAAGCTCCTTTATATTCGTAAACTTTTTGGTGAGATGTTTTGCTTATCTGATGCATTGTGCTAGATATAGAATTGTAATTTAATTTAACGGAGTAGATTGAATATACTTGGTGTTAATTTCGTAAATAAAATTGTCAATAATTTCAAAATTTACAAGTTTTTCTAAACGATTTTTGTCTTTATCTACTGATATAAGAAGCTGTATAATCGACCTTAAAGCATCAGCCCAGACATGAGTTTTATTTAGTTTTCTATTGGAAATATAACGTCAGATAGATTGTAGATTGTAAAAGATTGAAATCGCACAACCTAGGTTTTTTGGTATTTATTTTTTTTTCTTTTAGTTTAAGAGCTAAACGAATTCAATTCTGGGCCCATTAGAATTGAAGCCAATGAGGATATATTAAGAAATGAAACGAATTGTAAAAAAAACCTCAACTCATGCTACAACGAAATACATATACACTATGTAACAGTATTTTGGTACCGGAATCATTCTATCTGTAATCGATGGCTCTTTATAAGTGTAATAGACCCTCTAAAAGGTAAGCAAAAATTTTGTTTTATGACATTCTAAACTTTCAATTTTTGCTCAGTGTTCTGAGATAAAAAAAAAATTCTATTATAACTTTCAATTCATTTATATCTCCTTATAAGGGGTAATTTCTGTTTTTGAGAATTCACATTAAAATCGATTAAAACTTCTATAGAGGATTGAAATGTTCTACAAATATTTTCTTCAAATATCAAATTTTACTAGGGGTATCTAAAGGTAAACAATTCATCCGACTTATCATGTCTTTTTAAAGAAAAAAATTATTAATTTCTCTCACATTTTTTATGCAACCGCCTTAAATTATGCAATAAAATATAACAGTTTTGCTGAAATCGTTTTATAATTTTTTATATAAATGCTACACCGGATAAACCTTGAACCTTCGGTGACCACTAGTAAAACTCGATGTAAAAAATACATGTAGAACATTTTAAACCATTAAATTCTAGTTTTAATCAACTTTTGTGTATTTTTTTAAAAGCCAGATTAGAAATGAGATATAGATGAACAAAAAGTTCTAATAATATATTGTCCTTTAAATGCTCTAACTAGTTATGTTAAAATAATTAAGCTTCGAACTACAAATATTTATTTTATTTTTTTCTGATTTATTTGTGAATTCTTTGGTGCTAAAATGAAAAAGTTATAAAAGATCATAAAACAAAAATTTGGCTACCAACGAAAAATCCTTCGGATGGTTTATTACACTTATCAAGAGCTTTCAATTGCAGGTGGAATGAGTCAGCCCCATGCAGTGATCCTAAATTTGTTGCATAGTGTAGACAATTATATTTTGTTGATGTTAAAAATAACAAAACAACAATTTTGTTTCAATTGTCAGCCTAGAGTTTCGCCTCTATCTGAATACTCTTCGCTTGAAGCTTTAGATTCAATATTATAAATTTGTTATCTTTGAATATGTTTTGATAATAATCACAAGCAGATATTGCCATCGAAATGGGAAATTAACAACCAATAAAACAACGGCCAATTTTTAATAAAAATTTACAATTCTTGACATTTGATTTTGTAATAGGCAAAATAGTTAACAGTTCTATAGATTTTGTTATGATATTGGTACACCGAAATAAAGCAATTTTTTATAACAAAATCCGTTAGGAGTTATACGGTGAAAATCTTCACCAAAGTGAGAAAATCTTTAGTAAAAAATAATCAAATTTTTACTCAATAGATTTCACAAAAACTAAACGAATTTCTAAATTGAGGAAACTAAAGTCCCATTAATACAGAATTGTAGACATTTATCTATAAATAAACTGATCACAATATTAAGATAAAAATTATTATTTCTAGGAAAGCGGCATTAAATATAAAGTTATATATATTTTTACTATTTTTAAAAGTCCTTGAAATCGAGAACAAATTGCACATCCTTATATAAGGACTTTATACACTTTGGGACATTATTTTTCAGATTCTTGGCTAGAAAATATAATAGCTATTTAGTTCGAAAGACATTGAGTTAAAGCCTTTTTATTAATTGGCTTCAGATTTATGTATCATTTAAAAATTTTTCTTCAGAACTTAATTTCCATTTAAGTTCCTTAAAGCGTTGATTTATTTAATTATTTATTTATTTATTATCAAAATTTAATCTGATAAAACATGCAACTTCCTAAAACAAAATTTTTATTTATTTAAAATTATTAGCAAAATGCTTTGGCATAATAATTAATTTTGATATGCTTGCTTCATACAAAATTTAATATAAATTTATTATATATCTGGGGGTGTTAAATAGATATTAATAAACAAAAGGGCCTCTGGTGCAATAAGCATCATTATATAATCGAAAAAAAAAAAAAAAAAATCAATATAAAAATATAAAAAAATCAAGTTAACAAAATCAAACAAATTAAAATAAATTAATTTTGTTGTCAATTAATTTTGTCAATTAACTCAATAATAAATTTTAATAGAAAAAAAGAATGTATTTTCAAAAAAATATTAATAAAATTGTTAATATTTGAATTATGAAGTTAGAAATAAACAAATGTCAAATTAGTAAATGTCAAGCTAAGTAAAAAATTATTTTTAAAATAATATATATACTTTATTAATATGAAAGTAATAATAGTTTAATAATAATGATAAAAAATACTTTATCATAACTAAATTTGTGGCAGATGCAATTCTTGTTAAATTAATCTCAAAATATAACGTATGAACGAAAAGAAAAAAAATTAAAGGGGAAAAATATTAGTTGAAACAAAATCATTTACCGCCTGCAGCATCTGTAGACCATGAGTTTTGTTGTTAACGTTTTAAAAAAAAAAAGGGGGAAAGAATAATAGAAAATATTGTTTTTTTAGAATCACTTTAATATAATAAATTTGTTATTTATTTATATGTTTTATTTGATTTCATTTCTTAGCATAAATAATATTGATTTCATTAAATAAATCGATATTTTATTCATGTGAGAGTTAAAAATGTTTATATGTATTATATGGGAATATTATACAAATACATACTTTTATATGTATTTTCCTTTATTTCATTTCTTTTTCAATACACACTTGACTGATTCTCTTTTATTAGAGTGTGAAGTGAAAAGATGAAGAAAAGTTAAGAAAATAAAATGCATTAAACTAATGAAAAATTGTCTTTTAAAGAAAAGTTTTTTTATTTCTTTTTGCTAGGAATTAATTTCAGGTATTTGATTAATTTAATTAATTATTTACTATAAAATTTAGTGAAGCTTTCAATTGATGTATGTAAAAAATGTTTTAGTTTTTATGTGAATAGTAAGAAAATATGTTGCTTAATTTTGTGGTTTCAATTGCTTATATTTTGAAGAGGCAATAAAATTTATTTTAGTGTTATAAATGAGACTAAATTTAATGTATATGATTTTTGTTAATGGGTTTATTGAAACTGTGATTAAATTTAATCATACTCGTACAATAACAGAAGTATTTGATATTTTTATTATTTTTCATTTTTAGACTAATGAAAAATATGTATAATTAATTATATAAAATTTATAATTGCAGTAATTTTATCAAAAAAAAAAAAAATGTAAATTAAAAAAAAAGAATTGTTGAAAAACTACTGCAGAAAAATAATTGTTGTCGGTTAAATTACATTTTTTATGATTTCTATTTATGGCTTTGGAAGTTATGCCTCTAAAATTATTATGCTATATTTTTATGTAAAATTTATTAAAATTTTCGTAAGTAATGATTTCCTGAAAGGAAAATACAATACAAAGCCATTGGATTGTTATTATTACTCAGTCAAAGTGAAGCTTCTTCGTACAAAGCAAGTTTGAGAGGGAGAAAAGTAAAATAGCACTTCCAATTTTTCTTGCTAACTTCATGAGACTTTTATGGCAAATTCTGCAGTTTTCATAAAAATTCATATTGTGATAGCTCAAAAGTATTTTTGTTGGAAAAGATTTAAAAAGTCTGTGAAATGTTGTAGCAAACCATATTTCAAATGCAGCAGAACTATGAAGATTCTGAATATAAATAGTCATCAATCAGTTTAACAATTAGAACAGAACCAATTTATAAAACTAACAGAATAAGTTTTCTTCTTCTTTTAGGAAAATTAGAAAATTTTTAATTTTGCTGAGTGTTAATTATATATAATGCAGAAAAATTATTTTCAGTAATCTTAGAAATAACATCAGCTTTAAATATTTATCGAAATTTGACCCATTCGGGTCTACCTTTTCATTTAACAGATATGACTTGATTTTTTTTTAATACATTAAAAAAATGGAACCAATTGAAACATAAATTAAGAGGCTCTTGCGGAAGAGGCGCTTTGGGTTTCTTTGAATTATTCTTTATGCGATTGAGAAACTCATATAGAGATTTTTAAACAATGGTTTTGTTAAATAGTAATATTGTTAGGAAATCAGTGCTTCCTTTGTTTAATTGGAAAAAGTATTAAAATAAAAAATCAAAAGAGATCAATAATGTTTTCTCTCTATGAATATATAGCCGGATATATTACAAATAAAATAACACATATTTCATTAAAATCAAGGTATAAATTATTATAATTTGATATAATATCAAATGTCTCTACTGTCTTTTGTTTATACCCATCATCAAAAAACATCAAACAAATCATTTACACTCAAAAAAGCATATATTCTTTACGGAGTCTTGTTAAATTAATCTTATATGCGTGTTGATATTATTCTGAATTGATCTAGAAATGCCCATTTGTCTATCTGTTGAAAGCAGAATAGTGCTCGAGTCGATCTAGGGGGATTGAAATATTTGTCTTCTGTCTGTCCGTCCGTCTGGCTGGCTGTCCATGTTAATATTGTGAACAAACTAAAGGTCGCAATTATGAAGATACCGTGATGAAATTTGGCACTAATGGTTATTTTGACACAAAAAAATTATTTTTAATCAGTATATTGCATAGAAATTTTATATAAGTGTTAATCTTTTTGCAAAATTTCATGAAAATCTATCTATAATTGACCATAGCTCCCACACAAACCCCTTTTGCGGATATCACCATAAAGTGCATAAATCATATAGATATTAGCATCAACAGCATTGGTCTGTATTTTTTATTTATCTTATTTCACATTTAGTGAAAGTGTTGGTCTACAATTCTCCACAAGTCTAATATAAGTCCCCTTCCCGAATTTTTATGCTGATGCACAATGGTGTAGGGTATCATATCTTTCTTTTTCGTTTTTTACTAATTTTGTTACTTTTAAAAAATATACAGCGCTGTGCAGAACATATGCAACAAAATTAAAGTTATACCAAATGTTGGAATATTTTTTAAAGTATTAAATTTAGAACAAAACTAATTTCATAACATTGTTTACACATTTGGGTACTAACAAACATGTGTACCTTAGAAGATGTGATTTTCTTTCTTTTCGCAAAAACGAGAAAAATATTGTATGTTCTCTATATAAAAGTGTGCATATCAAAAGCAACAAAATTTTCAATAGTAAAAATTGACACAAATTTTTAAATTTAATAGTAATTTTTTTTAAGTAAATTGCAGTTTTATAGTAAAAATATTTGAAAACAGCATTATTTAAACATATTTTTGTTATTTTTTCTTTTACTTATAGTTTTTTTTTTTTTTTTTTTTTAATAAGAATTATGATTTGTGACAATATAGGCCGATGAAACAAATTTTTAGTTTATTTGGAATAAGAAAAGTGGAAAGTAACTCTGTTTTATAATACTGCTTAATTAAAGTAAACAAATTTATTTTGGAAGCACGATTTAAAAAATTTTGACTTTGACTTGAGTGCATGTAAAAGGACTTTTGCTAAAAACTTCGTTCAGTTATTATTAAAAATAAATAGGTATCACGTTGTAATAACGGTCTACATAGATAGGTTATATGGTCTCTAAGGTTTAATATATACTATACTCAAAGTTCATTGGAGGCATTTAAAGAAGTTAAAGGCTATGCAATGTAGCACTGCTCACTGGAAAGCTTATTCAATAAAAGTACTTTTTTTATTTCTGTTTTTATACAATAAACTAATTATAATTTCATATAAATTCGTTTATTTTTTCCTGAAATTAACAAAATTAATCATATTAAAAAAGAAAATTACTTTATTTAATTTAAAACAATATTTATATGTATTTACTATGACCGGATACGCAACGTCGCGCAACCCGGTATACTCTCAAGGAGTACATTTTAAACCACGCAGTTCCAAAAAATGAATTTGAATGATGTAATAATAACTGTACTTGAATTCTAGTGAAAAAACTATGTCCTTTTCTTCGAAATCTAATAAAATTTTTATATTTTTAGATTAATAGGTTATTTAAAAGCACAGAAATTTCGTTATACATTGAGAAATATCTACTTTAATTCAACGTTTCTGCATGGAAAAAATGCGAAATATATTTTAAATATTTTGAAGGATTGGATTAAACGTCATTGCATAAAATTTTTGCTTAACATTTTTCAACCATGTGGTCTAATACTCAGACACAAGATCTGTGGAAGATTTTTTTATGCAGGTTCAGGATTAGTACAGTCCAAAGTAATGTTTAGTCAACAAATTCAAATGAAAATTATTCCAGAGAAATCAATTCACAATTTAATCGCATTAAAACTACTATATTTTAAAGAAAATGTAAAATATAGAACAAAATGAAGCAAAATATGAATATGTTGCTACCGTTGTGCACACTCCTATATGAAGGCTCTAGTGTTTTATTCAAGTTTTTGTTATTAAACAGTTAAAGTTCTTTAAATGTTTGTGTTTTTATTAATCTTTAAATATGTATATAATTTCGTAAAATTATTTGTGTTGTAAACCAAATATTCTAAAAAATAAAACTATTCTGAGGTTTACCCCAATTTTGTTGGTTTTGTTCTGCACAACACTGCATCGAGCTTGATGAAATATGATATGATCTATTAGTATTAGTTTATTCAGGTTTACAATAAATAAAAATTAGGACAATTTTTAATAGTATAAGATTTTTATTTTTTTTGCAAAATTATAAATTGAAATTCCTGAACAGGAATTCTTATTGCAGATACCAGAGAAAATATTACCATATTTTTCGGTATCAAAGAAATCAAAATTCTTAAGAAAGTTTCTGATTTGGAAAGCCATATGCATATGCGGAAAAGAAGCACTTCATTCATAAAAAATGTTTCCATTAATACAGAAATATACGTGAATGAGATTTCCTTTGGAAAAGACTTTTATCTTTCCTATGAAAATACAGTATATCTCGCTTCTTCTTATTACAGCAACAAAACAATAGTGTGGTAATAAAGAAATTGTTAGTGTTTGTACCGAAAGAGGATAATTCATCAAATTGTTCGGAACTCCGTGCAATTGAAAGATATTGGGCTCTAGTACAAAATTATTTAAAGGACATTAAAAGTTCAGCTTAAAATGAAACGGGCCTTAAAAATAGGAGGACTTATTAGAGCAAAAAAGTGACAGAAAAGATCAGATATTTCCTTAAAAACCATCAGGAAACAATTTATTATTTTATGTTTAGAACTTGAAAATAACATTCATTAATAAAAGTATAATTGAGAAAAAATTCGCCCATTTGTTTAGTTTCTATAAGCAGATTTGTATTTATTAATCAGAAAAAAATATATGGTGGAACATTTTACAGTAGATTTCTTTAATAGGATTTTTTCTAATCTGTTTATTATATAACTATATCACGTGAAGGTACTATAATGAAGTTTTGAGTATAAAGAGTTTCGAACTATTAGTATTGAACTATTAATTTTGAACTATTAGTAATTTTAGGACTTTGAATTACTATGATTTCTTTAATTTAATTACTACTCAATTCTCCTTTAATAGTTTTAATCTCTTAAACTGGGAGTACCCACAAAAATACAACCTTCAAATGCTACTCAATACTAAATTTCATTCAGTTTTAATAAAAATTATTTTTGCTTAATAAAATTAAATTTTTCCATATGAAATATTTATTATATTTCTTGATTACTCATACAGTAGTTTATAAAAATGATGAAATGAAAAAAAAAACTGCTGAAGAAAATGAAATGTTGAAGAAGAAATGAAAAGATATCAACTCAGTGAATAAATGAAGATGTCAAATACTTGACATTATTCTGACTACTCAAACGTAAAGGAAACGTACATATACTCACACACGAAAAAAAAGTAAGGACTCAGACATGGGATAAGCAAATTGCAAACACTCGTATACATAGACAGCAGATATGAATGAAGTGGATAAATGTTTTAAACTCAGGTGTATGTGTATGAATAAAAATGCCAACACATAAGGCTACACATAGAGAGACAGCTCTATATGTGTGTGAGTGTGTAAGTAAATTTGAATAAAATGCAAATGACAAACTGGTGGCATAAAGGAAAAATTAAAAACCAAGAAGGAAGAAATGCAAGACAGTTTAAAATCGAGGGTAGTTTTATTGAATGCGGGCAAGTTAATTTTAATTTTTTTTTAGCGATTTCTAAAAAATTTGAGTATATATTTTGCGCACAGTTTGATTTTACATGAATGACAAATTTGTTAGCAATATTATTATTGAAAATTTTATTATCAGAATAATACGTGGATTTATATTTTCCTTTTGTTAAAATTGTAGGCTTTATAGTGAAGGAAAACTATTTTTTAACCAGAAAATATCAACGAGATCTATGTACAAAATGACACCATCATTGTCAATAACGCATCAAGCTCATATGTGTTAAAATTTTGCTTGCATGGAGAAATCAACAGCAAATATTGATACGACATTTGTATCAAATTAGTGTTAAACTCTTAAAAAGCTAATTATAGGAAATTGGTTCAATACTATAAATAGTCAATTTGGCCATAAAGATTGTCGATTTTGCCACGTAATTTTTCCTTTAATGTAGTAACAAAAAAACTACCTTTCTTAATACTTTTTTATTTTAATTACAAATTTTATTAAAAAAAAACTTCGACATTGAAAATTCCTTAATCGGAAAAGTGTATAGCATTCCAACCTCGTATAATTGCCTCGATTTTTCTTTTCTTGCCGTATATTCAGTTAAGAACATTCACAATTGCAGTGCGGTTGTAAATGTAAAATGATACATGTCACAGAGTGTGCATCATGTATGCATCTGAATGTAAGGAAGTATATATGTAGTAATGTAAGTGTGTGTGAGAATAAGCCATAATACAGGGCGTGTATTAATTTCCTTATTTTTTTATTTTATTGCCGCTTTAAGTATGTATGTAGATGAATGTATATATGGATATGTTAATAGTATTTATTTTATATTTTTCTTTTTGTTATGAAATATTATCCTTAACGTTTATATGGTTATTAATAAATTATACAAAAATACTTTTAACATTTTCATATTTATGTATATACTTTGTTGCCTGTACGAGTACGAATTTATGTATGTGTGTAAGTGAATGCAGTGAAAATGTTTTCTTTTCATTATTCTTTTACTGTTTTTTAACAAATTTTTGTATATTTTGCAATTGGTGCTTTTGAATGAAAATATATATATATATATATATATATATATATATATATATATATATATATATATATATATATATATATATATATATATATATATATATATATATATATATATATATATTTTTTTTTTTTTTTTTGTTATTGTTATTATTTCTCTTTTATTTTTGCTACGTGAGTTGTGATGGTTTGTTTATTTCTTTTTATTGATTTAATTTAAAATGTTACTTTTTTTTGGTTTTTATCAATATGGGTGTATATAGCAGCAGGTTACATGTATAAAATTTACATCTTTATGAAATATGTATGTTCATACTTTTACGTTTACATATATTGAAATTATAGTGGCCAAAATTGAAATCGATTTTTTTTAATATAAAGTGATTTCAAAGAACGAAATATGCTGGGGTGGTTATATTATTTATTTATTTTTTTATACAATATATTTATGTAGTTGTTTGGTTATGATAAATATTTTTTTTTTATATTATATTGTTTAAGATTTCCTTTCAGTATTTTTAAAATTTATTTAATATTAAGGTAAAAATATTTTTGTTTTTGATTAAAAAATAATTGGAGTAAATAATATGCAATCGGATCAATGGAGTTTAAAGTGTTATTTGCAAAAGCTTTGTAATGGTCTATTATTCTCATATGATGAATTATGGTCGAATAAAATATGATGTTTGAAATACCCCAAGAAAAGGTAAAGCTTTTATGTGAAAAGAGTGCTATTATAAAGGTTACTGGGATAAAAGAGCTTAAAAACTTTGTTTAAAATAAAATAATATGGTAAGTGTACCGGTAGTCGGCAGTTTAACGTTTTGTCTTAGTTTGAAGTTTTCTGCGGACGAATGTAAATTGATTGTGATTGACAAATAGATATTGCACCTCACTGTATAATATTGTTTCAAATTTGCAAAGATTTTTGCTAAAAATTTATTGCTAAATTTGCCTAATTAATACATTTCATAAAATACATCGGCATGTAATGATCCAATAATCAGCATAGCATTTTTAATAAGTAAACAATTTGCACTGAAATCTATCTTTTATGCCAATTATCCTATAAATGGTGAATATATTGAATTTTTCATTAACAAAATTAGTGTTGTTTGCATCCTGAGTGTGCCTAGAGGGTTTTCTTTGGAATAAATGATGTAGAAATACAACTTAAATGAAGCGCATCAATGTGCTAAATAATGAAAAATATTAAAAAACTTTCTAAAATAAAAATTAAATTCTCTTCCACTGATTGAAAATCAAGACTATGGCACATCTTGGTCCAAAAAAAGTTTTGACATTGGTATTGAAAATTTACTAATTTGGAGGTGTTATGGAAAAACATAATTATTATTAAAACATAAAACATAATTATATTACAATTTTTTAATATTTTATTCATAAGAGAGAAACGTATAAAGTTCTAAATGAGAGAAATGCTAAATATATTTTTCGTAAAAACTCAAAAATTAAATTATTTTAAACCACTCCTAAATAAAATTGTTACGTAATTTTCCAAATTTTACCTACTTTACATATCCAAAATAACATTCCCGTTGCTCTAGTAGCTTTAAAAAATATGTAAATAAAACTGATGCCGACTTTAGGATTGAAGGGAAAAATGGATTTGTCTCAAGTCGGTATTCTAAGCCGACTATAGGAAATTGTAAACCTTTTTTGTTCCAAAGGTCGGCAGCCACTAAAATAAGAAATGCAATAATTTTTTACTTAATTATAGGGTAAGTGTACCGGTGGTCGGCAGTTTAACTTTTTTTCTGTATTTCAAGATTTATATTTCCGAAAGTGATAATGATATTTGGATAGCAAGCAATTGCACCACTTTATTATAGGGTACACTTTCAGATTTTATTAGATTTTTGCAAAGAAATAAATGTTTAATTGGCCATTCTATTGCATTTTATAAAATACATCGAATTTACCTATAGTCGGCATATTTTTCCAGTGTTCGGCATGTGTTGATCCAATAGTCGGCATGAAATTTATTGACACATTTTGTATGTAAATGCCCTAAACTATACTCTGAAATATAACATAATTTTAAAAAGTAGACAAATTTTGAACAAAATACTTGATAGATTTTATAGTTTATCTTTTTTTGGAAAAATGGTCCAACAGATACAATTTTATATTTCAGCGACCCATAGAAGAATATTACGTAGAAAAATTCTGTAGAACATTTTTATGTATGAATCTTAAGTTTTAATTAACTTTTAAACACATTTTTTACGAACATAATCGAAATGACCCCTTATAATAACAGATAATAATAGGGTCTAAATGTATTTGCAAGAAAAACTTAGGTGCGAAGTACTAATTACATTATTATCTCTCAATTAACGATATGCCGACTATAGAAAATTATGAAATTTTTTTGTTTCTAAGGTCGGCAGCCATCAAACCACGAATTGGAATTCTTTACGCAAAATTTTACACATTTAACATAAGGTTTAAATTGTTGTTTATCTGCTGAATAATTTTTTGTTAAAATACAACTTGGATTATTATAATTAATATCATCTTTAAAATTGGTCTTTCTTTAATTTTTTTTTTATAAAAACTGATATCAAAAATGTGTTGTTTAAGAACAGAGTAAATTGCCAAAAAATTACTAGTATTAGTATATTTTGAACATTTGCACTAAAAATATAAATATATTTTCATGGCAAAATTTATCTTACATCAATAATTAGTATTCACTATTGTTAATTATTTCGGTTTAAATTCAAAAATGCCGACTACATTAGATGCACTTACCCTACACTTTTGAAAAAAAGTTTGAATAGATATGTACCCTCAGTATAACTTGTTGCCATAAAATAGCGTAAATTGTTATGGTTAATTACCATTTTAAAATTGGTCACACTATTTTTGTTTCTTGAAAAAAGCTAACCAAAAATCCAGAAATCGTAATAAAATTTTGAATCGATTTTTCCCTCAGTGAGTTAGTTAAGATATTTTATTGTGACTTTTATTAAGACTTAGATTGTGATAAATTCACAAATTCTATAAAAAAGTCCTAATAATATATTTTTAATTTGGACTTGTTTACAACTAACTTGATGCCTTTTGATGCGACATGTACTGTATATGAGGACTACTACTCTCCATAGACCTATATATATTACAACTTAGGAACACACAGGATGATACTGAGAAAATGTGGAGAGAATCTATCCAGTTGTTTGATATCCTACAGAATTCTATAGTGCAAACACAATCTGTTTATCAAATCTAATATAAATAAATTTTATAATAATGTGCATAATTGAAATTTTTTTTTTTTTAAATAAGCTTAAAATATGGGCTTGACATTCAATAGAGATCTAGCATAGCGTATAACCTTTTCTAGCACTGGTACTATTGGTTTGTGAAATTTTGTGAAAATCAGTTTAGACCTTTAGACGTGACTGTTACACTTACACTTAATTTCATTTATATACCCACCATCTAAAAAGATGGTCTATATGTCATTTCGTTTGTAACATATCAAAATATTAATGTATATTTTGGGTCCTCTTAAAATTCAAAGAGGATCTACCTGTCTGGTGAGAGCAGGATATGGCTTGGGGCGGATAACCTAGTGGGATAAAATTTGGCTGATAAACATAAAATCAAATATATACAAAAGTTTAAATTGTGAGGTAAAAGTATTGAAAGTAGGGGTTTATATGGGATTATTGGTAAATTTTGGATCGATCTTCATTAAAATTTACTTTTATTAAAATATCTCTCTATTTAAGACATTTATGGTCCTTAAACCCTAATTACGGGAAGATATTTCTGTGGGAACTAGGTAAACTAATGGACCGATCAACATCAGTTTCAATAAGGTTTGTCCTTTAAGATCATTTGTCAAATTTCTTTGATCTATCTTTAAAATTGCGACCTTTAGTTTGATTACAAAGTTCACTGGACAAACAATCAAAGGTATGAACAGACATTGATAAAGCGACTCAGCAAATTATTCTAAATCAAACGGTATAATTATATTGCTATATTTAAGGCATTTATGGTCGTTAAACCTCTTAAACAAAGGATATTTATATGGGAGCTAGGTGAAATAATGAACTATTTTTTGCTTTTTATTGATTATATCATAAAAATATATTTGTCCCACTGTACCAAAAATTAACTCTGATCTAACTAAGTGCAGCCTTTATTAATAATACGAACAAAAAATTAAAAAATTTTGAAAACATATTCCATTTTTTTAAATATTTAAAATACTTCGTCATATTTGGTCTTATAATTATTTCATTCGAAGCTCAAGTAAAAGTCCCATTATTTTTGCACTGCAGTAACGGCACCAACTTTTTTTTTACATATAAAAAAACTGCCTTACTTGTCTTCATATGAGTGTCAAATATTTCTAGAATTTCATTTGTAGTTTCATAGAAATATAAAAAGCTATTTTGGTCTTATAAATCTTTCGGTGAGTGTATAGACACACAAACGGTAAGATGGACGGAAATCAGTATACGACTCATGAAGTGATTTTGAATATAGTCCAATGATTTATTATATGTGTTATAAACATTAGAAAAACGCATATTTCCTCAACCAGTTTGAGAGTTTGGTTGAGAAGAGTTTAAAGAGTTTTGTAAACGGAAATCATTGGTTTTGAAAATATAGAGAGAAAACATTTAATTAAACAATTTTGGTAAATTTGCCATCTTATTTTACAAATCGCCTCACTTTTAGAATTTTCCATTCAATTTAAAAAAAAAAAAAACAATTTATGTATATGAACAATTTTTCAAAATGGCGTAGTTTTTTTTTTACAAATTTTGGACCTGTATTTTAAAATAAAACTTGTAAAATTCTGCTAATAAATTTTTAATAAATGTGCTTATTTGATTTGTTCAAAATTCCATTTTGTGCACTACATTTAAACGAGGATGTCATTTAGAACAACTTGGTCAAATTTCAACAGGATGCTACACGGCCATTTACGTCGATGATCCTAAAACAAATCTTAAAATTTTTTTCTCAACAATATTAATGATGTATACATCAAGCGACAGCTAAATAAAAATAAAAGAAATAAAAAATATGTAATAAAAAGGCTAAAATCGTCATTTTAATAAAAATAACTCTTAACAAAATTACATAGAAAAATTGAACTGACAAATTTTATATAAAATGTCCTTTTTTTTTTCGTTCATATCAACTTTTTTTTTTTTTTTGAAAAATACGAAGTATAGGTATAATTTTTTTTTTATTTAGCTATCGCTTGATAATATGATATATTCCAATATTAATTTTGGTTAGAACAATTTTTTAAAGATTTGTTCTGGAATCATTAACTTAAATGGCCGTATAACATTATGTTCCAATCATTAAGGGAAGTTAAAATTTGACCTCCTCCTCAACATTTGTCAACCTCAAAAAAAAAAAAAAAAAAAAAAAAACGTTACGCTTTATGATTAGTTTATTTTGTTTCTCTATATTTTAATAAAAATACTGAAAGGATTCTATATTTATAACAAACCAATTTATATAATTGAATAATTTTTATGTGTTTCTTTAGAGAATTTTAGAAGGTGGGTGACATAAATATTTTATTTGGAATTTTAGCAGAAATAAACAAATTGTTATATATGTAATATTAATGTTAATATTCTATAATACTTAGACATAACAAATACGATGGTAATTATTATATGTATGCATATAAAGAAATTACTTGAAAATTAGCATTATTAAAAAGTATGGTGATAAAAAGTGATTCAGAATAGAAAATTATCCAATAGTAGGTGGCATCTTACCTAGAAAGAGAAAGAAAAAAATACGAATAACAATTAATTTTATTTAAAAAAATATATATATGTATATAAAAATCTTAAATATATTTAAATAAGATTTGTTTAAACTATATCTATAGTTTATAAAAAATGTTAATTACTTTATAAATTATAGTTTAAACATATGATTCAAAGCAACACAGGAGCATAATTTATGTCCATTCAACACTATTTTTTCCATACTGTAGAGTGTTTTATAATTACTTTTAGCAATTTAGTTTCCCTCATTATTTCTGGGCTTAGTTTACTTTATTTTTTTTTACATTTTGTATCTTCATCAAATTCTTTTTAAACTGTAATTAATCTTCGTAGAAAATTTTTCCTTTTTACTATTGTTTGTTTATTGTTTTGACATTTTTTTTTTGGCTCATTGTTTATGCCTGTCAACGGCAAGTGGTTTTTATTTAGTTTCGTCTATAATTTGCTTTCCCTTTTTTGTTGTTGCTTTTTTTGGGAGGGGGACCATGAAAATTAACAAAACAATTATTTTTGGTTTTCTTTTGATAATTTCATTTCATTTTATTCACTTTTTTGTATTGTATGCTATGTTGACGCTTAGCAGTAAAAGTTTATTACTATTTTATTTAATTTTTTTCTTCTATTATTTGGCCTGTCCTTCCATTCCTTTTTGAATTTCCCAATGAGCAAGTATTATTCATTATTAATGTTGTATTCATTAACTAGAGCTATTGTAGGAAAAATGAAAGGTAAGGGAAAAAAGTCTTATGAAATCGATTAAGATTGTATTACTGGCCTTTTTGATATATTTTTTTTTATAATTCGGTATGTGTTTGTATTATTGTCGTACATTTAATATTAGGCACATCAAATATAAGGGTTATTATTGTGGTTGTAAGCAATCATGTACATTGAAATTGACACATACAATTTAATAGAGTTTAATAGATCTAGACTTAATACTAAAATATTTTGAATTATAAATTCTTAGCATGTGGGCTTTTTATTTCTTGGTTTAGTATCTGGAAATGTCACTATTGTTATTAATTTTTTTTTTTCGAAGCAATTAAATTTGTATACATAAATTGGGCTGTACGAATAATTGCCCAAAATACAAAAATGTACAAAGGCCCAATTTTTTGGGTCTTTGTGTACTTTTGAACAAAAATCCAAAATATTTACAAAATCATCCAAAATTTTGTGAATAATCAGCCAAATAGCAAAATGAACAATTGTCCAACATTTAGAGTTATTTTTCATAATGTCAAATAACCCATAACCCAAAAACTAATTATACTATTGTAAAAACTTTATTCGGCCTATTTTTTTTTTTTTTTTTTCTTTTAATTTTTTGTCATTTGTTTTATAATTCAGCTATAGATTCTAAAAAATGAAAGTTTTTTTTTTTTTTTTTTTTTTTTTTTAACAAACAATATGTTTCTTAATTATCGGCCTTTGGTCGGTTCGGACTGCTTCGCTTACATAAAATTTAGTTTTAACATCAACATTTTCACCGTTAGAAAAAAAAAAAAAAGAAAAGAAAAATCGGATATCTGATTCTGACTACTTTTTTGTTTGGTCCTTTATAAGTTTTAATAGTGAAAATATTGAAGTAAATGTTTTTGAGTGCAATTGAATATAGTTATAGGCCTTGGAAAAACCTTTCAAGATCATCCTAATATATATTATAAAAGTGTAAGTTTGTTTGTTTGTGCGTCAATCACTTCTAAACGGCTAAACCGATTTTCACGAAATTTGACACACAGATAGTACCAGTGCCGGAGGTGATTATATTCTATGTAGGATCTCGATTGGATTTTACGCCCACTTTTTTAAAACTCTGAAACAGCTGCACCGATTTTCACGAAATTTTAAGTACATAGTACCAGTGCCGGTGATGGTTGTAGGTTATGTAGGATCTCGATCGATTGTTACGCCCACATTTCACGCTCACATTTCACGCCCACTTTTTTAAAACTCTTAAACGGTTGCACTGATTTTTACGAAATTTGACACACAGATAGTACTGGGTTGGATGTTACGCCCACATTTTACGATAACTTTTTTAAAACTCTTAAACGGTAGTAAATATATAATTGATATCGCCTAATAAGGGGTAGCGAAGTGCACCGGGTTAAGCTCGTATTTATATAATTATTATTTTTTTCTAATAATTGTGTAAAAAGGAAAATTATGTTAGTGAAGCCACTTTCGGACATACCACAGAGTAAAAAATCCTTATTAAAAAAAATATTTTGCCGCATGCTATTATTCGTACAGTCTATAAATTGTGCTGATATATAGAAAAGGTTTAAATTATAGTTTTAACTGAAGGTAATGAAACTAAAACTATTGATTTTTGTTATGTTTCAAGTATGGTTTTTTAGTTTAGTCTGAAGTCTAAATTGTAGTCTCGTCTATAGTCTATTTTATATTGTACAGTTAATAATACATTTTATAACATAAACTATAGTATACTATATAGACAAGTATGTAGTCTACTCTGTAGTCTAGACTGTAGTCTAGTTAATTATTTAGTCTATAGTTAGTTTACAGTCCAGTTTAAAATCATTTTATAAACTATAGTATGTTTTATAGTCTTCAGTCTACATTCACATCTCGCTCCTATTGCTAACTATTGCTATAGCTTATAACTTTTTGAGAAAAATTCTCTTTGCTCATCTTAGTATCAATGTTGTTCTTAGCATATTTATTCAGTCTTAATAAGTTTATTTTTCAAATATTTGGTTTATTTGACTATGTATGAGTTAACTACTTTTTAGTTTTCTTGTGATTTGAACACAACTTCAATCAAGTCTCCTGAGATTGCCTTAGAATTTAGGAAATGAAATTCTAACATATTCAATAGTTTTATCTGGTAGGAAATGTAAAATTACTCCACCGTATAGACGGTTTAGACAGGCATAATTATCAGGTATAAATCCAGAGAGATCGATTTTTGGTCAAAACCCTTTACCGTTGTCGGATATGGCAAAAAATTCATATTTCAAGGTTATTGGACTTGCTGATTCCAAAAATTAACTAAAAAATAAAAAATTCAAAATGGCGGAACCAAAATGGCTGCCAAAATTTTTTCCAGCTAGAATTTTGTGTATAGGCAGTTTTAGAGTTACTTAATTTGAAACTGAAATCAGAATTTGATAAAAACTAAATGGCGGACTCAACATGTTTCTTTAAGTTATGTTAATTTCTTCAAAAATATAATTTTTCTTTATAATCGATAAATGTGTCAAAAACCAAATACAAAAAAAAAAAAAAAACTTTGAAATCTGTATTCTATAAAATTATCGAAAGTATAAAAAAAATGTAAAATGGCGGAAACAATATGGCGTCCAAAATTTTTCTTTGGCGTATCTTTCTAAAATTAAGTTTTTTGTTTGTTTTTGATGTTACTAAATTCAAAAACAAACATTAGAAAATCAAGTAAGAAAGTTGTAGTCGGTCTATTCCGACAATATAACACTCTACACCATTGTGTTTGTACATTAAAATAATTTCCGAAATTTTCGAAAATGGACCTAATATGAAATTAGTTTATATGATTTTTACTGATTTTAAAGTTAATTGTGTCAAATATTGCCATTACACTGTAATTTATGTTGGATTTTTGGAGTTAAAGTGATCTTCGAAAGTGGGCTTTATATGGGAGCTATGCCTAATTTTGTACTCTGATTTAATAATGTATTATACTTATTTGTACTGAATTTTATTGAAATAGTGATATACTTAAATAAGGAATTTCTAAGCGTTAAAACATTATTCGTGGGGTATTTGTATGGGAGCGAGTTGAAATAATTGACGAATCACGACCAATTTCCATAATGTTTTTCTTCTTTTAAATAGAGATAGAAAATAAACTGCATCCATAATTATATCGAAAGTATCAATTTTTGTGTAAATACACTGGATAAATTACTTATTTGAAAAAATATCTAAATGTTTTATTAAAATTTATGTTATTTTGATATCTAGGAACACTATTATAAATTGGTGCGATATGGTAATTTATCATTTGGAGCAAGTTTGGGCAAATGTTTTTCAAAAACTAACATTCTATTAGATATAAAAGGAGAAAAAAATTGCTTTTATCGGACTGAGGATTCATGTGGATTTCTTTGGAATAAAGTTAATATCAAAAAAATTTTAATTTATTTGATTAAAATTAAAAAAAAAAAAAAAAAATACTATATGTAAATAATTTAAACTCGGGTTATTTTTGTTATAATTGCCGATTTAGATGTTAAGTGATGCGAAAAAAAAATTAGCTTTTGTCATAAAAATATGTAGCAGAAGCCCCAAAAAGTTGCTCTTCAATAAAATTAATTTCTAACAACATGTTTAATGGATCGATGGTTAAGGAAATGGTGTAGATGGATAACAAAAGAAATTCGGGAAACATGTTTTTAAATGTTCCTAATAATTTGTCATATTCGCTATTTTCAAATTCTTAAAATCAACTTATGGCCAAAAATCTATCTCTCTGGCCCTCTGTGCATAGGTGGTTGGGGTATTATGTGTTTGTGTTGATGTTTGTAACGTACAGAAAAAATTATCGGACCCCCACCTTAAAGTATACTGTTCGACTCAGAACCGTGAACAAAGTACAGGTCGCAACTTTGAAGATATCTTCAAGAACAATAGGTGATTTTTTTTTTAAATTATATTTTTATTAATGACTATTATGTTCAAGTTCTAAACATAAAAGAAAAATAATATTTCCTGATGGTTTTTAAGAAAATATCTGATCTTTTCCAGAATTCTTCTAATTAAAGGTTTTATTATATTTGGGTCACTTTCTTGCTCGAATAAATCCACTTATTTTAAAACTTTCATTTTATGCTGAGTTTTTAATGTCCTTTAAATAATGACAATTTCATGTATTAGTCTCTCTCGGTACAAACACTAACAGTTTCTTCTCTACCTCTCTATTTTTTTGTTGCTGTAATAAGAAGAAGCGAGAACAGGCCAGAAAAAAGCGGATATACTGTATTTTTTTAGGAAATGGAGAAAATCGAAAACTTTCTTGGGAATTTTAATTTCTTTGATACACGATATTTTTCTGCCATATTTCCTCTAGCATCTGCAACATAGAATTCCTGGCCATGAAGTTGAAAAAAGTCAGCCAGTACGAACTTTTTATCATCTATTATGCAGCAATAAAAATTTCCAAAAAAAAATTCGTCTGAATTAATTTTACGCTACTTTTTATCCCCAAATTCTTGCTTCTATTTCTAATAGGGACTTTTTGTACTTTGCACGCCTTAAAGTTAGATTTCCTTTCAAGTTTTCTGATAAAACTGCAAAGCAATTAACTTTTTGTGACACTGTTCCTCCGTAGATGAGGAGATTTTCTCTCAAAATCCTTTCTATTTTGTCTGAGTCCTACAGCCTGAAGATACTATTTTTCTTCCATTACCAGGTTTCCATTCAGTGGCCATGACTCTTATGTATAATATTATGACCCAAGAAACTGTATTTTGTAACACAACTGCCTTCCTAGCAATGGTTTTATATGACCGATGTAAGATTTCATGAAAAAATGTATTTATATGTTTTGGTGTTTTTTGTTTAATTTCCATTTTAAGAAAAATTAAGGACTGCGCACGAAAAAATCCGTGCATGCTCTTGGGCTCGATGTGGTGGAAAATTCTGTTAACTGGTTTGTATTTGCCATTATCCTCACTTGCCATGTGCTAAGTTTCATGGTAATAACAAAACTTTTTTTCTTAAAATGGAAGTTTAACAAAAAACACATAAACACACAATTCAAATTTTTCATGAAATCTTGCATAATACAGTTTCTTGGGTCATAATATTATACAAAGAAGTCATGATCACTGAATGGTAACCTGGTAATGGAAGACAAATATTATCTTCAGACTGTAGGACTCAAGCTAAATAGAAAGGATTTTGAGAGAAATTCACCTCATCTCTGGAAGAAAAGTGTCACAAAAAGTTAATTGCTTTGAATTTTTATCAGAAAATTTGAAAGAGAGTCTAGCCTGAAGACTTATAGTGTAAGAAAAAAATCCCAATAGAAACGCAAGCAAGAATTTGAAGGTAAAAAATAACATTAAAGTTCTTCGGACGATTTTTTTCAGAAATTTTGTTTCTGTATAGTAGACGATGAAACAATTGTACAGGATGACTTTTTTCAACTTACTAGCCAGAAATTTTATAACGCAGATGCTAGAGGGATTAAAGCAGAAAAATTTCGCGTGTTAAAGAAATCAAAATTCTCAAAAAAGTTTTTGATTTGGGAAGTCATATGCATACGCAGGAATGAAGCACTCAATTTTTAAAAAATAGTTACATTAATACAGAAATATACGTGAATGAGTGCCTTTGGAAAAGATTTCTCCCTTTCCTAATAAAATTCAGTATACCCCTGTTTTACTGAAATTGTAAGTGTTTGTACCGATAGAGGCTAATCTACCAAATTGTCTAAAACTTCATGCAACTGAAACTTATTGGACTTTATTAAAAAATAATTTAAAGTACATTAAAAGCTCAACATAAAATGAAACGGAGTTTAAAAACAAGTGGACTTATTCGAGTAAAAAAGTGTCATAAAACCTTTAATTGGAAGAATTCTGGAAAATATCAAATATTTCCTTAAAAACCAACAGAAACTTATTTATTATTTTATGTTTAGAACTTTAACATAACAGTCATTAATAAAAATATCACTTTAAAGAAATTCGCCCACTGGCTTAGTTTCTATAGGCAGATTTGCATGCACGGATTTTTTTCGTGCGCAGTCCTAAGTTTCGCTATAACCATGAAATTTAGCACATGGCTAGTGATCATAATGACAAATGTAAACCAGTTAACAGAATTATTTATTTTTCAACACATCGAAATAAGTGCAAAAAAATAATTGTTGATCGAGTAAAAACTTTGCTCCTTAAAAGTAAAAAAAAAGGTTATTCCTTTATAATAAAAATAAATATATTGAGAGAAAAAAAAATGACTTAAGTCAATATTCTTGTTTCTTTCTTAATGAGATTGTTGCAAATAACACTATGAAAATTATGTATGTTTAGTTTTTTTGAGTATTTTTCCACTACGTCTGCCATTAGTAGTAGTGGTTGTTTAAATATGAAAAAACACAACTTTTCATTATCATAATTATTCATCTTTTTTGTTGCTGTTTGTTTTTGTTTCAATGCAAATATGAGAATATACTATCACATGTTCACATATAAATAAATACCTACGTAATATATTTAAGTATGACTGTCATATATAAGTACATACATACATATGTATGTAGTACAATTGTTTGGCTGTATGTCTTCTACTTATACAAATATATATTACAGTTTAATTAACGCATTCGTAAATATATGTATGTGTGCTTTTAAATGAGTACAAAACAAAAATTTATGAATGTGAGAGGAAGTCAGTGAATGTGCAACTAAGTGTTTATTTGTATGGGTTCTGTAACTAGAATTATATGTATGTATATACAAAATACTTATTGTGTATGTAATTTTTCATATACATATGTGTATACTTATATATACAAACGTCAACATTAATTTACATGTAAAATGTAAATAGGTTTGTTTTTAATTTTTCTCTCTCTTTGTTTTTGTTGTTTATGTAACAATTTTAATTAAATTTTAATGAATATGTCAGTGTACAAAAACAAAATATACAATGAACAACTACACTACATCACTTTTTCATAATGACAACAACAAATAAATTACCAAAAGAGTGAAAGAGAGATAGAAAATATTTAAAAAATATGGCCAAAAAACTAACAAACATTAGGCCTTGTAGGCTCATATTTCTCAGTACAAATAGAATATAAATTTTTATTAAAAGTTTACGTACTTTGTAGTCTTATAATATTTTAGAATTCTTTTTAAACATACATTTTAATATTTTAAAGGACCATTATTTTTTTTTTATTATTACTTTTTTTTTTTTTGCAGTCGTAAGCAAGTATTCCGTTTGTTAGATTTTCACTTTAGTTTGTTGAAACACATGCATGTGTATATATTAATACTATATAGAGGTTTTTTAAACAAATAGTAATTATTTACTTATATAATTATACAAAAATGTATGCGTATGTTTGTTTACACTTGTGTTCATTACCAAAGGGAAGCAATTAAAATTTATTTGCATTTTATTATTATCTTTTTCTGCTTTTTTTTTTTTTTTTTTTGCATAAAATATGTTGAAAGAAATTGTTAAGCTTTCATGCGTTTTGTGGATTTAGATTAGGACAAAGGTAAAATTTAATTATATCAAATACTTAATTAAGAAAAGCTGTATTATATGTTTTTTTTTTGGATTAGAAAAAATTATGATGAATTAAATAAACACTTTAACAATATAATAATAAAAAAAAAAAAAAAAACTCTAAGAAAGATACTGTCGGTCATGCCCAACTATATGATAACTACACTGTTATGTACGTGCATCAAAGTTCGTGGAGGAGTCTAATATGGGACATGTGAGAATTCACGGAAGTGGGTCATATATGAAAGCAGAGTTTTAAGGTATAGAATCTTTGCTTAATTCTCTTAAATATTAATTCTGTATTAATAAATAATAGCTTTTCACTCTATAATACCATTCCTAAAAACATAGTTCTATAGCTTCATTCCAAGAATTTTGTTTATAAAAATTAATTCTTTATTGAATGAAATAACTTTTTATAAACAAAAGCTTTTGTGCTGATGTTTGTAACGCACAGAAAAATCTTTGAACCAATACCTAAAAGTAAACGAATCGACTCAAAATCACTTTCTAAATCGATTTAACGATATCCGTTCGTCCGTCCTTCTGGCTGGCTGGCTGCCTGTCTGTCCATGTAAAGCTGGTGCGCAAAGTACAGTACGCAATTTTGAATATAATTTGATAAAATTTGGTACACATAATTTTTTCAATACAAGGAAAAAGCCTATAGAACTTGGTTATGTTAGGCCCATTATTCTACCTAGCATCCATACAAATGTTCTTTCAGAATAGAATCTTAACAATTATAGAAGCCTTAAAAATAATAATATTTAAAAAAAGTTAATTTAAAACTCCTCTCCCGAAAATCACTTTAATGAATAAATCCGATAGAAATGATAGTATTATGTTAATATTTACATAAATAAGGTTTATATAAGTAAAACCAAAAATTATATGGATCGGAATGGTGTAATGTATCACCTTGATCGGTCGGTCTTAACCGACCATACTTTACGAAGATTTTTGCTCTGCGTTATAATTTCTTACAAACGCATAATACTACAACGACCTATGATGGTGTAGAGTATAATCAGTTATTTAAAGAATGACTGGGATAATAAGTTTAATTAGATTTTAAAAAGTGAATTAAATAAAAGATTCGAAAACCTTATCTTTACAAAATCTTATACTGCGGTTTGTATTTATATAAATTCATGTAATTTGGCGTAAAGATTTCTAACTTCATAAAATTAAAATATGCTATATTTAGGGCATTTATGATCATTAAACCCTTGTTAAGGGGGAACATTTATATGGACTCTAGGTGAAAAAATAGACTGATAATAACCATTTTCAAATTCAAATTCGACCTTGGGCCATAAAAAATATGTGTACCAAGTTTCATTGAATTATTTTCCAAATTGTGACTTGTAATTGAAAGAAAAATATATCCATGAAGTCCATTAAATTTATTAAGAAAATTATTCTACGCCGATTGGTGGGTAGAACGAACGCATGACCACAAAAAAAGTAAACAAACGCGACTGTTATATTCGGCTCGGCCGAATCTATATACCCACCATCAAGTTTTTCAAATTTTACGTTACGTATTTTACGCTCATTTTTTTGCTTCCAAGTTTACATTGGTCCATGAACTATTTGTACAAAATTTCGTTTACGTTTCATCTTATATGGGAGGTAAAGTGGGCGAACCACGCCCATTTTTTATTTTCAAGTTTATATCGACTCTCGGACATGCTTTGGTTTAAGAGATATAAGCAGAAAAGTATGAAATGAAGCTACAAAGGATACTCTGTGTTTCTAGTATTTTGCCCATAACTTTTTTGTTTATTAATCGATTTTGATCTTTACCAAACAAACCTTATATAAAATAAATATTTGAGCCAAATTTTTTCTCCATAGGTTGTCCCGTTCGTGCCCTATCCTGTTTTCAACAGACGGACGGACATAGCTAGAACGACTCAGAATCTAACCAGCACCCAGAAAATATATACTTGATAGGATCTTAAATAATTTGTTCGACATATTACACACGGAATGACGGAATCAATATACCCCCCATATTTATGATATTGGGTATAAAAATGCATTTTTTACTGACTTCTTTCAGCTACAATATTTTTGGTTAGATTCCTGTGTTGCACAGAAAAAAGTCACCAATTAACAAATATATATGAAAATAATTCATTCAATTATAAACTTGTTTAAATTTGCACCTCTCACCAAAATGATTATATCAATTACTAAAAGCTATAAAAAATACAAAACAGAAAAAAATTCCCAATTAATAAATTAATTAAATCAATCAAGTGAATTAAAAATGTGTATAAGAACAAAAATTATACCAAAATTAATTTTTTATTTTATTTTTTCTTGAACATATTTTTTAAAATTTGAAGCAAAATTAAACAACCGAGTTAATTGTAAAAAAGACGGTAATAATTTTTTCTGTGTTAGTGTAGATTAGAAGGGGAAGTATTCTTAATTTTTTTGTTTAAAGTTTAAAGTTTTTTTTGTTAAAAATTAAATGATATCTATACACTTTGTTTAGACTCAAGTCTTTGATATGTTTTCTTTAGTTTAAGTACTTTTGATCTTGGCTACTCTTCGTTTCGTTAAAATTTTTTGTAAATTTCTTAAGTGATCAAAAACGTAAAAGTACCCCAACACATTATTTTTTAGTTAGAAACAAAGTAACATAAATCTGTAGAATTTCTCCAGACCATAATATGCGAAATTTTTATTTAAATATATTTTTATGGACCTAAATAAAATTTAAATCAATAGAGGTATTCCAATAATATTTTGTCACAATAAAGATAAACTTATTCCAAAATCAGGGAATAGAAAAACTCCACAAAAAATTCGTTATCAAATCCACGACGATTGTATTAAAATTGACAATTTATGCTATAAGCTTTTTGATACCATTTGTTTAAAAATTTTCACAAAATAAGTTAAATAATTCGAGACTAATTGGTGTCATTTTGATACCAATTGGTATACAATTTCGTTAATCATTTAAACACGCATATGAACATATACGGCCAAATTCACTATTGACATTGAAAAGTGTCGTTATCAACATGTACAAATGTGTTCGATTTTTCTCTGGGTATAACATTTGAGAATTTTATAAAAGAAATTAAAAAAGTTTTTTTCTAAATTGACAACGTATGGATAGGGAGAAACTGACTTGGGCTTAAATATTTCTTAAAAGAATAGTGATAACCAACACATGTAATGATGTTTTTTGTAAAGATTTACAGGGACTATATTTATAAATTTATTTTAGATAAATAAAATTTGAATGAATTAAAAAAAAGAAATAAAATAAAATAAAAAATAATAAAAAAAACATATCCCAAGTGACCAAATTTGGAGGTATATCCTCTACCCTCCTTGACCCCCTAGACACCTGTTCTCCTTCAAGTCCACTCGAAGGCATCGCGACTCTAACCGCGTGAAATTTTATTAAGATATTTTGACTGATTCACAAGTTACAGTATTATTTTCACAAAAGGGCGTTTAGGGACCACTGCATGCTTACAATTTGACGTTAAAAATTGATTAAAAAAAAAAAATGTTTCTAAAATTATAAATTTTACTATAGTATTTTTTTTTATTTAAACCATTAAACTGCAACAAAATCTTTTTAACAAAAAACTACTTGCATTATTATATATATATTTTTTTGTGCTCTCCTTCATTGTCATTATCATTATGAAATTTCAATGTTAACTACTCATATTATTTTAGAATATAATATTCCAACAAACAGAAAAAAATCTCATAAGAATTATCTCTTTTTACACATGAATAATTTTTTAAAAAATGCATAAAAACACACACTATCATTATTGTTATAAATATGAAAGAGTACTTAACGACCTTATTATGCTTTTTAAAGCAAAATTGCATAAAAGAATAAAAAAAAAATGTAACAAAAGAATATAATTTATAGTGTTAAATTAAAGTAACAAAAAATGATTATTTATAATAATTACTTAAAAATATGAGGAGTAAGTATAAAAAATATTGAATAGCTGTATATGTACTCGTATGTATGTGAGTTACATCCGGTGGAGTAGAGAAAAGTGACACACGTGGAAATATTTTGTGTGTGGTAAAACGGAAGTAATATTTATATATATATTTTTTATGTATATGAAAATTACAAAATTTTTTTTCATATTTATTTATGAACAAATATCTGAAAATAAATTATTATTGAAGTAACAATAGACAAAGATAAATGTGTTGAAGGTTATAAGTTTAAGTAGAGAGGTATAAATGTGGAATAAGGATGAGCAAGGCATGAATAATTTGTGTATATGTGTATGAGTTTTGTTAATTAGACTGTCCCGTTAAAATGTTTTTGTTATGAAAGATCACTCAAAGAAATCGTACCGTCAGACTGAATAAAACATATTTTATGTAATTTTTATAACGAAGATGCCTATTAAAAGCAAATGATGAAATACTTTCTATCAAAGGGAGTTTTTTTTTTAACATAATTATTATTACTTTTTTTTTATTAATGTATGAATAATGTGATAAATAGATATGAATCAATTATTAAAATGCTTGAGCATAATATTGTAAATTAATATTGGATATAAATATTTTACAGATAATTGATTTTATATAGGTATGTTTTTTTATAATATGAATAATTCATAGAATGGTATAAACTAAATACTTATAATAATTAAAGAAATGTATACATTGATAAGCTTTTAATATTTAATTATTTTACTTTTTTTTTAGCAAAAAATCTAATTTATATAATTATTATAAATTTAAAAAACCAATTACTTTTCTGGAAAATGCTTTCATTATTATTATTTTAAGCTGTGTGTTAAAAAATAAAACTTTAATTATTTATAAATATTATTCAACCTCTTGCTTAACATTACCCTATTTAAATGATCCCTTTAAAATTTTTTACATATTTAATTGTTTCATATACAGTGGGGAGCACAAATGAGTACATGTTTGTAATTTGTGCACTTGACATTGCATAAAAATTGAAATAATAAAGCAAATCCAAAATTTGTTTCTTTAATTTATTTTATATTTATTATTTAATAAAATAATTAATAATTTAACAACAAAAGCATCAAGATCTGAGAAAAAATCCAACAAAACGAAAACAACTCGCACGTACTCAATTTTGCACCTGAGGTATTTTATAGTATTTATACCCTACACCACAATAGGTGGGGGGGTATTATTTTAAAATATTTTTTACTACAATAAAAATATATTGAAATATAATAAAATGTAGTTTATAGATATGGGTCAGTAGATTATTATACCATTTTTAGAATTTTCAATATACCTTCAAGATCGGGAGCTTTATGCCAGAGACCGATTTTCCGGACTTCGCGGATTTAAAATGTTATAAATAAAATAAAAGTTGACAAAATTAAATTTCTAAAACTATATTAGAAAGGAAAGAAATTATCCTTTTTAAAAAGTATATACGGATTTAAATTAACAGCAAAACTATGTTGAATATTTAAGACTCAAATTCAGTTTTTGGATTTTTTTCTTCTATTATTTTGAATTTATATCTATTTTTGACCCACACTTTATTAAAAGACTTACTTTTTTAAAACATAATATAATTTTATACTTCATTGGAAAAACAAATTCTATGAAGTTTTTAAAAAGTTGTAAAACACGTAAAATTTTCATGCATCACAAGTAATGGAAAAAGCCATATAATAGTAAAATAACAAGATTTTATGAGTTGTACACATTTCAAAAACTTCATAGAATCTGCAATTTTCATCCGATTTTATCAAGCGATACCTCTTCGTTTTTCCAAATGAAGTATAGAATTAGATTATGTGTTAAAAAAAAGTATGTCTTTTAATAAAGTGTGGGTCAAAAATAGATATAAATTCAAAATAATAGAAGAAAAAAATCAAAAACTGAAATTGAGTCCTAAATACTCAACATAGTCTTATTGTTAATTTAAATCCATATATACTTTCTAAAAAGGATAATTTCTTGCCTTTCTAATATAGTTTAGTTTTTCTAATATAGTTTAGATGTAAATTCAAAATAATAGAAGAAAAAATTCAAAAACTGAATTTGAGTCTTAAATATTCAACATAGTTATGCTGTTCATTTAAATCCGTATATACTCCTTAAAAAGGTTAATTCTTTGTCTTTCTAATATAGTTTAAAAAAATTTAATTTGGTCAACTGGTATTTCATATATAACATTTTAAATCCGCGAAGTCCGGAAAATCGGTCTTTCGGATATAGCTTTCGATCTTGAAGGTATATTTAAAATTCTAAAACTGGTATAATAATTTACTGACCCATATCTATAAACTACACTTTATTATATTCCAATATATTTTTATTGTAGTAAAAAATATTTTAAAAATACTATAAAATACCTCAGGTGCAAAATTGAGTACGTGCGTTTTGTTGGATTTTTTCCCAGATCTTGATGCTTTTGTTTTTAAATTATAAATTATTTTAATAAATACTAAACATAAAATAAATTTAAAAAAAAAAAAAAAAAATTGGATTTGCTTTATAATTTCAATTTTTATGCAATGTCAAGTGCACAAATTACAAACATGTACTCATTTGTGCTCCCCACTGTATATACTTTATTTACCATTTATTGAACTCTATTTTAATAGTTATTAACTCTTGTTATTTTTTAATTAATAGCTTAACAAAGACGAGCGTTTATTTAATTTATTTTTGTTACATTTTTATTTTGAGTATAGTATTTCTTTTTTTATTAAAAAAAAAAAAAATAATTAATTAATTAATTGTTTTCATTCGCCATTTAATTATATGTATATATTGTTTTTATAAATAGTTGAATAAAACATGCTACTTTTTATATAAATAATATTAACTTTTTGTGGTAGAAATAAAAACACAAAAATAAATCTATTTAGCATATTAATAAAATTCAATTAAAAAATAACTCAGTAAAAATAATTAAAGGAGAATTTTAACAATTGATTTAACTATTTAAGGTAATTAAAGTCATAAATTTATACTTTTAAGAATGCTTATAACATTATTTTGTAAACAAATTTCACTATTACCTGAAAACCGATCGAGTATATATATGAAATAGGTTTTGTGGATGCAAAAACATATCGTTCGAAAACTTTAAACTGGAGTTACGACGGAAACCCTATTTAAATTACCTTTTTGTTTATGAACCGATTTTCTTAATTTTCAACAGCAAACATACCCCATACACGAAAAATGTTTCAGCCAGTATTTCAGCTAGAACTGAACTAGAACTGAACTAGAACTGAACTAGAACTGAACTAGAACTGAACTAGAACTGAAGTAGAACTGAACTAGAACTGAACTAGAACTGAACTAGAACTGAACTAGAACTGAACTAGAACTGAACTAGAACTGAACTAGAACTGAACTAGAACTGAACTAGAACTGAACTAGAACTGAACTAGAACTGAACTAGAACTGAACTAGAACTGAACTAGAACTGAACTAGAACTGAACTAGAACTGAACTAGAACTGAACTAGAACTGAACTAGAACTGAACTAGAACTGAACTAGAACTGAACTAGAACTGAACTAGAACTGAACTAGAACTGAACTAGAACTGAACTAGAACTGAACTAGAACTGAACTAGAACTGAACTAGAACTGAACTAGAACTGAACTAGAACTGAAATAGAACTGAACTAGAACTGAACTAGCACAGAACCAGAACTGAACGAGAACTGAACTAGACTAAACTAGAACTGAACTAGATCTAAACTAGAACAGAACTAGAACTGAGCTAGAACTGAGCTAGAACTGAACTAGAACTGAACCAGAACTCAACTAGAACAGACCCGAGCCATATTCTTCTTTAATAGACACACAGAAGGACAGATGGACTGACATCGTTAGATCATGTTGTATTTTCAGTAGGACCCAGAATATATATAATTTATGTGATCTTCGATGATCGTTTTGATCGTTTTTGATGGTGCTTATAAAAGGGTAAAAAATCATTACTAACTTCAAATAAAAAATGGTCCTATCAGTAGAATGTAATAAAAACTTATTTCTTTGGACCCAACGTCCATTGTATTTATTACTTTGACTTATTAAAAATACTTCTAAAATTCTTAATTTTTTTATGAAAATTTTTTTATATACATTTTTTAAAAGACCTTAAAATTAACATTCAAAAGTTACAAAATATGTACTTAATTTTATGCTTTTAAATATTAGCGTTTGACTGAATGTGACAATTACAAAAAAATATAGAAAAAAGTTTTCCTATAAAATTTTCAAATATATGTAAATATACATATATATAAATCTAAAATTCACACCAATACACAGTCATAATGTAGAATTACTTATATTATTTGTATGAATATAGTATATATAAAAAAAAAAAAGTATAACTTTTACAAAAAGCATCAAAGAAAATCTGCAATTTACGATTACCAACCAAAGTGATTTTTTTTATATACATAGGAAAATAAGAATAATATTTTCAAATGTTATTACCACCTTAAGCGAGAAGACATTAAATAAAACTCTCATAAGAAATTACACATACATTCATACAACCAACCATTTCAACCCACACAGTCAGGCTACTTTACACCCACTCAAAATAATATTTCTTAACCTCAGAAGAGGAGGGTATTCTCGTGTATAGAAACGTAGTACGTAGTCAGTCATTCACTCAATGAAACCAAAGAGCTATTAAAGTTTAATGTTGCAAAAAAGAACAAAAAAAAAAAAAAAAGTCAAATGTAAAAATTATGACAATTGCGGATATAGAAAATTATACAAAAGCAAAGAAGAGCGAAGTGAAGAAAAAAATTATTACTTGACACTTATAGAAACAGGGAGCTATTGATAATGGTTCGAATACTTAACCCATAAGTGTGAAGAGGACAACGAAAATACTATAATAATATAAAACAGAAATTTCTTCAAAACAAAGAAAAAGCAAGAAAGAAAAATACTTAAAGCAAATGAAATATAAAATCAAGGAAATGTATAGTTATCGTAATGCATTTAACAATAATTTTTATGTGACACTTAACAGAAAATGTGAATGAAAAAATAAAATAATACCATTTTTACTACAATTTGAGGAGTTGCAGTTAAATGTTAAAAAAAAAACAGAAGCAGTGGAGTGGTGAAATGGTAGTTAAATGTGCCATATTTAATGGTTATACTCAATAAATTTTTCTTCTTCTTATATTTCAGCTTTTTGGGCATTCCAAGAAAATGTTATTAAATAGGAATCTTTTAAAGGCTTTTAAAATGAAAATTACAATCAATTTATGAAGCTTTTAAAAGAAAAGCTAAGGAAATTATTTATTCATTTGTAAAAGTAGAAGTTAATGTCGTAGATGGGTATTAAGTTTTGATTGAAGTAATTTAAAAAGATTCTTTTTTTTGAAAATCATATAATTTAATATGGAATATTTGAATAAAGAAAACTAAATTTATTATTGAAATATATAAAGTAATTAAATTTAATTGTTTTTTAAAAAACTAAAAGGAATTTAAAAATACCTAAAATATATTTTGTTACAGTACGTAGTACTTCGTATTCAATAAAAATGGGTTCAATAAGTAGATGTTTTTCTTACGAGCCAACAAAAATTAGCACTAATTTTAATTCAGCAATTTTTTCACTTACTTTTCCGCATCTGCGTTTAATTGCCAATAAAATTTCAGAAAATAATAAAGAAATAAAATTTTTAAGGCAAAAATATTAAACAAAAAATATTTTAAACATATTTTTCCTATTTCCTCTTCCACATTTTATTTAAAATATTTACTGCAATTCCTTTTTCCTACAAGGTAAATAGTAATTTTAATATTAAATAAAATGTTAAGTAAAGGAAATACATATATAAAATAAAAATTAACTGCTTTTTCCAAAAGAGAAATAAGAAGAGACCAAACATGAAAAAAAAAAAAACAACGAAGTTTAAAAGAAAATAAAAAAATTAACAAGGAAAACATTAATATTATTTTATTTAATTAAAAAAAACATGGTCAGCTGAAGCAAATGAATAACATTATTTTCAATTCACATTAAAAAAGAAAAACAGCTTTTAAAATACTTAGCTTATTTTCAGTGTTATCGTTTGACGAATTTAGTCGCCAATTGCTCCTTTTTTAAATACCTGTCCGCCTTTTTGAGATTGTTTCACAGTATAGTGATATAAAAAACTGGGAAGTATTTATAAATGAACTGAAACTGTTAGTAACTAAAAAGAATAAATGAAAAGTTATGAACAGGATTGAAAAGATAAAAAAGTTTTGATAAATAGTTATATCCTAGTTCACCCTAGGGGGGACGTGGGAGCTAAATTGTCAATAACAAAAAGTAGTTTGTCTTACAGACTTAAGTCAATATTTGTGGATCGATGCGTTCCGTCCTACGTTTGTCCGACGGGGATTTGAAAGACTAGAGTACGAGTGAAGAACTTGTACAAAAATACAGAAGTATAATTAATTAAAAGAGGATTGTGTGTTAAGTGTTTTTGTGAATAAATCTTTATTTTTGAAATAATTAGAATTGTTGTAAAATAATTATAAATTATTTTGTTTTTAAAATACGAATTTTAAGGAGTTAAGGAGTTTCTTAATGCCTTAATGCAGTTGGTCCCTTTTTACAAAAAAATCCCCTTTTTTGGCGACTTTTTATTTTGAAATCTCCTTATTTGGATACTTTTTAAAGATCCTATAGTTAAAATGAGCTACGGTAACGCTGTGCAGACTATAACTTTGTTGCAAAAAGTTAGATGTAATATTTTTAATGAACTAAAACTGATCAAAATCTAATGGATCAGTTTAAGCTATAAAAAATATAATAAGTGCATGATTACAAAAAGAAAACCTAGAAACCGAAATAAAAACACCTTTGTTTGAAGGCTGACAAATAAAAAAAATTTCCCGACAACAACAGTGCAAAAAGTGTGGAGGCAAAGGAGTGGACGAAAATAATTAAGATATATTTCTTTCAAAATTATGAATTCTGTCGAAAAAGGATAGTTTTAGTTCAGTTAAATTTTAGTTTAGTTCTAATTCAGTTCTAGTACAGGTCTAGTTCTGTTCTAGTTTAATTCTAATTCAGTTTTAGTACAAGTCTAGTTCAGTTCTAGTTCAGTTCTAATTCAGTTCTAGTTCAGTTCTAGTTCAGTTCTAGTTCAGTTCTAGTTCAGTTCTAGTTCAGTTCTGGTTCAGTTCTAGTTCAGTTCTAGTTCAGTTCTAGTTCAGTTCTAGTTCAGTTCTAGTTCAGTTCTAGTTCAGTTCTAGTTCAGTTCTAGTTCAGTTCTAGTTCAGTTCTAGTTCAGTTCTAGTTCAGTTCTAGTTCAGTTCTAGTTCAGTTCTAGTTCAGTTCTAGTTCAGTTCTAGTTCAGTTCTAGTTCAGTTCTAGTTCAGTTCTAGTTCAGTTCTAGTTCAGTTCTAGTTCAGTTCTAGTTCAGTTCTAGTTCAGTTCTAGTTCAGTTCTAGTTCAGTTCTAGTTCAGTTCTAGTTCAGTTCTAGTTCAGTTCTAGTTCAGTTCTAGTTCAGTTCTAGTTCAGTTCTAGTTCAGTTCTAGTTCAGTTCTAGTTCAGTTCTAGTTCAGTTCTAGTTCAGTTCTAGTTCAGTTCTAGTTCAGTTCTAGTTCAGTTCTAGTTCAGTTCTAGTTCAGTTCTAGTTCTAGTTCAGTTCTAGTTCAGTTCTAGTTCTAGTTCAGTTCTAGTTCAGTTCTAGTTCAGTTCTAGTTCAGTTCTAGTTCAGTTCTAGTTCAGTTCTATTTCAGTTCTAGTTCAGTTCTAGTTCAGTGCTCGTTCATTTCAAATTAATTTATAGTTAAGTTCTACTTCAGTTGTGTTTGAGTTCTGTTTCAGTTCAGTTCTATTTCAGTTTTAGTTTAGTTATAGTTCTGTTCTACTTTTCTTCTGGTTCTGTTTTAATTCATTATCAGTTCTAAAATTTAAATTGAAATTTTCTTTTCTTTTTCTTTCTAACTACCATAATATTTTCTTATACCCACTATCAAAAAATTATGAGGGGTATATTGAAATTGACATTTTATTCTTTCTGAGTTTATAATTCAGTTTATCTGTTAGAAGAGCAGCCTGGTTAGTTGTGTGTTCTGATGCCAATAATAGGAAAGGAAAATTAAAATCAACTCTCATACAAAAATATTGATATTATATATTGGATGACGAAACGTACATATGTACTGGCAGATTATTCGCAGCTTCCGGGTTAAAATTTGTATGTGGCTAGTACTCAGGGAAATGTTGAAGATAAGTTTAGGACCCAAAAGCAGACAAAATTTCCTAAAAAATCCTTTGTATGACAAGCTTTAAGCAGTTGTGGCAAAAAAAGCAAGTCATTTGTTATAGTGGGATCTAAAACCACCGAAATATACATCAAAAAATGTTTACAAAAAGACTTCCTCCTTTCATAAGAGACCACAATGTGTTCATATATTTTTGGCCCGATTTGAGTCTGAGTGGTACCAGAACAATAACATAGTTTTTTTTTACCAAGAAAGGTCAATTCTCAAAATTCTAGAGAGCTAAAACCAGTTGAGGGATATTGGGCACGAGTTAGAAGAGAATTGAAGAGAACAAAAAAGATGTCCCAAAATATCAAAGATTTTAAAAGGAGATTATCAAACTGTTCCAAAAAGTGACTGAAACAACTATCAAATCTCTAATGAAAAGATTACCAAAAAAAAGGTCCATGATTTGTAATTAGTGATTATAACTAAAAAAGATATATTCTAAGATTAACTGTTTTCAAATTATTGAAACGAAAAAATGTTAACATGTGTTAACATTTTTTCGATCTCACTTCTTATGAATATGTTGAAACTTAAATTATTCCCTCTTTTATTTAAATTTATCTCTATTTGTTTATTAATTAATAAATTTGTTTGTTTTTTTTTTTTTTTTTTTTTTTTAATATCAGAAGTTTCCTTTCTGATGAAGAATGTGTTACAGTAGCTGGTGTTTCTATGAATGTTCCTGCTTATCTTGATGTTCATATGTCAAGATAAATTGACTTGACAAACCACAAAATTTCTATTCAATTTAGAAATGTTCGAAAATAAAATACATTCAATTACTATACAAAATGCTAACACGTGTGACTTAAAATACTTGAATAATGTAAAAAAATAGAATAGTTTAAGATAAACTTAGAATAAGTTTTGTCATTTTTTTTCCTTTGAAAAGTTTTAAAAGAAATGAAAACCAATTTTAATTTTTTGTTTTGCTTATATTTAACTTATCGATACGTATCATTGTAAAGTTCTTCCCACATTGAAATCACAAGAAGCTGTTTCTAGGGGCACTCTAATATATAATAGGTAATAACAATTTTTTGTTTTATTTTTCTTTCACAGAAATTGTTTATTTGGAATATTGTTTGATTTGTTAAAAAAAAAATCATAAAATTGTATGTATAGCTAGCTCTTGATACCTATTTTATCTAACATATAAAAACATGTTGTTTCTGTTTCCTATGATTTGTTGTTTTTTTTTTTTTTTTTCGATTTTTTGTTTTAGATAAGACAATTTCAATTTCAACTTAAAATACTAAACACGTGTATGCAAATATTTTATTTTGTTCTATTTATTATATATATATTTTTTTGTTTCTTTGCCAAATAAATCTTCTTCCTAAGAATATTAAATTTTTACCAAGTGTTAAAATCCATAAATATTTTTTTGGTTCTGTTTCCGGAGATTTATTATTTAATGTTAAAAGGTGCCTGAAATACATTTTCTTTTTATCATTTTACTTTTTTTATTTTAAAAATTTGCTTGGAGTATTTGTAGCATATATAGTATATTGTATAAGTTATTGTTGTTGGTTTGCTGCATTTCTTTTGTATTACATTTGCTATCCACTACAAACAGTCAATGAAACACATTCATTCTGCCCTTTAGTTGTACAAAAGAAGGAAAAATTACAAATAATTTTTTGTAGTTACAAAATGGAAAAAGTGATTGATGTGTTTGCAAATGAGAGTTCATATTTAGTACAAACACCCTCTTGAAAATGCTTTTTATTTCGATAGCTTTTTTTTTTTTTTTCTTCTTTTTTTGCCATGTCAATCTTTAAAGATCCTTTTTCTGTGGTGGTTTTGTGTATGAATACACTTACAATAGAATTTTTAAAGTGACAGGATTTTCCGAGGAAACCAAAACAGAAAGTAAATGATTGATGGATTGATGTTTCGTTTTTGTGTTGTATGAAAAATTTTATGTTATGTTTTAAAATACAAGAAATATTGATAAAATATAAGCATTTTTCATGAAAAATTATGCATTTGGGATTTATGTTAAAGTTAATCTTTTGTTTTGATAGTTAATTATATTTAAGGTGTAGATAATATACATAGGCAGTCTGGGTATATTATTAATTGGATTTAAAGTTTATTTTTTTCATAAAGTTTTTAATATTTATGAGTCTAGAATAATCATCTTTTAGTTATTTTCAATCAATACACAGCATCGAAAATAGTTATAAATAAATCTGTAACTTCTAACCAGTTGAGTTTGGAATTGTGGAGCTAAATGGGCTTAAAAGGGCTATCTCATATAAAGTTTGTAATCGCTTGTACAATTTTTGTTTCTCGTCCGATTTCAAATATTTTTATGTACTATGATAGGCCTTAAAAAAAGCATGTTCCTAAGTTGCATTCCGTTGGCAGATTCGTGCTTTAGGATTTTAGAAAAACTAAAATTAAAAACTTAAAATTAAAACTTCTGTGTAAAATGAGTCAAATTCATGAGGGTGTGTACCTTGACCGCTTGGGTAATTGGGACTGTTTTCTATTTTGAAGATACCTTTCAGAAAAATATAAAATTATTATACGTTTTTAAGACAATTTTCAATTTGGAGAAAAAAGATTGTAGACAATTTTTCGGTCAAAAAATCACAAAAGATCATCAGTTTAGCAATTTTAAAATTCAAAATCGTTTGGTTTTGGACTAGAGACATCCACTTGAAATTTTCTTTAGTCAATAGATAATTTTGTTCTTTAATTATATAAAGAAACGAGAGAAAAAGATATAGTCGGTCAAGCCCGACCATATGATACCCTACACCATTGTGTACAGTAAGATATACAAATGCGGAATATTGCGTCCATGCTAACATATATATGAATTTATTCACTTTTTGGTGATTTCCGAAAGAGGCCCGTATATGAGAGCTATGGTAAATTATGGACCGATCTTTGTAAAATTTGGGACTACCATTTATGGTTATATAAAACTTATTTTTGTCGAACATTAACTTGATACTAACATTTTAATGGGATTTATACCCGTTAAAGTGATTTTCTGATGGTAGCTATGTCAATTATGGACCGATCTTTCTAAGAATTGGCACACTCATTTAGACTTATATGAAACTTATATGTGCCAAATTTCATTAAAATATTGCTATGTTTAAGGGATTTATGATCGTTAAACCCTTTTCTGGGAGGACATTTGTATGGGGGCTAGGTGAAATAATAGACCGATCATAACCAATTTCAACAACGTTTGTCCCTGGACTGTAAGAAACATGTGTGCCAAATTTCATTAAATTTGGTTCAAAATTGCTACCTGTACTTTGATTACAAGGTTTACATGGGCGGACAGACGGACGGACATCGTTAAATCGACTCAGGAAGTGATTCTATGCCGATTGGTATAAATTAAGGTGGGTCTTAGACCAATATTTTTGGGTGTTACAAACATCAGCACAAGCGCATAATACCCTCCCCACCTATGGTGGTGTAGGGTATAAAAACTAATAAAATTAGTCGGAAATACAAGGATGTACATAATTTTTTTTTTTTTTTTTATACCCTTCACCACAGGTGTAAAGGGTATATATAAGTTTGTCATTCCGTTTGTAATTTCCACAATTTTCGTCGGAGAGCAAAAAAGTTTATATTTTCGGAATCCTTGTAAGAAGCGATGACGATTGGACCATGTCCGTCCGTCCGTCCGTCCGTGTGTCGGTTGAAATGGCGTTTATGAAGCCCACCGATAACTGACATATATAATATGTATGTCAAACGATCGGAAATGCTTTCGAGAATTTTGCTATTGGAATTCAGCAAGATCGGTTCATACAATGCGGAGATATGTTCAAAAAACCGGTTTTTTGAACCGGTTTTCCAGTTTCTGAAGCCTCTGTATACACTACGGACTTCGTTTTTACAAAGAATTCTCGGACATTTTTTTCTGAATTTTTGTTCTGAAAAAATGAAATAAATCGGTTCAGTAATAACTGAGATATCGGACAAAACGCATTTTTTATTTTTTGAAGCCTTGGTTTTAGCTATAGATTTTTATTTTTATACAGATCGGTCACAAATATTTTTATAAAATTTCAGTTTTTTGAATCAGGAAGATCGGTTTATAAATGTTGGAGATATGATTTAAAAACCGGTTTTTAGAACCGGTTTTTTAGTTTCTGAAGCCTCTGCATATACCAGGGACTTCGAATTTTTAAAGGGGGCTCGAAAATTATTTTCTGAATTTTTCTTCTGAAAAAATTAAATAAATCGGTTCAGTAATAACTGAGATATCGGGGAAAACGATTTTTTTATTTTTGAAGCCCTTGTTCAAGCTACAGATTTTTATTTTTATATAGATCAGTCATAAATATTTTTATAAAATTTCGGTTTTTTTAATAAACCAAATTCGTTCATAATCAACAGAGTTATGGCCCAAAAACAAATCTGTTAAGAATATAAATACACACACAAACATGTATATTAAGCATTGAAATGACTATTAGTGACGTTTTTTGTTTTTTGTATAGACAAGTAGTTTAGTTATCAACAGCAGTAATATGATGAATAACAGTGTTGTTGTTGTTGTTCTTTGTATATGCAGTCTGTACAAAAATAAATAGATATGGAATTGTAGTTGTTTATTTTTAAAAACTAAAACATATCTGTTAAGAATATACATAAATACATACACAAACATGTATATTAAGCATTGTAATGACTATTAGTGACGTTTTTTGTTTTTTGTATAGACAAGTAGTTTAGTTAGCAACAGCAGTAATATAATGAATAACAGTGTTGTTGTTGTTTTTTGTGTATTCAGTCAGTTTGTACATACAAAAATAAATATATATGGAATTGTTGTTGTTTCTTTTTTAAAAGCAAAGCCTGTTAAGATTGTTTTTTTTTTCATATTCAAATTTTCGTAGTTTGAAAAAAATTTAGATTTAGAAAATATGCAAGCATACGTTAAGGCGAAAATTTTATTAATTGTCGGTAATATGGTAATATGATGTCGATAAGATGGTAAGATGGTAATATGGTGAAGGGTATCAAAGATTCGGCACAGCCGAATCTTTTTTCAATTTCATTATTTATTCAAATGTTTTGAAAAGTACAAGTTAATGTTTAAAACAATATATGTTTGTAGAAAGATAATAAATTAAACTAAATGATGTATATTCAGATGTCCTCATCAAAAAAGTTTGTAGGGCTGAAGAATTCATCCTTCGTTTTGAAATGGCTTAACACTGGGTTCAGACTTCTTCGTTGGCAATACGTAGTTGTTGGCTTCATTTGTTTCTTTTATTTTATATATATTTGTTTAGTTTTTATTTCTTTCAATGATTTTTTTAATTCATTTATATTTTTTATTTATTTTTAAGACAATTTTTTATAATTCAATTCCGCGAAGCTATTTAGCATGTCTGCGGGAAAAATACTAACAAAAAATTTTTTCTTTGTGCTCAATTTTAACTATAGTTCATTGCAAACTTATGAGGTACTTTTTTATCTGTTCCAAGAACTTAAAAAATTGAGGTACTTAAATTTTCAAAAGAAAATAACTAGAAAACTGTAAACAAGGCCTAAAAGAATATATAGAAATATTTGAAATCAGAAGAGAAACAAAAATTTGGCAAGTGATTAAAAAATGTATATGTCAAAGGTAGCTCCGCCCCTAACAGTTCTTTTGGGTCCTCCTTCCAAACTTAATATTGTAAACTCTTCTGCTATGCTTATATCGCAAATCCAACCAGCCGATTAGAAGCTACAAATTTATTTCCAAAAATTTTCGATTCTTCCCCATTGTGCAATATGCAATTAAATTATTTTGTAAACATATTTTTTATACCAATTAAATTTTTGATTATGAAAACTTTTAATAATTCTCCTTTTAAATTCAGCAAATTTAAATTGTGTCGCTAGAAATAAATCTCTCCTCTACCAATTATATGCTCAAATGTAAAACACATAAATTTAATAACTTCAGTTAAAAACGGAAACCAACAAAGTTTTCTATAATAGAATGTCTGAAAACTTTTTTCTCATATATAATTCAAAAGAACAATATCAAATATAACTTTTGTATGGTAATTGAGGAATATCTAAGAAAAATAATAATTTTTGCAGCAAAAGAATAATAAAAATATTTTCTTCTATCACTTTAATGGTAACCACAGTAGAACAGCTCTCTTCTATATTTACGTTAAATATACTTGACAATCTTAAAAATAAATAAAATCAAACTTAAGAAAGCAAGGAAAGCGTACACTCATCTATCAAGTATGTAAGAAATATAAAAGTTAAATATTCCACACAGGATACTACAAATAAAATATTCAATCATCATTGTCATCAATAAAAATTCGTAGTAGTATTAAAAGAAACGCAGAAAATTTTATAAGCAAATACGCCAAGAAAAACTTGAAGAATTATCAATAGATTCTGTGGTAAACAAGTTAGTTTATTTATTTTATTATCGCTACTTTTTCACAGTTGTTCTGAATGAAATGTTGCATATAACTGATTTACATTCATGGCATGGCAACAACATCAACAACCTTATCACCATCATTATTATGTTTATAAAATGGTAGTTGCATGCAACTTTATCAGCATCGTCAATAACAACAAAAGCAATAAATGTTTCAATGGTAACAGTGTCACGAACAGTATATAACCGACTTGCATTTTTAAATTTTCTGCTACAATTGTAAATGTTGTACAGGTACTTTTCTGGAGATTTATATTGAAAATAATAAGTAAATCTTAATGAGAATGAATAAAAATAAAATTTCATATACCCTACTTTAATGCTTTAAGCAACAAATTTGAGGATTCATATCTGGGGATAGTATAATTTTAACAGCATTTAGTGTTATAACTATACCTTAGTATTTGGCTGTGAAAAATCAAATTTTTGTGTTGTGGTTTCCATAATACTTATACAAAATTTAAGAAAATATTAAGGGTTCTCATGAAAACGCACAAAACCGTCGTAAACTGTGCAATGTGTGCAAGTTTGAACTCTCTCATATAAGCTGTCAAAAATTGTATGGAAAATAATTTTCACAACACTTACAAGTTTGCGTAAATATTTAGTCTCGCAAATTTGCTCTATTTAATTGTACATTTATAAATTATCTTTCTTTTGTTTATATTTAGAAATTACTAATAAATGGATTTATAAAATTATTATTACGTTAATTAAAATAAAATGAATGATTTTATCTTTGATTTTAACAAAATTTTTCTAAATAATTTACAATGATTTATAATTTTCTTATCCTTTATATTGCAGAACATTTGAAAAGGGGCATTCATTAAGTATATCGCGTAAATTTGCACAATTGTACAAAAGGGAAACTTAAGCGTTTAAATAAGTACCCTTAGTAATTGTAAAAATTCATAATTTCAGTAGAGTAGTTACATTGGCAGAATCTTTTGTCCCCGTACACTTTTATGTCCTTAGAACATTTTTAAAGGGAAATCTTTCATTAAAAAATTCTAATGGTCCAACACTCTTAATATTTGCTTAAATTTCTTTATTAACATTTCGTGAATGAAAGTTTTTCAAAAGTATATTAATTTTATTAACCCTTATGTTGACAACCGTTTCATTTTTAAATTAGCATATTCGGAGTTTTGATCGTCATATTAAATTGAAAATTTAGATGTTTGTCAACAATGTTGTTAGCTATGAAGAAAAAGGTTAAAAAAAGTTTTTATAGCCAAAGTTATATGCGTTTTTGTGACGATACCCCTTACTTTTACAACCAGCATGCACGGGTATGTGCAGAGCAATTTATGGAAATATTTTATCGAATACAAGTAAAATATTTATTACGTTTAATTTTTTTATAAGTAATAGATACATTAGCTTATAATAAATTAAAAAAAATGTATTTTAGGCTGCGCATAACTTAATCTTCTGAATATTAAGCACATACTGGTTTATGGTATTTCCTACATGCCTTTCGCGTTGGTCTTCTTCTGGAACACATAAAACAATTCACTTTATTCTTCATTCTTCCACTAATGTCTCGAATTTTTTGGCTTTGGATAAAAAAATATTCATCTCTTAATCTTACTGGCCTTCCAACATGCTTTCGATTCCACTTCTAGAGTAAAAATGTAGCAGTTAGCTATTCGCTCAGCAGGAATTATCTTCTAAGATTTGTTCAAGTTTTTAATGTGGATTGTCTTCCATATATTTATAGCAAAAGTAGCCACACCCGAATGTTCTCCTTCTCTTGATGGTTCCCAAAATTGACAAATTGTAGTCCAGCATCAAAATAGAGGCCAAATTGTAGTTTGCGAAGAAGTTCTCTAGAAAATGCCATCTCTTCCCATAAATATGTTCATTGAGGTTTCAAGTGCATCTGCATCCATTTTTTCATACGAATCATTGTTATATGTAGGAGTATATTCTGGTAACTGTATTTCCTTTGCATCTGAATCATCTACATTTCTTACGCAAACTTCATCTAACTTTCTCCAGCATTCCACTTATGTATTCTTCTTTGTCTTCAACATTGCTTTAGCATGTATCTCAAAAGTACCATTTCATTTGAATTGGAAAAACTTAAATTTAGTTTACAAAATCCCTTTTTAGTCTGTGTTTGCATTTTATTATCATTCATTCAAAATTAAGTGAAAACGGTTTTATAATTATCATAAAATGTAAAAACCTCAAAAAATTGCCTAAAATAATAATTTGAACGAGTGGACTCTGCAGGTACTTAGCAAAGATCAATAAATGAATTGCAGAGGTTTTTAAATGCATATGGAACAAATGAAACAGTTATACTTTCGAATGAAGGGATAACCCGATTATACTTGAATGGAAAAAAACTCAAGGGTACTTAAAAATCCTTTTAGATATTTCTTTCTGTATTTTTAGTAACACTCAGTCAAAATAAGGTAAAAACGGTTGTATAATTATTAGCAAAAAAGCATACAAATTTAAAAACATCAAAATTCTATCATAAAAAAGTGTAAACAAATCATATAGGAATAATTTCCATGAGTAAAATTTACAGGTACTTTTCAAAGATCAATAAATTAATGGGAAACGCAATTTGAAATTTGAATGCACGAGGAACAAATAAAACCGTTATGCCTTCGAATGATGAGAAAGTCTGATTTTATTTAAGTGGGAAAAACTCAAAGGTTCTTAAAAAACCCTTATATTTCTAGCTTCACTCAGTCAATATTAGGTAAAAACGGTTATATTTTTAGCAAATGATAATAAAAATTTTAAATTATATAATTCCTTACAGGAAAATATTATTATCAAATGCCACGTGTTTCTCTTTCTATAGTAAAAATACTTGAAACACGAAAGTGTCAAAAATTGCATACAAATCTGATTAGTGCCAAATCGATCTAAATATATTTTTATTTTGCAATTTAACAGCATCATGAAATACATATTACCATGTGCTATTTGCCTCTTGTATTTTTCCCCATAATTGCATTTGCAAATTCTTGGTGCAGTTTTTTCAATATATATACATTGGTATGTATATATTTGTCCAATTTTCCATATATATATATATATATATATATATATATATATATTTTTTTTTTTTTTGCCGAAAAAGTGTATATACTTAGAGATGATTTCAGAATTAAAAACAACCAACATTTCTATAAAAAGACCCTCTCGAATCTGATCTATTTAAAAACAAAATTTTGAATTAAGCATATATGTTCTAAAATCCCAAAGGTTAGTTCTGCAAATGCAATGCAGTTACGAAAACTAAAATGTGTTCGAAAGGGTTTGCCCATGGCTTTTTACAAACCTACAATAAATGTCGATTTCTTTTACTTTTCGGATTTCTTTTACAAAATTCATAATTCTTCTACACCTATCATTTCAAATGATAAAGTTAGTTTTAAATATCAGAAAAACTCGACTTAATTTCAACTTTCAAACAAACTTCTTTATTAGCTGACACTTTTAAATACATACAAACAAATTGTAGTCAATATCTTTTATAGTACCGAAACTACAACACTATTTTACGAAATTTTGTTTTTGAGTTATAGTTAACTATCCTTATATTTACTTAAATTTTCGTTTTTTATTCGACACTAAAATATATTTTGTTGTTGTGTGCTTATCCATATTATTTTTGCTATATCTGCTTCGAATATGTATATTTGAAATATATCGAAAACCTATATCGGCCTTTTGATACTGCGTATCATCAATACTTTAAAATAAAATGGTGTAACCAGGATAAGCCATGGGTTCCTCATATTATATGCCAGAAATGTGGGGTATGTCTACGGTTATGGTCTAGTGGAAAAAAAGATGCAACAATGTTAGCAATTGGTCAGAAAAACCTTGGCCAGTGCGGGAAGAGCTTAAAGTTGGTACAAAAAATATTAAAAACGTGCCTTTAGTTAGCCAAGACCACATCTTACTTCCACCACTTCATATTAAACTCGGCATTATGATACAGTTTATTAAGGCGCTTGACAAATGTGGCGATTGTTTCAACTTACTTTCACGCAAGTTTTTAGGATTAAGAACAGAAAAATTTAAAGTGGGCATTTTTGATGGATCGCAAATAAGGCAACTCCTGCTCGATCTTAATTTTGTCAAATGAATGAATGACTGAAGTCGTATCCAAAGCTTGAAATTAATTAGTTTTGCTAATGACTAATTTTATAGACAAAAAGAAATTTGTGCTTCTTGAGTGTATACTATATCAAACTAGGGTTCAACATGAACATAGAAATTTACTTCCTGCAGTCTCATTTAGAACGATTTCCACAAAATCTGAATAAATTTAGTGAGGAGTCGGGTTAAAAAGTTTCATCGGGATCTTCGAAGTATGAAAGAGTGTTATCAGGGAAGTAGGACTCACATATGATGGAAGACTAGGGCTGGAGTTTGCAACGAGATCTATCAAAGTTCTTCATTCAAGGAAATTTTGTAAAAAATTATTTTACAGTGTTCGATACAAATTTTTTTAACATATGTGGTATTTTTTTCCTAATTATTAAACTAATATTTAAACGAGAAAGAAAGATATAGTCGGTAAAGACCGACTTTATGATACCCTACACCATTATATGAGATCATAACAATTCGGTAAGGGGACTTATATTAGACCTGTGGCTAATCGTAGACCAAAACTTTTACTAAATATAAAATAAAATATCTACATCTACAGAATTGTATGCACTTTAAGATTTATATATTTTCAAAGACCAGGTATGAGGTAAAAGGATTGACCAATTTTGTTAACTAATAGTAAATTAGTATTAGCAGCCAGATTATTTTGATATAAAAATCAAAATAAAAGCATTATGCGTCAACGCAAGGTCTGTAGTTTTCTACAGACTTTTAATAAATCGTTGGCATAACTTATTTCCGACTGTTGCACAGTGGTCCCAAATTGATTTTATTATTTTTAATAATTCTCTAACTTTGAATCGTTGGAGATATCTAAACAAAATTTCGCAGAGCTGAGGTGTTTTCAAGTTGATTTGACTTGAATGTAAAATAAATTACATGTACGTAGTTCTTGTAAATCTCTACAAAAAATATGCTGACATGTGTAGGTTAACTCTTTTACTTTAAGAGATGTTTGGGTCGAAGTAAATTTTACCCTAATTTTTGGCTTGGCTTTTTTAAGATTTTCAAACTAATTTGGGCCCTAAAATACGGTGAAACTTCTCCTGTCCGAGACAAAAAAAAAAAAAACTTAAAATTTTAAGCGCATTTTTGAGAAATATAGCTAATATTTGGAGCTAAATAAAATTTAAACAAGGTATTCCAAAGAAATTTTGTCATTATATAGATCGAATTGTTTTTAAATCAGGGAATTTAAAAAATCCCACTTTTTTATACGAAAATACCCGAAATACCTTTTTTCAGAAATTTACTTTTTTCATCAAAATGGTCAACTTGCCGCTGTAAAAGGCGTGGCTCATTAAATATTTTTTGTGTGTTGAACCAACATATGGGGGTATATTGTCAATATATTTTTTTGTGTAATCTGGAAAAAATATTTTAAAATATTTAGAATAGAATATTTTAGTATTTTCCTTTTTGAAAAATAATCCCAAATTTTATTTTTCTATTGGATAGATATATTTATATAATTCTTGTAATAATATTATTTAGAATTTTGTAAAAAATCTATTGATTATTTGAATCACTATATACATATGTAAACATGTTTTTTGTAACGATTTACAAAGACATCTTACATGTACATTTTTCTTACATTCAAGACATAAACAAATTTTTGGCGAATTTTAAAAAAATTACATACCCGAGGTAAATAACTTAGGAGCTCTACTCACATGACTCGCAAGGAGCCTGTACTCCTCCAAATCAACTCGAAAACACCTCAGCTTTGACCAATCGATTTGGGACCACTGTGTGTTTTAGGGTACTTTAGGAAAATGTAGAGCAAACAACTTGTCAGCATAACAAATTTATGCTTAGATATTTTTACTCCTCATTTGTACACTTGATGTACTATAAACAAAATTGCACTATTTCTTCTTGATCTCAATTTCTATACCAACGTGTATAAAGAAAGCTCATTCAGTTTTATATAAGTACTAGTACTACTCGACTACAAGAACACATTGTATAAGAGTATTTGCTGTTTGTTATAGATTTTAACATTTTATTTATTTATAAATTTTTTTTTTATTTCTTTGTTTATTTGTTCCCCTCTTTTTCCGCTAGACAAGTGATGTTGTTTAGTTGATTTTATTTTGCATAATTTTATTGATGGAAAATATTAACAACAAGCGGAAAAAATAAAGGAAATAAAAAAAAAAAAATAAATAAATAAAATAAAAATAAAAGAACGTCTACCTTAGCTGGCTTTAAACGCACATAATATAATTTAGAATTATTGGCGTTGGTTAAGTTGGTTGTATTTTTTCTTTTTTTTTTTCTTTTGCAAACTTTTCAAAGACTGATAAATCTTTGCTGGTTTATAAGGTAAATGTTTCTTGTGTGAATATTAACAAGAAATAAAAAGAATAATGTATACAAACTAACCAGAATATATTATAACTTGATTATTTGATAAAGTTTTTAAGAGGTGATTTCTTGTGCATATTTAAGAAGTGGAATATAAAGGTAAATATTAATGGTTTATTAAATAATGTGAGTTAGTTAAATTTAAAAAATTTAAAATTTGAAAATATATGTAAAACAAACTGTATATGTATATGGTAGGGTGATCGATTATTCGACTTTTTTGAGAAACCGGTTTTCGAATAGTTCGAATAGTTGGTATTTTAAAAAAAGTATTTTAAAATTCAGAAAAAACCGGTTAACCGGTTTTTTGCAGAAGTTAATATTTATATCAAAAAGCTACATTTCTTTAAAAAAATCAATAATTCTTATAATATTCAATTTAAAATTTATTAAATACAAGCGTATAAGCCTGACCAATGCCAGGAAAAAATTATTCTATATGCACAAATAAATCTGAAAATTAAAAGAAAAAAAATATGAACAACAACAGCCTTCCTCTCACTAATCGAAGTCAATGATTTGAAGCCGTTAGAATTTATTGGGATAATATTGATTAAAGTTTTAAAGTCGTAAACCTTTCAAAATAAAAAAATCGTCGTAATGCGCTCCCTGGCCGAAATGCAGAATCAGTTTTTGAAAGTATTTGGAGAGCAAATAATAAGTATAGCAACTCAAAAGTTCTTAATACCAAAAACAGACTTTTCGGTCCCTGATAGAAACATCTGGCTCCGTTAGAATTTGTAGAATGAATAGTTTTATAAGTAAGCCGATTTTTAGTTTCTAATATCGTCTGGGAGTTTCAGAAAGCTCTGGAGAGAAAACAACGCTTAGGAATGATATATATAAATCCATATATATAGATCCACGTGTTTTCGCTCCCTGATAGAGATTTCAAAATCTGGCTCCGTTAGGATTTGTAGGACGAATAATTAATTTAATTTTAATTAATTTTCTACGTCTTCTGGGAGTTTTAGAGAGCTCTAGAAAGAGAAAACATTTTTAGAAAAAGACACATAAATCCTCTTATATCCGCTTCCTGATAAAAATTTCAAAATATGGCTCCGTTAGGATTTGTTGGACGAAAAGTTTTATAATTAAGCCAAAATTTAATTTTCTACGTCGTTTGGGAGCTTTAGAAAGTTTTGGAAAGAGAAAAAATGCAAAGAAGATTATATATCTAGATGACTAGAAGATAATTATGTTTCAAAATTGTAGAAAACAGATCATCAAAAATTAGACTAAATTTTAGTTAGCATAAACAGCTTAATATGGAAACCTGTCTCAACTGAAATTATTCTGCAGGTGAAACTTTTTTTAACACAACACCTTTAAAAAATAAAGGAAATATTGGATCATAAAATATTAAATTGGGTGTAAAAATATTACAGATATTACAATAGATTAAAAAATTCATGCAAGATAATTGTTACTTATTTATTTGTTTAATATTACAGAATAAATTCCAATTTAGACATAAACTATATTTTTAAAACATAAGAAATAAGTCCTTATGAATATTTAAAAAATTATTCCTAAATTTCGATTCAAATATCACTATTTAGTACATGTTTTCTGAAATAAAATGCTATTTTTAAAACCGGTTTTTTGTGTTTAAAAAAACCGGTCTATTCGAATTCGAAAAATGAACATTTTGAAAAAACCGAAAGCACATGGACAGAAAAAACCGGTTTTAAAACCAGTTGGAAAACCGCGTCGATCACCCTAGTATATGGGCAATTCTCATTTTACGTCTACCTTTATGAAACCGACCTTAAAGATCAAAATTTTTTTTTAACTTCTGATCTTTTTAAATAACTTTTGATGCAATTATGTTAACAACACTTGATGGTGTAACAGAACAAGACCTGAAACAGTTCCATGTAGTGCCGGCAAGCACTCAAAGTCAAAAAATTTAAAAAAAGTGTTTGAAACTAACAAGTTTTTTTTTTTTTTTTCTTTCTTTTGATTGCTGTAATCGCTGATTTTAGCATAAGTGTTCAATTTTCGCTAGGAATTTCACGCCGTTTCGGGTATCGCAAAATTCAAAATAGAGCCAAATAGTTCTTGAAATTATGCATCATTTGACATATATCTCGTTAATGTGCCCTCAACAGAAATGCTGTAGGAGGTACCCAAACCTGGAGAGAAAAAATGTGAATGGCCTTTTTCGCGAGGCACACTCGGAACATTATTTCAGTGAAGCTAGAGTATCGCGTTATCGAACAAGGTTTCCAAATTACATTTTAAAATCATTGTGGCATTTTAAAATATTAATTTGCAAAAAGTATGTAGTTATTAAAAAAAAATCAGAAATTTCACATATTTTGTTGTAGCGGATTTTGGCGTTATAAGTCAATTTTAATCTGAAATAAGTTCTTGTGCAGCAAATATGATTTCACTGAAAGTATTCAGCAAGGGTTTTCATGGGCTAAGAATGCTATTTTTTAGTTTAACATTAATCGTCGAGGCATACCCAAGGTGCTAATCAAAATTAGAGATGATATAGCTGCTTTAAAATCCTATATCAAACCAATATGGCGTTCGAAAAAAAGTACGATTTTTCATTTAATGCAACTTTAGAGATTTGAGTAAGTGCAATTAAAAATTTATAGAAATAAAATTGTCTTATTACATATTTAGGAAAAGAGATGACTTTTGCAATAAATGGATGATGACTACATCACTAAAAAAAATTTTTACCTTAAACCTCCATAACATTGACGCCGTTCTGTAAATTTCATTCACGCGAACGGATCTGTGTTCCACTAGAGCCAAGGAATATTGGTAATAAATATCGTTGATGTGCCATTAAAAAATTTGCGAAATTTTTTTGAACACCAAAAGTAAACGAGTTTGAAGAATTTTCCATATATGGTTACACAAGTCTATTTGGCTTTTATTCTATTTAAAGTTATAAATAAAACTTAATTAACCATCTCTTCTAATACTATAAAAAAAATTCATTAATTTTCAATTGATGCTCTTGTAATATATTCCTTTTAACACTAATACTACAAAAATATTTTACACAAAACAACCACTTTATGTGTAAACTTGCCTTCGAGCTGTTTTATTACAATTGCCTAAAAACATTTCAAAATAAATGGTAATATTTCATTCATTCCCCTCAAAATCCTTCATTAAATTAATTTTAATTTTTCTCCTTGAAATGAAATTTCTTTGACCTTTAAACACAAGAAAGCAAAGGGAAAAAAGGAAAAAACGACTGCTATAACAACCAACTCAAAGAAATGAATTGTAACAATGTTAACATTGATTTAATCTTTACAAAAAAATAAACGAAAAAATAAAATAAAAGATGAAAAAAAGAACTGAAAAAATATTTTACAAGAAAAAGCACTTTACAACTGATTGTAAATGAACGCTTTTTACACGCCACATAAAATCGATGTATGGCTAAAAGTTCATGTGAATTTGTTTCAATTTCATGTTTTTTTTTTTTTTTTTCCTTTTCAACTTTATTTTATTATTTTCTGCAGAAGAATAACGACAAAGAAACAACCGTAACTTTATAAAATAATACTCAACTCGAGTAGTAGTGGCTAAAATCAAAGAGGCAGCCTAATAATGCCTAGTTTTCTGGCAAGAGAAATTTTTTAGTAGCAACTACAAAAATACCTAAATAACAATGTTATATTGACATTGACATGTAACGGGCAAAAAAAATAATACAAGAAATATTATCAAATTCTAGAGGAAAGGAAGAAGAAAGAATTATTTTGGTAAAATCTATTTGCTGTATAATAAAAAGAAAAAAAAAAAACCCTATTTTTTCCTTATTTAATTTCAGTTAAAGTAAAGAGAAATTTAATAGAAATCGTTGTTAGAAAATAAAAACGAAGAAATATTTGTATAAATAATAAATAAATTATAGACATAGAGAAAAGTCGAAATAAAAAGGAAATACAAATGAAAACTGATGTAATTTTATATAAATAAAATTCTTTATAAATAAAAACTAATGGTTATTTAAGAAAGTTAACAAAAATACTTATAAATCAGTACACAGAAAAAAATGATTACCATATATTTTTCAATTAACACAGTTGTTTAATTTTGCATCAAAATTTAATAAATATATTCAAATAAAACTAAAATAAGAATAAAATTTAAGTAATATTTTATTTATCATTTAAATTTTTGATTCATTCAATCCACTTAATTGATTTAATTGATTTTAATTTTTTTTCTATTTTTCATTTTTTACAGCTTTTAGTAATTAATTTTTTGGTGAGAGGTGTAAATTTAAAAATAATGTTAATTGAATAAATTATTTACTAAAATATATGTTGTGATTGATTTGATTTGTTGTTTTTTTCTGTGTATAAAGAAGAAAAAAAAGTTTGAGGTTGGAGAAGTTCTTTCAAAGCTTGAAAATTATTTACAATAACACTTGGCGACAAAAAGAAAACCTTTTTCTGCGCTACGGGATTTCTTAGTCATTTCGGATACTTATAATCATGAATTTCTAATCATTTTTTTTCTACTCAAAATTAATTATAATTATCTAATTATAATGATGTATGTATATAATCAGCTTACTATCTCTGAGATTGGTGTATTTAATTTAATTAAATATATCCTTTTTCATTTCCAACAAATTTATTCTTATGACAACAGAATACAAATTTGCATTTTTGCCATTTTCGAATTTCTGTGAAAAAAATAGTGCTCAAATATTTTTTTTTAATTTTTTTTTTTTTTTTTTCGAAATTTAATTTTTTTTCAAAACGTAGGGGTAATATCCCATGGATGATGAGCGTTTTAAAAATTTATGCTAGTATGGCTTAAAAGTAATTTTAACTCGAATTTCTGGCTATTTAAATCAACCAAATCAGACAAAAAGTTCTCTGTTTATGGTGCATCCTTAAATATGTATTAATAAAATTTTTATGATTTTTATACCCACCATCAAAAATATGGTTTTGTCATTCCATGTGCAACATGTCGAAGGAATCATTTAAGACCCCATAAAGTATATATTTTCTGGGTCCTGGTTAGATTCTGAGTTGATCTAGCTATGTCCGTCCGTCTCTCCTTCTGTCTGTCTATTGAAAGCAGGATAGGGCTCGAACGGGATAACGTAGGGAGACAAAATTTGGCACAATATTTATTTTATATAATGTTTATTTGGGATTGAAAATGGCCAAAATCAATTATTAAACAAAAAAGTTATGGACTAAAAACTAGAAACACAGGGTGTCCATTTCATACTTTTCTGCAAAAGCATGTACGACAACCAAATTTTGTATAAATAGTTTAAGGGTCGATATAAACTTGGAAACCAAAAATGTGTGTGGTCCACCCACTATACCCACCTCCCATATAAGGTGAAGCTTCAACGAAATTGTGTTAAAATAGTTCAAGGAACAATGTGAACTCGGAAACAATAAATGGGCGTGGTCCGCCCACCTCCCATATAACGTACAATTTTAAAAAGTTGATGGTGAGTATATAGATTCGGCTGAGCCGAATATAACATTCGCGCTTGTTTTTTTTTTTAATTTTATTATGCACCGCAAAAGAGCTAAATAAGGATAGCTCTTTTGCGGTAACTAATATTTACTTTGTATGGGAGCGACTGATACATCCTCTTCAAACTTGTATATGAATATTTTAAGACATTCAGAAAGTACTACTTCAGATATGCGAAAATTTTTATTACTATTTTTTTTATTAGGGGCTACCCATCCTTCTGGCCCTATCCGTCATATTTTTATTTAATCAATGCAATATGATAAGAAAGTAGTTTGCACAAAATTTAAGAAGTCTCACTATATAGTTATTTAATTCATTAAGAATATGTGCTTTGTGTAGGGGGTACCATTTCCCCTGGTCATACCCATCCCATTTATATCTTAACTATTGGAGGTTGTACAAAATGTTAAAACCTCTTCTGTAATAGTTCCTAAGGTATACGATATTTAATTATTTGCATTGTATGGGGAGCACTATGTGATACTATTGTAATAGCTACTTTTTTGTTGTTATGATGAGATGTGAGACCTTAAGATGCATTCATATTTTTAAAAAAAATAATGTCAATAAGTTTCGTCCTCTCCTTGGCCTTCATATTTTTTTTGCCGTTCCTACCAAGCAAAAAAAATAACATCCAAAGAAGTCAATAAAATCCCGAACTTGTGATCCAGAAGTAGTGCAAATTCGGATCATTTCCAATGAACTTAACATAGGCTTGTCATTAAATGATGCTCTCTTTTTTGACGCCTATTCACTAAGTAGGAAGTCATGTTCCCGATGTCAAGAGAAATGTGTTTTTATGGTTTTGTTTTAAATCAGTGCAGGGAATGTAATTTAAATTGCTTCAATACACAGAAAAAAAGTACATATATTTAAAAATTTTGTTCATAAATATTATGAATCGAACATGACTTTTTATCCCAAACTTTTTTCATAACAAATAAAATTTTGGTCCTAAAGAAAAATTTTAGGAATTTTGCAAAAATTTTTCTTAAATTTTGAATTATTTTTATAAAATTCTAATGAAAATGCTAAATAAAAATAGTTAAAATATAAAATATTAGCAATAAATGATAAAAGAAAAAAGGTTCAAAGAAAAAGTAGCTAAATAATGTTTCGAAATTTGCACAAATTTTATGCCATTATGCAGCACATATGTACATAATTTTATTAAAAAGCGCTTCTATTCCGCTGAATGATCCCAATATGTAGCTAAAAATAATTAAAAAATAAAAATGTTCCAAAGAAAATTTCAAACATTTCGTAACAAAAGTGAATATTAAATAAAATTTAAACAATTTGTTTAACATGCCTATTCATAGAAAAAGTCTTAAAAAAGTCACAATTTTATTATGACTAAAATTTACGACTATACTTGTGACTCGGTTATAACTTCATATTCTGTTAACATAGTCACAAAACATGCTTAACATTTAAAAATGTTGACTTTTCCTGTCAATTAAAAATAAAATTTTTTTGGTAAAAAATTTAAATTTTTAGAGAAGAATGATAATTTGCAAAGAATACTTCAATTGATGAAAATCTGCAGAAAATGTGAGTAGGAGTGTATTGTATATATGCTTTATCGCTATTTGGCCCCCAATTATTTAAAATATGTATGTTTGCATTGTTTTTTCTACAACACATATTTTTATATTTTCAATTAAAATGTTTTTTTTATGATAGTCACAATTAGGTCTTAAGGAGTGCGATTGAAAAAAATCTTAACTCACGTTTTGCCTCATAACTTTTTTCCGAATCAATATTGAATTTTTTTTTTTTTTTGATCTAGTTATCATGGAAAAATACGCCAGTTATTATTTTTAATAACAACCATGTTGATTTGTCATGATTTTCATCAAAATGAGTGAGGAAAAAGAGTTACGTCCTACAAGTTATTAAAAAAATTCCAAAAAATTCAAATAGGTCCTACAAATAATTGGCCACAGAATTAAATTTTTGCCGTCAAATTGTTTCTAATGTTATTAAACAGTATCAGGAGAACTTGATCAATGATATGAAACCTGGTTCGAAAAGAAAAGAAAGGACCACATGATATTAAAAAGAACTCCAAACACTTCTTGTAGAAAAGCAGCTCAGTTATCTCAGTTCTTCGACTATTTGGTGCGAAAATTTAAGGCTAATGTAGAGAACATATAAAGGAATTCTGCAAAAAAATTTTGAAGCCATAGGACACGGAAATTAAAACCAAATTTCATAAAAAAATACTCAAGTTGTATAATTGACGAAGAAACGTGTGTGCTGGCAGAATTTTCGCAGCTTATGTGTCAAAATATTTAATGGTTAATGCTCGAGGTAATTTTAAAGATAAGTTTAGGACCCAAAAGCAGAAAAAATTTTTTTAAAAAACTGATGGTATAACAAGCTTTTTGCAGTTGCGGCAAAACATGAAAGTCATTTGATACATTCGGAACTATAAATACCAAAATATGCATAAAGGAATATTTGCAAAAAATACTTTTTCCTTTCGTAAGAGAGCACAATGTGCTCACATATTTTTAGACCCACTTGGTATCATGTCACTACAGTAAGAAAGCTTGGAGTGGTACCAAAACAATAACATAGCTTTTGTACCAAGAGAAGTCAATTTTCAAAATTATCCATAGCTTAGACCAGTGGAAAGATATTGAGCTCTTGTGATAAGTAAATTGAAGAGCACAAAAAAGGTATCCCAAAATACCGAAGATTTTAAAAGAAGATGTACACACTGTTCCAAAAAAGTGACTGAAGCAACTATCAAATCTCTAACGGAAGAGTTACCAAAAATGGTCAACAAATTCATAAGTAGTGCTTAGAACTATAAAAGTTATATTTTTCTGTGATCTGTAATAAATTATCAATTAAATAAAAAAAGAAAGAAAACACTAAGATCAACCATTTCCAAGTTAATAAATACTATATATGTAAAGATTTTTTCGAACGCACTCCTTAATTTTAAAACGAAATAATACATTTTTGTTTGTGAATAGAAAATTAAAGACTATAGTCACAATTTGTGTTTTATGACTATTTGTCAGTCGCAATTTTTCTGTGAATAGGCATGTAAGTCTTCTTGACTTGATTCATATGAAAAAAAATAAAAATTTAATATTTAAGAAATTATTCTTAAATACTATGAACTAAAATCAATGAAACTAAATTTTTATATTTATGTGCAAACTTTGTTCTGTGTTGTTATTTCCTTTCAATAGAATTAAATGTTGTTTTTAAAGTAATTTTTATTGAAAGTAAACATAGTTTTTTTATGGCCAACAATGTAAATATTAAAAAAATTACAAAATCATTTTTTATTTTTTTAAATTTTCTATGAAACTTATAAATGAGTATTTTAACTAAATTGTAAATAAAATCAAAACTGATGCATTGATTTTAATGAAATATGTTTTGTTTTATTTGCAACAAATTTATCTCTATGAATAAATAATAAAAACTTTAATTTTTGACACTTTCGAATTTTTATGATTTTTTAAAATAAATTTTTCTTGGAATTTTGTATAAAACCTATTTTTTTCTCAAAAAATGGGCTTAGTATCTCCATAATTGTTGACCGTTTTAAAAACCAATGTAAGAATGACTTAAATATAATTTTAATTGTAATTTTTTCATATTTTTTTGAACAAAAGCAGACAAGTCGTTTTCGAGATATGCTTCCATATATAGTGCAGCCTCCTTAATTTTACAAATCGCGATTTATCGCTAGAACTAGAGTAAATTCAAACGAGAAAGAAAGATATAGTCGATCAAGCTCGACCATATGATACCCTACACCATTGTGTGCATCAAAATTCGGGGAGGGGTCTTTTATTAGACTTGGGGCCAATTGTGGACCGATACTCATACTAAGTCTAAGAAAAACATACGAACACAGAATATTACGTCAATACTAACATTTATATGAATTAATTCTTTTTTGGGTGGTTCTCGAAAGTGGGCCTTATATGGGAGTTATAGTGAATTATGGACCGATCTTCGTAAAATTTGGCACTATCATTTATATTTATATTTATGAACGTGCAAAGGGGTTTATATGGGAGCTATGGTCAATTATGAACCGATCTTTCTGAAATTCGGCACACAGATTAAGACTTATATGAAACTTATATGTGCCAAATTTCATTAAAATATTGCTATACTTAAGGGATTTATTATTGTTAAATCCCTTTTCCGAGAGGACATTTGTATGCGGGCTAGGTGAAATAATGAACCGATCATAACCAATTTCTATAGGCTTTGTTTTTTGGGCTACAAGAAACCTCTGTTCCAAATTTCATTAATTTATATCTAAAATTGCGACCTGTAGTTTCATTACAAGGTTTACATGGACGGACAGATGATCAGACGGACAGATGGTCAGACGGACAGGCGGACGGACGAACATTGTTAAATCGACTCAGAAAGTGATTCTAAGCAGGTTGGTATAAATTAAGGTGGGTCTCACACCTATATTTTTGGGTGTTACAAACATCAGCACAAACGCATAAAACCCTCCCCATCTATGGTGGTGTAGGGTTTAAAAAAGTGGATTTGAGGCTTAGTACACATCAATACCGTGTATCTGAAATGACTGAGAAACCCCGTGCCGCAGAATTTTTTTTTCTCATTTTGTAACTCTGTGTTATATATTTTACTAAAATTTTTAGTTTTTCACCGAAAATATTATTATATATTTCTACTTTTCACCAAAAAGAAAAAAAAAAAAAACTGTTATTTGGTTATTTTGTAATTGAAGCTAAGTTAAACATATTGGAATTACTGTAAGTTTTCGAATTACTTCATTCTATTTTCTTTTAGATAGGTGCAGCTATGCAATTATATTTGTAAATTACATAAATATATTGATATATGCATATAATAGAAATATTTAATTTACAACACATGGTATAATATACTTATTTTGTAATAAATTATATAAAATGGTAGAAAAATAAATTACATTTTATGTAAACGTGAAGGAATTAGTAAACACTAACAGCAACGAATTGTAAATACACTTTTCGAATTTATTTTAATTATAATAATATATGTTATAAAATTTCATAAATCAAATACTTTTACTAATAAAAATAATATATTTTATAAGTCGGAAATTGTTTGATAATTCAAAGTAGTTACTACTGTATTTAAATTTTCATTAATCGGAGATTAAATAAAAATGTTTTCATTAAATAATAATAACAATTAAAATATTTGTATTTTAAACAAACACATAATTAATGGTTGGATGAACAAAAACATTTTTATGAACACATATCTAAAAAAGCAAAACATATGTTTGCTTAATTAAGCAAGTTCTTGTTGACCTTTATTAAACTTGTTTTTGTTTATTTAAAGAATCAATCATATGTTAATAAAGGTTTATTAGTCTCAATAATAATTAAAATTATTTATTTATTTGAAAGTTCTCGAATATATTATTAAAATGTCCTATCTTTTTTAAATGAATACATTATAAAATTTTAATTGCCAATGTCGAAATTATTTTCACTTTAACCCAATTTATTTTTGTTTTCAGTTCAATAAATTGAAAACGAATAATTAACAAAATAAATTTAGAAAAATAAATTTACATACAATACATACACATATATGTAATGATACATGAGATAAACTTTGAATGTTAGTTGGAAGCGGATGTAAAACTTGTTATAAAATATTAATAAAATAAATATAATTTCAATGTAATTTTATAGGAATATTCATACATGCAACTTTTAATCAAATATGTTGTTTATATAAAATATGGCACAAATTTAAATGAAATATAATTTAATGCAAATATTTAAAAGAAGTACTAGAAATTTTACGAGGAAAATATTTTAGTTTAATTTGAAATTTATACTGAAGAAGATAAAATTCAATATAATTTTTAAGAATTTATTACTACTCGTATGTATAAATTATGAATAAAAATAAAAATTATTATAATGAAAGCAAATTAAAAATGTTTACATTTACTTTAGGTTGATTAGAATTAAAAAAAGTATAATTAACATTTGAATGGAAATATGCGTATGAGTAATATAAAATTTCGCCATATTTATATTAAGTAGGGATGATCAGCAATCATTATAAATTCTAATAAAATTGGTTTTAAACTTTTTAATAAATTTTAAAGAGCAATATTTTTCAAATCCTGCATTAAAAAATTAGCTGTTTTCTTTTTAATTCATATTCTACCCATTTTTTTAAGAAGACCATTGCAATTTTTCCCATGTGACATAATTCTTCATTTAAATCACTTACAGTTTGAACGTCATTATTGTTGAATCTTACATACCTGCAAAGAAAAAAATAAATAAATAAATTAATAATTAATTAATAAATAACTAATTATTTAGTAAAAAATTCACGAAGTTTTAACACAAACTATGTAAAAACTATTGTGGATAAAAATAGTTAAATTTGGATTACCATTTCGATGTCAGAATTTTTAATATCACAGTTTTATGCTTCTTGGACATGAGCTGAAATGGTCTATAATTTATTTTACTTTATTTTTTTGCACACCCTAACAAAAATACACATATTTGTAAATATTCACATACTTACAAAACGTACAACTATATACATTTACAAAATATATATTATCACAACAAAATGTATTACAATTAAGCTAAAAGATATTCTTCTCAAATTTATTTAAGAATTACAAATTATTGTCAAAATACTTATATATACACATCTGCTCAAAATAATAAATACACCTAATGGGATGATATTAAAGTGACGATGACTTTGGAAAATTCTTCAGAAATACTTCAAATATTTTTCTTTTAGCAAACAATTTGAAATATATAAATACCAAAAATTGTTGCTCATAATAATAGATATAGTTAATTTATTTCTAATTTTTTTATATTAAATCGAATTCCACTATAAGTTTTTGATTATTTTTGCATAATTTTTTTATTTATTTATTTATTGGTACCCTGCACGACAAGACAAAATATTATAATTATAGTACAGGATTATAACTGTTATAAAATGAGCCACATAAAAATGAATACATAAAAATTAAAATATATTTAAAATTTAGCCATTAGCCATAACAAAAAATTTCAATTTGAAAATTAAAATATAAAAATTACAATAAAAATAAAATTTTAAGTATAAATACATAATTTAATATTAAAACTAACATAAATATAAGTTAAAAATTATAATTGCTTGTAGAAATTATATACAGATTTTCTAAAATGTATTGCGTTGCTAATTAACTGTATGCTGTGTGGAATTACATTTCAAAGACGAATAGGGTTTATGAAAAAGTGCCATTCTGATACTAAATTTCCTAAGGGGATAATAATTATTTTTCCTCTTCTTGATCTAGCGAAATTTATCAAATTGTATAAATATTTAGGTTCCTTATTATAAATAAAAGTATCTTAATATTGATTAGGTCTTTAAAAGAAACTCCATACAAGCTTTTCGAGAAAAAGGAGACACTATCACGTTTCTTCAGCCCATACACATATCTAATAATGTTATTATAAAGGACTTGTAGTTTCCTCATATTGGAGCTGTCACAATATCCAAAAAGCTCACAACAATATATCAAACTCGGAATTAAATATACTTTTGCAAGGAGTTTCCTTATTCTAGGTGGTTTAAAGTATTGAGTCACCCATAGCGTTCCTTATTTTATATAAATTTGAATCACCAGTGAATCTATGTGATTTGACCAAGTTAAGTTATTATTGAATACTATACCAAGATTTTTTACTCTGCGAACAATTTCAATAGTTTCATTATTTATCAATATGTTATAGCTCGGAATATACTGAGATTTCTTATGTATAATAATGCACTAAGATTTTTGAGGATTAAGACATAGTCCATTTTTAAGTGCCTAGCGATGAAATCTTATTCAGATCCTCGTTCAACTTTTGAACATTTTGATTTAAGGAACTTACGGAACTACTAATATACTATACTTGGACATCGTCAGCATAAATGTGTATCATACTGTGTGATAATTGTTGATGTAGATCATTAGCATAAAGGGAGAACAATAAGGGTCCCAGTATTAAGCCTTGAGGTTCGCCCTCAAGGCTTTGAAATTACACTATTTACATACACAGATTGAGTTCTCTCAGTGACATATGAAGATATTAATTTTATTGAGGTGGAATATAAATTCAAAAGGTATTTTAGCTTCGAGCAGAGGAGTTGATGATTGACTGTGTCAAATGCCTTCGAATGATCAAGTAAGACTAAAAGAGTAATTTTACCGTCATCGAGCTCTCTTCTTATATTTTCCGGTTGAAAATATTATAAAGAAATAGTATTTTGGCACAGAAAATGGGAAGAAATAATTAGTGCATCAAATAGGAGAGAAAATGGTTCAAAACAGGAGAAAAATGGAAAATCGTTACTTGAAAAATATCAATGTTATCTATAAAATGCTTTTGTACGATTGAAACTTGTAATAGACCTCATAAAATAAACCTGAAATCAGATAGAAGAATTATTTTATAGGCAAAAAATTAACCCTTCAATCATCTGAAGGCTATTTCAGCTGAAATTTTTGATGGAATAGGTCCGAAAAGAGTTCGTCTTCATTTTGTGCAATATCGCAATATATCCCAGTACACATATGCATTTATTGTATTTATCAATATGATAAATTGGACCATTTGAATTTAATTAAAATCATTCCCAAACCATTATATTATCACCTCACTCTGAAACAGTCAGATTTGTGAATTTAACGTCGAAATTTTTCCCTACAGGGTGGCGAATACTTCTTTGGAAGTTATTTCGTAACAAATTATTTTTCATTTCGCCAAAAAATATTATGTTTTTCCATTACTTTTCGCGTGCAATTTCGGACTAAAGTTAATTTACTTTAAGAAGTTTTAACAGTATCTTAATATTGTATACGCATTGATGGAACTTTTCTGGCAGCTATTTCGGGAAATGTATTTTGCAGACGATGAAGCCAAACTGTTTGCGGACCTACTTCATTAAAAATTATAGTGGAAATAGCCTTCAAATAGCACTTTTTACCTATACAGTAATCCTCATTTAAGTTTCTGGGGTTCTTTAAGATGTCTAATACGAGTTTATGTCATTTATTTTTTAGATAATGCATTTTGCGCAATATAGAAAGGGGTCTTGCTGAACCCCTTGTTTTGAACCATCTCTCCTATTTGGTGCACTGATTATTTCTTCCCTTTTTCTGTGCCAGAATACTATTTCTTTATAATATTTTCAATCTAAATGAATCTTTCCTTTTTCTTTTATGTAAAAATAATCAAAAAAGTACAATAGAATTCGATTTAATATAAAAAATTAGAAATAAATTAACTGTATCTATTATTATGAGCAGCAATTTGACTAAAAGAAAAAAAATCGAAGTATTTTTGAAGAATTTTCCATAGTTATCGTCATTTTAATATCATCCCACTAGATGTATCTATTATTTTAAGCAGATGTGTATGTATATATAAATAAGAGAAAAGTATCTCACTTACGAAGAATAAAATTTTACTTGAAAATTAACATAATTACAGTTTTGTTGATGATAACAATTATGTTAATGTTGATGCTTTTGTAGTTGTAATTCCTGGTTTGTAAGAATATGCGGAAGTGGCTCTTCTTCATTTTATTGTATTCATGTTTGTTTGTCGTTAAGTTTGTTTGTTATATTTTTGTCAGTACACTTGAGTGTATTGTTAAGCATAAAATACTTATTTGCATATAAATGACAAAACATTACATGTTACGATTTTTTTTTCCTTAGTCGTTGATTTATTTTATTTAATTTCAAGCATCTGCTTAGGGAATAGAATAATATAAAATTTGTTTGTTTACTAAAGTTATAGAAGTCAAAGGCAGTATTTATATTTTAAAATTTAATTCAGACAAATTTAAAAGAATTTTGGGGAAAAGATTTTTTAAATATAAATCTAAATATAAACTATTTTTACTTAATTTTACTTATATTTTTTTTATTTTTGCGTCAAAGTTGTGAATTAAGATAACTTAAAAGTTATATTAAATAAAAATGTTAAATAAGTGCAAGATTTGAAACAAATTTACTTGATTAAGGATCTAAATAATTTTTGTTTTCTTATTAATTTTGTTTTTAAAAAAACAATTTTTCATGCACTTCATTCCACTAAACTTTATTTATGATATAAATTATATGAATGTTTTAAGATTTTCTTCTCGATTTATTTATTGATTTTGTTGAACAAATTTTTATGCTTGGTTTAGCAAGGAAGTTATAAGCCGTTACATATACGTAACAGTAGGCATTACTAAATAATATTTGGACCTTGTATTTTATATATAAATCTCATGGGTTATATAAGCAAAACTTAAAAAATTTTAATTTTTTTGAAAATTGATATATTTAAGAAGTTTTACAACATTTGTACTAATTCATCATTGAAAAACTTTTCTTAACTCATATATGAGTCCAAATGACTACATCCGGTTACCGTAAATGCCTTCCTCTGCTTGATCTAGGATCGCATCTTCCTCATGATCTGCGTTTTCATGCTGATAGGTGGCACAAGAATAAGGATATATAAGAATAAATCTGTCCTGAATGCGTGCATAGTGCCTAGGGAAAATTTTTCCGTAGGCCCCCTACTTATTCATACCCACAATATTTATCAAACTACTAATAACAATCAGGGACGGTTCTATAACCACTTGCTTAAACAAATTATCATGTTTATTTCACCAATAGTATATTTAATTAAAAAATTTTTGTCATTTAGTCCTTTTTGTATTAAAAATAGTAGGGGCCAAAAAGTATTGAGAATGACCCAGAGTTACATATACGTAACACTTTCTTTTTTCACTTTCTCGTTTTTAAAGGACAAGCCTTATATATTTTTAAGCAATTATGTTTATTTCACCAATAGTATATTTAATTAAAAAATTTTTGTCATTTAGTCCTTTTTGTATTAAAAATAGTAGGGGCCAAAAAGTATTGAGAATGACCCAGTGTTACATATACGTAACACTTTCTTTTTTCACTTTCTCGTTTTTAAAGGACAAGCCTTATATATTTTTAAGCAATTAAATAAATAAATAAATAAATAAATAAATAAATAAATAAATAAATAAATAAATAAATAAATAAATAAATAAATAAATAAATAAATAAATAAATAAATAAATAAATAAATAAATAAATAAATAAATAAATAAATAAATAAATAAATAAATAAATAAATAAATAAATAAATAAATAAATAAATAAATAAATAAATAAATAAATAAATAAATAAATAAATAAATAAATAAATAAATAAATAAATAAATAAATAAATAAATAAATAAATAAATAAATAAATAAATAAATAAATAAATAAATAAATAAATAAATAAATAAATAAATAAATAAATAAATAAATAAATAAATAAATAAATAAATAAATAAATAAATAAATAAATAAATAAATAAATAAATAAATAAATAAATAAATAAATAAATAAATAAATAAATAAATAAATAAATAAATAAATAAATAAATAAATAAATAAATAAATAAATAAATAAATAAATAAATAAATAAATAAATAAATAAATAAATAAATAAATAAATAAATAAATAAATAAATAAATAAATAAATAAATAAATAAATAAATAAATAAATAAATAAATAAATAAATAAATAAATAAATAAATAAATAAATAAATAAATAAATAAATAAATAAATAAATAAATAAATAAATAAATAAATAAATAAATAAATAAATAAATAAATAAATAAATAAATAAATAAATAAATAAATAAATAAATAAATAAATAAATAAATAAATAAATAAATAAATAAATAAATAAATAAATAAATAAATAAATAAATAAATAAATAAATAAATAAATAAATAAATAAATAAATAAATAAATAAATAAATAAATAAATAAATAAATAAATAAATAAATAAATAAATAAATAAATAAATAAATAAATAAATAAATAAATAAATAAATAAATAAATAAATAAATAAATAAATAAATAAATAAATAAATAAATAAATAAATAAATAAATAAATAAATAAATAAATAAATAAATAAATAAATAAATAAATAAATAAATAAATAAATAAATAAATAAATAAATAAATAAATAAATAAATAAAAAAGACGGTAATAATTTTTTCTGTGTATGAAGAACTTAACGTAAAATACTACTGTAAGAAACGTTACCAGCATCGCCTTCGTTAAAAATTAGGTCGTTCGATGAAAATCCATATGAAATATTCATCATTGTCACTTTTAAGTTCTTCCAAGCTTTATTGATGGATTTCTTGCCAAAATTTTCAAAGGAATTAACTACGAAAAAATTTCCATGTTGTGCCTGGGGCACCCATGTGGTAACGCAGATATATAGTCCATAAAAAAACAGTATAAAATTATTTTATTGATTTTTAATAATATAGTATAGTACTTCTTGTTTATATAAAAATCATAAAACATTTTTCTGAAAATTTACACAGTGTCAAAAAATTTATGAATTACTTTTTCATGTCGGTAATTTTTCACATTTTTAACAATATTTCTTTTAAGGGTTTCTAAAAGGATCATTTGCTTCCAAACACATAATACCATTCCATTATGCTAATATTATTAACAAGTTTCCATATGATGAAATGTAATTCAAATTTTTTAAAAATGTTGAATATTGTCTGTGTTGTAAGCTTTTTATCTAACCGTTGTTTGCGTTACCAAATGGGTGCGCTAGGTCAATTTGGGTTAAGCAGAAATTGAATTTTGTTTTTTAAAAAAATAATCTCGCTTTAGCCAGCGATGAAGCGAACACTAGCAAATTATGTTAATTTAAAAAAAAAAAAAATATTTCTTATGGATATCGAAAATGATAGTGCGTATTTTATACATAAGAAGTGAAATATAAGAAAATAAATTCTGGTGAGCAAAAATACCATATTTGTATTATATTCTGAATATTAAATTTTTAAATTTCTATACAAATTTTATTGGAAAATTAAAATAAAAATATCTGAATTACACCAGCTGGAAACAATAAACCGCAATTAGAATGATTTGTTAGACGTTTGATTTATCAATAATGTTTTGCCAAAACTTGTCAATTCGAATAAATTATTTTTTTTCTATAGGTATTTTTATACTTTTCACGAAATTATTTAAACAAACACGTTGAAATATAAGTGCACAGTAGTTTCAATGTGTTTTTTGAAATAATATTGTTGAAAAGTTCAAAATATTTCAATGAAATTTAACATAGTTATTACTGAGATATTTTCCAAATGTTTTGGTGCATCACAAGTTTCTAGCTGATCTGTGGGCAGGAGGAGAACCTCTGAAAGTGGTCAACTCTTTTAATTATTTCTTATATAATATCCGAGGTCACCCATTTCGGAGGACCTCCCCCCTGCCACGAGACATTTGTGCTCCTAAAAAACATATGGAAACTACCTCAGTAATAACTATGTGAAATTTAATTGAAATATATTGAACGATTCAAAAGTTCCACAAAGTTATTTAAAAAAAACACGTTGAAACTGCTGTGTACTTATGTATGTATATAGAATGCTTCAGCTCACATTTACCATAGAAATTAAAGGAAAAGGTGCAAATTTTGCCGAAGGGGGTAAAGTTTTAGCTAGTTTTTAAACGATTATGTAAAGTATTTAGTATCGTTGGAAAGGTTATTACTTAAAAAATAATAATATATAAATAATAAGGTATTCGAACAAAATTTTTTCATTGAATTGATCAAAAAACGAAAAATTTTTGTTTTTAGTGTTATTTTTCAAAAATAAATTTAATATTTGAACTTAAATAAAATCTACATTAATTAAGATATCATTGTGAAATTTTAGTACAATATACAAAAATTTGTCTTTAAAAGAAGAAAATAAATAGATTCCCATTTTTTTACTTCGAAATACCCAAAATTTCAGTTCGAGGAAACTTGCTTCAAAGATTGACTCTTTTTTCAGTAAAACGGTCACCCTGTAGTTATAAGAGGCGTGGCTTATTAAATATTTTTTGTGTGTTTAACTAACGTATGTAGATAAGTTTTCAAGGTATTATTTTTTTAATTTCAGCTTTGTCATTTTTGAGCTCCACAAAAAAAACTGAGTAAACAAAAACTAAAATTAACGAAATTCTGATAGGGCTATTGGGAGACTGTTACCCCAACTGCCCTTGGATTTGTTTTACATGCATTTATGTTAAGTATTATTTTAGAAACATGAAAAAAAATTTATGGTCCGGAGGAAAATAATGGAATTTAAAGTGAAAAAACTTTTTATCTAAACCACATAGGTATATAATGCTTGCAGATGTTCTAAAGTTACAGAATTATTTCCAAAAAATTTCATTTTGGGACCACTGTGCAACAGTGTTTTTTTTTCTTTGTATATGGAATTGTTGTTGTTTTTTATTTTTTTAAAGCAAAGCTTGCTATGATTGTTTTATTTTTTTGTTTTCGTATTCAAATTTTTGTAGTTTGAAAAAAATGTAGATTTATAAATGTGAAAGTATAAAAGCATACATTAAGGCGAACATTTAATAATTTGTCGGTAAGATGGTGAAGGGTATCAAAGATTCGGTACAGCCAAATCTTTTTTTAATTTCATTTTGTTTAAAAAATTATGTTTTTTTTTAAATTTAGCAAAAAGGAAAATGGAACAAAATTAAATTTTTAGTCAATATATTTTGAACGTAGACGGAAAACAAAGTGATATTGGTCATAAAATTAATTAAAATTAAAAAAAAGATTAATGATCCTCATTTTTATTTTTAGTCACAAAAGGGTTAAAAAAAAACAGAAATTGAGATGTACCTATTAGAAATTCATGGAAATAAAAATTTAATTTTAAGATTATTGGGATAGAAAAATATGTCATACAGAAACTATGAAAGAAATAAAAATAAAAAAAGTCACCATATAATTTAATTTTAGCTAACTATTAAATTTGGATATACAGATTTTTTACCATTTTTTTAAACGGCCACACTGTGCATTGTTTAAATTCACATGCCTTAATGATTATTTAAATATTTTCAAATGAGCACACCAATATATCATAAAACACACATACATACAAAATCATTTTAATGTGGGTGTTTATTGGTGTGTATTGAAACAAATGTGTCTTGATTACATGACTTGTAAATGTGTCTATAAACAACATCCGTCTTTTTTTCGTTTCAGAACATGAATTAAATTTACTTGAAAATAACAGAAGCAGCAACAACAATAACAAAAAAAAAAAATCAAATCACACAAACAGACAGCCTGACAAAGATAAAATGAATGATTTATGTTAAACATTTTAACAATTGTCAATATTTACACAAAAAACAAATACAAACATACAATTATATCCCAGTTGGCCCTGTTTTTAAGACATCCTCGAGGATGGGTGCACGACCATGTTAAGTCCTTGACTACATTTGTAGGACAGTTAGAGCAATTCGTCGACGACTTTTTCAAACAAGTGTCGCGAAAATCGTGCACGATGAAAAGAGAGACAATGTCGCCCATCTTGTCGTTAGTAAAATAGCAATAATAGAAGACAATAGAAGTCTTTAATATTGTATATTGTCACCATGTTTATGTCAAAATGCAAGACTTTGACGCTTATCTTGTCGTTAACGATGATTTTCTTTGAGCTGTCGTTAAGAAAACTAAGAAAATAGTGGACATGTCTTCCATAAATCGTCATAAAGACATTGTCGTCTAAGACCATTTGGCCAACTGGGATATAAAAGAAAAATAAACATACACATCAATAAACACATATAAACTCATTTACACTAACATTAAAATACAACAAAAAGAAATATAAAAAAACAACAATAACACCCAAATAAGTGTAGATATTTAATGTTAGTTAAAGTGTCTATTACATGATTGAAAATCAAGATAAGACTGTTTGGTTGGTTGGTTGTTTGGTTTGACTGACTGGTTAGTTGTTTGTATAAATTTCTTTTATCAATATAAATTTGCATTTAATTAAATTTAAACATGACAGACTGACATACAACAATTACTCTATTATACATTTGTGCATATTTCTTTGTGTATACGTTTCATTAAAATTCAAACTAATTTTGAAAAAAGATCTTTGTTAAGATTGTGCTGTTGATAGCTGCATTGTATTTACATTTGATTAGCTTTGATTGTGTTAACTAATTTGTTATCATTGTTTAGAATTATGAATAGATTGATATTTTTGATTATTTTCTTTAGCAAATTTAATGATAAATAATTTTTGATTTATTAAATACTTTTTATTAGGGACGAAATTGCTTCTATATCATACAAAGCCTTATGTGTGCATAAAAATTCCAAACCATCGCTTTAGTCAATTATTTTGAAATTTTGTTTTGATTAATTTTTAAGTAAATATTTAACATATTTTCTGGAATACATTAACTGTTTTTTTTTTTTTTTTTTTTTGTTTGGAAAAAAATTGACATATCGGGTATGAACATTTTTAACAACGATATTGATTCGTTATATCTAAATCGATTTAAAAGATTTTTATATGAGAGTGTTCCACTGGTCAAGATCTAAAACAACTTATCTTTTTTAGTATATGATATATATATATATTGCTTCAAGCATTAAAATAATTAATTTTTAACGTACCTTGGTGAAGTTTTTACCTATTAGTGGTTTCAAGTTTCACCCGTTTTTTTATATTTTTTTGAAAGACATCTAAATAAAAAATATTCTGCAAAAAATAAATTTTGAAAAATTTATTCCTGTGGGAACCATGTTTTTCCAAATTTGACCATTTTTTTTTTAACGAATTTCTAATTTTCGCTTTAATTTCTGAAATATGTTGTTAGTATTTGTAGCATCTAAAGACGTCTGTAATTATTCTCACTTTGTAATATTTTGGCTCCTTCAAAGTTTGTTAATGCACATTGGGCTGCTAATGCTGTTTTTTGTGTACTGCTACTACGTAAACGCTGATCAGATTTGTGTCCTGATATTCTCGTTTTTAATTTATTTTCAGTTGTTGCTATTACAGGGTATTTTATACACAACATTTGATTTTTCGAACTTTTAAATCTTATCCTTGGTTTTACTATAAATTCGGCAAAGGTGTTCTCTGTGCCATTCCATATTTTGTCGAATCAAAGAGTCCAGATTTTTCGAATCTTTCTGATACATCAGGAATATGTATCATTAATTTAAAAGCCTCAGTTTCAATTGTCTCTCTTATCGACATAAAGTTATAGAGGCAAACGCTACGAGGGGAACACCTCAAGGAGGTGTAATTTCACCTACCCTATGGATTCTTGTACTAAACCAAATACTAGTGGAGCTGAATAAAATAGGTATTGGAATGATCGCATATGCAGATGATGTTGTTATATTGATAAGAGGTAAATTTCCAAATACACTTGCTGAGGTGATGGAATGTGCTTTGGGGAAACTGCTTGAATGGGCTATAATGTGCGGACTTGGCATTAACCCATCGAAAACGGTAATGGTTCTCTTTACAAGGAGAAGAATACCTTCCTTTAGCTACCCAAAACTTGGAGGAAGAACCTTACATCTTTCAAGTGAGGCGAAATTTCTAGGTGTAATCTTCGACAATAATGGATACGCGCACACACGTTTCATTTATTGAGCGGGTCAACAGAGTAGCTGCACTATGCATATCTGGACATGGACCCGCTATGTATATATATTAAAGAACATGCCCTGAGAACACAAGTAAGGCTGGGCCAAACTGGACAACTGATTATTAGAAACTTTGGACACTCAACATTAATTGGTGGATCACAATATATGAATATTGCTACTGACTACTTATCTACTCAAATCGAATGGGATAAGGAGTTAAAAGCGGTCATACCATCAAGGGAAAACTGGGAGATAAATAACCGCAACATTGAAGGCATTTAAGTCTACACTGATGGCTCAAGGAAAGAAAATGGGACAGGTTGTGGTGTTTTCTGTGAAAAATTGGATATTAACTACAGCGCTAGACTTTATGATGCATGTAGTATCTTTCAAGCAGAGGTTTTTGCCGTGTATGAGGCAGCCAGACTTATATCTGTGAGACCGATATTTACGAGCGATATCACAATATACATAGATAGTCAAGCTACGATAAAGGTACTCTGTAATAGGAATATTAGATCAAAGGTAGTCAGCCGTTGTCGCCGAGAGCTTCAGGTTCTCAACGAACAACACTCATTGAAACTGTGCTGGGTACCGGGTCATAATAATATACAAGGAGCCGAATATGCTGATGAGTTGGCACGAGCAGATATGGATGTAAGCACAGCTTGCGAAAGCGTCTATACGGGGGGAATACAATAGTAAATCAGACGAGATTTGGCGAAACTCACCACGTTGCAAACAAACGAAGATATTATGGAAACCAAAAGATAAAAATACGCTAAAGTCTTTACTTAGTATGGAGAAATGCGAACTGAGACGGTACATAGGTATTATTACAGGCCATAACGAACTAAGGTATTTCTTGCACAAAATTGGTCTTAGTACAGTGAGTATATGTAGATGGTGTAATGATGCTGAGGAAGATACATTCCACTACCTTTGCCAATGTGTTGCATTATCACTTTACAGATTTAATGGTTTGATTCCTATTTCTTTCAGAATTTAGAGGAACTGAGAGGAACGAATCCAATGAAGATGCTAAAATTTGTGAAATTAACTGGACTATGTGTACGAAACATTGAGACGCAAGTGGATAGAATATAATACTATCAAATGGACTAGTGAACGTGAAGCAGTGCTGCAATATGATGCTGGTTCTAAACGTGCTGATGAGGAACTTCGAGGATTCACTCTGGATCAACAAATATAGTCTTGTGATTACACACGATTCCGTGTGGTCCTCTCCTAAACCTAACATAACCTATCGACATATTCCTAATTCTTCCATGATCCTTTATTAATTTTTCACAGAGGTTCGTTGGAAAATCGTTAGATTTTAGGCTGTTATTTATTCTCCTCACATTTTCATCATGAAATTCCACATCACTTATATTCAAAATCCTACCTATTAAGTTCTTAGCTGTGTTTATTACGAGTACTACCTTCTTTGGATGTTTTGAAAAATATTTAATAATACGACCTGACGCTGTTTTCTTCCTATACCGGTCTATTTTGATAGAATAATCTCTTCTAATTAACATCAGATCCAAATATGGAAGTTTTGAGTCAGATTCCTTTTCCATTGGAAATTTTATACTGGGATGAAAACTGTTAAGTTGAAAGTACAATTTCAATCCCATTTTCAGGTACTACGCTAAATAAGTCATCAACATAATTGGTTAGTATTATCGGTTTATTGTCTAACTTTTCCAATCATAAGTGTATCAATTTCTCCATTACTATATCAGCAACTATTGGAGACGCTGGTGAACCCATTGGTTCTGTGAGTAAATTTTTCCGTCATATGAAAAATACCGATTCTGTCATATGCATAATTTCAAGATGCGAAAAAATAAATTCTTATTTATCTTGGTGTATTCAGCAATTTCATCCCATCTGTTCTCTATTGTTTCAAGAACCAGACCCAGCGGAACACTCGGAAAAAGTGACACTACATCAAACGATATTAGTTTTTCATCTGCAATTTCTTAATTTTGTCTCCAAACTCCAGTGAATTTTTTAAATTGTATTTTGATTTTTCAGTAATTATCTTAAGGATGTTAGTCAAATATTTGCACAGTTAGTTAGATGGAGAATTAATGCATGATACTATAGGTCTAAGGGGACAATCTTCCTTATGGATTTTAGGAAGACCATAAATCCTTGGTGTTTTAAGTTTTCCTTTTTCCGTTATTATACCATCTTTAAATAATCCCTCCACTAATTCATTATTTTTCTTCTGTAAGAAGTTATTAGGGTCCTTATTTAACCTTTGATAAGTCATAATATCGTCAACTATTGGCCTCATTTTGTGGTCATTATCTGTTTTCTCCAATGCCACTGTCACATTTTCTTTGTCGGCGTTCACAATCAATAGATTCCTATTCCGTCCTAAAAATTCATTTGACTTGTCCATAATGTCCAGTGTATATCTGTCTCTATTGTTCATTCAGATCTTGTTCAGGTGGTTATCAGCTATTGTAGTGAACTTAGTCCTAGCTATTTCCTGTTTCTTCTTTTCAGGTAAGGTCTGAATAAGGTCTTCTCCGTCAACAATAAATTTTAGTAAAGGGAATTCTTTCTTCCTTACCGATAGTGCATGCTTTTGTCCCAAAGAAAGAAGCCATTTTGTATCCTCTGGGGTAATTAACTACTCCCATTCCTTGGCTTTGATAAGTTTCTTCATCATTTTTTCCACTATTGTTATATATTTGCAACTTATTAAAGTTGAGTTTGAATTCTAAGATTATATAATATCTTATAGACAAGATTTTTAGCCATTCTTTTCAATATTGGGCAAAAATTAATTGATTTTTTAAGTTGAATAAATAATTTTGGAGTGCAAAAAAATGTATGTAAATACTTTTGAAATGAAAATTTCATACGAATTTTTCATTTTATTTCAGAAATTAATACCGCAAATTTTTCAGAAACTACCACAATATATTCTTGTAATTTCAGGCTACACAACAACAAAAAAATTTTTTCGAAATATTTTATAACAACAAAAATAATTGACTTCTTTTGCAAATGTTCAAAAAATTTTAAAAAGTGTAAATATATATGACTATGACTGTCAAAAAAGTAAAAAATTCTATTTTGGAAATATTTGAAAAATGTTTGGGGATTACGAGATTTCTGTTGGTAAATCTAAAAAATTGAATAGCACTTGAAATTAAGCATAAAGAAATCTACTTAGATGTAAATTTTTGTAAGTATATTTGAAAAGAGGAAAAAATTTGCTATTTTATTGAAATTGGATCAGCCGTTCCGAAATTTCATAGTTTTTTTTCCATTTAATTTTTTTAATCGGCACTCATTTGCATGCATTTCTCTATTAAAGGTGTCACTTGTAAGCAAAATTTATCTGATACATTTTGCGCAATATCAGTGATATGAAATTCATGACTAGGATGTTGTAAAAAGTCTGACAGTATGCATTTTTTGTCATTCTTTAGGCAGCATTAATATTTTTGAAAAAAATATAGTCTTAGTAATTTTCGTCCTTTCTTGCTTTTCGTTTCTATTAGGAACTTTTTTTACTTCGTGGGTATTTAGTGCAGCTTTTACAATTTTTCTGATAAATAAATAAAAGAGTGCACATAGATCCAAATGACCACTTATTTGGCCAAAACTATATAATATATTTTTCGTATTGAAAACTGTATTTCTATAAATTTCTAATAGATATATGTCTTTTTTTGATCTTAACCATTTTGCGACAAAAAAATAAAAATGAGGACCACTATTATTTTTTTATTTTAATAAATTTTATAACTAATATCTCTTTGTTTTCCGAAATTGTTAAAAATATATTGACTAAAAATGTATTTTTTTCCATTTTCGAGTAACATTTTACCCAAATTTTAAAAAATACATAATTTTTTTTTAAACAAAAATGCCTATATATTTTTTTTTTTTTAATTCGAATTGGCAAGTTTTGGTAAAATATTATTGATGAATCAAACGTCTAACAAATCATTCTAATATCGTTTATCGTTTTTTTTTTTTTTTTTTTTTTTTTTTCAATAAAATTTGTGTAGAAAACATAGTGTTTTTTTGCCAACCAGTACAGATTTTCTTATATTTCACTTTTCATAAATGAAATGCGAACCACCATCTTCGATTTCCATAAAAAATATTTTATGGTATTGTGTCCCTAATTACAAAAAGCACAATTTAAAAAAATCAACTCGTTCATTTAAAAAAATATTTTTATTAAAGCTAAAGAGAAATAAATTTTTCAAAAAACAAAATGAAATTTTTGTTTAATTGAAGTGTTTACTATTATGCTGCAGTGAAAAAATTTTGTTTGCTTGCGCGAGTTGAGTTTTGACCAAAAAAAAAAAACAGTCTCTTCGGACCTATGTGGAATGATACATGTGTCCCCGGATATTTTGAAATTTTTTCTTAAAATTCGTATTATTTATCTAAAGCGCCTATTTCAAAAAACTTACCACAATATAACTGAAAATAGCAGTAGCTTTGTCACTCTCTATGCCATACATTTTCAGAATATCTAGCAATCTACAACAATTTTCTAAGGGGATGTCAGAGATCGTAGAGTTGAACTGTGAGCTCTTAAAAGCTAAATATTTTCATCAGACCTACATATTTACTACCTTTTTAAACCCCACACTTTTTTCGTGTTAAACCAGAATTCATAATTACCTCTATTTATGCAGCCTCTTACAGGGAGAAGTTTCACTGTTGGCACTAGTACAATATGTTATGGAATGGTTGGAGGAATTAGGGTTGGTGGAAATTAAACTTAAATTATCTTAATTTAAATGTGACTAAAAAGATAGCTAAATAACCTTCTGTAGCAGATAAATACCTTTCCTATACGCGGTCGAGAAACTCCAAAAATTAGCTTTGAAGAATAAGAATGCCAAATATTGCAGTCAAGTATGATCTCTGAAAAGGCTTGATGCAAATAGAATGTGTAGTGATTACTGAAACAAAAGAACTATAAGTTTAGTTAGAAATATTCCATACCATCTTAGTAAAAACTTGGTAATGGTATGTAATTACGGATGTAGTTACTTTTCAATCATAACAACATACTTTTTGCATTACATGAAAGTAGATTAGTAACTACTTACTTTTAAATTGATATGTAATCAGTTAAATAAGATCAGATTTTTGGAAATGTTACTTTTTATATGTCTCTTCATTTAAATTATAAAAATTATATATTTTAAAAGTGGGTAAAATATGAAAACTAAAACAAGAAGACTAAAACAAATAATTAATCGTAAACACACCAGTCTCCGGTGAAGTCGAAACCTCGACGTAAGCAGACAGAATAGCTTATTGTTAACAAATCCATTAGGCCACTTTATACGTACATGAATTAATTCATGAACTCTGTAATTTGAGTTTATGTAAAATACTACATCAAACATAAAATACGGTATAACTCTTAAACCAATAAAGGGGTATAAAAATGTACTAGAGGAAATTTGTAGGAAATTTTATTATCTATAAATGTTGTATTAACATCAAAATACGTACTATGCTCAATAAGCTAGTTATATGCAAAAAGTGTTATTGTTAATTTAATTTTACTCTCTTGTGTACTAAATAAATTTTGTGTCTGAAAAAATGTTTGTCAAATTTTTAAAAATTAAAAATTCTTGACATAAAAAAATAAAATCAAGAAAATACAATTTTTTAATAAAATCAATTTTTTATTTCAAAAGGCTATTGGTAAATTATTAGAGTTTAAAAGTGGTAAGTATCTGAATATTACTAAAAAATATCCACTAATTTGTATTGTTTCTCTTAGGCAGGGGAACAAATTTGAAGCGATTGCAATTTAGGAAATACAATTACATAAAGGTAAGAAAATTTTATTGGCTATCTTAAAACAATTTGTTAAACGTATTAAACTCTTAACAATTTTTAGACGGGGGCGGGTCAGTAAGGTCCGGTATTTTATTCAATTTCTGCACGGGTCACAAGAATGCGCTTCAAGAATTAACTCCAAGTCTATGGTATGAAATAGTATGTCAAATCCTGATTTCCGCATATTTTCAAATAAATAAATTAAAAAGATGATCTGCTTTTTATTTTCAATACCTCAGTACTTACTTGTAACCGATAATGAACTAGTTACTATTAATTTTGCTAATAATGACTTCTGTAATACTTTGAAGCTAATGAGTGATTGAATAGCTTCAAAGTAATTAGTTCCTGCAATGACATCTAAGTAATGACTTTCTGAAATGCCTACCTGTAATAATATAGAGTAAGTAGTTGCCTCTAATGACATTACCGCGTTAAAATAATTCATTATTTATCTAATATGAAAGTAGTGTAGAGCCATTATATTACCTTCTTATCTCATTACATGGCAAGCAAAGTTTTTGCTGGGATACTCTATCAAATGCCTTAGAAATGAATCTATATAGGAGGGCTCATTAATAAGAGTAAGTTACTACTACAAAACCAGCACTGCTTGGTTTGCTTGTTTGTTATTGAACACAAAATAAATGACCAGTGTTGCCAGTTTAGCCTTTTTAAGGCTAGATCTAGCCTTTTTATTTTGATTTTAGCCTCCAAATTTTCGTTTTAGCTTCTAGCTTTTTTGTTAGCGTTTTTTATTTTTAACATAACCTTAAAAAGGCTAAAATTTTACAAATTTTATTTTTACAAAACTATCAATTTAAGCATTTGTGTATATTAATTCTTACAAAAATATCGAAATTATTTATATTTAATGAAAATTTTCGCCTGCAGCGCTTCATTCTACAAAAATACTACAATTATTTTTTGACAAACTTTATTACCCATATAAACTAATTACTTTATATTTACAAATTCACTAAAATATATTTAACAAATACCAAAATCTAATGAGAACAAAGAAATTAATACTTTTTTAAATAAAAAAATATGTTAGCTTTTTTCTGGCTTTATTTTTTGGGGCATTTAGCCTTTTCTGACTTTTTTTTAAGTCCAATTTAGCTTCTTTTTTTCTCAAGTCCTGGCAACACTGTAAATGACTCACTTTTCTTAAACCATATAAATCATACGTATAGTGAACTGTGAACTTTATGTGAACTGAATTTAAGTGTTTGCGAACAATAGAATTTGTATTAATTAAAATCGTACACTGCAAATCAATCTATTCATCAGGTCATTGTTCATTACCTTATATTTAGTAGCTAGATATTTTAATTTTTTTAATAAATAACATTTGAAAAAAAAAAAACCGAGTGTCCAATGAACTGAGTTTGTAAAATAATTTGTGTTTAACCAACATCAACAGCATAATGTATCTCTATAACAATAGTTTCGTACAGTCTATTGAAATAGTGTTTTTTTCCGAAATATTATCTGATTTGTTAGTGTAAGCCAAAAACAAATTGTTATATTGAACTTTAGCCTCAGAAAAAATTAAAGAAAAATGTTGAACAAATAAGTCTTATAAAAATGTTTCATATAAAAATAAAATACGAGCAATACAAGCAATGTAGGCATGTTGTACAATATTAATAACAAATACTTTGATTATCTTTTGCCTTATGGAAAAATACTTAAAAGAAAGTAAACTAACATTATATTGTCTTACATTATACATGACATTGAAAATGTAACTACCCAACAGCTTTAAAAGAAAATATTATAAAATGGTTTAAAAAATTTTATAAAAAAGTAACAATTGTCTACCTATAGTGACTTTCTAAGTTTATATTAATCAGTCCTAAATATTGTCATTGAATTTTAGGAAAATTAAAAAAAAATAAATTTGTTTGCGTGCTGCTGGGTCAGCGTTACCGTTTGGCGACTTTAGTCGCCAAATGCCCCTTTTTCAACCACCTGGAGACTTTTTTGGCGAAAAATAGTTTGTCCAACAGATTTTAGTCAATATTTTTAGATCCATACGTTCAGTCCTAAATTGGTTCGACGAGGATTTGAAAGATTTGAGTACGAGTAAAATCTTTGTACAAAAATACAGAAGTGTAATTACTTAATAAAAAAAATGAATTGTATTTCAGCTATTCTTATGAATTAATCATTAATTTTTAATAATAAAAATTGTTGTAAAATATTTATAAATAAATTATTTTGTTGCTAACAGAATTGGATTTAGTAGTTTTCTTAAAACATACCAGTTTTTGTTTTTTTGTTATCAAATTAACAAAATTTAAGGAGTTTTTTTAGTTTTTTAAGCAGTTGGCCCCTTTTTTCAAAAAATCCCCTTTTTTGGCGACTTTTTATTTTGAAATCCCCTTTTTTGGACACTTTTTAAAAATTCTCAACGGTAACGCTGTGCTGGGTATAAAATCTTAATGTAGTATAATTTAAGTATACTATTCATTTATATTGCTACACATACAAATGTGCATAAGTAAATTTCTTTATAAAGGCTTAAGGCTAAAAGACAAGCTGTTAGGGATATCTTACAATGTAGTCTTTTATGTAAATCTAACAAAAATAAAAAATTCATATACTATGTATAATGTATAAAAACAACAAACCACTTTATCATGTGCTTGTTAAAGAACACTACCAGCAGTAAAATATGTATACAAAAATATATATACATTTGCACATAGTGTTAAAGAAATCGACAATGCCAAGAGACAAGATATTCAACAACAATATAATATAAAACAATAACAGTAACACCTATACTGACAAAACATCTTTCACTTTAATGTATGTATATGTGTATGCGAATGTATATTCTATATTATTTGGGATTTTTTATTTTTTTTTTTTTTTATTGGACTCATCAAAAACATGTACATTGTACAAGCAAATAATACAATGAGAAAAATAAACAAAACATTTACGCATAAACAATACATCTATACAAAAAAAGTGAATAAAAAAAAATAAGCCTCAAGGAAAGTAAAAGTAACATCAATAATAACGTTATTAACAGCGGCAGTAATTATTTAAACAATTAAATAACTAATATGCATTTTTCATTTTGTTATTTTAAATTTGTAATTTTGTATGTATGCATGTATGTATATCAATTGATTTTTTGGCTGTCATGCAAATAATTATTTAAAAACTAACGATTGTAAAAAACAATAGTATTGTTTGTAAGTACACAACTGCTTAATAAATTCTAATTTTCCTATTCCCTATCTCTAATCGAAAATATGTATTTACATATACAGCTGCGTTCATAATAATAGGAGTGGTGACAAACCAAAACTTCTTATGTAAAAATTTTTACTAAGATAACTTTAAAACCTCGCAAAATTTTAACGGTATTTACAACGGAATGTAAAAAATTAAACACAAAAGAAATAATCCCAAAAACAATTACGTTTACGATTTAATTCACAATTGTTTCATTTTTAGTTCAATGTGCATTGATCATAAAAATAGGAGTGATGGTGAATTCTTAAAAATTAAAATGTTTAAGTTAAAAATTATTTAATTAAATTAAAAAGTAATTATGAGTTAGTGAGCTAAGTATATTTTAAATAGGAAAACCCTCTTCTGAGGAAAAGCGAAATTAATAAAATAAAATCGTAGAAATCATGGAATTTTTTTAGAGAAATAAAGTAGATGTCATCATGTGTCGATAAACTGATGGCAACTGCATTGTCGTAAGTGAAAATGTTAAGCCGAAGCAAAGTGAAAATGTTAAGCCGAAGCAAAAAATATCGAGTGCGGATGACCTTCGCGTAGTTTTTAGTAAAATAGTTTATTTTCTGACAGCAAGTAACATCCAAAAGAAGCTAATTTTGTCAGTTAGTGCTCTTACTATTCGTAAACGCTTGATTAAAAATAATTTCTTTGCTCGAGGTCCTCGAAAAACACCACTGCTCTCCAAAAAAACACGCAGCCTACAGTTTAAAGTAGGCATATTAACTGGCCAAAAGAAAAATGAAGGAACATTCTGTGGTCAGACAAAAGCAAAATTGGTGGAACTAGACCCCGGCAGTATGTCAAATGCCTTTCTAACATAGTATTTCAATCACAATATAAAAAAAAAAAAAAACACTGTTAATCATGTTGGTGCTAAAGTGACAATATAGTGAGTTTTATAATACAACGGAGTTGATCCAATACATCATGCAAAAGAATAATGGATCAACGGTTACTTGTGGAAACAACGAATAATTTAAGGCTGAGTACTATATCCCTTTCAATTGGGACTTAACACAGGATAACAATCCTAAATACATCCATTTAATGCCAAAGGATTGGTTTCGTATCAAAGGGGTTTGAGGTTAAGTCGTAGCTTTTTTAGTTTCCTGACCTCAATCGCATATATAATCTATGGAAAGACGTTAAAAATGTGTTACGAAAAAAATACTGTCAAATGCTGACGAATTGTGGACCTTAATGTGAGATAATTGGTGATAAATTCCAGTAAGGCTTGGTCGGGATCTCATTGACTCTATGACTATTAGATGTGCTAAAGTCACCAAAATTAAAGCTTTTTCCATAAATTACTAAAAGTATTTAAGCTATTTTGGAAACATTTATAAAGTCGTTTAGCAAATTTTGTATATAATGTTTTGTATTTAAAAATTTAAACTTAGTTTTTTATATAAGGGCACTCCTATTTTTATGAACGCAATATTTACATGCATATATATTAGGGTGATCGATTATTCGACTTTTTTGAGAAACCGGTTTTCGAATAGTTCGAATAGTTGGTATTTTAAAAAAACCGGTTGCACTTTTTGAAATTCAGAAAAAACCGGTTAACCGTTTTTTTGCAGAAGTTGATATTTATATCAAAAAGCTACATTTATTTAAAAAAATAAATAATTCTTATAATATTCAAGTTAAAATTTATTAAATACAAGCGTATAAGCCTGACAATGCCAGGAAAAAAATAATATTATATGCACAAACAAATCTGAAAATTAAAAGAAAAAAAATATGAACAACATATGGACACCTTCCTCTCACTAATCGAAATCAATTATTTGAAGCCGTTAGAATTTATTGTGATAATATTGATTAAAGTTTTAAATTCGTAAACCTTTCAAAATAAAAAAATCGTTGCGCTCCCTGACCGAAATGCAGAATCAGTTTTTGAAAGGATTTGGAGAGCAAATAATAAGTATAGCAACCCAAAAGTTCTTAATATCAAAAACAGACTTTTCGGTCCCTGATAGAAACATCTGGCTCCGTTAGAATTTGTAGAATGAATAGTTTTATAAGTAAGCCGATTTTTAGTTTCTTATATCGTCTGGGAGCTTCAGAAAGCTCTGGAGAGAAAACAACGCTTAGGAATGATATATATAAATCCATATATATAGATCCACGTGTTTTCGCTCCCTGCTAGATTTCAAAATCTGGCTCCGTTAGGATTTGTAGGACGAATAGGGTTATAAGTAAGCCGAATTTTAATTTTCTACGTCTTCTGGGAGCTTTAGAAAGCTCTAGAAAGAGAAAACATTTTTAGAAAAAGACACATAAATCCTCTTATATCTAGATGACTAGAAGATAATTATGTTTCAAAATTGTAGAAAAAAAATCATCAAAAATTCGACTAAATTTTAGTTAGCATAAACAGAAATCATGGCTTAATATGGAAGCCTGTCTCAACTGAAATTATTCTGCAGGAAAACATTTTTAGAAAAAGACACATAAATCCTCTTATATCTAGATGACTAGAAGATAATTATGTTTCAAAATTGTAGAAAAAAAATCATCAAAAATTCGACTAAATTTTAGTTAGCATAAACAGAAACCATGGCTTAATATGGAAGCCTGTCTCAACTGAAATTATTCTGCAGGTGAAACTTTTTTAACACAACACCTTTAAAAAATAAAGGAAATATTGGATCATAAAATATAAAATTGGGTGTAAAAATATTACAGATATTACAATAGATTAAAAAATTCATGCAAGATAATTGTTACTTATTTATTTGTTTAATATTACAGAATAAATTCCAATTTAGACTTAAACTATATTTTTAAAACATAAGAAATCAGTCTTTATGAATATTTAAAAAATTATTCCTAAATTTCGATTCAAATATCACTATTTAGTACATGTTTTCTGAAATAAAATGCTATTTTTAAAACCGGTTTTTTGTGTTTAAAAAAACCGGTCTATTCGACATTCGAAAAATGAACATTTTGAAAAAACCGACAGCACATGGACAGAAAAAACCGGTTGGAAAACCGCGTCGATCACCCTAATATATATAAACATGCTAAATAAAAAAACACACACACTCAATTAGCTATTGCCGTAAACATTGTGTTGTTGCTGCTTTCTTAAACACACAAGCGCATGAACAAATGATTTAAACATCCACACATCTTTCATTCAACATAAGTCAATATATTTTTTATACCGTTACACCACTTCAATTCGATTAATTCGTTTCGGGTTAATTCCTGAATAATACTTTTATTTTCAAAAATAAAATTTTTGATCTTCGAACAAATTTAAAAATTTAATTTGCTTTTTTTTTTGGCGACTTTTTATTTTGAAATCCCCTTTTTTACACTTTTTAAAAATTGTCAACGGACAACGCTTTTGTCTGCCTTAATACTGTGAAAAAATCGAGCGCATATATAGCCTGATTTGAGAATTATTATTTATTTATTTTTTTTTTAACTCCAGTAATTCTCATATAAACAACAGCTTAAGTACAGACTTTTTTTCTTTGCTTTATAAAACGTAGACGGTAGGGCAGGTTGGATTTATATAAAATTTCACATAAATATAGCAGAGTGATATTTAAGTCTAGAAAAAGGATCCTAAATGCAATTCTGGAGCGGATCTGTGGGAGCTCAAAATAGGGTACTAATGACAAAGCGAATAGTTGTTTCTTATCCGATTTCAAACCACTTTAAAACTCTTGCTAAATCCTTTTGAAATATGCTTGCATGTGCTGTTTATCTTATATATTTTTCGAGATATATTCATTTGAATTTTCAATGAATTATTTTCTCAATTATGAAAGATCTTAGTCAAGTTTTTTCCATATATAGTCTAACATTTTCAACCGATTTTAGTATATTTTATGGAATTATTTAAAAAATTTTCTATTGAATAAAGGAAATTTGAAGTAAATATCTTTATTGAGTCAAAAGCTAAACGATTTTGAATTGGAAACAAACAGATGAGCAGAAGGAGATCAGAATTCCTCAAAAATAATCCCAAAATTCCAAATATACATTTTTTTATTTATGGATTAATATAACAACCAAACGTAAATATTTAAGTGTTGATATCATCTTTGAATTTATGATTTCTTTACTATATGCATATGCTTTTATCTAACTAGTTATTATTTATTGCAATATAATGAAAAAATCGTCTCCAATAATATATAAAAAAAAAGAACATTAAGCATCCTATTTATATATGAATTTCAAAGGGTAAATAAATTTCATGATAATATTTGTAAAAATAACGTAAAGGTCACCAAATATTATATCGATTAGTTGAAGCTTAAAATTCAATTCTTTTGTCAACATTTTATATCCTCCCACGCACACCAATCAAATTATTTAAATATCAGTAGGTTGGCTGGTTGTTTCTCATGGTTGCTGCACCATCTGTAGTAAAGAAGACTAAAAATTGTCCGTATATATATATATATTTTTTTTTTGCTCTATTTGCTTGTATTCACTGTTGTATTGCTCTTGTAAAATTTCTTATGTTTTAGTTTTCTTGATTTCTTGCGTTGCCAATACCAGAGTGTCCCTTTAGTGCTGTTTGTTGTAGTTACTGTTGTTTTATGTGGATTTGTAAAAATGAAAAGAAAAAATATTTGTATTTGTATTTTGTATTGTGTACTGTGTATGTATTGATGTTTCTTGTTAATGCTGTGATTGTAATGTTGTTGTTGCTGTATGCGTAGCCGTAGGGATTTTTGTGGCCATTGTGTTTGTTAATTGATTTGATTTCAGTTTGTCGTTGGCTAAGTGTATGTGTGTATAAGTGTGGTATTTTAACATTTTCTTGTTAGTGGGTTTGCATACACTATACAAATAAAAACATAGTTGTAGTTGTTGGTTTTTCCTGTTCCTCTTTTTCTATTTTTTTTTTCTTTTGTAGTTGTGTACAACATTATTGTTTGTAATGTTAATATTTTATTTCCTGTTACTGTTCTTGATTGTTTTGTTGTGTTTTATTTATTTTTTATTTGTATCTATGTTTGTTAATAGTGTATGTGAATATTTTTTATACGCTAGAGATTTAAAACGGAATTGATCAGGAATTGATTATGTTTTTTTTTACCTTTAATATTGGTTATGGGTTATTTGTGAAGGTTAGAGTAAAATAAAAGTCAAATACTAAAATTGTTATATTTCGAATTGATTTAAGGCGTAAAAACTACCTGATATTGCAATAATATTGAATCGAAACTTTATATATAATTTATAGGTTACAAAATATTTACTATAATTAATTTTAATCTTTCACAATGCGTATTGATAAGTCTCATGCAGGAAAAAATTAAAAAATTTTAAATATCTAAATGTTTTACTTTTCGCAAATTGAATAATAAAAAAAATGAATTAGTAGCCATTAATGAATCAATTTTTTCTTTTCACCAGAATGCACTAAGAAGGCAATACGTTTACCTAGCAAGCTTAAAATTACTGATTTTTTGATATCATTTTTGAAAAAAAATTCAAGTATTTTTTCAAACTATTTTAAAAGTAATTATATCTGTAATTTTTAATCGCTGTTAGAGAACTGAAAAAATTATCTTTTTTTAAATAAAATTTATTTTGCACAACACATTGTTCAACACATTGTTCAAATTAAAATTATTAAATTTCGAAATAAAAGTACTTACAATGCATTTATATATTATATTTTACAAGATTTTACGTACCTGAAAATAAATAAAATAAGAAAATATTAGTATATGAGAAATGATTTTACGTTTAGTATAACATTTCTTATATAACGAAAGTCCTAAAATGTTTTTGTGAATGTATTAAACTTTTAACAAAGATATTCATCCAGCAATATACCTTGTCGATAAAAGGGAATTTTGAATCTATTTTGACACAAATTAATACTCATTTCGATAACGAAATTTTATCATTTAAACGCGCTACTCTATTATATAATTTGAAATTGGATTCCGTAACTTAAAGAAAAATATCAAATTTAATAAACGTCATATGGACCCTGAAGTTTACTTTGCTGAAGTTAATGTTTGATTTTTACTGTCATATTAACACTAGCCAGACTCATGTGACCTGAATGTGACTATGAAGATATGCGTAACTGTATTAAATTACTAAGAGCACTAATAAAGAGAGGAGATTTATTTAAAAGATTATTTTCAACAGAAAAGTATCCCTAGAGACCAGGTATATTACTAAATTTTTTAAAGTTGTACCAAACAGCACTAGTAATTTTTCTAACTGAGTTGTATTGGGTGTATGCATTAATTCACATTGTTTTTATAATCAAATATTAACTTCAGTTTCTGAGATAAAGGTATGATATATTTTGTTTTAATTATTGAAAAATCATTTTTATGGATTTTATCTCAAAATCATTTTTTTTATTATTTGAGGTCAGCAACTCAAGAAAATCAAGCAAATTTTCCGAATTAAAAAAAAAAAAAAAAAAGCAGAAGGGACAATATCTGGACTATACAGAAGGTATGGAAAACGTTTGAATAAAACTATGAGAACTAGTGCATACATCCAATACCAAATTAAGATTGCGGTGCTTCATTCTAGAATATTATTATTATTTTTTAACAAACTATATTAGCCATAAAACCTATTTATGCTATACTTATAAATTCACTTAAATATATTTCAGAAATACCAAAAACATATGACAATAAAAAATGGTAAATTATGCATTGAATTTTACTTCATTATATTTTTACCACAATAATCCAATATCGTAACTTTCACGTCAAGTAGAGATCTGAAAAATCATGTTTTGTATTCACTGGTTTAAAATTTTTCTTAACTTGAATATGTTCCTCAGAAACATCAGTTTTCAAGGTAACTTTTAAAGTATATTTTAGGTTTGTTTGAAATTCTAGCAAAATTAGTTAAAAAGAGAAATTAAAAAAAAAAAATCTCAAAAATATAATTTTACTTGAAAATATAAGAAAGCGAAAAATAGTAAAATAAATTTTAGTGTCAATATGAAATAAAATTTGTGTAAAATTATTTTATTAAATGATGTTTTCACCTCAAGAATACTAGTATATGTTCTTATAGAATTTCTTTTATCTAAGAGTATGTATGATTTTTAGCTTTTTTTAATATCATGTCTATGTACATTACAGGTAGATTTGGAGGATAACTTAACAAAGTTTGGTGCATATAACTTGTAAAATCCAGAGACGAAGCTTATTGTTCAAAATATGTCCATTCCAAATGTCCAAATATCACATGTCTTTCCAGAATTGAGTTTGACTCCTACAAATCTCCTAAATATGGTAGAATTCGTGGCCTCAAACCACCACATACAATTTTTAAATATTGGATTATAATTGACTATAAAAATCATGTCTTCCTTAAGTTACTTCAAAGTGCATTAATCTAATAAAATATAAATATTTTTATATGTAGACCAATAGGCACATATTATTTAAATACAAAACAGTATACCAAATTAAAAAAAAAAAAAAAAAAAACAGTTCAAAATTTACCGAAAATCTTTTCGAAAATAAATTAATATCACATTACAATCCAAAATTTGCAAAACTTCATTCAAAAATAACCACATGTTTTAACAAAAAAGGTTTAAAAAAATTAATATATTTTCTAATTATTCTATTTCAAATTAAAATATAAATTTGAAAATAAAAATGTTAACTAGTTTTGCTCCTACAAAATATTCAAGTAAAATATAGAAAAAAGAGAATATTTTCATTATTTTTGAAAATTATTCAGGCCCGAGTTCAATTATATTAATTAGAAAAATACATTGTAAAAGTTTATTGGACACTCGGTAGAATGGAATGCATTTTCTAGTTAGCCACGACCGTCATCAGCACTCTTTAGTTTCCCACCGTTGTGTTTTCTGTAAACATCATCTATTTAACTCACAACTTGCTGAGTGTCCAATAAACTGTTACAATGTAATTCTTCTAATTAATTGAACTCGGGCCTGAATAATTTTCAAAAATAATTATAACCAAAAAAGTTCGAATGAATAGAAATAATTAATAATTAAAATATTTTCTCTTGAATTTTTTTTTTTTACTTTTACTATTTTTATGTGCACAGAAAAGTTTTTCAAGCAAAATGCTTTCAAAAATAGTAAAACTAGTAAAAATGGTTTGCTTGGGCTAGAAAAGCAAATGACCATGAGGTTTCATGGATAAAATTTAGAAATGAAGTGCAATAATGGCAAATATTTACTATTAGTATTTTTTTGAAAAAAAAAAAATAAAATCTTCATTTCCCTATACGCCACAGTATCCTAGTTTTCCCTACTTATTTTATAAAATAATGAATTGAATGATCATAACTAGGACTCCCACATAAAGATGATTAGTGCCAACAGCTAAATTATTTTTCTAAATCGAACAAACCGCTCTCGAGATATGCTAGTTTGACCCCTATTTTAAGATGGTCATATTAATCATGCCCTTAAAGATTTGTATGTGGTTGAGAAAACAAAAACAGTAAAAATTATTTTTGAGTACATCTAAATAAACATATTTCATCTATTTGTGTTTAAATTGAAATTTCTTTGTATACCAGTGTAATTGATGTCAGTATGTCTCTTTTATTAAAAACTGAAATAAGGAGCAAATTTATATTATATCAAACTTATTAGTGGCTTACAATTGTACTATTTAGGTTCAAATTGTACAAAAAAAAAAAAAAAAAACATTTGTACCAATGTTAACAAGAAACTTATCACAAAGAAATATGTATATAAAAGCAAAAAATATAGTTATAAAAAAAAAAAAATACATAAAGACAGATACCAAAAGGTTAAAAATATAAAAGAATTAGTATAAGATTATCAGAATAAGAGTATCAGTATAAGAGTATCAGTATAAAAGAGATGCAGTTAAAGTATGGCAGCTAATACATTCACATCATCACTGTTTCTAGATAATTTATTGCCATTTTGACAATTTTTGTTCCTAAAAATGGGCTGTTGATAATAACACGATTTTGACTAAATTTATCCTAAAACCATGCACATTATCCATTGCATTTTGCTTACAGCTAACAATTTCATCAATAATCAAGTAGCTGTCATTAATATTTTAAAGTTTGAGAGTTCATATTAAATATATAATTCTATGTAAATCTTCAAATTAATTTGTAATTATTTTATATAATACATTTATAAAAAATTACTGCATAATATTTAATTCCCTTTAAATTATGTATTTCTAATTAAATTAAATTAAATTATATAATATTTTTTAGTTAAAGAAATCTTTCTGAAAATAATTCAATTCTATTACATAAATTTGATTACGTTTTATTAAGTGTTTATTACAACTCTCTCTCTCTATCCATACTTATCACAAAATATACAGCCAATTAAAAAGACAGAAGAAAGCATAAAAAAGTACTTGTCTTAAACATGCATATCTCTACTAAAATAAAAATGAAGTATGATATTTCTCGTTCTATCTCTTTATTTTCCCTTTATCTCTTAGTATCTTATGACCGTAGCAGTAATTAGAACAACTAAAGCATATTATTGTATTTGTTAAATGAATTTGACAGCTGGATAATTTGTTCAGAGTACATTTCAAATGCATTAATTTGTAACTATAGTTTTAATTCAAACATTTAGTTATTTTTTAATGTAGATTTTTTTTCAACTAAAACAGATTTTTGTAGAATTTTACGTTTTATTTTTTAATTAATTTAATATATTTTTATGAGATTTTTTTATATGTTATTTTAAGCAAACAATTATAACAGAAGTGATAGGAGCATATTTGAATAATTGTAGTTCAGAAGAAAAGTATTCTTCTAAACACGAAACATCATCTGAATGTAAAGTAATTGATTCTGCTTTTTTTTTTTTTTTCATTTTCTCAAATTAAATTCTTTATTTTTTTTTAATAACAGCTTGAAACTTTAATTTTATTTTTTTCAGCAACAGGGCATTCTGCAACTTCGATTTTTGCAATAGCACTAGCAATTAACTCGTTTAATTTTCTTATTTTTTTATAGCTTTAGAGTCATTATCATTCAACACATCCACAGCATTTTTGAAATCATTAATATATTGTTCGCAGTATTTTACAGCATAAAGCCAAGATGCTCACCTCGTAATAACTGGTTGAGGCGGAAGTGGCGAATTGGTATAATTTTCTTTTTATTTTAGCAAGCGTGTAGTTTTTAAATATATCTGTTTTCCAAAAGAAATCAGCGAATCAATGTGATCAACAGTATTGCGCACCTCTTCCGCCACTCGGTGTACTGCGTGGGCTAAGCAGGTTACATGCAAAAATTTTTGGATAAAAAATCTTAATAGATTTTGTGTATTTTACCATATATGGAGCCGCTTCTGATAAAAATAAAAGAATTTGATTTTCATTAAAATCCTCTCCCAACAATTTAACTGACTCATGAAACATACGGGCAATTGTTCCGTGGTTCACACATTCGAGTTCTACAATATGAATCAAAAAATTTTGTTTGCTCAATTCTACATCGTGATCCAAAACTGCAACAATTACATTAACAATGTACTGGCCGGTAATGTCAGTTGTTTCGTCCATACTTATCCATAGAAATTTATTTTTAAAAAAAGATTTTATTTCTTCCAGCTGAATATTGTACAATTTTTTCACATAACTTTTTCTAACCTCTGTGTTAATAACTTGTTTGAGAATAACCGGAAAATGGGTGTTAAAAATCGTTAAAACATCTGTTATGCACATTTTACCAGAGACCGGATTTTAATACTAAAAAAACAATATATTTATTTTTATTAATTAATTATTTTTTTTTTTTTTTCAATCGAAAAACAATTCTTAACCCTTCGTCATACAGATGTTTCAATTGTCACATTCGTAACAAATATGGTCTGGCCATATATTTTTATATATTTTAATAGAAATTTTGGTGAATTTTTTATACTTATTACATATAACTATATTCTAGCATCACAACTACATAGTTTTGCAAGATGTTACATTTTTCCATCGATAAACTTCACGTTATTCTAATTGTTTTGAGTCTACAAACGCACGCAAATTTTTCTTTTTAAACATTTGAGGCTTTATCGGAATTAAACTCATAACACAAAATATGAACAAATAGGTGGAAAATCATACAAAAAATCCATCATATTTTTTATTTTCCTCAATAGCTTAATTTTTTTCTTCATGATCGAAATAAAAAAAAAAATATCTTTTGTGATATTTATCACAAAAGTATAAAATTATTTTCAACTTTTTTCATCGCATAAAAAAATGTTACACAACAACAATTTTATTGAATTGAAAAATATTTTTGAAACAAAACAAAAGTATAAATAAATCATCTGTAATTTTTTCCATACTGATATTTATTTTTAAAGATATTATTTTCATCATGATGAATATATACATTAAAGAATAAAAATCCCTCACATATTTTTCTCAACAAATGAAAAATTATTTATTGAACAGTAAAGATATTTATATTGATTGAAAAATGAAAAGTTTTCGGGTGCATGCATTTTACCTCAAAATGAGAAATATGAAAATAAGATTGTAACAAAAAAAAAAAAAAAAATGTTAAAAAAAAAAATACGCATTATTGGGTAAAGTATGCAAAAATATGCACTAACAAATCGATGCCATTTTTTAGTAAAATGTCTGATTCGGATAGATAACAACATAAGATCATTTTTAAAGGCTCCAAATAAAACATGAATTTGCATATAAATCCGCCCCTAATTATTATTAACTTAATTGAGGGAAATTATTTTAATTTTATAATTTTATAGTTATTTTAAGAACCAAATTACAAAATTAGGATACATGGCTTTTTATGACAAAAAATTAAATTTAGTGTATCTTAAAAAATATGTTGTTTTATATGGTTTTCTGTGCGTATGAGTAATTATTATTTAACTAATATTACTCATACGTATATTATGAACTGAAGTTAGAGTATCCAAAACCGTAAATGAAAACCGGTTAACCGGTTTTCGGTTTTTAACATACCCTGTTGGTTTCGGTTTTTTTTTTTTTTTTTTTCTAATTTTCGGTTTTTGTTGGAACCGGTTTTTTAAAGGCGGTTAACCAGTTTTGCTAAACAGCATTTTATTTAGTTTTTTTATGTAATTTTAATCAGAAAAAGAGTTCAAAAAAGGAAAAATAAATAAATTACTTGACTAAAAATATGAAGTTTCACGTAAATTGCTTAATGCAATAAAAATTACAAATAGCTTATTAAAGTTGGACAATTTTTTTTAAATATTTGAAATAAATTGAACTATTGATTGCACATAAAAATCTTAGCCTTTAAACAGTTGCTTTAGAACGCTTGATGTATTTGTATACATTAAGGATCAAATACATTTATCATTATTAATCATGATGTTGTATATGTTCCAAATAAACCCTACCAACTAGATTCCCCAAAACTCCGATCAGTTAAAATGTATTGAGCCTTGTTCAAGAAATACTTAAAGGATGCTAAAAGCTTAAAAGTACACAAAAATTCAGCAAAAAAGTTGCCGAATATACAGTAAAAGTTTTCAGAAAATAACTTGCACGTTTTATTAAACCACAATAAGAAATAAAATATTATTTAAAATTTAAAACTTATAATTTAATAGCCAAAATTTTAGCACTATTTTTTCGTGCTCTCTACTAAGTATTTCAATTACAAAATAAATTTTATTTCACTTCGGAAAGACATAATTTCAAATACTAGGATTAGGAATAAAACAAAGAAAGGTAATTAACTACAATAAAAAGAAATAATAAAAAAAAAAAAAAAAAAACGTGAAAAAAAGTACGTTTTACATAGGTACGTTTTACATAGTTAATAAATGTTAGCACTTAATTTGATATTTTATCTTATTTCATATTTTTTTTCTTTAAGAAATAAGAAGATCCAGAAAGAAATTTTCCGTAGTTATTGGTAATACTTAGTCATTGCTTAGGACGCATAGAGCTATGTCTGTTTAGGCTTTTAAAGAAGTCATCAAGGTATAACATATGTATGTGAACTTTTTCGGAGAAACAGTCCTAAATATAAATTTTTTTCTTGTAATTCGAAAAAAATGTGAGTGCTAAAATACTCTTACAGTCTTTAGAGAAAATTGAAGACATGCGGACGCACATTACAATAAAATGCAATAAATCCGGCCGATGGAATTATCTTTTTGTAAAAGTCCACAATGCTATATATTTAAGATGTCATCAGTATTAAGAAGAACTGCAATATTTTATTATTTATAACTTTTTACATATCTTTTGTTTGTATTTTATATATTTATTTTTGTATGCTATTTTTCATTTCAAATAAATGTAATAAAAAAATTTCAAATGTTTTTGAAATTAATGGCCTGTTTCTCTATGTCGAACGAAAGCTTTCTTTCGCCTTCTAAGCGAACGAAAACTGATTTGGGTTTCTCTAACTCACTTCTAAGCAAACAATGAGTCGAACGACAAGTCGAAAGAAAACGTAAGTGTTTTCATATAAAATTGAGTTTCTGTATTTCGAACGATAAGAACAAAAATGTCAAAATCAGTCACTTGCTATTTTGCTTTCGACTGGTTTAATTTTTTAAAGAAAAATAGGAAAAATACTCATAAGGACATTGCAAATGTTCCTTAATCATGTTTATTGTTCATTCTGATGTATTTGGTATCCATAAATGACGATTTTGTGTCTAAAAAACCATTTATAAAAAAAAGCAAAAAAATTTTTATTTTTTAATTATTTTAATTTTGTTTGTTTATTTACTTGGTTGTATATACGTTTAAACAATTTAGTAGTACTTTTAATATTTTTACGAAATAAAATTACTCTGAAAGCAAAATAAAACAAAAACAATACGAAAAGACGTAACTCCATGCGAACGAATGCGTAGGAAATACAGAAACCCAAAATTATTCGAATTCGTTCGACTTGCTTTCGTTCGCTTTGATTTTCGTTCGACATAGAGAAAGAAGCTATAATTCACAGTAGTCATTTTACAATACATTACTGCATACCATATTCATTCGGTTATTTCAATAGAATTATCAGTTAGTCCTAGGAACTAACCAAATTCGGTTAGCAAAAGATTCGGTTGTGATGACGAATCTGAAATTATTTTTAACAACATGTTTCTTAATAAAAGTTGAAAAATTAAAACTCTAAAAACTTGAACATAAGACATAAACTTGATTCTTTAAATCTAAAACAGCAACAAATAAAACAACATTTCACCATTTTTGGAAGACAAAAGAAAGCTTTAATAAAAAACTCTTTTAAATTTCTTAAAAGACATCTGCACAATAACATACACGGGTCATAAATTAAATTTATAAAAATAAACAAAAAACATTATGTGGTCAATGCGGAAACGAAAAAAAAGAGGATACACCCACCAGGCAGCCAAAAATCCAAAAAGAAACCATAAAACACAACAACAACAATAATAATTTATGATAGTAAATCTTTCCTTTACAGCCAAAAAAAAGAAGAATAAAAAAAATAAAGTTAAAACCACATAAACTGACAAGTGAACACTTTTAAATTGTACACATAAAAATGGCTATGACCTTTATAGCTCATGGTATTTTGCTAGAATCGGAATGGATTATAAAAAGGAAAACCATGTCATAAGTTTAAGTAAAATACATTTATACTCGTATGAGAAAAAAAGGAAAAACAAATCTTGTTAATGGGCCTCAAACATAAACCGAAACTAAGAGTTACGACTTGCTAAAAACAAAATCAGTTAAAAGGAATTGTATCTTTTTTATTTGGATTTTACGTTAAAAAAAGAAAAATAAAAACAGATTATTGAAATGAAGGAGAATAATATTATATATGTTGCAAATTTCATACTATATGTTTACTGGTTTAAGCATTATTAATATGAATTTATTATTTTTATTTATTTTCCATTCTAGAGTAAAAGTCATTTGGTAAATTTCTAAATAGACATTTAAGAAAATATGACATATTAGAGATAAATGTATGAGAAAAAGTGCGAAAGAAAAAAAAAAAAAACAGATAGAGAGAGTGAACATGTTATATGTCAGATTTAATGGTACTTATATTAATCATATTGAAGTTATGTTAAAATATAAGTATTATTTTTCTTAATGTTTACTTTTTTATTATTTTCTTTAAAAATAATAAATTGCTAGCATATGTTGCAAAATGTTTTGAAAGACATTTTTTACTGCTCAAAAAGAAAAAAACAAAATAATAATAATAATAATTACAGAAATATAAAAATATTTATTAATTATTATTTTAAAATGTTTTGAAGCTACTATATGGCACAGATATTTGCATTTCGTCTTAGTTCAAGTAAGAAAAAGTTTATTATACCCTATACCACCATATGTGATTGGATTTGTGCTGATTTTTGTAACGCATAGAAAAAGTTATCTAACACCCACCTTATAGTATACCAGTTGACTCAGAATCACTTTTCAAATCGATCTAATGATGTCCGTACGTTCGTCTGGCTGGCTGTGTATGTAAACCTTGTGCACAAAGTACAGGTCGCAATTTTAAAGATAATTTAATGAATGATACAAGGACGAAGTTGGTTGGTTACATACAATTGTATATAAATACAGTGGTGGCCAAAAAAAATTTTTTTATTTTTTCTTGAAAAAAAAAAAAAAAAATAGGTGGATTTTGACTGATTTTTTTTTTTTATTTGCATGACTACCTTATTTAGCGGTCACACTATAGAATTCGAGAATGGTTTGTCAATCTTAGGCTATAACTCAAGAACGGTTTACACGATTTCGATAAATGATATATCAAAAGAGGCATACGAAAATTGTCTCCAAGGTATGTCAACAATATTTTTCATTCGCTCAAGAATTTCAGAGTTATGAATCAAAATTTTCACCACTTTTCAAAAAAATTAATTTTAAAATTTTCGGTACTAATTACCGAAAAACTACGGAAATATTAACTGGACAAAAAATTATATAAATTCAGCTCAAAGACAATTTAGGTCGCTAGTTCAATTTATCTTAACTGGACAAACTGTTCTCGAGTTATACAAGTGTGACTGCCTAAAGGCGGAGTCATAGTAGTCATGCCCATAAAAAAAAACCAATGCGTGATAGAAAAAAAGTAAAAGCTGATTCTTATTTAGCACGTTGAATTCCATCTAATCCACCTATTTTTTTATTTAAGACGAAAAAAAAAATAATAATTTTCCCACTAGTGTATTTCCACTTAGCTATAGTTATACATGGGTATCCAAACTTAACTGTGAATCCAATCAAGATTTGTGCATCAATTTTTATAATATGTGGCTTTATTTACTCATAGTTTTGCCAGCTTTGAGATAAAGGTGATAAACTTAAATATTGTTGATGTTTTCACTTTTAAAAAAAGTTTTTGTAAAAAAAGAAATCTTTAATTTTGCATGAACAAATTTTTTTCCGACACTTTTTTCAAAATATCTTCTAAACCATTGAGCGGATAAAAATTTGATAGTAGAGCGATTCAAAGCTAATTTTATTCCGCATATCTTGGTATACCACTTATATAAATCGTGCATACCGTTCTCAAGCAATAGTGAAATATACTCGAGTAATCGGCATATTTAGGGCACAATATTAGTCACACCCATAAAAAAAAATTCCGACCTGATGGAAAAAAACTGAAAGCAGATTCGTGTTTAACATGTGGAATTCCATCTAGTCTACATATTTTTTTTTTTGAAGGAGCTCGAAAAAAAATTTGTTTGTCGACCAGTGTTATCAATCTTTGTACCAATTTTTATGAAGATCGATCCACAGTTGACCATAGCTCCCATATAATCCCCTCTTCCGAAAATCACTTTAATGTGCATACATCCCATACAAATGTTTAGCAAATATTTGACCAAATTTGCGTGACCACTAGTTCTACAAAAAAATGGTTTGCCATTATTTGATCTTGCAAATGTTTTGTAAGAGAAAACAGCGTCAAACAGGATAAGGTAAAATGTCAGCTATGACTAGTGATAAGTAAACAATATTCTCGCATTAAAAAAAGAGAGAAATTAGAAAATATTTTATAAAGTGGTTACGTCATTTTTGTCAAATATTTGACTAGTCTGAACATACCTTTAATATCAAGTTAATATTCGACACAAATAAGTTTTATATAAGTAGAAAGAACATTGCCAAATACTTTTTTGTTCCATAATTTACCATAACTCCTATAAACCCAATTCCGAAAATTGCCCTATAGTTCATAAAATCACGTAGATGTTAGTATTAAAGCATTATTCTGTATTTGTATATTTTATTTTACATTTAGTAAAAGTGTTGGCCCCCCTTCCCCAATTTTAATGCTCATACATAATAATGTAGGGTATCATATCGTCGGTCTTGATCGACTATATCTTATTTTATTGGTAATATTTGTTCTGCTTTTACCAAAGTAATCGAGATAGTATGTTCGAATTGCTGCCAAATTCAAAGCAAATACCAAAGAATATTTAAAATTTAACTAATGTCAAAATTCAAAAAATAATTCGTTCTAAGAATACTAAGGAGTGCGTTCGAAAAAATCTAAACACACTTTGTGGAAGCAATATTATTATTTTTTTTTATACCCTTCACCACAGGTGTAAAGGGTATATATAAGTTTGTCATTCCGTTTGTAATTTCCACAATTTTCGTCGGAGAGCAAAAAAGTTTATATTTTCGGAATCCTTGTAAGAAGCGATGACGATTGGACCATGTCCGTCCGTCCGTCCGTGTGTCGGTTGAAATGGCGTTTATGAAGCCCACCGATAACTGACATATATAATATGTATGTCAAACGATCGGAAATGCTTTCGAGAATTTTGCTATTGGAATTCAGCAAGATAGGTTCATACAATGCGGAGATATGTTCAAAAAACCGGTTTTTTGAACCGGTTTTCCAGTTTCTGAAGCCTCTGTATACACTACGGACTTCGTTTTTACAAAGAATTCTCGGACATTTTTTTCTGAATTTTTGTTCTGAAAAAATTAAATAAATCGGTTCAGTAATAACTGAGATATCGGACAAAACGCATTTTTTATTTTTTGAAGCCTTGGTTTAAGCTATAGATTTTTATTTTTATACAGATCGGTCACAAATATTTTTATAAAATTTCAGTTTTTTGAACCAGGAAGATCGGTTTATAAATGGTGGAGATATGCTTTAAAAACCGGTTTTTAGAACCGGTTTTTTAGTTTCTGAAGCCTCTGCATATACCAGGGACTTCGAATTTTTAAAGGGGGCTCGAAAATTATTTTCTGAATTTTTGTTCTGAAAAAATTAAATAAATCGGTTCAGTAATAACTGAGATATCGGGGAAAACGAATTTTTTATTTTTGAAGCCCTTGTTCAAGCTATAGATTTTTATTTTTATATAGATCAGTCATAAATATTTTTATAAAATTTCGGTTTTTTTAATAAACCAAATTCGTTCATAATCAACAGAGTTATGGCCCAAAAACAAATCTGTTAAGAATATAAATACACCAACAAACATGTATATTAAGCATTGTAATGACTATTAGTGACGTTTTTTGTTTTTTGTATAGACAAGTAGTTTAGTTAGAAACAGCAGTCATATAATGAATAACAGTGTTGTTGTTGTTCTTTGTATATGCAGTCTGTACAAAAATAAATAGATATGGAATTGTAGTTGTTTATTTTTAAAAACTAAAACATATCTGTTAAGAATATACATAAATACATACACAAACATGTATATTAAGCATTGTAATGACTATTAGTGACGTTTTTTGTTTCTTGTATAGACAAGTAGTTTAGTTAGCAACAGCAGTAATATAATGAATAACAGTGTTGTTGTTGTTCTTTGTGTATTCAGTCAGTTTGTACATACAAAAATAAATATATATGGAATTGTTGTTGTTTCTTTTTTAAAAGCAAAGCCTGTTATGATTGTTTTTTTTTTCATATTCAAATTTTCGTAGTTTGAAAAAAATTTAGATTTAGAAAATATGCAAGCATACGTTAAGGCGAAAATTTTATTAATTGTCGGTAATATGGTAATATGATGTCGATAAGATGGTAAGATGGTAATATGGTGAAGGGTATCAAAGATTCGGCACAGCCGAATCTTTTTTCAATTTCATTTTTTTTTAATCTTGTTATCTTTGAAAAATATGTCAGTTATTATTTTTAATGGCAGTTATGATTTCTTGAGAGTTTAATCAAAACGAGTGACAATAGAGAATTACGTGCTACAAATTGTTAAAAAATTTAAAAAATCCAAATGGTCCTACAAAAATTGGCCAAAAAATTAAAGGTCTGCCATCAAAATGCTTTCATGATATTGGGAAGGCCAAGAAAATTGAAAGCATATTGAAAAGAACTCCAAACAAATCTGTTAGAAAAGCAACATAGTTAGCTCAGTGCTCTGACTATTTAATGCGAAAAGTTTAACATAATGCGGAGTTGAAAGCATGTAAAGTTCAAAAAATTCCACACATTAATGCTGCTAAAAATTTAGAAGGCAAAAATAGTGCACGGAAATTGAAATCAAATTTCATTAAAAAAAGTTCATGTTGCATAATAGACGACGAAACGTATGTGCTGGCAGATTTTTCGCAGCTTTTGGGTCTAAATTTGTATGTTGCTAATGCTCGAGGATATGTTGAAGATACGTTAGGACCTAAAACCAGACAAAATTACTTTAAAAATCCCTGATATGACAAGCTTAATGCAGTTGCGGCAAAACAAGAAAGTCCTTTGTTACATTCGGATCTATAAGTACCAAAATATACAACAATGAATGTTTGCAAAAAAGGTTTCTTCCTTTCACAAGAGAGCACAGTATGTCCACACATTTTTGGCCCGATTTGGTATAATTTCATTACGGTAAGAAAGCTCTGGAGTGGTACCAAAACAATAACATAGTTTTTATACCAAGAGAAGTCAATTCTCCAAATTGTCTAGAGCTAAGACCAGTCGAAAGATTTTGGGAAAGAAAATTAAAGAGCACAAAAAATTGTCCCAAAATATCGAAGATTTTTAAAGGAAATGAGCAAACTGTTTCAAAAACGTGACTGAAACAACTATCTAATCTCTAATGGAAGACTTATCAAAAATAATTAATGATTAGAACTATAAAATTTTTGTTTTTCTGTAAACTGTAATATTGTCAATTAAATATAAAAAACCCAAAACTCTAAGAACAATCGTTTCCAAATTATTGAATTTTATATACATATGTTAAGATTTTTTCGAACGCAGTTCTTATATTCTTAACTACTAGTAGTTTATTATATATACGATTTAGTGAGCATTTATATTAATTTTCTTTCACTATATTCAAATTTAAAAAAAAAATACTTCTTAAAAAAATCATTATACAACCATTACGTTTACCCAAGATTAAACATTAAACATCATTTTCATCTTTGATGTATGTGTATATGCATATCTCATTCAACATTATTGCATTCCATATATTACCAAATGTTTCAATTATAAATTGTTATCATTACAATCAAACAATATTACAATATCCTTTAATTCCTTCTAAGGATAAATTGCATAATGTAATTTTGCAATCCAAAAACTCATAAATTGAAAGGAATAATAAGAAAATGTTTCGCTTATCGAAGATTATTGCAGTTGAACGTTTTGTGATTCTTATAATTTTTATCCATTTATGTTTTCTGAGGCAACGAAAAATATTGAAAAAATAGCCAAATAAATGGTTTTGCAATCATTTTCTAATAAACCAAATCGTAAGGCTTTAAATAAAACTTTTCAGTTGTAGTTTTAGAAATAGGAAATTACACAAAGTTCATAAAATTCGTAGGAAAAAATGATGATATTTTACAGAAATAAGAAAAAGATACTCATATGGTTTGATAGATTACACTTACATAACATTTGTATAGTTACACATACACAACTTTAATCTTAACCACAATTTTGAGGCACATTTTCTTGTACCACCAACAATATCCCAAACTTAAGTATTTGCTGGCCTCCTAACTAAAGTATCGAAAGCAAACAAAATGAAAGGTATTAAATTTCTCTTCCAACGGAAGCCTGGCCAAAATTTATTGAAATTGTTGTTGAGTAGAGTATAACGAGCCAGATTTTGTTTTTTTTTGAAACATACGTACTAATGTAGTATTTTTTTTTTTTTTTTTTTTTTCTCCAAAAAAAGGACTGGGTTTTATATTTCAACATTTTTATGGTTTTATTTTTCCCATTACAATTTTTTTTTTGTCCACTTACTACAGTTCAAGATTTTTTTATAGTTGCTGTTTTTTATTTATATTTTTTCATGTGGAAAATTTTGATTTTTAGTTTTATTGCTGATTTTATGACTTTTAAACGAGATTTTTTTCTCTAGTTGTCGTTTTCAGAAATTGTTTTGCAAGTTATTTTTATGATTTCATTTCAGTTTCGTATTTTTTTTTTTTTTTGGTTCCCATATTGGTAAATGAGTCAGTATGTGTGCAGTTTGTAAGAGGTCATAAAAATATTTGCGCCATATTTTGTTTTTCTACTTTTTAGAAAGTCTTCTTTCTGTTGGTTTATTTTCTTTTTTAGCTGGACTTAAAGTTAATTGCTTTCTATTGGTAAATTTTTTTTCTAGGAATTTTCTTTTCAATTTTCATGTTGCAAGATTTTAATTTTTTGTAATGTATTAAAGTTTTAACTTTATATACAATGTATGTTTATCTAATAAATATTGCTTTAAAACTTTTATAATATTTAATGCATGGATTGTGAAAGAGATTTGGTATGTATTTAATAATTCGATTTAAATTATTACATTAATCTTTGAATGCTTTATGATGGTTTTCAATCTGGCTAAACCCCATAGTTAACTTGTTAAATACAGACAAGCTTGAGTTGAGCCTGCCGCAAGGAGCTATTCAAAAATTATCAAGCGCGAATGTTATATTCGGCTCGGCCGAATCTATATACCACCATCAACTTTTTCAAATTTTTCGTTACATGGGAGGCGTGCGGTAAAGTGGGGTCCTTAAACTTTTTGTACAAAATTTCGTTGATTTTCACCTTATATGGGAGGTGGGCTGTAAAGTGGGCGCACCATGCCAATTTTTGGTTTCCAAATTTATATTGACCCCCGAACTATACGTACAAAATTTCGTTATCGTACATGCTTATGTTTAAGAGATATCAGCACAAAAGTATGAAATGAAGCTGCAACGGACACCCAGTTTTTCCAGTATTTTTCCCATAACTTTTTTATTAACCGATTTTTCCTAATTTCAATACCAAACAAACCTTATATAAGATAAATATCTGAGTTGTCCCGTTCGAGCCCTATCCTGCTTTCAACAGACAGACAGACGGACGGACATAACTAGATCGACTCAGATCGAACAAGGACCCAGAAAATATATACATTATGGGATCTTTAATGATTCCTTCGACATGTTACACACGGAATGACAAAATCAATATACCCCCATCTTTTTGATGGTGGGTATACAAAAATGTATCGGAGTTTGGATTTGATTTAATGGAACTCGTACTGCGTAAATGCAAATGCAATATTGAAAACACGCTGGATGTGCATTTGACAAAGCAAGGTTTCAAAAGACCAGCAAACGGTTACAATTCATTCTGCAGCAACTATGACACGGGGTACAAATTTGAATATGCATTTATTATTAGCAAGATAATAAATCACTGTGTCTTAAAGGTATCTAAATTACCTTTAATATGACCTTTTAGTTCGCGGGTAAAAACCTCGAAAAATTATCTTTTTAAAAATTAAAAAAATTAAAAATTATATGCTAATGGTGAAAATGTTTTCTGTAACCGTGAATTATTACAACAAATGTCATAATAAATACGAAATATTTATTTCAATTTGTATTGTTTTGTTTATAATAAAACAGAGAAATTGCCAATAGCTTCCAAAAATCATCCGAACGTAACGAAATTCGGCAAGCATATCACCATTGACCCTGGTAACGTAAATGCCGAGTTTAATTACCGCTATAGTCCCAAATAATATCTCAAAAATGAGAAAAATTTTATTTTTAAAAACTCGAATATCTTCCAAAATATTTACGTTACAACGTTCAATGAGGCGAATAGTTAAAGGTAATAAAATTACCTTTAAAATGTTACCTGAAATATGTTTTTATGTTGAATTTTATTGCTGAATAATTCGCGAATTAACTTTCGCGGTCGCGTATCTCCAAAAATGGTATTTTTAAATTCGTGAAAAATATATATATAAAGGATGGAGCCATTTTGAATATTCTCTGTAAGTATCGTGATAGGACTCTCAAAAGTTTATGAGTTATTGAAAAAAGTCGCACCGAATAAAGTAAACAAATTGATGCTTGAAATTTCTTTCAAAATAATTATTTTTTTATTTCACACTGCGTCATATTTTTTTTAATAACTCAGAAACCATTAAGAGTCCCAGTACGATACTTATAAAGAACATACAGAATGGCTCCATCCTCTAAATATATTTTTTTACGAATTTAAAAATACCATTTTTGGAGATACACAACTGCGAAATTTAATTCGCGAATTATCCACCAATAAAATTTAACATAAAAAATATTTCAGGTATCATTACAAAGGTAATTTCATTATCTTTAACTGTTTGAATGCTGTAACGTAAATATTTTGGAAGATATTCTTATTTTTAAGAAGAGAATTTATCTTATTTTTGATATACTATAAATCGCGAACCTTCACAGAAATCAAGCTAAAGCTCGGTTTGCGTTATTTTCTTGCTGAATTTCATTATATTCGGATGATTTTTGCAGTTGGCAATTTTTCTGTTTTTTTTTTAAACAAAACAATATGCAGAGAAAAGAGATTCATTGTGGCAACCGAATTTTTTGCCAATCGAATTTTTTCGGTTACAAGTACTATCTTAAATTCGGTTGCTGGGACTTTTCTATTCCTGAATTAATGATAGGTACAACTGTTTTAAAAAAATCAATTCAGTAAATAGGACCAAAAATATTAGGTGGTACAATTGAATTTTTCAGTTTTGTCAATTAATATTATTAAAATGTTATATTTTTATTGCGCTTTTTTATTGTCTTAAAAATGTTACATTAACAAATATAATAGGTAATAAAATAATATAAATAAATCATTACTGCGCTAGTTAGAAACACTTTCGTATTATGAATAGCACTGTTGATGATTTTTTGAACTACTACTTGCCACGATACAGATATTGTTCCGACGCACAACGAGCACAAATTGAAATGCATTTTAGATATCTGTCAGGTTTAATTTATATATTTTTGTTTAATAGATATAATTGAAGTTGAAGTCATCAACACGACTTGATTTTAGAAGACAAATACCACAAATCTGGCTAGGAAAACATTATTATTAATTTTATATATCGTCCATTCCATGAAAGAACGCCCAAAAATATACCAAGTGTCCTCCGATTTTTATAAAATTCGCTAAATTCAGAAAATTCGCGATTTTATTTTGCTTTTTCACTTTTGAAAAAATCTAAAAAATCTCAAAAGTATACAACTTTAAATACAAATATTTCTGGGATGGCTTTGCAGAAATTTGTGATTTAAATGGCGTTTGAATTGTAATTATGTTAGCTTAAACATGAATATTTTATAAATAAAAAATATTTTTTAAAAATGCATTTTAATGCAATTGAATTTTTTAAATGCATTTTTCATTAAATATGCTATTAAAATTTTTTAATTTTTTAACATAAATGAAAAGTTTGGAATCTTTGCATTAAAATAAAAATCTCAAGTTTTTGGGACGCACACATGTACTGTGCATAATTTCCCCTTTTCTTCAACTAGTTTAAATTTTTTTATACTAAATTATATTTTTCTGGTATTATGAGTATCTTTACGTATTTTGTTAAAAAAAAAAATTGATTGTGTTATTTTTTAAAAAATCCTTAAAAATAGTAAAACTTTATGTATCAAACTATTTATTGTTTTAAGTTATAATAAACCAAGCATTTTTAAATACACTTTTGAAAAATAAAAATTTAATAAATTCGCAACTAACAAAAATGCATCTAAAAACTGCATTTATATTTTTAAAATATTATGGATCGAAAACGTGGTTTTTGGAATGCTGACTAAATTACACAAAAAATATACAATGGCCTTTTAAATACTTTTTAAATTACAAAAATACATCAATAGCTTCAAGAGATATGAAGATTTAAATTTGCATACTTTTTATATTTTGTTAACTTTTATAAAAATTTTAAAGAAAATTTCAAAAACAAGAAAAAAAATTTAATTTTATATGAAAAATTTTAAACATGTTTTTATAAAAATTGGATTATGCATATAAGATTTTCGCGTCCCAAAAATTTGACACTTTTATTTTAATGTAAAGATTCCAAACTTTTCATTTATGTTTAAATATTAAAAAATTTTAATAGCATATTTAAAGAAAAATGCATTTGAAAAATGCTATTGCATTAAAATGCATTTTTAAAAAATCTTTTTCATTTTTAAAATGTTAGTCGTAAAGCCGCCATATGCGAAATTTTAAGGCCGTTTAAATCATTAAAATTCACAAAGTCTATCCAGAGATATTGCTATTCAAAGTTACATACTTTTGAAATTTTTTTGGTTTTTGAGGAAATTAAAAATCGAAATTAAATCGCGAGTTTTTGCAATTTCACAAAACTGAAAACTGAAATTGACAAAAGGCTTAATGGAGTTTATGTATAAAAATTTTTATCGAAATCGAAAGCCATCAAGTAAAAAAATATACTTTTTCGGACGTTCTTTCCTGGAATGATCGATATACATATGAAGAAAATCCATTAAATTTACCCTTTTGAAAATTTTAGATGCCATGCTATTTATATTGTAAGTTTTTATTGAAATTCCATAGACCATAATAAAGGCTATCTTTAGATACCCTCCTATTTGTTTAAGAATCATTTATTAATTGTTATTTCTTTTTAATTCTTCAAAATAAATTTGTATTTTAATTTGTTTTCTTGTTAATTATATTTTATTTTTGAATGTCATATTTTTTAAACATACAGTATATGAATTGTAGTTATAACAATTTTCGATTACTGTCACTAATATTTAGTACATCAAAATGTTATGCTGAATTTAATTTGATTGTCGTTTTCAAATTAGTTCAATAAATAAAAGTGAAGACACAAACCTATAAAATATACAGCTTTTTCAATAGATTTTGTATTATGAAATATGACCGAATTATTTAAATTATTTGCTACTATAACTGAAAATATGGTTAAACTTTAAATTTTTTTATTACAAATAAGTTTTTGATAGCAACTATTAGTAATTCATTTAAAAGTCTGAATTGAAAAAGTTATACCCACCAATTGATTTCAAATAATTTTATTAAATCTCAAATTGATTCAGATAACTAACTTTTCATTTGCAGGAACCTAAATACCATTATAATAATGTTTTTACTTTATAATTAAAGAATTTCTTTTGAATTGAAATTCTTTTTATATTTGTAATACGCTTTTGATTTATTTCATTGAATTTTAATAATGGTAACCGTTTTATAACCAATCCTTCCTCTGTGTGTACAAATTAAAATAAATATTTCGTATTTTTTATGACATTTGTTGTAATAATTCACAAAATATTTCGAGTCCCAGAATGCCACTTACCACGGTTATAGAAAACATTTTCACCATTAACATATATTTTTTGAAAATTTTTAAAAAGTCCATTTTTCGAGATACTTACCCGCGAACTAAAAATCGCGAGATATGGACCATTTTGATGTTGAGAAAAAAGTCACGTTAAAATATTCTGAATGCTTAATTGTTTGTCTTATAATAAAGTTTTAACTTCTATATTTTATATTTATTGTTTCCCATATAATTGATAACTTAAGAATATTTCCCCATTTTTTACTTATATGTATATAAATTTAGTTTACTTTAGGATGTATTAACTATATGAAGATACAATTAATTTATTTTTATCCCTTACAAAATCAGTTTTACTTTACTCATTACTTTATTATCCTCTTTTTATATATTTTTCTTATTTTTTTATGTATTTTTCATACCACAAACGCTAATAGTGTTTTCATGTTCTATGTCTCAATTTTTTCGTTTTACTTTTTTCTTTTATTTATTCTCGTTTAACTTTATGCTCGTGCTACATTTACACAGCATGGTTTTGATGACATTTTTGTATTAAGGATTAACTTACAAAGCAGAAAAGTACTTAGAAAATGTATATGTGTTTGATCATGGGTGGGTAGATGGTTATGTATTAAGTAAAAAATAAGAAAAAATAGAAACGAATATGTAGTAAAAAATATAAACACAATATTAAACACATATGATATATACATACATAAGTATTAGAGCAATATATATATTACAGTTACACTACTGTAAGAATGTATAAATGTATTAGGATAGCAAGAGATTATGAATAACTACTAAGATGTGTTAATATCAACTTAAAATTTACATGATAAATTTAGACGTTTTCAACTACATCTTACTTAAATAGAAGTAATTACCCTAGAGGAAAGAGAACCGGTTCAAAACTAGTCACGTGACAGTTTCTCAGGATTTATGACCGGTTCCAGTTACGGAACTTTATATGAGAGGAACCTACAACTTTTACATGCAGTTGTCATTGGAGATGGCTAATTAGCACCTTGAGACCGCTCACAAAATCGGTCACTAGACTGGTTCAAGAGGACATATTCAGTGTCGATCAATATTAAAAAAATTTATAAAAACACTGTAACTGTTTACTTTTTAAATTTGTTTATATACATATGTGTTTTTTTATATTAATTTTGTATATAATTTTTTCTTATAGTCGATTGCGGAATACAGAATCGAACCCACGTTCTTCTGGTTAATCTTACGTTTTATAGCCTTTAACGCTAACCACTCAGCCACAGATTGTTATTGCGCATTTAACAAGCTTGTTTATTGACTCTCAAGTGATATTTAGTGAGTGTTCTCTGGTTCTCAACTGAAACTTTGGTGACAAGTTAACCGTCAATACAAATACCCGTATTAGCTTAAACTTAATTTATTTCCTTGTTTGTTAATAGAAGTATGAAATTTTATACATCATTAAAAAGCTTATAAAAATATGCGTATTGGTGTTAAATGCATATAAAACATTTGTGTACGAAGAAATTATTTTTAAAAAATTTTAATAAAACTCAAACAAGTTCGAAAATTATAAAACGAAAAAAAAAAAAATACGTTTCTGTATAACTCCTAGATGATTATATTTTAGCCCTATTTTTTAAATATTTATGTGTTAAAATTTCAAATATCTATTTTTTTTGTGAAAAATTGCAAAATTTTGGTCTTATTTGCACCTAGTCCAGAATGTTTGTTACGTCATTAAATACATCCCCCAAAGGCCTTTCTTGAGATGGCAAATTTTCATATTGTTCCTTTGGCAGAAATATGAAAAAAAATTTAAAAAAAAAAAAACGAAAAAATTACCTTTTTTACCATTTTGATCCAACTCACGAAAGGATAAAAAAAATTCATTTGAGTTGGGAACATCGATACATTTAATTTTGAGGCCCCCCTAATACACATACATTTAAGTAACAATATATCCCAGTTGTACAGTACGTACTGCTTTAAAGATATTTGGCCTGAATTAAATGAAATGAAGATAGACGATATTGGTTTCAATAGGATGGCGAAAGATGTTACTATGAAATTCTGCAAAATCAAAAAAGTCCGCAGCATATATTCAGCCGGAGGTGTGTAGCAGAGACAGTGATATTCCACATAATTCCCACCATGCGAAGAAGCACGAAAATTTCGAAAAAACATATTGTTTACATAATAACTTTAATGGTTCTATACTATAAAAATAACTAATTTTAATAACTTCCCACGCGCAGCTTGTTTTATTCCATATAATTTATTGTTGTTAATATGGTCATCTACGATTTAAAAGTCGACGAATTGTATGGACTGTCGTCAACATGTCGTCAAGAATTTACTATGGGTCTTGTACGCGTCGTCGATGTTGTCTTGCAGACATGGCCAACTGGGATGTGATGAGATTTACTTTTTTTATATGTATAAGTCTGCGGTTTTGTGTACATTGCTTGTTACCCCGTATGTGTCCATTATACTAAATTAAAAGGCGTATTGTATGGATTTGTTATTTTTTCTTTTTCTTTCTCTTTTTTTTTTGTTTCCTTTTGATAATGTTCATGAGATTTTTAGATTTCAAGAGATTTGCGGTCAATTCATTTTCCTTTTACTAGCGGATGTTTTTCTTTTATACCAATTATTTTTTCCCTGTGCTATGGATCTATTTCATTGACTTTATTTTTTTAGTTTACTTTTTGGTGAATGGTTTGTTTAGTTTTTAAGCTTTTTTTTTTTGTATTTAAAAAAGAATTTATTAACCCACTATGGGATAGGTGGTTAATTAAATATTGTAATATAATATGAAAATCACAAGGAGGAAAATTAATATTTTTCTTCAGTAATTTATGATCATGGAGTCGAAGCCAATAATTCTGTTTTTTCTTAATATCTTTATATCAATAATATAAAAAATTAATGAGATATAACCATATATTGCATGATATCACGAATACGATTTGTTTGATTTGGTTTAATAATATATATAGTTTTTTTAACTGCTTTGTATTTTAGGAGATATAAAAACATTTAAATAAAAACAATTCTTAACAAAAATTTTACATTTTTGTTCTTCGCAAACCGTAAGAAAGCTAAAATGATCAAAAGTGTTACTTTCCCTCTTATATAATAAAGCTGAATACATTTTAAATAAAACGTTTCGTTAAAATCGATGTCAAAAATTTTATATTTTTTATAATTAATTTGTTTTTGAATATTAATCAATTTAATTAGCTTTTGTATAATATTTAAATCAAATACCTTCACATAATTGCGAACACAATGACTTAAATAATTAAATTTATTATTTCATTGTCGTTTTTTCATTTCTTTTTGTTTTTTTTTTTTTTTTTTCTTTTTTTTTTTTTGTAACCAGTTTTAAAATTTAGTTTTCTTACATTTTTATTATAGTAGAAGCTACTCATATTATGAAGACAAAACCGCACGAAAATTATAATCTGCCGTATGATACACTACACCAATGTGTACCCAGCAAAAGCTTTGCTTGCCATGTAATGTCTTAAGAAGTTAATATAATGGCTCTTCACTACTTACTCATTATTTTAAAGAGGTGATATCATTAGAGGCAACTACTTACTCTATATTATTACAGGTAAGCATTTCAGAAAGTCATAACTTAGATGTCATTACAAGAACTAATTACTTTGAAGCTATTAAATAACTCATTAATTTCAAAGTATTAAGAATTCATTATTAGCAAAATGAATAGTAACTAGTAACATTATCGGTTACAAATAAGTACTGAAATATGGGAAAAAGTTGATATACTTTACTATGTTAAAATTTATTATAACACAGGGAAACACTGATTCTGTGGCACGGGGTATATCAGTCATTTCGGATGCACGGTATTAATAAATACTAAGCCTCTAATCTACTTTTTTGGCTGCACTATATATTGAAGTATATCAAAAAATTACTTATCTGATTTTGTTCAAAAAAAAAAAAAAAAAAGACTTTAAATCTACATCACTTATGTGTCTAAAAACAAACGATTTTGAATTAAAACTGTTTTGGCCGAAGTTTTTTTCTCTAAAATAAAATTTTATTTAAGAACATATAAAAACATTTTTCTAAAAGATACATATCTTCATTGAGATGATTTTAGAATAGAATAAAATCAAGCCTAAGCACCTGAACTAAATATTGAATGACCCTCTTTAATTTGAACTATTTTTTAATAAAAATATGTTTTTTAAAAATAAATTTTTTACAAACATTTTATTTTAATGGTAAAAATCAGATTAAATATAATATTAAGACAATATCTTTTATAGAACCAAAATTTCGTCACTTTAAAGTCTAATATTTCACAAAAATTATAAAATTATTTTTCGAAGTACCAAGAAAAATATCGGAAAATAATTTTAGTTTTATTTCAAAATTGTTATAATTTTGCCCATATTTTTTTTATCACAGTTTAATATATAGAAATATTTTAAAGACATTTTTTCACCGTGGGTTAAATTTATACCTTATTTATTACATATTTTTTCAGTTTCTTTCTTTCATTTATTTCAACTTACTTACTATCAGCAAATTTTATCAAAAGAAATGTTTACATACCTGAAATGAAAAGAAAATTGTAGTAAATAATTAATTTACACTAAATAAAAGGCAAACTTAAAAGCAGAGACCGGATTTTAATACTAAAAAAACAATCTTTTTATTTTTATTTCAATCGAAAAACAATCTTTAATGTTCAAAAAATAATAAAAATCCATCATGATTTTTATTATTTTCATCAATATTTTATTTTTTTTCATCATGATGAAAATAAAAATATAAATATCTTTTGTGATATTTATTTCAAAAGTTGAAAATTATTTTGAACTTTTTTCATCGGATGGAAAAAATTCTAAACAACAACAATTTCATTTGAATAAAAAAATATTTTGAAAACAAAACAAAAGTATGAATAAAAAAAACAATCATTTTAAATTTTTTTCGAACTGATATTTATCGTTAAAGATATTTATCGTTAAAGATATTTATTTTTTTCATCATTGATGGATATTTATTTTAAAAATAAAAATCCCTCACATATTTTTTTCAACAAATGAAAAAATATTTTGAACATTAAAGATATTTATTTTGATTGAAAAATAAAAATAAAACGTTTTCGGGTGCTTGCTTAAAAGAATTCAACTTAAATAAACTAAATACCATATCAAACTCACATAAGCAACATTTTCTTATTCGATCAACAGAAAAATTTTCTTATAGATTATTTATACTCTATTTAATTGAAATAAGATTTAAAATAATTAAATTTTAGAAAATTAAAAATGAATAAATTAAAAATATAATTTTAATTTATTTGAAAAACAATCTTCTTATGAGATTAAACATAAAATTAATATTTTAAAAATAAAGCAACACATACACATATGTATGTAAATAATGTATTTGAAATAATATAAGTCACCAGATTATGACGTTGATAAAGTGTTTGATGTCGTTGTCATTATTTATTGTTTAAAAAAGATGCTACATGACAGTTTCACCAAAACACATAATAAGTAACAACAAAATAATAACAATGACACAAGAGCAAAAATAACAACAACAAATGCATCCATCCACCTTTATAAGAGTTGAATGTCGCCAACTCATAATATTATAGCAAAATTGAGATGGATTCCTGTAAAGACAGACATACTTTTTATACATCAACAACAGCAGACGCAAACACATACATACATACATACATACATACATACATACATACATACATACATACATACATACATACATACATACATACATACATACATACATACATACATACATACATACATACATACATACATACATACATACATACATATATACATACATACATACATGTATACATACATGCATACATACATACATACATACATACATACATACATACATACATACATACATACATACATACATAAAATACTACTAGTGAACAATATGCTCGTATTAAGACTGACATGCAGACTGATATTTAGTCATAAGTCAACGACTTAAGGACACAGCTGTGTTAAAGTATTTAAATGTGTATGTTGTTATACCCACATATGCATGTAAATATGAATGCTTTTTAACTTTTTCTTTTTTAAAGGTTTTTATAACAAAAAGCTAAAAGAAATAAAATAAAATAAACCGTAATATTAATCAATTTTATTTTTATTTTTCTAAGAAAAAAAAAAAAAAAAAAAAAAAAAACTGCTGCAGGAATAATATGCATTGTAACCATTTTTCTTCCAGCAATTAAAGTAATGAAAATAAATGTTAAAATATAGAAGAAAATATGGTTTAATTACTAATTCTTTAAATTATATAAAAATCATAATTTAAGGACCTTGTTATGTGTATTTTAGATTTACAATATCATATTTTGAACTTTCATTTTATATTATTAAAAACATACATGCATATTTTTATAATATATAAATAATTTCGATTTTTTGTGCGAATTAATACACAAAACTGCTTAAATTGATGATTTTGTAAAAATTAAATTAGTAAACATTTAAGAATCAAAAAAGGATAGAAAAAAAGGTAGAAGATAAAACGAAAATTTTGAGGCTAAAAGCAAAATAAAAAGGCTAAATTTAGCCTCAAAAAGGCTAAACTTGCAACACTGGTGATATTCATTAAAACCAATGTATTGCAGAGGTTTATAGAACACTACTGACAAGAAAGCATTATATATAGTTTTTTTTAAATTACTTGACATTATTATTTACACAAATACATAATACTGTGGTGGTAAAGGGTATAATGAAATTATTTATTTATAATTATCATTTATCTAGCTTATTTTTATAATATATAAATAATTTCGATTTTTTGTGCGAATCAATACACAAAAATGCTTAAATTGATGATTTTGTAAAAATTAAATTAGTAAATGTTGACCTTTTTAAGGCCAACATTTAAGAATCAAAAAAGGATAGAAAAAAAGCTAGAAGATAAAACGAAAATTTTGAGGCTAAAAGAAAAATAAAAAGGCTAAATTTAGTCTCAAAAAGGCTAAACTTGCAACACTGGTGATATTCATTAAAACCAATGTATTGCAGAGGTTTATAGAACACTACTGAGAAGAAAGCATTATATATAGCTTTTTTTAAATTACTTAACATTATTATTTACACAAATACATAATACTGTGGTGGTAAAGGGTATAATGAAATTATTATTTATTTATAATTATCATTTATTTAGCTTATTTATTTGCTTTATTGAAAATGTGTACGGAAGTTGCAGTCATGCAAGGTTTGCCTTATTAATCACATAATGCACAAAAATTATGATGAATTGACATTGGCGTGACAGGTCCTTATGTTAAGGTCATAGTCAGTTATGGTCCCATACCTTTGAAATTTGAATGTAAGATTAAAGGTATGGTCACACTAGGGAAACATTTGACTGAAACAAATATTTCTTTGTCGTAATGTGACCTTAAACTATTTTTGTGTGACAAACAATAAATCAGCTGATTTTGGCCCAACAAAAAAGTTCCTAATATGAACATAATATGAACATAATGGAAAATATTTTCCAATTTTTTGGGAAAATAAATATTTGATCACACAAAATTTTTGAAAGTGAAAACAATATTAAATAAAAGTTGTATCGAGCCATGCTTTTTACTATTGAATCTAAATTATTAAAATTTTAAATATATAAATGAACAATAAATTGTGCCATTATAGAACAATATTTAATATTTTCATTAACTATATGTATTATATATCAATAGTTGGTACTCAATGCTTAACCTCGGAATTCTTGCATACAAAACGTATTGGTAGCATATATATACTGCTAAAAGTCACCGTGTTTGCTACATGCATATTTCGCGTAAACACTTGATTAAAGGTAGCTTTTATCAGTATGCAGTTTGAGCTGGATTCGTTCAGTTCGGTGATGGATAAAGTGAACTTGGGCAAGCGGTTCAAGCCTGGATCGCCTAAGTCGATGAAGAGCGGTGGTGAGGTCACTGCTAAGGCTTCTAGTGATGCAGGTGGGGCGAAGAGTGCTGCTTTCTTTGGCCACCATATCAGTTGAGGATGACGGATGGATCGGCCAGGTGAAGAGGATCACGCTGGATCTTATAGTGGTGGACTTTGGGAAGTTGGTGATTGACCTCCCAAAACCAAAAAATTTTCATCCTCTTTGTTTATTTTTTTTTTAGTAAAAATAAATTTATTATTTTCGACAGTATAACGAACAGAAAAAATTATCGGACCCCCACCTTAAAGTATACCGTTCGGCTCAGAATTACTTTAACGATGTCTGTCCGTCTGGCAGTAAATCCATGTCCATGTAAATCTTGTGAACAAAGTACAGGTCGCAATTTGAAAGATATCTTAATCAAATTAGGCACGAATAATTATTGTGACACAACGATGAAGCATTTTGAAACTAGTTATGATCGGTCCATAGAAATGTCGTCCCGGAATAGGGTTTAACGATCGTAAATGCCTTAAATATAGCAATATTTCAATGAAACTCGGTACAAAAGAGTTTTGTATAAATGTCAATCTTTGCGACAAATTTCATCAAGATCGGTCCATAATTGACCATAGCTCCCATATAAATCCCCTCTTCCGAAAATCACTTTAACGTGCATAAATCCCATACGAATGATAGTATCAAGTTAATATTAGACACAAATAAGTTTTATATAAGTAGAAACAACATTGCCAAAATTTATGAGAATCGGTCTATAATTTATCATAGCCCCTATATAAACAAACTTCCGGGAATCGCTCTAAAGGGCATAAAACTATATAGATGTTAGTATCAATGCATTGTTCTGTATTTGTATAATTTATTTTACATTTAGTAAAAGTGTTGGTCTACAATTGGCCACAGGTCCAATTTTTGGCTCATACACAATGGTATAGGGTATCATATGGTCGGTCTTGACCGACCATAAACAAATTAGAAAATTAATTATATCAATAAATAATATAATTAAATTCCAATGTAAAGTTAGTTAATAATTTTAATAAAAAAATAATTTTAAATATTTTTTTCTGTGTATTTAGTTTAGCTTAGGATGTTAACTAAATAAATTACAATTACCTAAAGTCTATTTAAATAAAAAGAAAAGACTAATTTTACAAAATGAAACAAATTTTTTCCTTCATTTTTAATGAAAATAATAAATTATATTTGGGGGATTCACAGTGTGCTATCATGTCGTATTGTCATAATGTCATAAAATTTTACAAAGGAAAAACAATAACAATATTTTGTATACATTGAAATATTTTACGACATATGACAATACGACATGATAGCACACTTTGTGAATCCCCCAATTAAATCTATTTGTTTCATATGAAAACAGTCGTCTTATCAAATAAAATCGAAATGCAAAATAAATCTAAGAAAATTTCTCTTTACTAGCGACATCTCATGGCATTTTGGTAAATAATGGGGTTGCGAAATATGATACGGCAAAGTAACTGGGACAGGAGTATAAGTGAAATTGTATTTCATATTAAATATTCGGCTATATCTTAGCATCTGTGAAATATATTTAGTATTTTTAAAAAATAAAACAATTTAACAAAACTATGATATTTCTGTTTAGACCTTGCTGTTAAGAAAAAATATACTATAATGATATACAAGTAGTGTATTGTGTTGATAATTGTCGAAATTTGTATGAGAAGGAAGAATATAGAATGAATATATTTTGGGTATAAGTATATGACAAAAAAAAAAAAAACAAAAAAAAAAAAAACACAGCCTGGTAAATACTAATCATTTATTAACCACTTCCTAACTCTATCCACTGTAGGGTATAATGTGAAAAAAATTATATAAACGCATATGCATAAACTTAATGTCTCATTATACTCATGAATTTTATATGTATATCCATATGCAGTCTACATACACATATACAAGTTGCATTAATAGTTTACTGATATATTACCACTGCATCATTTGTGCTATTAAAATGTCAATTATACTAGAAGTTTTAGTGCCAGATATTCAAATAGAGAATACAATAAAAAAAAGAAGAGTGAATATAAAATGCGTTTTATGTTTATTTTCATAAAACTACATACATACACACTTACTTAAACACACACTATTATGTCATCATTCTCATCACTGCTCATCACTGCTATACTACAAGTTGTCAAATGTACAAACTAAACAGACACATTGGCTTAATGATGTCATTTCTCTGTATGTGTGTGCTATTTAGGAGGGTTGAGGGTAGTTTACGTAAAAAAGTACAACAACGTTGTATTCTGAATTGAAATTATAATTTGAAATAACGTTGACATTCGTACGCTAATTTTATTGACTCTTTTTCGATTTTTTTTGCTTTGGATTTTTTCATTCGTTTCAATTTTGCTGGCAAAAAGTCGTGAGTTTGAAAGACATTCGACACCAGTGTTCAATAAACTGTGCTTTATTCAAGTCATTTGCATATGTATAAGTATATATATGTGACTTGTTTAGTATTCAATGTAGGCTTATACATACATAGTTGCTATAATTTGTATGCAATGTCTTTTTCTAACTTTCATATTTTCTTTTACTTGTCTGTATTCTTCTCATTAATGATGCATGTATTGGTTGTGTTTGTATTTTTTTATTTTTTTTGCATGTTTTTGTTCAACTGACTGACTTGAATGTGACAAAATTGGTTGCCACACAAATTCACACTTATGCAAACATTCATACTAGTAGGAATAATTGACAGCATATTGCAATAGCATATGACAAATTTATATGTCATATGTAAAAGTATGGAAATGTGTATATGCATATGTATATGTATGAGTGCGTTTGACTTTTATATCCTTCCTCTTTTTTTTACTTGCTTGTGTTATGGCAACACAATAGTTTGAAAATTTGTTTTGTTATTTTATGTTCATCGCTTTGTTGGATTCTTTTTTTTTTTTTCTTTGTTGCAAAATGAAAAATTTAATTAAGCCAAATTATTGCAATTGTTTTCTCATTTTCACCCACTGAATTATAAACGCATGGAGATGAAAATCAATACATGCAATTTGTTGATAATTTTATAAGAGGGAAAATTTAAAATAATGCAGAAAACAGTAACAGATTTAAAAAAATTAAACTTGATTTAAGAAAATTCAATAAGACATTTCTAAATTAGTAATTTGTTTAATTTTGAAATTTAAAAAGTAATATTTTGTAAAAAATAAAACTTTTAAAGATTCTTAAAATAAAAATATTACATAAATATTCATAGGTATTTAAACGAAAAGCTAAACAATTCATAAAAAGAAAAATTTTGACAATAACATAAATAAAAAAATATGATATGAATAATTTTAATTAAATATAATTGACACTTGGTAAATAACTTAAACCACTATAAATTATACACTTAAACAGACAACAACCTGAAACTGTCACAGCTTTTAAATTGGCACAGTAAACCTTCTAATAATAATCTGATCAACATTTTTTGGGCCAAATACGTATACAAAAAATAAATATGTACATATTTGCAAAGAAAATTAAATTTAAAACAACATGACTGCTATAAACATTTTTAAGGCTGAATTAAACATAAAAAGGATTTAAAACAAGGGTATAAAAAGGCATCCGTTTGCTACCTAAACACTTTAACCTTTTTTCCATAAAAACAAAAAATAAAAAATAAAATTCTATTTAATTCCCTTACAATGGTCATAAAGGCCATAAAAGATATAAATAAAATTTCACAAACAAAAAATTCAAGTGCGTTTTATATTTTCCCCCCATTTGATATTAGAATATTTGAATTTAACTGTCAAAGCGATAAGTAATATTTCATCAGAATGGTCTAAAAAAGTTTACAGACATTTAAGCTTTATACAGAAGAAAAAAAGAAAAAAATAAACAAAATAGGGAAAACCAAAGTAAAATTTATAATAAATATGTATTTTACATCGTATGTACGAAAAAAAGGTTGCATACATGAAAATTACATTTTTGGACCTAACAAGTTTTGCTTTTAACATTGTATTTGAAAAATGTCAAGTATGATGGGTTTAAAGTAAATATGGGTCTGGAATTGTTGTTTATACTTTAAGAAATTTATTAGAATTGAAATTTTATTGTATGTCAGTTAAATTATATGACCATAATTTAATGTTGTAAAATATTTTTGGGTTATTGTTGTAGATATTTTTATTATTTTTAATATGTAATTTTCTAAAAATGTACAAAACTTTCAAGCAAAAAAATAAATTTAAATTAAATTTACAATTCCGATATTGCTAAAATATTTTAAATATAATAAAATATAAGATTTTTAACAAATTAATAGGTTGATAAAATTAAAAAAATTTTCTGCGGTACGGGACAACTCAGTCAGTAAATTAGAGATAGGCGCAAAGAGAGGTCGTACAAATTTGAAGGTGTTAGTATATTTGGTTTCTTTACGCTCCATGGTGGGGCAGAATCGAAAATTTTTGGAAATTAATTTGTAACTTCTGATCGGCTAGATGGGTTTACGTGAAATTTGGTAAAGGCATAGCAGAGGAGTGTACAATATTAAGTTTGGAAGGGCGAACCAACATAAACTCAGAGGCCGAGCTAAGGGCATAGAGTAGCATATAGAGACGAAATTCTCGATTGACATTTGAACAAAATTGTCGTTTTTTTAATCAAAAATGTGTTTTTATTTTCTTTTGGCAACAACAAAATGTATTTGATTACATGTATTTTGTTATTGCATGAGTTAGGTTTTTGACAACCGACTTAGGTTTTTGACATTTAGTTTCGTCTCTTGTTACTCTTTGGCTAAGGGTACCACTTACATAAATACTTTTTTATCGCATGTCCTATCTCTTATAGTTTTTAATATAAAAATGAACGATCAATAACGCTTTTAAATTATCCATTAGAAACATTTGAAATTACATATTTTACTCTCTTCAGTGAACCAACCATATATTTTTAATTAAAAAAAAAAAAAAAAAAAAACATATAGGAAAATTATTTTAAGATTTTATTACTTTAATAATTATTACAATGTCATAAGTATGTAGCATACTTTCCGGAATTTATAAACAAATTAATCAATGTCTACTTTTTTTTTTTTAAAGCTAACGCAATTACTTTACAATTTGTGTATAAACATTTATTACTTTTTTTTTTTGCCTTTGAGATATTAAATTATAAACATATATTTTGTATACTAAGGTGTGAGATCGAAAAATTCTTAACATACATAATATTCAATAACTTGGAAACGGTTGATCTTAGAGTTTTCATTATTTTTTTAATCATTTGATAATTTAGCACAGATCACAGAAATATATAATTTTTATGGTTCTAACCACTAATTGTAAAATTGTGGACCATTTTTGAAAACCCTTTCTTTGGAGATTTGATAGTTGCTTCAGTCACTTTTTTGGAACAGTGTGCACATCTCCTGTTAAAATCTTCGGTATTTTGGTACACCTTTTTTGTGCTCTTGAATTCAATTTTCACAAGGGCTCAATATCTCTCCACTGGTCTAAGGTATGGACAATTTTGATAATTGACCTCTCTTGGTACTAAAACTAAGTTATTGATTTAGTACCACTCCAGAGCTTTCTTTCCGTAGTGACATGATACCAAATGGGTCCAAAAATATGTGGACACGTTGTGCTTTCTTAAGAAGAGAAGAAGTATTTTTTGCAAATATTCCTTTATGCATATTTTGGTATTTATAGATCTGAATGTATCAAATGACTTTCCTGTTTTGCCGCAACTGTAAAAAGCTTGTCATACCATGAATTTCGTAAGAAATTTTTGCTGCTTTTGGGTCTTAAACTTATCTCCAACATCGCTTCGAGCATTAGCAATACAAATTTTTGAGACACAAGCTGCGAAGATTCTGCCCGCACCTACGTTTCTTCGTCAATTATACAGCTTGAGTATTTTTGTATGAAATTTGGTTTTAAATTCCGAGTCCTATTTTTGGCTTGTAATTTTTTTTTGCAGAATTCCAGTTTGGAATTTTTTGAATTTTATATGTTATCAACTTTCCCATTAGCTTTAAATTTTCTCACCAAATAGTCGAAGCGCTGAGAAAACTGAGCTGATTTTCTACCAGATGTGTTTGGAGTTCTTTTCAATATGCCTTCAATTTTCTGGTCTTCCCAATATCATGTGGTCCTTTTATCTTACCGAACTAGGTTTCACATCAATAGGCAAATTCTCCTGATACTGTTTAATAACATTAGAAACGGTTTTACGGACGACATTTAATTCTGTGACCAATTATTTGTAAGACCTATTTGGAAATTTTTTAATAACTTGTAGGACGTAAATCTTTTTCGTCACTTATTTTTATGAAAATAAGGACAATTTAACATGGTTGTTATTAAAAATAATAACTGAAATATTTATCCATGATAACTAGATCAAAAAAAAAAAATTTGAATATTGATTCCGAAAAAAGTTATGTGTGTTAGGATTTTATCGATCTCACTCCTTATATATACCTATTTGGATTATAAGCATGTGAATAAAATAAAAATATGCCATACATACAAATATTTTATAATACTTAAATTTAAATACAAAAACAACGCAATAATATTCATATAAATGAATTTTACCCTTTTTTTATTTATAAACATGAAATAATATTTTTTCAAGTATTAAATTAATATTGTTTTTATATATGTTGTGATATAAATAAATACATATGTATGTATGTATGTATGTATGTATGTATGTATGTATGTATGTATGTATGTGTATATGAGTATGTATTTTATACATATGTATATGTGTAAGTATTTGTATGCTTAAGAGCAGTCTAAAGAAACAAGTGCTGCATTATAATTATAACACATGATTACACCCACAAGCAAACATATGTATATAGAATTCAAACACATTTATACATGTGTATACGTATACATTTTCATATACACTTTTGTATATTGTATATATTTATTTTTATATGCCTGAGTTTATAGACTTAAATGCCTATAAGGTTAAATGAATTAAATTTATTAAGTCTTTTCATTTGAAATCCATACACACATGCATTCGTTTTAGTATATGTGTGCATTGTGTCATTATAATAAAAACACATTTATTAATTTATTTAGCTCGTTCATTTATTAATTTTCATTTTGTATATGAAGCAAACACTTTTAATATTCTCTCAAAATGTTTCTACCAACTTGAATGTTAATGTTAATATTAAATTTTGTACAAATAAGTATGACCATATTATGTTCTTCTGTATGTAGCCTAAAGCAAAATTTAATTCTCAATATACATATATAATGCATTATACTTGAATTAATGAGAACAATAAAATTGCTGATAAAATAGTTTGCTATTAACGAAGTTCAGTTATAATCGATTTTAACTTTTATTTTAGACGGTATTAATATTTGCAATGAAATTAAAATATTTAAATACTTAATATTTAAAATTCAATTATTTTTTTGTTAACCTTCAATTACAAAAAGTAAATATTTCATAATTCATTAATAAAATGTGTATATTAAATTTTATGTTAAATATCTGTGTGCTGACCCAAACAAACCGAAATGAACCACTCGTTAAAAAATAATTCAACCTTAAATTTTACTTATAACTTATATATAAATTTATGTTTGTAAATATTATCCATATATATGTATAACCGAACAAATTTTAATATGACTTAAAACACATTTATTTCTGTCACTCCTTTTCTACCTTTTCACTTGTGTATGTAGTTATATCTATAAAATTATATGTGATATTTTAATTGCATTAACTTCTGTATTTGTGTGGAAAAGGTAAATATGTATATGTATATGTTCGGTTTTTAACGCACACACAGCTATTTATGTCTTTCGCCACAATCTTATTTTTGTGTGAATTAATTGAATTATTTATTTCAAGCGAACAACGAAAAAAAAAACTTTTTATGGATGAAACAAATGCAGAAACAATAACAGCTACGATAAACCACATCAACGAAAATTTGCATTATATATTTTTCGTTGTATAGTGTTTAACAATTGCATTATAGTTAACTGGTGTTGGTCAGCTGGTAATATAATTGCAATAATCAATTGGTAAGTAAGTAGTTTCATTTAAACTGTTATGACATTTATATGCAAGAAATGCAATAAAAGTAAATTGTTGTGAACATGTTAAAACCGCAATTTCTCATATTCACATGGAAATATTAAAGGGAAATCTACATACACATACATAAGAGTAAAATTAATTTATAAATGCTCATATTCGAATGCATACATATTTGTTAGGTATCACAAATCAGTGTTACCGTTTGGCGACTTTAGTCGCCATTTGCCCCTTTTTCAACCACCTGGCCACTTCTTTGGTCCCTTTTTTAAATGGCGACTAAATGGCGACTTTTTAAGACTATGCGCTAAATGACTAGAAACTAAGTTGTTTGAAATATATCGACCCATTATATATTAATTTCAACAAATAAATCATTTTGAGATTGTTTCACAGTATAGTGATATAAAAAACCGCGGAGTATTTATAAATTAACTGAAATTGTTAGTAACTAAAAATAATAATAAAGTTTATGAACAGCTATTTATATCATATGCCGAATCTTTTCGCACTGGATTGAACAAATAAAAAAAAAGATTCGATAAGTTTTAATTTATGTTTCTACCTCCTTCGGGGAACGTATTTTTTATTAAATTATCAATAATAAAAAGTAGTTTGTCTTACAGACTTAAGCCAATACTTGTGAATCCATGTGCTCCGTCTTAAATTTTTCCGAAGGGGATTTGAAAGACTGGAGTATGAGTGAAGAACTCGTACAAAAGTACAGAATTGTAATTAATAAATAGAGGATTGATTGTATGTTAACTATTTTTGTGAATAAATCTTTATTTTTACAACAATAAAAATTGTTGAAAAATAATTATGAATTATGTTGTTATTAACAAAACTGAATTTTGTAGTTTTTCTTAATTTTTTTTGTTTTTGTTGTTATAAAATAAACAAATTTTAAAGAGTTTTTTAGGTTTTAAAGCAGTTGGCCCCTTTTTTTCAAAAAATCCCCTTTTTTGGCAACCTTTTATTTTGAAATCCCCTTTTTTGGACACTTTTTAAAAATTCTCAACGGTAACGCTGTCACAAATTCGTTAGTTAAAAAAATTGTCGTTAAATTTTTTAGTAAAATTTAACTGATTTAGTGTACAATTGGTTTAAATGTAAATTTTATTTTTTATTGGAAAGTTGTATTTTGGTGGTAAAGTGGATATTTAGTAAAATTTTGGCATTAAAAAAATAATTATTTGGTTACAAATTTTAAAATTTTTATGAATATATGGATTTTAATTACACATAGAAGGATTCTTTCATGAAAAAGTTTAGTGTAAAATATTTGCCAAAGGTTCACAAATATACAAATATAAAATTAACACAGTATTAGCCTGCATGAACCTAAAAAATTGGTTATTTAATTTTTCGATACAAAACAGAGGGTGTGGAGGAAGCATTTCTACAGAACTTTTATAGTGAAAGTTTTAACAACACAGGTCAAAACTAAAAAAGTATCTTGAGAATAATGTTGTAGATATTGCAGGTATAGTCACCAAAATCACCAGGAACATTTCCCTTTTTCTCCATCACGTCACATTTTTAACCCATTGAGGACCAAAGTAAATATGCTTCATTGAGGAGTCTTTAGGTTTGCAAGTTTAAAACTCATGTTTTATAGCCAAGACATGGAACTACAAAAATGTAGTACTTATTAAGTCTATAACTTGTCACACATAGCCCCTAGAAGAGAGATATAATTTTGTTTGCGCTTTTGTTGATCTGTATAATTTGTAAATAAGTTTCTTATCAAATTTCTTACTTGTGGTAAAAACATATTGTGTCTGGGTCGAGAAGTAAACTTAGTAGGTCATACATAAGGTAAATACTAATTACTATATGTCTAAAGAACTTTGTTAGAAGAAGGATTGAGCTCCATCAGAATAACCCAATGCAAAATAGCCCAATAAATTTCCACACAAATTTGGGTTATATTTTAATTGAAAAATTTCTCCTAATTTTGCATTGATTTTCGTCGTTTTTGCGCTATCAAAAAAAAAAAAAGGCTAAATTGGACTTACAAAAAATATATACATAAGGAGTGCGATCGAAAAAATCTTAACACACGTTTTGCCTGATAACTTTTTACAGAATCAATATTCAACATTTTTTTTATCTAGTTATCATGGAAAAATTCACCAGTTATTATTTTTAATAAAAACCATGTTGATTTGTCGTGATTTTCATCAAAATGAGCTACAAAAAAGATGTAAGTGTTACAAATTATTAAAAAGTTTCAAAGAAATCCAAATAGCCACAGAATTAATTTTCTTTCGACAAACTGTTTCTAATGTTATTAAACAGTATTAGGAGAATTTGACCATTGATATGAAACCTGGTTCGGAAAGAAAAAAGGATCACATAATATTGGGAAGGCCAGAAAATTTAAAGCATATTTAAAAGAACTCCAAACACATCTGGTAGAAAAGCAGCTCAGTTATCTCAGTGCTTCAACTATTTGGTGCGAAAATTTAAAGCTAATGCAGAGTTGATAACATATAAAGTCCAAAAAGTTCCAAACATGAATGCTGCCAAACATTTAAAATCCAAGAATAGGACACGGAAATTAAAACCAAATTTCAAACAAAAATAATCAACTTGTATATATGACGAAGAAACGTATGTGCTGGCAGAATTTTCGCAACTTATGTATCAAAACTTTTATACTGCTTATGCTCGAGGAAATGTTAAATATAAGTTTAGGACCCAAAAGCAGAAAAAAAATCTTACAAACTTCCTGGTATAACAAGCTTTTTGCATTTGCAGCAAAACAGGAATGACATTTGATACATTAGGATCTATAAATACCAAAATATGCATAAAGAAATAATTGCAAAAAAGACTTTTTCCTTTCGTAAGAGAGCACAACATGTCCACATATTTTTGGACCCATTTGGTATCATGCCACTATGGTAAGAAATCTCTGGAGTGGTACCAAAACAATAACATAGTTTTTGTACCAAAAGAGGTCAATTTTCAAAATTGTCCATAGCGTGGACCAGTGGAGAGATATTGAGCTCTTGTGAAAAGTGAATTGAAGAGCACAAAAAAAGGTGTCCCAAAATACCGATGATTTTAAAAGAAAATGTGCACACTGTTCCAAAAAAGTGACTGAAGCAGCTATTAAATCTCTAACGGAAGGGTTACTAGAAATGGTCCACAAGTTCATTATTAGTGGCTATAACTAAAAAGGTTATATTTTTCTGTAATCTGTAATAAATTATCAATTAAATAAAAAAAGAATGAAGACTCTAATGTCAACCGTTTCTAAGTTATTGAATATTATATATGTTAAAATTTTTTCGAACGCACTCCTTAAAAAGAAATATGAAGATTTAAAAATTTTTCTTTAATAACGAATTTGGTTACTAGAAACATTGCGTTCCTTTAGAAATTTGGATCACATTTTATTTGAAAAATAACAATATTTAAAAAAAGGTTTGGTAGTTTTTGAGCTATAGTTCATTTTTAATAAAGCATTTCCAAGTTTTTGTTTTTTCGTTTTAATATTTTTTTATTATTTTCATACGAAAATAGTTTCCAAGGTATCCCAGCAAAAACTTTACTTACCCGGTAAACCTATATACTACATTGCCAACAGCCGGTAACTACTTATCAGTGTTACCGTTTGGCGACTTTTGTCGCCATTTGCCCCTTTTTCAACCACCTGGCCACTTTTTTGGCCCCTTTTTTAAATGGCGACTAAATGGCTACTTTTTAAGACTAAGTGCTAAATGACTAGAAATTAAATTGTTTCAAATTAATTTCAACAAATAAATTCATCAATTTGAAATGATCGAAACTGTTAGTAAATAAAAATAATAGTAAAGTTTTTGAACAGCTATTTATATCATCATATGTCGAATCTTTTTGGATTGGATTAAAAAATTAAAAAATAGATTCGAGGAAAATTTATATCCTAATTTATATTTTTTACATTCCTCATAGCAATCCCTGGGGAACGTGTTTTTTTTTTACTAAATTATCAAAAATAAAAACGAGAGAAGAAGATATAGTCGGCCAAGCCCGACTATATGATACCCTACACCATTTCGATCCACATAATTTTGTTTTTACTTATATACAACTTACTTGTGTTAAATATTAACTAATACTAACATTAGTATGGGATTTATGCACGTTAGTGATTTTCAGGAGAAGAGTTTATATGGGAGCTATGGTCAGTTATGGACCGATATTCATGAAATTCGGCGGACGGATTTTGCTTATATAAAACTTATTGGTGATAAATTTCATTGAAATATTCCTATTTTTAAGGCATCTATAAGTGTTAAAACTGTATTCCGAGTGGACATTTGTATGGGGGCTAGGTGAAATAATGGGCCGATCATAACCAAATTCAATAGGCTTCGGCCTTGTGTTAAAAGAAGCCTATTTACCAAATTTCATAAAATTATCTTCAAAATTGCGACCTATACTTTGCGCACAAGCTTTACATGGACAGCCAGCCAGCAAGCCAGCTGACCAGACGGACGGACGGTCATCGTTAAATCGACTCAGAAAGTGATTCTGACTCGAGCGTTACAACTTCTGCACAAACACATAATACCCCAACCACCTATGGTGGTGTTGGGTATAAATAGTTTGTCTAACAGATTTCAGTCAATTCTTGTTGATCCATGCGTTCCTTTCTAAATTCATCCGACAAGAATTTGAAAGACTGGATTACGAGTGAAGAACTAGAACAAAAGTACACTAGTTTAATTAATAAAACGAGGATTATATGGCATGTAACTATTTTTGTGAATTTTTGCAATAATAAAAATTGTTGTAAAAAAATTATAAATTATTTTGTTATTAATAAAATTGAATTTTTTAGTTTTCTTACAGTTGTCGTTGTTATCAAATAAACAAATTTTAAGGAGTTTTTTTAGGTTTTAAAGCAGTTTAAAACTACTTTTATTCAGAAAATCCCCTTTTTTGGCGACTTTTTATTTTAAAATCCCCTTTTTTGGACACTTTTTAAAAATTCTCAACGGTAACGCTGCTACTTATAATTCGGTTGAAAGTCACATGTCCACGAATTGATGAGTTTTTTTTATACATACTGGTTAAATAAGTTATTACTTCCCTAGAGTAAAGAGAATCGGTTCAAAACTAGTCACGTGACATGTTCTCAGTGCTAGTGACCGGTGCTATTTCTGGAATATGAGAGAAACCTGTCACTTTTACATGGGGTTGTCATTGGAGGTGGCTAATCAGCCCCAAGAGAACAGGTTCAGTGTCGATTAATATAATACAAATTAGATAAAAAACCGGTAATTGTTTCGTTTAAAATTTTTTTTTTTTTTAATTATTATTTTTATTAAATTATGTTTATGTTTATTTTATAATTTTTCCTTAATGTCGATGGCGGCATCCCGGATCGAACCCATGTTCATCTAACGTATGTTATATTTTATAGCCTTCAACGCTAACCACTCAGCCATTGATTGTTATTGCGCGCGAGTTGCTAATTGCACACTTAACAAGCATATGCTAAACTGACTCTCAATTGTTAAATAGTGAGTGTCAACTGGTTCTCAATTGGAACTTTGGTGACGAGTTGGATGTCAATTGGTACTCAACTGGTACTGAGGTACCGGTCCATTACTACAATTGCCACAAATTTCCCGCAGGGTTATTATGAGTCAAATAATGAGTAAATGAAAATAAAAAAATTAAAACTAAAAGTGGCTCAAATGAGATTTAAACATAGACAAAACCTGCAGAACTAAATGATCTTGTTATTAACCGGTATTTAGTTATTTCACTACTCGAGGAAGTTAGAAAATAATGACCACTTACTACTAGGTAATGAGTATAATAAAAGGCAGTCGTTATCAAAAACGTTTTTAGCTTAGTTAGTTTCTTGAGAAAGAAGATGCTAAATTTGGCCTTAAAACAGGCTAAACTACCAACACCGACTGCCAGAAAAATTACTCAAAGAAAAATCACACAAATAATTTCCACACAATTTTTAGTCATATTTGATATAAATCATAAATCATTATATTTCTTTGATTATTAGACTATGATATGTTTCTAAAATAATATGCATAAATATTTTAATTATTATTTTTTTTTTGGAAATTTGTTTATCCTTAAAACTTGAAAATCCTTTAAAAAAATAAAAAAGGTCAGTATTAACAAGCGCGAATTTTATTCGGCCCAGTCGAATCTATATACGCACCATCAACTTTTTTAAATTTTACGTTATATGGGAGGTGGCGGTAAAGTGGGCAGTAAAGTGGGCGGACCACGCCCATTTTTGGTTTCCGAGTTTAAATTTTTCCTTGAACTATTTGAACACAATTTCGTTGATTTTCGCCTTATATGGGAGGTGGGCGGTAAAATGGGCGGACCACGCCCATTTTTGGCTTTCGTGTTTATATTGAGCCATGAACTATACGTACGAAATTACGTTGACATACATGCTTTTGTTGAAGAAATATCAGCAGAAAACTATAAAACGGACACCCTGTGCTTCTAGTTTTTAGCCCATAACTTTTTTTTGTTAACCGATTTTGCCCATTTTCAATCCCAAACAAACCTTATATAAGACAAATATTTGTGCCAAATTTCGTTCCCCTACGTTATCCCGTTCAAGCCCTATCCTGCTTTCAACAGACGGACAGACGGACGGACATAGCTAGATCGTCTCAGAATCGAACCAGGACCCAGAAAATATATACTTTGTGGGGTCTTAGATGATTCCCTTGACATGTTACACACGGAATGACAAAATCAATATACCCCCATCTTGAGTATTGCTATATTCGATGTGTAGTTTCAGATGCAAAAAAAAAAAAATATCAATTTGTCGCACTGTGCAATCAGCATTACCGTTAAGAATTTTTAAAAAGTGTATAAAAAATCCCCTTAAAATAAAAAGTCGCCAAAAAAGGGGATTTTTTGAAAAAAAGGGGCCAACTGCTTCAAAACCTAAAAAAACTCCTTAAAATTTGTTTATTTGATAACAACAAAAACAAAAAATGTTGTGTTTTAAGAAAAACTACTAAATCAAATTCTGTTACTAACAAAATAATTTATTTATAATTATTTTACAACAATTTGTATTATAGCAAAAATAAAGACTAATACACAAAAATAGTTGACATATATTGCTTTTTTTATTAATTACATTTCTGTACTTTTGTACGAGGTCTTCACTCGTATCCCAATCTTTCAAATCCACGACTAAAGTCGCCAAACGGTAACACTGTGTGCAATAGATTTATAAATTAAAATTTAAATTATATAAAAAGTTAAATTTCTTCTTCAGTTTAATTTAGATCTATGGTTATTTTTAATAATTCTTGAATGTAACACAGAAAAAAGTAAAAATGAACTTCAATTATGAAATTGCTTATATTAATTAATTTTTGTTTATATTATTTATATTATTTCTATTTTTATCTATGAAATTTAGAACTCTCCAAATTAGGAGAACAGCAATTGTAAAATAGGTTTAACATTTCGGTTTTTAAAACGATAAAATAAAATTTCGAATTTTTATTTAAGTTTTCAAAATATTCTGCACTAAGTTTTTTTCTATCATGTAATGATGTTTTTTTATATGGATATGACTAATATGACATTTTAATATGGCGGTCACACTAGTATATGTCGTCAACAGTTTGTTCATTTTAAATTAACTGAGATCCAATAGATGCCGACTAAAATTACCTTTAACCCATTTTGGACCACTGTCGCGTTTTCGCATCAATAAATTTTACATGACTTTTAGGCTACTTGACTTTGGTGACTTTTTTTATAATTGTTATTAGATTAATATTTAAAATTTTTTAAAATATTGTTCAAAAAAATTTTCTGGGTCCCAAAATGCTACGATTTCCAAAATTTTCCAGGCCCTGTAATTCGTAACCAAAATTATGTAAGAGTTCAAATCTTCTGAGTTTGTTATCATAATCACAAAAAAAAAAAAAAACTTTGTGTCAAATTTCGTAAAGTTGTCTCATCTGAATAGGGTAGTGGACCAAAATTGGTTAAGTTATATTATTTTTTTTTTAACCACACAATAATTTTGGAATTATTCTGATATTAGTACCGAAAAAGATAATTTTCCAAGCAAATTTGGATAAAAATTTCAGCAATCAATATTTTATCTTACAGCTATCTATATATATAAAAATTAATGTGTGTTTGTTTGTATGTATGTTTGTTTGAAGTCTATAGCCGCCTAAACGGCTAAACCGATTTTCTTGAATTTTTCACAGTGTGTTCCTATATGCCTTACTAAAAAACTAAAGTAATATATCTCGGAAATTGGTAATACTAGAGTCCTCAAATTTTACATGAACAACTTTGACACTTATATAAACATTCTGGAAAAAAAAAGGCGAACTAGCAATAGGGGGTGTGGCACATCCCACGTAGGGGCATGGTACCTCCCATATGAATTAAATGCAAAAATTCGTATATCTGGAAAACTATTGGAGTTGGAATGCTCAAATTTGTATTTGATTGTATTTGTTTAAGGGAACAGATGTATTGCTGCCACGTATTCCGATGACAACATCGGAAATGCCATTCGATTTCAAGCGCTTGCAATTTCCTATTCGCTTAGCATTTGCAATGACTATTAATAAAGCTCAAGGTCAGTCTTTGCAAGTTTGTAGCCTAAATTTAGAAAATCCATGTTTCTCACACGGACAACTTTACGTCGCATGTTCGCGAGTGGGAAATCCCGCAGATTTATATGTATACGCACCAGAAAGAAAAACAAAAATATTGTGTATCCCAAGGCATTAGAATAAGAATTATTTAATAAGAAAAATGTTATATGTTAAATGCTTATATTTTATTACAATAAGGTCAAGTATAAAAACTATATATATTGTACATCAAAAGAATTTGTAATAAGAACTAATTTTTAAGAAAAATTTTAATTACTAAATAAATATATTTTTTTAATCCTTTAATTACTATGTATTTCATTACGGGGGGTGGCGAAGCACACCGGGTATTAGCTAGTACTACTTATAAAATGTTTATATAACATAAAACTTCAATGCAAATTGTTTATATATACATAATGCAATTCTAAATAAAATCAAGTCTTATTTGGTGGCACAAGACACATTTTATTTATATGAAAAAATTTATGGGCCACAATTTGCTAAATATGATTTGATGGCAGTTTTGGTCATTACATTATGATTTCGTTATTACATTATATAAAACATGAGAAACGGCATTCAAGTTATTGTGAAATATACACGTGTAACCGCTATATTAATAGGAAATATTAGATATGCCCATAAAAATATCATTACGTTATAAAAAAAAACTCAAGACTCTATTTAGCGCTTTTAATTTTATATGTAATGCATATGACCCCTATGGATATCAAACAGTTTTCTTGAGAGTTAAACACAAAAATAATGCCAAAATTTCTTTCGTTAAACCAGTAGTTCCCTATAAATATAAATATATTTATATCTGTCATATGCTTCTAATGTATAAAATAATTGTTTGTGATGTAATTGTAGCCAGAAAATACTTCTCCGTCTTAAATTCTCCCTTTCTATTATATTAAATTATTATTCTTGCCAAAATTTCTTACCTTGACAATTTATTTTTTATTTATAAATTCTCTTAAAACATTGGCAAAAAAAAATAATAATAATAAAAATCTAAAGAAAAATTTCCATTCAATAGATAACATAAACTTCCTACAAATTTGTTTCAATTTATTTTTATTATTAAATAAAATTTCAAATTGTTAATATAAATTTTTTGTTTCAAAATTTATCACTTAAATACGATTTTTCTACTCAAATGCACATCAAAGATTTTACATAAAATAAGAAAAAGAACAATCGAAAAAAAAAAAATGTTAAAACAATTTACATATACTATAGACCATCCCCATATTACCTATGGAATAGGTAGTATATATAGTACAAGTAAATATTATATGTTTGTAAAACTTTATATGAAAACAATACACAAATACGTAGAAAGTTTCATAAAATGACAAGACAGTTTGTAAGTTTTTCTGTCTATCAGTCAGTCATACAGTAACAAACTGACTGGTTGACTGAGGTAGTAAGTGACTAACTGCTTGGCAACTGATAAGCTTCTTTAACAGTTTGGTTGCCTTTTTTTGTTGTTGTGTTACTTTACGTTTTCTCTGCTACTTTACAATTTTTTAATCCAATGAATGCATTTTCCAAATGATTGAACATTTGTTGAAAGGATATCGATACATTTTCAATAAACAGACAGTAGGATATTGAAACATATTTACATGTACTCTTGTAAATGTGTTAGTAATATATTGAATTTTTATTTATAAAACAACGTTTCTAGTTTTGTAATCTTTAAATTAAAGTATTGAAATTTATGTTTGTAATTTTAAACATATATTTGACAAACCCTTTCTTCCATTTCCATTTAAATTGTTTCTTTAAATTTGCTAAATTTGTTGATACAGTATTTAAATTGAATACATAAAATAGAAGTTTTAAAAAAAGAACATAAAGCTCTTTTTTGTTTTTAAGTAATAAGCTTTAAAAATAATCTTTTCATTAAACTTGAACATACATTTTTTGTTTCTCTTATGAATTTTCCATTTACTTAAACAATTAAGAAAACGACCTGTGATAAAATACAGTTCATGTCATTTTGTCTAAATGTTGTAGTTGTTTTTTTTTTTTTTTTCTAAGTTGTCAGTGAAGTGAAAACATTATTAGAGTAGGGAGAGCATCAAAAAGGTAAAAGGAATTTAATCTTATTTCTTGTTGGTTAAAATAGGTTGACACAATTGTGTCAAGATAAATTTATAGATAAATTTGTGAGATTATTATTTTAAATTTAGTCTTTTTGAGAAAAGAGATTTTAAATATTTGTTATCATTATTTTGGTATTGTTTGCTTAAGGTTTAATTTTGTAAATTTATATTAATTTCAATGGTAGTTTAAATATAGCTTAGGAGTTTTTATTTAAGGTATAAAGAAATGTGTAATAAAGGTATTAAATGGTTTTTAAATAATATTTAAATAAAATTATTTAAGTTTTTTTTTGTTTAAACCTTAACGATTTTTACAATACTTTTTAGATAGTATAATAGATGGGATTCCATAAGAGTGAGGCAGTGGATACCGTGAAATAACTTTCAAATGAAATTAGTCTCAACAAAAATTAAGAAACTCCCAAATCAAAAAAAAAAAAAACACTTCCATAGGGATAAATGAAATAATTTCCAGCATTTGGGAGTTTAATCACAATAAAAGGACGATAAAAAAAATGATACAATCGGTCAAGACCATATGATACCCTACATCATTGTCTATGTGCTCCAAATTTCGGGAAGGGGCCAATTGTACATCGACACTTGTATTAAGTGTAAAATAAAACATACTAATGCAGAATATTACATCAATACTAACATTCACATGTATTCTGATTAGGGTGATCAACGCGGTTTTCCAACCGGTTTTTTTCAGTCAATGTGCTGTCGGTTTTTTCAAAATGTTCATTTTTTCGAATGTCGAATAGACCGGTTTTTTATACACAAAAACCCGGTTTTAAAAATAGCATTTTATTTCAGAAAACATGCACTAAATAGTGATATTTGAATCGAAATTTAGGAATAATTTTTTAAATATACTTAAAGACTGATTTCTTATAAATTAAAAATATAGCTTAAGGCTTAATTGGAATTTATTCTGTAATATTAAACAAATAAATAAGTAATAATTATGCTGTATGAATTTTTTTTAATCTATTGTAATATCTGTAATATTTTTACACCTAATTTATTTTTTTATTTTTATTATTATTATTATTTTTTTTTTTTTTGATCCAACATTTCTTTTATTTTTTAAATGTATTGTGTTAAAAAAGTTTCACCTGTAGAATTGTTTCAATTGAGACAGGCTTCCATATTAAGCCATGGTTTCTGTTTATGATAACTAAAATTTAGTGTAATCTTCTGGGAGCTTTCTAAAGCTCCCAGAAGACGTAGAAAAATTAAATTCGGCTTACTTATAACAGATTTTGAAATCTCTATCAGAGAGCGAAAATACGTGGATCTATATATATGGATTTATATATATCTTTCCTAAGCATTGTTTTCTCTCCAGAGCTTTCTGCTCAGAGACGACGTAAGAAACAACTAATACAGACGAAAGAGCTCAAAATTTTTAAAATTTTTAAAATCGCATTGACAAAAAATGCGTTTGAAAAAAATAAAAATCAAAATTTAAATAACAAATTAACAAAATGTTGGAAAAAAAAAAATACATCTGGAATAATTTTTGTTAATTCTTACTCTTTAGACTAAATATTGTGAAAAATTCAAATGAATCACACATTTAACCCATTAATGACCAAAGGAGATATGTACCTCTAAGAAAGTTTTAGATTACATAATTTTTAGATTAGTAGGTAGAGCCAGCTAGGGATCTGAGTTTTATGAAGGAGGAATAGTGCAACGAAAGTGTAGATCATATAATGTACCCAACTTGCCCCACATAGCACCTAGAAGTATTTAAAATGGTCTAAATCCCCAAAAAATTGGGAGAAATATGAAGTGAACTATTGCTGCTTCTTAGTATGAGAAAATGTGAAAAATATTATGTTTTTAAACCCTAATTTAAGAAAAAAAAAAAAAATATGCATACATTTGTCAATGAAGTTAAAAATAAAAACATTATATCTTTTAAAATTGTGACGTCATGGAAATGTTTTATTTAACTTTATACACTATATTTAGCCTATGGAATTAAAATTAAGCAGAATTATTCACCATGTTATTTCTTTCTAAATTTTTTGTTAACTTCGTTATTTAAATATGGATTTTATTTTTTTTTATACTTTTGATGTCTACGCATTTTCTGTCAATGCGAATTTAAAAATTTTACCATTTTTGAGATTTGCGGTCTTGTATTAGTTATACCAAATACAAATTTCCCCTCTACACCCACTCTTTACCCCTCACTTTTCCATGGATTTATAAGGGTTAACTGATAAATTTTTAATTCTTACAAGTTAAAAGACTTTTAGGGGCTATGTGTGACAAGTTAGAGGCTTGACTATTGCCACATTTTTGTAGCCACATGTCTTGGCTATAAAATGTAAGTGACTAATTTCTTCTACCTATTGCCTAGATTTTATATATTTTTTTTATAGCCTAAAAACTCCTCAAGGAAGCATATTTTCTTTGGTCCTCAATGGGTTAAAAATGTGACGTGATGGAGAAAAACCGAAATGTTTCTGGTGATTAGAACATGATTTTCAAGATACTTTTTTACTGTTAACTTGTGTAATTAGTAAGTTGTAGCTTCGAAATTTAAGAAACTGTACTAAGCAAAGCTGGTGTTTTAAATACCACATAAGATAAAGCCCTTTTGGTAGGTAAAGTTTCTTGAATAGCAGGCATTCGGCCAGACGGACGGAATAGTTTTCTCCTCTGTGGTATTAAAACACCGAAATTGGCTAAGTAAAGTTTTTCTGCTTTTTCCGCAGAAAATCTTTACTTAGCGAAGCCAGTGTTTTAAATACCACAGAGTAGATAACTCTTGAGCCCGGCCGAAGGCCTGATATCCGCAAATATTTTCTTTAGCGAAGCCAGTGGTTTTCAAAACCCAAAGATAAGAAATCCAATAAAAATTAAAAATTTCCAAATGAATTTTTTCCCATTTTCAATATTAAATAAACTCTCAATAAGATAAATATTTGAGCCAAATATCGGTCCCCTAGGTGGTCCCTACGAGTCCTATCCCATATTCAATAGATAAGGGGACGGATGTTGCTAGATCAACTCAAAATATTATCAGGACCCAGAAAAAAATATACTATATGGAGTTTTAAATTATATATACGACAATAATAAATACAATATACCCATCATCTTTTTGATAGTGGGTATAAACAAGAAAAATGTTTCTAGTAAATTTAAAGGGTTGATCATGATAAATCCTCATGTCTAGACATACTGGAATAATTGCAAACATTTTTAAACACATTATTTGAAATATATTGGGAGTCTTATATTTCAAATAATTCTATATTACGGAAATATTTTGGCAAAATCAAAAGAAAGAGGCAATGCAAAAAATCTAAATTTTAAAGTTTTTCTTGACCATAATACAGAGCTACAAAATGAGAAAAAAATTATGCCGAACGGGGTTTCTCAGTCAATTCGAATACACGGTATTAATATGTACCAAGCCTCTTATCCACTTTTTTCGAATTGACTCTAGTTCTCTAGATAAATAGCGATTTGTAAAATTAAGGAGGTTGCACTAAATATTGAAGAATATCTCGAAAATGACTTGTCTGATTTTGCACAAAAAATTCAAAAAAATTCCAATTAAAATTATCTTCAAGTCGTTCTTACATTATTTTTTAATACGGTCAACAGTTACAAAAATATTAAGCCCATCTTTTGAGAAAAAGTAAAATTTTATACTAAATTTAAGCAACCACTTTGACATCAGGTTGCTTATCTGTTATTATTACAAGGTGACTACAAGATGATTTTTCTGAATGCTTATAGCCTCTTCTACAACTCTCTCAACTATTTCAATTCGATTCGTCCAGTAGTTTAGTAGATACAGAACTTTGCGATTGATCCCATTCTGCTCCATTTTTATGACAAATGGAGATAGCTGATGTACCTCTATGGCAAATGGCTCCAACAGCTGCTGGCTTATCTATGTTTGCAAACATGTTTTAAAATTTGTTTATACAAATTAGCAAAGAAGTGCTATTAAAACTAATCTTTTATGAAATATGCATGCTAGTACTTATAAACTGATTTAAAGATTAATTTAAAAATTCATTAACATTATTTTTAAGCCACATACTGAAGAAAATGTTATAACACTGCTCACATTTGTAAGGATTGTGTAAAGTATTTAAGCGTATTTAAAACTAAAATATTTTAAACAAAATTTTATTCTAAGGTATCATCCACCATTAACTCTTAAGCTTGTCTTTTTTTTTTTTTTGCCACTCGCTCTTAACACGAAATCTGATTTAAAGGTTTTAGTTGTTTGTGAAAGTATTTTAAAACACAAGAGCTGAATCTATAAAACTTTACTGGCACTTGATTTTTAGTCTTGTTTTTGTCTTATTTTTTTTTTTTTGCTTTCTACAATATAATTTTTGTAGCTGCCAACACGCATTTAATGTTGTTGTTGTTTTCTGTTTAAAGTAGACACGTATAAAACCGTTTTTTTATGTTAAAAGAATTATAACTGACAGTTTAATGGAATGAAAAATTACGCTACTTGTCAACAATGTAAAACGAAGAAGAACAAAAAAGAATATACACAAGTTTCAAGAAGTGTTAAGTATAGCTACAAAAAAAGTATTATTTATTAAAAGAAAAAAACTCTTTTATATATAAAAAAAACTAAATGCAACTACATTATCAAACTTTCAACACTGCTGCTAACTTTATCTACAATAAAAAAAAATTGTATTTAAAAGATTTATATATTATAAAAAACGGAAAACTTAATAAGAAACTATAATAGCAATAATTTGAAATTCTTGTTGTATCTACTCTAGTAAGTAGTTTTTTTTATTATTGATTTCTCATTAGTTTTTCCATTAAACTAAGAAGTGTCATTAAAAAATACAAAAAAAGAACTTAAAATTTTCCATTTTCCAATTTTTTTTTTTTTTTTTTTGTAAGCAGTGATACACAATAGAAAATTTGATTATAAAAAAAATTGCTTATTATTATAAAAGATGATAAAGTGTTGGCATAAACTTATTTTTAATTATATCCTTTGAATATACAAGCACACATATTTATATAGATTTTTTTTTTTTTAATATTCATAATTAGTAATAAAAAAAGTGAATTGGGAAAATAATGAACTTAAAATTGATGAGTTGTCATTAGCATAAAAGTGTTATAGTGGTAGTAGTTTTGGCAGTTTATTCATTATGATTATAAACGCAGCAAAAAAATATTAAGGAAAATTTTATAGTTAGTAAAAAATATTTTATAATACATATAATAAAAAACTCACTTTTTTTGTTAAGACAGTACATACATAAGAATAATATGTAACTAATGTATGCATTTGTATGGGCAAGTGACTTAGTTTAGTGATCTATAGACAAAAGCTTAATATCTTATTTCCTATAGAATTAATATTTGTGATATATTTTTCTTGCACAAGTCTTATATTTAAACTCTAAATTACACTGGTCAACAAAAAAAAAAAAAAAAAAAAAATGTATTAAAAATATTTAAGTTTATCACCTTTATCTCAAAGCTGGAAAAACTACGAGTAAATAAAGCCACATATCATAAAAATTGATGCAGAAATATTGATTGGCTTCACAGTTAAGTTTGGATACCCATGCATACCTATTGCTAAGTGGAAATACAATAGTGGACAAAAAAAAAAAAAATGTTTTTTTTTCTTCTTAAAAAAACATGTGGATTAGATGAAATTTAATGTGCTTAATAAGATTTTTTTTTTTTTTTTTTAAGTGAAAACATCAAAAATATTTAAGTTTATCACCTTTATCTCAAAGCTGGCAGAACTACGAGTAAATAAAGCCACATATCATACAAATTTATTCACAAATATTGATTGGATTCACAGTTAAGTTAGGATACCCATGCATACCTATTGCTAAGTGGAAATACAATAGTGAGCAAAAAAAAAAAAAAAAAAAATTTTTTTTCTTCTTAAATAAAAAAATATGTGGATTAGATGAAATTTAATGTGCTTAATAAGAATCAGCTTTTACTTTTTTTCTATCACGCATTGTTTTTGTTTTATGGACATGACTACTATGGCTCCGCCTTTAGGCAGTCACACTTGTATAACTCGAGAACAGTTTGTCCAATTAAGATAAATTGAACTTTCATATATAGCGAACTAAATTGTCTTTCAGCTGAATTCATACAATTTTTTGTTCAGTTAATATTTCTGAACAATTTTAAAATTAATTTTTTTGAAGTTGTGAAAATTTTGATCATAACTCTGTAATTCTTGAGCGAATGAAAAATATTGTTGAAGACAAGTTTCGTTTGCATCTTTTGATGTGTCACTTATCAAAATCGTGTAAAGGGTTCTTGAGTTATAGTCTAAGTTTGACAAACTATTCTCGAATTTTATAGTGTGACCGCATAATAAGGTAATGATATTAGTCATGCACATAAAAAAAATCAGTACCCGATAGAAAAAAATTCTTGTTTAACTAGTCAAAATCTAGCTAGTCCACCTATTTTTGTTTCAAGAAAAAATAAAAAAAAAATTTTTTTGGCCATCACTGTATTTCTACTCAATTGTATGTAACATGCGTATTTTTACTTAACTGTGAATAAAAATTAGATTTCTGCATCAATTTTTAAGATACATGCCTTATTTTATTCGCAGCATTACCAGCTTTAAGATAAAGATAATAAACTGTAACATTTTAGATGCTTTCATTTATTAAAAGAAATTTAAGTAACAAAAAAATCAAAAATTTTTCATTAAAATGATTTTTTTCGGACACTTATTTCAAAATAATTCCGAAACTTTTGAGCACATAAAAAAATTAAGTTTAGGGAATTTGAAGATATTTTTAGTCCGCATCTTTTGGTGTATCACTTTGATCAATCGTACACACCGTTCTTAAGTTACGAGGAAATATACTAGAGTAATGGCCTCACTATGGGCGAAAATTTAGACAAGTCCATAAAAAAAATCCAGACCTGATGGAAAAAAATGAAAGCAGATTCGTGTTTAGCACATCAAAATACATCAAGTCGAACTATTCGTCTAAGGGGGAGAATTTTTTTGTAGACCAGTGTTATCCAACAGTAAATCTTTTCGGAAATGTTTTCCATTTTCCATTTTTCCATTTTTTTTTATATCTTTTACCAGTACTACATCAAATGTGGAAAAATTTTTAAAAATTTGACCATTTTTAACAAGATAGTCACCCATTAGGTTAAAATAAGGCGATGAAGCTGAATTTAATTGTGCTACAAATTTTTAAAAGTTAGTGCTTGTTTTTGAGTTGTTTCAATTTGAATGGCTAAAATAAGGGATTAGGAAAATTAAGTTTTTTGCCTTAATTAACAATTTGGTCGTTGAACCATTTTCGACCACTACCCGATCCAGTCAAGATAAATTAATAAAATTTGATGTGGGGTCTATTTTAGTAATTGTCACCATAAAATCGAAAGATTTATGTACCTAGTTATTAGGGGTATGTTGTTGCACTCATATAAGAAGGAGACGTTTTAACAAATTGTATGGAAAAAATTTTTTATTTGTCATTTAAATTTAGTTTTATGATAATTTTATAATTGTATATTAAATATTTACAATCTATATCCAGTTGAAACTTAACGCAATTAAATAATGATGTAAAATCGTTAAAATAATTTTACGGTGTAAGACCAAATAATTTCTTATAATGTATAAAATATAATTATTCCTTCTGAAATATGTTACACGTTAAGGCATTTGGAATATTAATGTACATAGCATTTGATTATTTGTTTGTGTATCATCTCGATTTGGATTTAAATATGGTGGTCAAGAACGCATTTGGTCCTTCATACAGGTGTCCTAATCTGATGTCAAGTTTTTCTTTATACAATTCACCTTCGATATTGAACTGGCTCAAGAACTATTTATTTTCAGTTCTTATCTATCTATTTACCGAAGAATTGATAACATTATTTTATAATGGCCAGCACCACGTTTTGCTTCAAACAGAAATATCACGTAAATCGATTTTGTTATTCTTGGCTGTGCAAGATGAATTTTCATCTCGAATATTGTGAAATCATAAATTCTGCTTAAGTACCAAATGCAGTGACGCATAATCTGATGCATTCCAACTGCATATTCCAAAATTTTAACATTATCCTGATAACGAAAAATTTTGTTTGCTTTCATTTATCGCTTGAATATCCCTCGAGATGCTTTTTTAATGCCACTTCAAGTACCTCATTTCTATAATATTTTGCACAATTTCACATTCAAAAATACATTCATATGCAGATAGCGTCGATTCGAATTTATTTTCTTACATTTGTTCCCAATGATTGTAAAAACATGCCAATTTTTTACTGCAAAAATCATAAAAAATCTAGAATACAATTTCTTTGTAAGGGTACAGTAAAAAATTTCTATTGTATATTAGAGTGTCCCAAGGATAGTCATTTTCGAGATTTCGATGTAGGAAGACCCCTCGAACGATGATTAAAAATTTGCTTAATGCGAAAAAATTATTAAAAAAATTAAAAAAAATTGGTCTTCAGTTCCCTACAAGATTGAAAAATCATGGGTCCCATACATTTTGGTAAAAAAAAAAGTTTCGATTTTTTAATATAAAAAATTCGTAATTTTATGCTGGTTACAGAAGTAAGTCAATTTGATGAACAATTTTTTGGAAAAATTTGGAAAATTATATATTATCAACAGTACTTACTACAATTAAAATTTTTTAATATTTTAGCCTTAGAGGGAATAAAACTATAAAATTCTTACTAATTTTTTAAGAAAAATGTCGAAAAATATTTTTGCATGATGTACTAAAATTACGGTTTATGGACCAAATTTTTTGCGAAAATTTGTTTAAATATTTTTTTTTATAATTGGCTAAAAGTTACGAATTTTTTGATACCTATTTCAAGAAAAAACTCAATACTATTTTTTGGGCGAAATGTTCTAGACCCGTAACTTTCAATCGCTGGTAGGGAACTGAAGATCAATTAAAATTTTTTTTTTTTTTAATATTTTTCCCATATTAAGCTAATTTATACGCATTGTTTGAGGGGTCTTCCTACAAAATTTTTGTCTACGGGACACTCTATTGTACATATAGCCTAAATACAAAAAATTTTATATTCGTTTATCTACGATATTTTTCTTAATTATTTTCTATCTGTTTTGCGTAATTTTAACATGCTATATAACCTTAACAATTTCCATGTTTTCAGTGCGCACAGTGGAACCACGCTTTTTTTGGAAATTCAGTAACTAAAGAACCGTTAGAGGTATCTCAATGATGTGCGCTGAGGTGTTTTCTAGTTGATTTGTAGGAGTACAGGCCCCTAGCAGGTCAAAGGTGGCTCTCCAAAGTTGGACATCTCGTGTATGTATTTTTTTTTTTTTTAAATCGTCAAAAATTCATTTATGATATGACAGAAAAGAAATTTTACATATAGATAGTAAATCTCTACAAAAAATACGCGTACAAGTGTAAGTTATCTCTTTCAGTTTAAGAGATATTCGGGTCGCAATAAATTTTTACTTCATTTTTAGCCTCGTTTTTTAAGTTTCTTTAACTTGGCGAGCTTAATATTGGCTCTAGAATTTTTCTAAGATATTAGAAATTTAATCCGCTAAAGTTGGAACTTTAAAAAAATTTAAAATTTGTATCATTTTTTAAATGTTTTCAAAGGAAATCTTAATGTAAATGCGTGTATAGTAAATCCGGAAGAGTTTGGGGCAAAGGTCTGCCCACAAACCCTATCCAAATTTTGTAAATTTTTAATTTTTTTTTTTGTCTGGGATCGACTTAAAATTATTTTAATTTTTAGCTCTATATATAAGGTACACATACAAAAAGTATTTTCTGACGGAGGCTCCTTATAACGACAGGGTGACCATTTCAATGAAAAAGTCAATCTTTTTAACACGTTTTATACGGATTGGGATTTTGGGTATTTTCATGTAAAAAAGTGGGATTTTTTTAACTATAAGATTTTAGGACAAGTCTTTACATATTACACTGAAATTTCAATAAAATATCACTATTTGTTTAAATTTTATTAATGTTTAAATATTAATTTTATTAAAAAAAAATGCAAAATTTCCTTCAAGAAATTCTGTGATCAAATTACATTCTAATAACTTTTTTTTACAAATTATTAATCTCAATATTCTGACCTTTTTTCCGACACCAAATATTTGTATAAAAAGCTTATACTTTTGCTTAAACCCCAACAGAAAATTTGCCTCATCTAGCCAAATTAAGCTATTTCTCATACATTTGTATGGCAGATTTAAGCTGCTTAAGACAATTTTTGTATACATGCAAGAAGCAATAGTATCATTCGTTTTCGATTGCCAATGATTTTAGAGACAGTTGGTGCAACTGACTGAATTCGATTGGCAAAAAATTCGATTGCCTCAATGAATCTCTTCTCTCTGTGTACCACCATCAACTTTTTTAAATTTTCTTTATATGAGAAATAGGAGGTAAAGTAGACGGACCAAGCCCATTTTTTGTTTCCGGGTTTACATTGATCAAATAGTTCAATATTTGTACAAAATTTCGTTGACGTTTCACCTTATATGGGAGGTGGACGGTAAAGTGTGCGCACCATGTCCATTTTTAGTTTATAAGTTCATATCGTCCCTCGAACTATCTGTACAAAATTTCTTTATTGTACATGCTTTTGTTAGAGAGATATCAGCAGAAAAATATGAAATGAAACTAAAACGGACACCTTGTGTTTCTAATATTTAGCCCTTAAGTTTTAGTTTATTAACCGATTTTGCCCATTTTCAATACCTCCAAACCTTATTTAAAATAAATATTTGAGTAAATTTATTTTTTTATTTAATGTAGAACTTTGAGCAAAAAAGAAATAATAAGAAAAAATTAAAAAAATATATTTTTAATAAGCTTAATTATTTACGTTCATTTCTGTGCTAAAAAGCCGTGGCCATTATATCATAATTTGTTTTACAATTCTTAAAACATTTTGTATTGACCTAAGATCATGTAATTTTAATTTGTCATAAAGATTTCCTATTTTATGCAGCTTATAATATACAAAAAAATTATTTCAGAATCACGTAGCTAAAAAATTTCCTTTTTAAGACATGTGCGAGTATTCTCCTATAAATTACACTTATATATAATAAAAGTGAAGTTTTTAATGAGTATTTTATGATGACGTTTAATATTTTTTCTCTAACATATTTTACATTCACTTTATTTTTTTATGACTTGTTCTTTATTTATGTATGTAAGCAATAGTGACTTAATTTCTATTTATTACAAAATTTACTCGTATTAGGTACTTTTGAGTACTTAATTATTTACTAATGTTTTTCTATATCATAAACTTGACACTTATCGCCTTTAGTGGTCATCATAAATTTGTCAAAATTTTAATGACTTAGAGCTTGGAAAAGGAAAGATATAAAGACACAGGGAGTAATAAAGTAAAATACAACTAGACAAGAATTATGACAACTATAAATGTCATAGCAATATGTAACAATTAATTTAGATTTTGTGGAATTAGCCAAGAAAAATTACTTTTGAATTGAGGATTGTGCTTACATAAGATTAAGAAACAAATATTTTCCAAAAAACTCATGTACTATAAATTTAGTCATACAACTGACAGATAAATAGTTATTAGCTAAAGTTATAAATATTTTACATGATAATTTTATATTGTAAATTTTTACAAAGTAGATACATATGGGAAATTCTTCAAACTCGTTTACTTTTGATGTTCAAAAAAATTTCGAAAATTTTTAAATGGCACATTAACGATTTTTAGTACAAATATTCTTTGGCTCTAGTGGAACACAGATCTGTTCGCGTGAATCACTTTTACCGAATGGCATCAATGTTATGGCAGTTTAAGATAAAAATTTATAAAAAAAAATTGCCAAAATTCTATTTATAGTCCTAAATAAAAAATTATTGCATTTATGTATTCTAAAATGCTGTATATAAAATAAAAATTAAAAATAACGCGATAAGATAGGTAGGCGTGGATATATAAGCGATTTAATAATTATTAAACCTTCTTATAAAATTTGCAAACTTCAGTTTTTAGTGATGTAGTCTTGTTCATATTCATCCATTTATTGCAAAAATCATATTTTTTTTTTTTTTTTTAAATAAGTCATAAGACAATGTTATTTATACACAATTTTTAATTGCACTTAGTCAAATCTCTAAAGTTGCATTAAATGAAAAATCGTACTATTTTCGAACGCCATATTGATTTTAATATGGGGTATTAAAGCAGCTGCAGATTGAGATATATCATCGCCAATTTTGATTAGCGCCTTGGATGCGCCTCGATGATTAATGTTAAACTAAAAACATCGCGTTCTTAGCCCATGAAAATCGTTGATAAATATTTTTTGTGAAATTATATTTTCTGCGTAAGCAAAACTTAACACAAGAACTTATTTCAGTTTAAAATTGATTTATAACACCAACATCCGCTATAATAGAATATGCAAAATTGCTGAATTCTTTAAAATAGCTATACATGTTTAGCAGATTAATATTTTAAAACGCCACAATGATTTTTAAATGTCATTTGGAAACCTTCTTTGATAACGCTATACTCTAGCTTCACTGAAATAATGTTGCGAGTGTGCTTCGCCATTCACGTTTTTTTTTTTCTCCAAGATTGGGTACTTCCTACAGCATTCACGACTTTTGCGCAATACAAAATGTCACTGGTTAATTGCACGCTAATTAAATCCATGGTGGGACTTTTCTGCAAGTGTTTATAGTCTACTTTAGAAGAATTTAACATTTATGCTAAAATTTGCGTCTACAGCAAGGAAAAGAAGTAAAAAAAACTTGTTAGTTTCAAACACTTTTTTGGGAATTTTTGACTTTGGGTGCTTGCCGGCACCACTTGGAACCGTTTCAGGTCTTGAATTTTTTTTTGTGTTACACAATTAAGTGTTGTTAACATAATTACATCAAAAGTTGTTTAAAAAAGTCAAAATTTAAAAAAAATATTTCAGGTTGAAGGTCGGTTTCATAAAGGCAAACGTAAAAAGAGAATTGCCCATATGTATGCGACAAACATTCACCTTAAAATTAAGACAAAAAAATATATTTTATACTTCTATTACAAATCAAATTGCAATAATCTGCAATTTAATAAAACCACTTTACAACAAATATTTTGATTCTATAAAGAATTTGAAAAATATAACAAATAGAATATTTCAGATATCATTAATTTTATACGTTTTCACAAATCTCCTCTTAAAAAAAAAAAAAACTAAAATAATCTAAAAGGAAATGCAGCTAGAAATCATTTTAGTATTAAATTGTTCATGTATCATGCATTGCAACCATCATCAACACGGAACATCCTAGTTTTATTTAAAATAGAAATGCAGTTAAGGAAAAAAAAAAAAAAAAAACTCATTTGACAGCTAATTTAAGAAATGATGTTGAAAATGATAATATCGATTTTGGCATTTGGCCAAATAAATAAAACACAGACATTTAACAAATACTCAAATACATATGCATAATACAATACAAAATATACAACTTAAACAGACAATGGCTGTTAAAACTGGGTTATAAAATACATCCTCCAAATAAAAAAACTCAAGAGAAAAAATAAAAAAAAAAAAAAAAATACAGATATAAAATACTTATTATTGTATATAGACAGAAAACAACTATATATGTATATATAAGAAGCTTTATACTAGGATTGAGGTTGAATGCATCAAAGTAGAGAGAATAAAATGAAAATAAATTATATACCAAAAGTATTGTATTTCAACCACTAAAAAAAATATTATACAATATAAAACTATAAATCTATACGAATTGCATAATGAAGCTTTACCACCCAAAATAAGTGTTTTGAGGGATAAAATGAAATTTATAAAACAAGAAAAATACAGTGGGTGTTTGTGTAAGGGGATATTTTATGTAATTTTTTGTTTGAATGATAAATTAATATTTTTTGTGCAGAATAAATTAGAAAAAAAAAAAAAATAACTCTATTTGTTGTCTTTTTGAAAGTTTTATACTCTAGAGAGATTACATCAAAATAAATGAGTTTTTTTAATATTAATACTCAATTTCCGGCTTTATTTGTAATTATGATTAATCGGATTTTTGTTATTAAATAGATAGTTTTAAAGTGACTCATTTACATTTTATTACATTTTAGGGATTTTTTTTTATTATACGGTAAGTAGAACAAATCATAGAAATATTTTAGCAGACAAATAGAAATTCTCTCGAAGAAATTAGTTTAAATATTTATTTTAGAAACATTACACTCAGAAAAATGATTAGAAACTGAACTATGACATACAATAATTAGATTAGAGTTAGCTCAAGTTTTGTAATTTTTAGTTACATATTTTGCAAAAAACCTTACAAAATTCATATCCATAGTAAAGGGAGTTCAGAAGTGCTTTTTGTCATTTTCAAAATGAAATAAACCTAACTGATACAAGTCCAAGTAATATTTGTGTAAAACATTATACTGGCCAAAGTTGTATTTACAAAGTTATAGCAAAAATTTGAAAGAAAGGACAAAAAAAAAAAAAAAGACATTTTGGATAAAAATTATGGTTTAATTTAAAATGGAGGCAATTTTAATTCTTACGTATATATTTGGGAGAAAGAATAATAAACATTAAAGTTGCAATAAATTAGTTTATTAAATGGAAAAAATTAATTTGTTCTAACTAATTGTATATTTGGCTAATTGATTAAACAAGTTTATAGAATTTAAGTAGAATTTCTTATATTTCTTTAGCAGAAACATAATGACGATATAACTGTAATACAAATAAGAGTCATTAAACTTAAAAATTTTATACATTTATATAATAAAAAAAATATCATCAGAATGCCTTCAAATATTGAACATAATTGAACAGTGAATTATAAAACATTGTCAAACCTGGAGCACAGAAATTATTCTGAGCATGATATCCTAAGTTTTTGTATTACTTAAATCAATTCAAGTCTCAAAACATATTTTGACATCATCTTTTTAAATTATTTATGAAGTTATTTACTGGTATGCCGATCACTATAACTAAATCTTATAAGGACATTTTATGCTCCAACTAAATCAAAATTTGGTAGATCTCTTAAAAGAATTCTATAATCGATTTGAAATTAGCTGAAGACCTCACATATTATTGTTTGTATCCACATTAAAAAATTAGTTTATGAGACAAAATCGCAAATTATTCCAAAATAGATAATAACTCATAATTCATTTTTATTTGAGTCAAAAGCATAGAAGCATTGGGTATCATTAGAATTTCCATAGTGCCAAAACTAGTGTCAAAAAATAAAAAAAGCACTTCGGATTACCCTTTATATTTAATATGAAATGTTGACTACCGGAGGAAATATTATATAAGCTATTTAATTAGTAACTTCAGTAGTGCGAAGTAGTAACTTTTCGACAATCGCAAAATTTGTCAGTAGCATTTTTTGTTTGCAGTTAAGATTATACGATTTATTAAGTTCTCTTTAACGACTGTATATAACTATTGTTGTCGTGTGGTAGCTCTCTAAAAAAATATGCCGAAAAACATAAATTTCAAAACGAAATAAAAAAAGAAAAACAAATTTGTGACAAATCGATTTTCTTAACAATTTTAAGACGATGATTGATTTAATTATGTCTTTGTTATTGATTTAAATATTTTTCTGTTATTGATTTTTTTCAAAATGATTACTACTCCTAAAATAAGATGAACAAACGTGGAAGCACAGACTATATCCTTGGAAGCACAGACAACAACCGCAGAAGAACGACTAAGTCATAGGATGACTTCTTGGCTACTTTTTGTTAATATATTAACAACACAAAAATTTTTGTCTTAAGTTAACGAGTCGTTAAAAGTGTCGTATTCCATCAGTAGTAGCGAAAAAAATGATACCTCAGCTAAGTTCGCTTCAGTTGTTGCTTTGATTTGAAACTACTAAAAAAACTGGTGCCACCAAGATCGTTGCCCCCAAAGCTAAGTCTGGAAACAAAAGGATAGAAAGTAAAGCTGCTTCTAGAACTATACCTCTGATAAATTGGCTGCTAAGTCCCATATTGTTGATTAGATCCGATGGTTAAAACCATGCTTATCCATTTGTCTGATGCGTTCGATATTGCCAATAAGATTATCATCATTCAAATTGAAAAAAAATTTAAATAAAATTACAATCAAACGTGTTTATACATTTTTTTTTTTTAAGAAATAGAAACAAAATTTAAAAATTATTTATTATCAGTTTTTAATTTAAAAAGTTGTAAGAATGAGAAACATTTTGTTAACTTAAAATCACTTTATTTTCCCTACAAATGCGTATAGTGACCCTATTTATGTGGAGGAAAAATCGATGGTTTAAAATTAAATTTCACTTCAGTATAGGACACCGTCTCAAAATCGTTGTCTTAGCGTTATCTTTTTGAAAGCTGGAATCAAGAATAAAAAAAAAAATTTATTTTTTATCGAGATTTAAATATATTTCTTCGCAGAGAATAATAAAAAAAAAATAAAAAAGATATTTAAGAGGCGCATTAAATAGCGTAATAGTCAGGAAAATCTGAATCTATTTGCAATTTTTTATTTTTTTTTTTTTATAAACGGGAAAATTAGAATCTGCTCTCTATTTAAAACTTAAAAGAAATAAATTTGTATATCAAATTAAATTTTTCAAAAATACATCCTAAAATTGCATTTGCATAATGAATTTTTAAATTATAATATGTTTTAAATTACTACTTCTATAGAAGACATATTCATTTTCTATATGCAATTTAAATCACTAGAGATATTGATGTTTAAAGTTACACACTTTTCCCAGTTTTTTTTTTTTTTTTTTTTTTTGATTTTTCGAAAAATTGTAAATAAATTCACGGATTTTTTTAAATTAAAAAACAAAAACAAAATAAAATATTTAAGTGGCTCCATGGGTTATATGGTTATATGCATACCAAATATATAAAAAATCGGATGATCCCCGTAAAAAAATTGAAATTTTTTTATAAATCTCTCGTGAAATGAACGATTAATTTTTTGTGAAAAATTCAGCAAACTTAATTCCTAATTTTCTTGGCAAATAAGATTTTTAATTTCCTCGATTAGTTGTTACAATATTTATTGTCTCTTTGAAATTAAAAAAGAAAATAATCTTAAATCTTTAGTTTCTCAGTAGATGAAAAAAAAATAAATAAATAAATAGTAATAATAATAATTAAAATATGTAATCACTTATTTTTATTTAATGAAAATCGTTATTATGTATGAAACATCTAAAAACTGTAAATCCTTAATATTTTGGTAAATAAACGTTGAAATGGGAAACGGTTATCGATTTTTGAATTATCTTCAAAATTGCGTACTTTGTGCACAAGGCCTACATGGACAGACAGCCAGACGGACATCGTTAGATCGTGATTATATGTCGATTGGTATATTTTTTAAGTATTAACTACTGTAATACTTTTAAAGAAAACCCTTAAACGTGTATTAAATTATATATGCTTACAACCAATTAATTTCCATGATAAATTTAGGAAACTTTTGAAACACTATCCACTGTTTAGATACAATTGATATGGATCCCTTATAGTTCATTATTTTTTGTTTCTGCTTCACTGCCTACATAATGCGCCAATCGACCAACTAACAAACCAAACAATTCGGTAAATTTTTAAACACAAACAAAACAAGAACATGTTATGCAGTGGGTGTAGAAAGCTGTATTTAAATGTAAGAATAAAGGGGCAGTAAATTTCAGCATGTACTTGAAAAACAATGTAAAAAAGGACGTTTATATTTAGTAAATGATATTGCTACATTCACAACACAACTTTGTATAGTTAACATACAACAACACAAAATAGTCGAACACATTTTTGTATATTTAATTGTATTGTGTTGCTGTTTATTATTACAGGAAAATCTAAAAACTTTTCTCTTATGTTACTAATGCTTCTGTTCTTGATGTTATATGCAGTTCATTCGTAAAATATTTCAGATTTTTAGTTTGTGCTATTTTGTATTGCATATTTCTACATTTTTTTTTTCTTTTGCATCCTCTATGTTGAGGTGTGTATTAAATTTTTGTTATAAATTTTGTTTAGTTTTATTTTTTTTTTGTATCCTAAAGTTTATTTGTTGTTAGTGTGTAAGTATGGAAGAGTGAGTGTGTGTATATTAAATGTAGCATAAATATTTTTACTTGCCTGTAATAGTTTGCAAAACATTTTTTGCTTGTGCTTAAGCATTTTATTTATTTTTTTATTCTTATATTTTTTCATAAATTTGGGGGTGGAATTTTTAATTTAACGAATTCTTGCTGCATTTTACATAGAATGGAATTTTTATAGAAGAGTTAAATTGCTAGTAAAAATTTAAATATTTGGTAAATTGTTTAATATAATTGAATGACTCATGTGAAAATATAAATATTTGAGTTGAGGTTTACAAAAATGTTAGAAATTTCTATATTTTTTCTTTTACAAATTTAAGATTATGTGTTAAATTATTTTTAGTGTCATTTTTTTAGAATTCACATACCTAGTTTATAATATTATTTTTAAGTTATGTAGAGGTACAGAATATAAATAGTTAATTTTAAAGTTTACACTACACAATGGGGCAGAATGGATTTTTTTGGAAAAATGTCTGAACCTTCTAACAGGCTGGTTAGATTTCCTTAAATTTTCACTAAGTGGAAATTTTAAGTTTGGGAATATAAAAATAAACGGTTTTTGGAATTGAAAATTGCAAAAATTATGATTTCTTGAGTTTTTTTTTTTAATGAAAAAGTGTCTACATTATTTATCTCTAAAATAAAATTTTACTTCTGAACATATAATCATTTTATAATTTTCTGAAATATATCTTCACAGAGTTAATTTTAGACTTAAAAAAGAACAAATGTCCAACAAGACAATGCACATAAGGGCAAAAAGGTAACATAAATATCCAGAATTAAAGATTAGAATGTTCATGGATACAAGAAAAATTATTACAAAAATTTGTTATGATCTGACCATATTTTCACCTAGCTCCCATACAAAGATATTCCCGGATTAGAGGTTTATTGGTTATGTATGACATATATCTAGTCAGATCTTGATAAAATTTAGCAACACTACATGTTTGGCAACCATAAATTAGTCTACCATATTTCAAAGGAATTAGACCACACTAAACAACAGTGTCCATATAAAGTCCTTCCAGAACTTCACTTTAAGTGCATAAATCAAATAATAATTTTAACGTCAGGTTCAAATTTGGTACAACTAGCTTTTATTTATAAGATTGTAAAATTTTAGGGGCATAAGAAACTGAGACAACACAGTGGTATGCATGAAAAAAATATTTGTTTCCAAATTTATAATTTCCTATTATGTGGAATAAACTTTAGAATAGTACAATTTGACATATATTTACACTTTTTTTTTAATTATTGGATCATAAAATAGTATTAACAAATTTCATATTCACCAAAGAACAAAATTGAAAAAAAAAAAAAAAAAATTATGTATATTTTCATCAATATGTTTCGGTGGGTTGCAATATGAGGGCGGATCAATAAGTCCGTGACTTTTTGAATGAAACATGGTGTTTTTTTTGCAAAACAAATATCGTCCATTCCATGAAAGAACGCCCAAAAATATACCAAGTGTCCTCCGATTTTTATAAAATTTTATACGTATAAGGTCTATGGGTGTCTATAAACATTTCGGTTTTCAGATTCGCTAAATTCAGAAAATTAACGATTTTATTTAGCTTTTTCACTTTTCAAAAAATAACAATATTTCTGGTAAGGCTTTGCGGCTTTTTAATTATATCAGCTTTAACATAATATAAAAATTTAAAAAATTTTAATAGCATATTTAAAGAAAAATGCAATTGCATTAAAATGCATTTTTAAAAAATTTTTCTTATTTTTAAAATGTTCATCGTAAAGCCGCCATATGCGAAAATTTAAGGCCGTTTAAATCATTAAAATTCGCGAAGTCTTCCCAGAGATATTGCTATTCAAAGTTACATACTTTTGAATTTTTTTTTTTTTTTTTGGTTTTTGAGAAAATTAAAAAGCGAAATTAAATAGCGAGTTTTTGCAATTTCACAAAACTGAAAACTGAAATTGATAAAAGGCTTAATGGAGTTTATATATACAAATTTTTATCGAAATTGAAAGCCATCAAGTAAAAAAATATACTTTTTCGGGCGTTCTTTCCTGGAATGGTCGATATTTATTTTTCAATATAATCTTCTTTTAACTCAATACACTTAGTCCAACGTTTCTTCAGTTTTTGTATCCCTTCCAAAAAAAAAGGATTTTTCAAGGTCCTTAAAATAGGCATTTGTTTGGTTAATAATTTCATCGTTGGAGCTGAATCTCTTTCCACCGAGCCATTTCTTTAGGTTTGGAAATATGAAGTAGTCACTAGGGGCTAAATACGGAGAATTGGCGGATGAGGTACCAATTCGTAGGACAATTCATAGAGTTTTGCCATTGAGACTGCACACGTGTGCACCCTTGCATTATCTTGATGAAAAAGAACTTTTTTCTTGGCCATATGGGGTCGTTTTCTTTTTAAATCCTCATTAAATCGGTCTAATAAGTTGGCATAATATTCGCCATTTATTGTTTTTCTTTCTTAAACCCAGCTGATCATTTAAAATCGAAACCACACTGCCATGTGAAATGCCTATGGCATCAACAATCTCTCGCACTTTTACACTTCGGTCGGCCAACACCATATCGTGGATTTTTTCGACATTTTCGGGTGTACTGACCTCAATTGGCCATCCAGAACGTTCAGCGTCATTTACACTTGTGCGACCACAACGGAAGTCAGTAAACCACTTTTTTAGCATTGAAATCGATGGTGAAGAGTCCTCATAGTATTTATCGAGCTTTTCCTTGGTTTGATTGACTGTTTTTTTTTTTTTTTTTTTTTTCGCAAAAAATAATGTTTAATGAGCACTCGAAATTCACTTTTTCCATTTGTAGAAAAATACACGAGGTTGTATGTTTGAACAGCTGTTAAACGCAAAGTAAATGACGACACTTGGTCAAAATTTGACAGTAGTCTATTAACAAGTGGTACTTAATGGAAACAGTGTTGCATTTCATATAACTACGAGGGAAATTCGAAGTCATGGAAATATTGATATTGAAAGGAATACTGTTTTAAAAACTCTAATGTGTTCCAAAGAGTTCGCCAATGGTTTTTTTTTCAAACCTGCAATAAATGTGGACTATATGGGCAAAATTCAGAAATATTCGATTTTGGAATCTTCGTTGGTTTTTTGGGAAACCTACAATAAATGTGAACTTTATGGGCAAAATTCAAGAATATTCCATTTTGGAATTTTCGTTGGTTTTTTGGGAATTTTGTGATTCTTTTTCCAATAATTTAAAATTTTTCTACATTTAATCATTTCAAATGATAAATTCAACAATAGTTCTCGTTAAGATACATTAACAAATGTAGATTTTATTAGATATCTATTATCTTTTACTCTAATTTCAAAATCATAAAAATTATGGACTTTATTCTTATTTGGGAAGCCATGAAAAATTGTCTATCTTAGAGATGCCCTACTTCGGGCCCTAATAGCTTCGCTCTTGAAGATTATGTGGGGCCCATCTTCCAACTTAAAATTTTACGCTCCTCTGCTACGCCTATTTGAAATTTTATGTAAATCTTAGCAGCTGACTAGATGTTACATATTTTTCCCAAAAATTTTCCATTCTGCCCCACTATACACTGCTATTTGGAAAATTTTAACTACAAAAGAATGGTGGATGTAAATTTTGGAGATATTGGACAATTTTGGAAATATTTAAATCAAATTTGGATAATATTTCATAAAACATTTTTTATGATTGATTTTAAAAATAATATTATTCTTAAATTTGTCGCTTTTTAATTTAGTACTAAATTTTACTTTACCCCTTTTTTTTGCATATTTCATTAATTAGCTTATTATAATATGTTTATACTTTTATCTTATAAGTCACTAATCTATATTAAAATTAATATTAATTTCATTTTTAATACTTAATTAAATTAACATTAGCTTTCACACTTTTTTCTCTTAACCAAATAAATAATCAAAAATTCCTTTTTTTTTAAATGCACATTTGCTTACAAAAAAATACATACATACACAGCAGTGTGCAAAATAATAGTAACGCGATATGTAGCGTTTTTCTTTTTTTCGGCATATTTTGTTTATACACATTAATATTTTGTAGAGTAGCCCTTATTCGTCTTTTTAGCGGCATAGCGGCGGGCATTGAGTGCACTAATAACCCCTGGTCCTCTCAATGGGAATATTTTTCCCATTGACTGCACTGGCGTCCACAATTCCTGCAAATTTCCCAGTTTGTTTTTAAAAAGAACATCTTTGACATCTCCCCAAAGTTTTTCAATGTAGATCAGATATGGTGACTGAGTCGATCACTCCAAAACATCATTTTTAATTTTCGAAAAACCATATTTTTTTTTTTAAATTTACTAGTTTCTTAGGAAAATTTTCCTGCTAAAATACCCATTTGAGTGGCATATTCTTCTCTGAATAAAAAAACATGACTGCTCTTACTATTTCCACATACATTGGGAAATGAATGAATACCTCTTATCCAAAATATGGACCATGATATGAAAAACATCCCCAAATGTTGATTTTCCCACCAAAGTGCTTGACGAACTTCAAAACATTTTGGGTCATATTATTTTTTATTTTATTACGTCACATATATTCTTGTCCTATACGCCCCATATGCACCAAAAAGAACTACTTTAGACTCATTTGTGCAGAGAATGTGCGCCATTTCGTTTGGGGCCAGTCGGAGTAAAGTATCGCGAAATAAGGGCGATTGCATACCTGTCTGTAGTTTAATAATGGGACTTGGAATCTTGCTTATAGATATTGTTTCTGGAGATGTCAAAAAATAGCTGACGCATCAACTTTCAGCTCTAAGTCCTCTTTTGCCTTAGTGGTCGTCAGAAATGTGTTTGAGTTAACCATTCGCTTTGTACGCGTAAAGTCACTTAGAAGATTTTTTTACATGTGAGTTCGTATTTATTGGTTTAGATTATATTTTTTGAAATTTTCAATAACTGCGGGAGAACATTCCACAAAATTTTTGGAGAAGTTTGTATGTTTTACCTTCAGAAAGTATTTTTACCAATAAGGTACGGGTGCTAGGAATACAGTGTTTGGTGCCATCTATTTTAAATTTTTTTTTAAGCAAAATTTCACTGTATATACAGTACACGGCTATATAATTTCTCAAAAACCAAAAAGGATTCCAAATAATTAAACAATAATACTATTTTCCAATGTTTATGATTTTGCTACTATTATTTTGCACAGTCCAAGCGGCTTAAGTAAAAATAACGGTAACTTCCGAAGATGCGTAGAAAAATAAAAATAATTTTATATATAATTATTGTCCCTGTTTAAGACTTTCATATAAACAAATTGTTTTTGAATTCCTTGTCTAAGAATTGAGCAGCAACAAAAGCTAAAAAGTATGTTTTAGTGCTACTATTTTTTAGCACACAGCTGTATGTATATTTACAAATCTAATTATATAAAGTGATGAAAAAAAATTAGATATTCACACTTTACCAAATTCAATTATTTAATGAAATGCATACTTGGCATAATTAATGCATAAATCAAAGTCAATTTAAAAAAGAAAAAATATATGCAAAAATAATTAAAAAGGAAATAACAAAAACATAAAAAAAAAAAAATTATTTTACAAACACCTACATATATTTGAAATGGATAGATGGCAGAATGAAAATGATTGAAGGATGCTTCAAACAATGATTTTTTTATTCGTTCTAAATTATTCCGATTTTTTTTTTTTTTTTTTTTTTCAATAATATTTTTTTAATTTATTTGCCTGGCGACTTAAAAAGAGAATGGTTAGTTTGTTAGCTTAAGCACTTTAATGTACATATGTACATACTATTGTCTAAAACGTAAATTAATTTAAGTAACATTTTAATAAATTTTTGGGTTACAGATATGAATTTAAAAAGAAATATTTTATACATATAATTCTTTAAAAATTTCTTTCAGTTTATACATCTACTCTATAGCATCTTAAAGAAATCCTGTAAGATACAAGTATCTATTCAAAATTAAATAACTTAAAGGTGCACTGTAATATTAATTAAAATTCAAAATATTCAAAAAATATTCAATTATTCATATCATCGCTTAGTTTTATTTACATTTCATTAATTTCATTATTGATACAATAAAAAAATAACTGACAGCTGATTTATCAAAAAAAAAAAAAATTTTTTTACAAGACAAAATTAGCTTACGAATTAATTTTTAATCTAAAAAATTTTTTAAATATAAAATGTTTCCTTATTGTTATGTTTTTGAAATTGAATTTTATAAAATCTTTCCACTTTAAAAATTAAAAAAAAAAAGAAAAAAAACAGCTTTTTATTTCCTAAGATTTCATTACTTATTAGTAACTTAAAACGCAACTAGTTCCTCTTGTTTTAACTTATAATAACTTTAGTAATAAGTACTTTAAAATCAAATAACTTAAAAGTAATTAATTCTTGCTATGATATCTAAGTAATGACATAATTTAAGTAGCTGCCACTAATGTCATCACCGTGTTAAAATAATGGGTTATGTAGCCAACGTGTAGGTAATATAAAGTCATATTAGCTTCTTAACTCATTACCTGGCCACCAAAGTTTTTGCTGGGATATTAGAAATTGGTTCAAAATATTAACCAGAATTGATAATAATTTGTGAAATAGTTTTCTGTTACCTAAATTTTATTTTCGTAGATACCATATATTTTCGAGAATTAAAAAGCTCTGAAGTGATTCTGAGGGGAATAATTTATAAAGGTTATAAGGTATACATAACAAAATCACCAATCATCAAATATATTAATTAATTACACTATGCAACAAATTGATGAACATCAGGTGGTCATAAAACAAAAATTTTGCCTACCAGCGAAAAATCCTTTGGAGGGTTTATTACACATATCTAGAGCTATCAATTGCAATCGGAATGATTCCGCCCCCAAAATACTGTTGCATAGTGTTATTTATTTAATTAAAAACTATTTAAAATTTTTACCTCTCAACAAAATTATTATATCAATTACTAAAAATTGTAAAAAATGGAAAACAGAAAAAAAATCCAGTTAAAAAATTGATAAAATCAATTAAATAGATGATAGACTAAATTAAAAATTTAAATAAAAATAAAAAAACTTTAATTAAATTAAATTTTATTTCTATATTATTTTTGCTTGAAACTGTGTTAAATGAAAATATACGTTAATATTTTTTACTGTGTAATATATGACCCGATGTTATTTCTATTTAATATATTAATAACTATGTATAAAATATGCTTTAAAATAGTTCCTAATTCAATAATATCAAAATTGGAGTTTTGGGCCAATAAATTTTGCAAAATCTCACACTTTGCACTGACAGGAAAACCTAAGCGTTTTTTTTAATATACATACATATATATAGTTTTTCATGAGTAAAAATATATTTATATATCAAAGCCATATAAAATAATATATGGGTAACTTTAATACAGATATAATAAAACAAATTCGAAAATAATAAGATTTTTCATCAGTTAACATGGAATATGAATTTTCATGAAAGAAAGTATTAACTACCATATGGTACCCTAAAACAAGTTTTCCCAAATATGGGTAGTAATATTTAAGGAGTACGCGAATAGGTTTATTATAATGGGAATAAGAGATTAAAGATTCAATTGTGATGTTAAAATATTCCGTAAAGTTCACATTTGTCAAATATTTGACCAAATTTGCATGACTACTAATTCTACAAAAAAATATTTTGCCGTTATTTGATCTTGCAAATGTTTTGTAAGAGAAAATAGCGTCGATAAAAGATTTGGTAAAATGTCAGCTATGATTAATGATAAGTAAAAAATATTTTCCCATTGAAATGAAGAAATTAGAAAATATTTTATTTTATGGTTACGTCAGTTTGGTCAAATATTTGACTAGTCTGAACATATCTTAAGTCATGTGTATAGTGTTCGTGAATGTTTCTGTAGAATAGAAGTCTGTATGGAAAAAATTTACTTTATGTATTATTTTTTATTTTTTAAACCCCATGGCATCGTATTTGGCTTTTGTTCGAGCAAGACTTATAACAAAGGTAGGAAAAATTTACATAATCATTAAAAGTAGATCAAGCAACAATGCTGAGGTTATGAGTTTATACAAATGCAAAGAATGCAATTGAGTTTATACAAATGTAAAGAATGCAAGCTCTAGACAAGGGACGTCGAAATGCGATTTTAAGTGTCTGAAATGCTTTTTCGGCACCACAAAATTAAATCGTTTTTGCATCAGATAGTTACAGATTATAAAAAGCTGAGCTATTAATAATACAAAGCCTGGCCAACTGGGAAAATCGACACCAAAAGCGAAAAATCATAGCGCTTATATAATGCTCAGTATTTAATGAGATTAGAACTGATGCGTAAGAAAAGAGGATTGAAAAAAATTTTTAGAATATGCAATCAGACATGAGCTCATAATATTCTATAATGGCCTAATGTCACACAACCATACTATTGTAAAAATGTGGAAATTTTGGCACGTCCAACGTATAGCTCTGTTATTGCCCCTGTATTATTTTTTTCGTTTGATTCAGAATATCGTATATGTAGAATATCAGAACAAGTATCAATATTTAGGTTGATACGATTCTTGCCTCAAAAGTTAAGAAGTGTTTTCCAGATGGAATTCATAAATTGCTAGAAAGGGAGAAATCATAGCTTCCGATGGAAAACACCTTTAATAAAAACAATGTCCCTGCATTTTTTTTTAATTTGTATTATTAAAGAGTTCAAAAATATTAAGAGGGTGATGAAAAATTCCTGAAAGAGTCCGTGAGGTGAATTATTATGGGAACCTCTGACCTACACTAAGTGGTCAATTGTGGAACGATTCTTGGAAATTGTTAAATTGTTAAGCTTGTTTGTGTGAAATACTACTTTGATACTAATTCAAAGATATTTTCGGAAGTGGGCCCTATATGGAAGTTTTTCTCAACTATATACCGATCTTAGTAAAATCTAAAACACCATCAAAACATATTAGCAGAAAACGGATTTTAATACTAAAAAAACAATCTCTTTATTTTTATTTCAATCGAAAAACAATCTTTAATGTTCAAAAAATAATAAAAATCCATAATGATTTTTTTATTTTCATCAATAGTTTAATAGCCTGTTTCTCTATGTCGAACGAAAATCAAAGCGAACGAAAGCAAGTCGAACGAATTCGAATAATTTTGGGTTTCTGTATTTCCTACGCTTTCGTTCGCATAGAGTTACGTCTTTTCCTATTGTTTTTGTTTCATTTAGCTTTCAGAGCAACTTTTTTTCGTAAAAATATTAAAAGTACTACTAAATTGTTTAAACGTATATACAACCAAGTAAATAAACAAAATTAAAATAATAAAAAAATATTTTTTTTTTTTTTTGATTTTTTTTAGAAATTGTTTTTTAGACACAAAATCATCATTTATGGATACCAAATACATTAAAATGAATAATAAACATGATTAAGGAACATATGCAATGTCCTAATGAGTATTTTTCCTATTTTTATACCCTTCACCACAGGTGTAAAGGGTATATATAAGTTTGTCATTCCGTTTGTAATTTCCACAATTTTCGTCGGAGAGCAAAAAAGTTTATATTTTCGGAATCCTTGTAAGAAGCGATGACGATTGGACCATGTCCGTCCGTCCGTCCGTCCGTCCGTGTGTCGGTTGAAATGGCGTTTATGAAGCCCACCGATAACTGACATATATAATATATATATCAAACGATCGGAAATGCTTTCGAGAATTTTGCTATTGGAATTCAGCAAGATAGGTTCATACAATGCGGAGATATGTTCAAAAAACCGGTTTTTTGAACCGGTTTTCCAGTTTCTGAAACCTCTGTATACACTACGGACTTCGTTTTTACAAAGAATTCTCGGACATTTTTTTCTGAATTTTTGTTCTGAAAAAATGAAATAAATCGGTTCAGTAATAACTGAGATATCGGACAAAACGCATTTTTTATTTTTTGAAGCCTTGGTTTAAGCTATAGATTTTTATTTTTATACAGATCGGTCACAAATAATTTTATAAAATTTCAGTTTTTTGAATCAGGAAGATCGGTTTATAAATGGTGGAGATATGCTTTAAAAACCGGTTTTTAGAACCGGTTTTTTAGTTTCTGAAGCCTCTGCATATACCAGGGACTTCGAATTTTTAAAGGGGGCTCGAAAATTATTTTCTGAATTTTTGTTCCGAAAAAATTAAATAAATCGGTTCAGTAATAACTGAGATATCGGGGAAAACGAATTTTTTATTTTTGAAGCCCTTGTTCAAGCTACAGATTTTTATTTTTATATAGATCAGTTATAAATATTTTTATAAAATTTCGGTTTTTTTAATAAACCAAATTCGTTCATAATCAACAGAGTTATGGCCCAAAAACAAATCTGTTAAGAATATAAATACACCAACAAACATGTATATTAAGCATTGTAATGACTATTAGTGACGTTTTTTGTTTTTTGTATAGACAAGTAGTTTAGTTATCAACAGCAGTAATATGATGAATAACAGTGTTGTTGTTGTTGTTGTTCTTTGTATATGCAGTCTGTACAAAAATAAATAGATATGGAATTGTAGTTGTTTATTTTTAAAAACTAAAACATATCTGTTAAGAATATACATAAATACATACACAAACATGTATATTAAGCATTGTAATGACTATTAGTGACGTTTTTTGTTTTTTGTATAGACAAGTAGTTTAGTTAGCAACAGCAGTAATATAATGAATAACAGTGTTGTTGTTGTTCTTTGTGTGTTCAGTCAGTTTGTACATACAAAAATAAATATATATGGAATTGTTGTTGTTTCTTTTTTAAAAGCAAAGCCTGTTATGATTGTTTTTTTTCATATTCAAATTTTCGTAGTTTGAAAAAAATTTAGATTTAGAAAATATGCAAGCATACGTTAAGGCGAAAATTTTATTAATTGTCGGTAATATGGTAATATGATGTCGATAAGATGGTAATATGGTGAAGGGTATCAAAGATTCGGCACAGCCGAATCTTTTTTCAATTTCATTCTTTAAGAAATTCAACCAGTCGAAAGCAAAATAGCAAGTGACTGATTTTGACATTTTTGTTCTTATCGTTCGAAATACAGAAACCCAATTTTATATGAAAACACTTACGTTTTCTTTCGACTTGTCGTTCGACTCATTGTTCGCATAGAAATGAGTTAGAGAAACCCAAATCAGCTTTCGCTCGCTTAGAAGGCGAAAGAAAGCTTTCTTCGACATAGAGAAACAGGTTATAATTGTTTTCATCAGCGTTTAATTTTAAGCACATAAAAATTTTTTTCAACTGGCGACTGCGCTGAAAACAGTTTAAGTTTTCATTTTCGATCACATGCTTACTTAACAAAATTTGCTGCTCAAACACAAAACTGAAATAAGCAGCAACCAGTTTTTATTTTGTTCAGCAGTCAAATTAAATAAGCAGCGCACACACTCAGTTTTTTGCTCAGCCAAGTTGATTTTACGTCTTAGTCGTGTGCGCTCAGCACAACGTAGAAACCTTTTTCAGCAACGTAAGAACAACTGGATAGTAAGACTGTATAGTTCTGTACAGTTGATTTACAAAGTTGTTTGGTTTTTGTTTATACATTTAAGAAGGAAAATGAAGTTGATTATTTTAAATGAAAACAAATAGAAAACGGTGCAATAAAATACTACGAATTGTATTAAAGATATTTATATGAAGATTTATTAATTTTAATTTAAAAAAACAAACATTTTTTATATAATATATTTATTTACAATTTATTTAAGATGATAGAACTTTTATAAAAATATTAGATAATATTTAATACTAGTAGATGAAAAAATATTAACTAAATATTAAATGTTGTTTAAATTAAAGAAAAAATTAAAAACATTTTTGTTATTTGCAATAAGAAGAAAATTTTGTTATTTTGTATAACTTTCTTTGTTTTGGTCTATTACACAAAGTTGTTTGGTTTTTGTTTTTAATTTTTAGAAGGAAAATGAAGTTGATTATTTTAAATGAAAACAAATAGAAAACGGTCCAATAAAATAATATGAATTTTATTGAATATATTACATACATATATCTTTATTTTATTAATTTTAAATAAAAAAAGTTTTTCATTTAACAAATATAGAAATTTTGTAAAGATAAATAAAAAAAGACATTATATTTATATGTATTTGTTGTGATTTTTATTTATTTATTTATTTATTTATTTATTTATTTATTTATTTATTTATTTATTTATTTATTTATTTATTTATTTATTTATTTATTTATTTATTTATTTATTTATTTATTTATTTATTTATTTATTTATTTATTTATTTATTTATTTATTTATTTATTTATTTATTTATTTATTTATTTATTTATTTATTTATTTATTTATTTATTTATTTATTTATTTATTTATTTATTTATTTATTTATTTATTTATTTATTTATTTATTTATTTATTTATTTATTTATTTATTTATTTATTTATTTATTTATTTATTTATTTATTTATTTATTTATTTATTTATTTATTTATTTATTTATTTATTTATTTATTTATTTATTTATTTATTTATTTATTTATTTATTTATTTATTTATTTATTTATTTATTTATTTATTTATTTATTTATTTATTTATTTATTTATTTATTTATTTATTTATTTATTTATTTATTTATTTATTTATTTATTTATTTATTTATTTATTTATTTATTTATTTATTTATTTATTTATTTATTTATTTATTTATTTATTTATTTATTTATTTATTTATTTATTTATTTATTTATTTATTTATTTATTTATTTATTTATTTATTTATTTATTTATTTATTTATTTATTTATTTATTTATCTAAAAATAAAAATCATTAACTTGTATGTTGAAGACTTTTTGGTTATTAATTTAGACTGTTGATGACTTTTTGGTTATTAATTTATTATTTTCTTATTGATCGGCTTTAATGTCTTAATTAATTTTTTACTTTTATTGATACCTCAGCCGAACAATAAGACATTTGATTATACAAAAATAATTATAATAACAGTGCAATTCTCGACCGAGTGACAAAAAAAAAAAATGGCTTTGAAAAAAAAAATTGTTTATATATTTTTGGTGATAGTTGTCACACTCATAAAAGCATATAATAAGTAATTATTAATTAATGATAATTGTCAGGAATTAGAGAATAGCACTGTAAGTAACAATTATATAATATTTAAGATTTACGTAATTATAGATTTACACGTAAGTTATAATAAATTATCCGTTTTATAAAATATAACCAACTGCTGGAAAATTATATACATATGTAACTCTCTTTTAGTAAAATTATGTCACTATTTACAAATTGGAATTGGAGTTGAAGGGTTGTTGAGTAATGAATTATTTTTAATAATAACAAACGAATCAAAATTAAGCAGATCATCTGCTAATAAATAAAAGTTTTAAACGGAAAACTATAGTCAATTAAACAATTTATCAAAGAAATATTCTATTTATTTCAAAATTTAAATATTGTAAAACATTAACAAATCAAATTATAATGCGCTAACTTTTATTTAAAAAGTCCCAGCAAAAAAAAAAAACATTTTCATCTCTTCAAAAGTAGAACAAAGTGTATATATACTTTTTTGTTACAACTACTTTTGTTTCAACTTTTTTAAAATTTAATAATAATTACTTCCAAAAAAAATTAAAATTAATGAATTTCTAGCGGGAAAAAAGGTTAATAATTTCTAAGAAAATTTAAATTTTATAAATTTTAAATCATATTCATTATATTTTGATAGCTCTAAAACAGAATTTTTGTTATAAAATTTTATAAACATAGTACTGCAAAAGAAATGAACTGCAAAAGAAATGAACTAGAAATATAGAAGAAGAACATCTTACCAATAACAATCATGGGTTAGAAAAAGAACTTCTGCAGCACTTTTTCACCACTAAGTACTTCCTTCAGCTCTTTATTAGTTCCATTTTTGTTGGGGTGCTACATTCCATATTATATCTTTCGGAATAGTAGGTCCATATGTTAGGAAAAATTTTTAAATTTCATATAGTTTTTTTTTCACTCACACGGATCTACTCTAAAATTAAAATTTTTATTTTTTCTACTAAATATGATCCTTAATCAATTTAATAAAAGTTAAGATATTTTCAATTCTGTGATTATTAATATTTAATAATATATATTTTAAGACTTGAAATTCCCTAAATAATAAAAAAAAAAACTTGGGCCATTATGCTCAGAATAATTTTTGTCCACCATGGGGGTTATTGTGTAATTCGATTCGAAAGAAAACACTTTCGAATTTCAATGTATAAAGTATACAAATTCGAAAGATTTTCCTTTCGAATTTAGTTACAAAATAACCCTCCAGGTTTTATAGTACTTTGTAATTTTTTGATTAATTTTGTTCAATATTTAAAAAAGGCGACAATTTATTTACAAATATAAACAATTTTTGAGATAATTTACTCTTATTTGTATTAATGATCTAGTGATTATTATTTCGCAAATTCTAACTTACTAACAATATCGATGAAAAAATACAGAAAATTCAACATAAATTTTACATACTTGTATAATCAATTAGTCAAATATACAATTGTTAGAACTACTTTTTTCCATTTAATAGTCATATGTATTGCAAATTTAAAATATATAATTTTTTTCCAAATGTACGCCTCCATCTTCAACTAAGCCATAATTTTTACCGAAAGTGTCCAAATTTTTTTTTTTTCTTTTATTATTTCGTTATAATATACGATTCTGACCAGTATAATATTGTATATATATACATATTATTAGGACTTATATCAGGTTATGAAAATATATTTATTAGTTTCTCAGTTATTGCATTTTAAAAATGACAAAAAGCTCTTTGAACCACCCTTTATTAAAAAAAAAAAAATATATATATATATAAAAAATAAAAAGAGTTTCGTATTACAATTTAACGTTTTACTTCAATTAAACATTGCTTTTATTGGGTCCAAAAGTTAAGCTTAACTACAAATTTCTTTAATAGATCAAAACAAAGAAAATTATACAAAATAACAAAATTTTCTTCTTATTCAAAAGAACAAACATTATTTTTTTTAATTTTTTTTCTTTAATTTAAACAATATTTAATATTTAGTTAATATTTTTTTCATCTACTAATATTAAATATTATCTAATATTTTTATAAAAGTTCTACAAAAATTTTAAATAAATTGCAAATAAATATATTATACAAAAAATTTTTGTTTTTTTAATTAAAATTAATAAATCTACATATAAATATCTTTAATACAATTCATAGTATTTTATTGTACCGTTTTCTATTTGTTTTCATTTAAAAACTATACCACTTCATTTCCTTCTTAAATGTAAAAACCATAACCAAACAACTTTGTATATTGACTGCGCAGAACTGTACAGTCTTACTATCCAGTTGTTCTTACGTTGCTGAAAAAGGTTTCTACGTTGTGCTGAGCGCACACGACTAAGACGTAAAATAAACTGGCTGAGTAAAAAACTGAGTGAGTGCGCTGCTTATTTAATTTGACTGCTGAACAAAATAAAAACTGGATGCTGCTTAAATCAGTTTTGTGTGTGAGCAGCAAAATGTGTTTAGTTAGTATGTGGTGGATAACTAAATCAAGTAAACTTGTTTCAGCAAGATGCTGTAAAAAAAGCAACTGTTTAGAAAATTACGACTGCTTTAAGCAGTCATTCGAAACACTGGTTTTCATCATGATCGAAATAAAAAATATAAATATCTTTTGTCATTTTTTAATACAAAAGTTGAAAATTATTTTGAACTTTTTTCATCGGATGGAAAAAATTCTAAACAAAAACAATTTCATTGAATAAAAAAAATATTTTTGAAACAAAACAAAAGTGTGAATAAAAAAAAACAATAATTTAAAATTTTTTCGAACTGATATTTATTTTTAAAGATATTAATCGTTAAAGATATTTATTTTTTTCATCATTGATGGATATTTATTTTAAAAATAAAAATCCCTCACATATTTTTTTCAACAAATGAGAAAAAGATTTTGAACATTAAAGATATTTATTTTGATTGAAAAATGAAAATAAAACGTTTTCGGGTGCTTGCATATTAGTGCCAACTATTTCTAAAATAGTAATATAATTAATGCACATAAAGGCGTTAAAATCTCATTCCGCCAGGGTATTTTAATGCTCCAATCATAACTAAATTCAACATGCTTTGTTCTGTAACAATTTGTAACAATATATCTTTTAAATTACAACCTGTACTTTTTTCACGAAGTTTATATAGACAGCAAGGTAAGACGGAAAGACTGACATCGTTAAAGTCATTCAAATTGTGATTCTGAGACGAACTGTTTATTTAAGATGAGGCTAAGGTAAGAAAAATATACATCAGTAGCACAAACACCTATGGTTTTGCAGGGTTAAATATATGTTTGATAAAATAAAATTTTGGTCAAATAACAACTACACTATAAATTATATATTTTTCAGAATTGTCAAAAGAATTAATTGCTATAATCAAGGGTGTATCATTACTTTTTTTAACAACTGTATTACAGCTACTAACATGTTTATCTAAGTACATAAGTTTTTATTTCAATGCCTGCTGAAAAGTATTTATACCACAAATAAAAAACTGTTAATTTATAAATATATATACGCCTATACTTTATAAACATTTACATCTCTTACCATTTACATATTAGAAAGGCAAAGTATAAAAGAAAATACATAGAGTAGTAGATTTAGTAGATAGCAGTAGGTTTAGTGGGTAGTTTTTCTTTGTTTTCAAGAGTATAAGATAAATATCAAGTAGCGACCCCAATTGAATTAAGTGCTTGAATGACCTTGTATGTATTAAAACCTTAAGTTTAAGCAAGCGGTCCAATGAACACACTTGTTTATAAAAGTCAAATAGGTTGGATGAATAGCTGAATGGATGGATAGATGGCAGAGTGAATGAATATATAGTATAGAAAGAATTAGTGTTAGTATTGTTGTAACTGCTGCTGTTAATATAATTAACACATCCTCTTAGTAAAAGAAGGAGAAACAAAAAAAAAAAAAAACTTAAATTATATGCCATTGAAAAATTTCCTATGAAAAACCTCTCTTTAGCACTTGTAATACTACAATACCTACTCAAACAAAATAAACTGCTTTAGAGATATATTTTTTGCTTTACCTCTTCAATAAAAATAGACATAAAGAACAAAAGCAAAGCAGCAGGACTGACAATCAATAATTAACAAACATGTCACCACATTTTGATAATATACTGGGGTTACTGAAGTTTATGCCAAATAAAAAATAAATGTAAGATTGTGTGTAGAGATTAGTTTTTGGAAATAAAAATAAACCAAGCATTAAGTCGCATGATTGTGGTTAAAAACAAAACTAGCAATTATGCAAAATTCTTTAAAAAAAAAAAAAAATTATTGTTTAGAAGTTTTTGATGTAAAATCAATTTAAATTTTCCTAAATAACATTGATATATGATGGCAGATATTAAAAAATACTTTAAGGATTTAAAATTACTTAGCTGATTATATAAAAGGCAATAGAGTATACATATCACTTAAAATGCCATAATGAAAAATGTTTTACAGCATCTTCTAGACTTTGAAACAATTTAATATTTGTTACGGTGTAAAAATCTTTCCCAGGCTTTACATTTTCAATAGCAACAATGAATGTTAGTTAATTTTCTATTGTCTAACCATACAAGTGAGTTATGGTTGTATTTAAGTTAATTTATGGCTTCGACATTTGAATTTTCATCAGCACGTAGTAGCATACATATGTATGTATGTAAAATGTACATATGACACCTCAAAATACTTATACATTGTCACTCACATTTTTGTTAGGTTTATTGATTGTCGCAATTTGATAAAAAAAAATGTGTGCACTTATTGAAGGTCGTCACATTAACATGTCTCTCAACCTTCACCTCCTATACCACCTTCCAAAAAAAGAAAAAATAAAAAGAAGATAATTTCTTAAATTAAATGATGCTTTCAATGCCAGCAGTTTAAAACGAAATGAAAAATTGCAAATATTTTCCAAAAAGTTCAAAGCCAACTTTTTGACAAACATGTAGTTATTATTAAATATATATATTTTTTTTTTTTTTGTTTTAATTTAATAGCTCAACAAATAAGTTCCAAAAATTTCAATTAAATACCAAACGTTGTGTAATTTTTTTTTTTATTTAATAGAGTTGTTTTGAATGTTAAGCGCACTGCACCACTACGTATTATGAACAAATTCCCATTAAATTAAGTATTTAATGTGAAACATCATAAGGCAAAAAGTATGCGCATATTTTTTATTTTTTTGGCTTCAAATTTATAAACATATGTATGTGTGAGTTTTTAGTATTTTGAGGTTTATATGCGCTTTAACTACTTCAGTTTATACAATGAAATAAAAACAAAAGCACCTTTAAAATTTTGTGCTATTAACTTTATGGTAATGAGACCAACTATACTGAAAGCATATAATACCAAATATTTTTGTCCTGTGAAAAAACCGATAAAAAGATTTTTTTTAAATTTTTATTTAATTAATATTGATTCTAAGAGTTTTTATTTTAATATGTATGTACCAAATTAATATAATTTGTTTGTTTACAATTATTCAGTAAATTATCAGCAACTTGAAAACTATAAACTTTCGTAATAGCATGAGTACCAAATAAATATTAATTATCTATCAATTACAATTAGGGTTTTTATCCCGAGAATTCCCGGAACGAATTTCTCGGGATTTTAGGTAATTTTTCACTTCCCGATTCCAGAGATTTATTGTCGGAAATGTCGGGAATTACACGCTGTTGAAGTGATCCAATTGATTTATAAACAAAATTTATTTTATACATCAAATCTACATACAATTTTAGTAAAAATGAGCACTATTCAACCCGCTTAAGATACATCGTTGTCTAATTAGGGTGTCCGAAAAATTTAATTTTTTCAAAAAAAGTTTTAAAAATATATTTTTTTATAAACACAATGAAAATATACTAATTGCTTTACAAAATGGCGCAAAAATAATTAAACTACGACTTTTCGCTTTAGAGTTATAAGACTAAGAAATTTTCAAAAAATAATAATACAAAAATAATTATCTTAAAAAATAATTGTTAATACAAAATTTTAAAACATGCGCATTCTAATTCACAGTAGCCTTTGCATTTTCTTGTTACAATATTCAATATTTTTAATTTTGGTTTAAATAAAAATTTTTTTGCTATTAAATGAAAATTTTAATGCCTTATAACTTTAAAGCGAAAAGTGATAAAGTAAATATTTTTGCGTTAAATTTTTAAGCAAATAATATATTTTCATTGTATTTATAAAAAAAAATATATTTTTAAAATTTAAAAAAAAAGTAAATTTTTCGTACACCCTAACTGGAACATGATGCATTTTCAGCAGGAGAAAAAGTGCTCATTCTTACTAAAATTTGATGTAGAATTAATCTATAAAAGAATTTTTTTATAAATTAATTGGATTCGTCTCTGCGCAAAATGGTGCTCAAAATATGCGATATGCAGATATGCAGGGAAAGGTGCTGGAAAATTAAAAAAAAATTACGCCATTATTTTTACTGCTGCAAAAACCTTTCAAAAAGGTATGATGTCTCAAAATCAAAATTTTCTAATTTACCCTAATAAATATATTATTACTTTTTTTTGGGATTTTTCTTAATATAAAAATTTATTAATATAAACAAGTTTTAAAATATTTTTTTTTTTTCGGTTTGTGGAAGATATTCCTGTTCAGGGAGTAAAAATGCAATAAATGTGGGTGAACAAATTATAAAAATTGTTCATCCATATTAAAGAAAAGTTGTGTTTATTTTGTGTTGTTTTTGTTTCTAACAAGTGTGTTAAGTTCACACAGAACTTGTATGTAAAAAGAGAGAAATGTTGTTGTTGTACAAAAAAGAGTAGTTTTTCATTCCTAGTATTATTTGGATTGGAACTTAAAATTTTTTAGGTGATTTATTCTTATTTTTTTCTGAAAAATAGAACTCAAAAACTTTAGTTTCTCTAATACACAAAAAAACAACACCAAACATTTTTTTTTATCAGAATTGAACATTTTTGGAAAAAAATTTTAAACTTTAATCGGCTAGTTACGAGGGTGGATCAATAAGTCCGTGACTTTTTGAATGAAACTCAGTGTTTTTTGCAAAACAAAAATTTATTTTTCAACATAATCTCCTTTTAACTCAATACACTTAGTCCAACGTTTCTCCAGTTTTTGTATCCCTTCCAAAAAATAGGATTTTTCGAGGTCCTTTAAATAGGCATTTGTTTGGTCAATAATTTCATTGTTGGAGCTGAATCTCTTTCCACCGAGCCATTTCTTTAGGTTTGGAAATAGGAAGTAGTCACTAGGGGCTAAATCCGGAGAATTTTTAAATCCTCATAATATTCACCATTTATTGTTTTTCCTTTTTGAAGGTAATCGATGTGGATTATCCCGCGTGCATCCCAAAAAATTGTTGCCATCAATTTATTGGCCGACAAATGGGTATCACTCGGAGAAACCCATTGTTTAGACAGCTGCTTGGTCTCCGGAGTACAGTAATGGATCCATGTTTTATCATTCGGATTACGGTTAAAAAACTCCAAACAATGCTTTGAAGTTGTCACACGTTTACGTTTATGGTCAATTGAGAGCGAACGCGGCATCCATCTTGCAGACAACTTTCTTAAACCCAGCTGATCATTTAAAATCGAAACCACACTGCCATGTGAAATGCCTATAGCATCAACAATCTCACGCACTTTTACTCTTCGGTCGGCCAACACCATATCGTGGTTTTTTTTCAACATTTTCGGGTGTACTGACCTCAATTGGCCGTCCAGAACTTTCAGTGTCATTTGTAATTGTGCGACCACAACGAAAGGCAGTAAACCACTTTTTTACCATTGAAATCGATGGTGCAGAGTCCCCATAGTATTTTTCGAGCTTTTCCTTGGTTTGGTTGATGGTTTTTTTTTTTTTTTTTTGCAAAAAATAATGTTTAATGAGCACTCGAAATTCCCTTTTTTCCATTTTTAGAAAAATACACGAGGTTGTATGTTTGAACAGCTGTTAAACGCAAAGTAAATAGTTTCGAAACAATTTTGTAAATCTAGGTCTGAAGATGATAAGTTAAAATAAAATTTTGTAGTCACAGTAACAAACGAGTAGAGTATCTATTAGTTAATTTTTCAATTTCATATTTCTGAAATTAGCATGTTTTTTGGAGCTTTTCCTACTAAACTAGATTTAAATTCTTAATAATTAAATTTAAAAATAACATTAGAAAACTTTGTAGCAAATCTATTCTCTAAAGAGCAAAAATATAGAATCAAACTATTATATTTATAAGTGTTACAATTTTACAAAATGATGCAAAGTCTATAATAAAAGTCTAAAATGTTGGTCACATTTCTCCCACTTTAACCAGTACATATAAATTGAAGTATGTGTGTTAAAAGAGGAAATTCATTTAATTTTGTTAAATTCGAAATACACACATATATATACAACAAAAAAGTACATCATAATGTAGCTAAAACTGAAAATCCAACCATTGAGAGATGATTATGTTAAACGTTTTATTACTTCCTAACAGAACACGCGTATTACATGAGATTATAAGATAATTAAAACTTCTACCATCTATATAAAAAACTCTACACACACACACACATCAACACACATGAGTGCACATGAGTGTAAACACTATAAAAACAAATAGAACACTTATAAACACACTCCTAACAAAGGTGTGTAATATAGTTTTACACTGAAGGACTCATACGTATTATCTTTCTATATAATCGAATATAATGTATAACTTCCAAAAAATATTTACTTAGATACAAAAATCTATTAAACGATTTCATTAACAACATAAATGTTGTTGAAAATACGTAACAAAAATAATATAAATTTCATTTATAGTTTTTAATTAAGTTTTTATATAAAAGGATATATGTGTATATGCTTTATATGCTGTTGTTTTTCTTTTGAAAGTATTTGAGGTTATTTGCATTATGAGAGTTTGATAAGGAAATTTTTTTTAATTAATTGTTTTATATATTGAACTTACCTTTAACGGCGCTTAATTGGTTGCCAACCATTTGTTTCGCTATAAATGCCGCCATTTTTGCTTAGTGTTTTTGTTTTGGTATTTGTTAGTTGCTTTTTTGTTTGTTTGTTTTAAAGAAGTTAAAGTTGTTTAACTTTAAAGTTGATGGGTTGTTGTTACTTCGTTGATTATTTATTTGTTTAAAATTCTAAAATGAAAAAAGTGAACAAATAAATAAGTGAAAAAATTGTTAGAGAAATATTTAAGTGAAAATAAAATTATAAAATAATAATACAACTCCGAAACTTATTTTGGTAGAATATTTTTTCGATCTGACATTATCTCACACTGTGGTGCAGATATATAAAATATTGTGCTATATTATGACTTATATTAGCTGCTTTCTTCATTTAGTAAAGGCCATGATTTACTATTGGAGTGGTCTTAGAAAAAATTTTGTTGGAAGTACCCACAAACAATGTGTATTAATGAGCTAAATAAAAAAAAACAAAATAGTAATAAACATAATAATAAAATTAAAATTGATCTCAAAAAATGGCGCATAATTCTGGGAAAGGTAATATCAATATTTTATTGTTCACGCTTTGTTTTTAAATTGATCAATAAGTAAAAAAATGCGCTAAGGACCCTAGAGGAAAGAGAGCCGGTTCAAAACTAGTCACGTGACAGGTTCTTAGGACTAGTGACCGGTCCACAGTGTCACATTTATTCAAATTAGAACGACAAAAATAGAAAAATAAAGCATCTCTAATTGAACCATTTTTTCTTGCATATATAAGTAAACACTTCATATATTAAGGAAAAAAAAAACTATAATATTGAGAAATGTCTACAACGCAAATTATGGACACTCAAAGTTGATACTGTTTAAATTAGTTTAATTTTCTTACAATAAATATGAAGTGATATGTTATCTTTATGTTTATATATTTTGGTCAGTATTGCATATATAGACATTATTTTTTGACGTTTAATACTTAATATTTTCAATTTAATAAGTAATAAAAAATTTTGGCAAACAACGCTATTTTTAAACTGTTTTTCGCATTATAAAAAAAAAAAAAATCATTAATTTAAAAATAAAAAATATTGCGAATCGTAATTTTAATGGAATATAAAAAAAATTTCCAACGAGTTCCAAGCTAAATATATTATTAGTATACAAAAGTACATCCGTAAAAATATTTTTGAAAATATTGGCTGCGACTTTTTGCGATCTTTGGAAATATCTTACAAAATGTACAGACCATCAAAATATCAATGTTCCAAAACAAAAATTAAAATATTATGATATTGACTTTTATTTTGGGATACGAATAGCATACAAGGTTGGCTACTACCACGCCCACATAAAAATATATATAAATACATATAAAAAAAAAACAATATTTGCAATTTTGAAAAAAATTGCAAATTGTTTTAATATTGTGCATTAATTTGTATAAATTATAATTAATTTTAACTAAACATCATATCACTAAACTATCATATTTGAAAAGTGGATCCAAGAAGATGGTAATTAAAAAAAAAACAGCTTGTTTAACCATATCGCGGAAATCGTGGGAAAAGATGTTGATGCTAAACAAATTAAAAATTTTCTGAAAATTATCAGTTCAAAAATTAAAAAAAAAATTGAAGGGTAATATTTGAAAACTATTCTGAACTTATTTAAAAAAACTTGTTTGCTAAAGAATATTTGTTTAATTTGTTATTTTTTCTTTTTTTTGCATTTGTTTAATTATAATATTTAATAAAATTTATTTTTTATTCATTGCATATTTAAGTTTGGGATATAATCATTGGAAGCATTTATTGCATGAGTTTTACCACAATATTAGCCCATAACATCGTTCAAAAATCATAATGTAAAAAGTGGGCGTGGAATTAGTTCTATCCCGCCCATTTTTAGTTGGAACATTTATTGTACTATATGCTAACTGCGTACTAAATTTCAGTTTCATATCTCTGCAGCTCTATTTTTGTCGTTCTAATTTGTCTAAGTGTGACACTGTGCGGCCCCAGTTCCGGAACTTTATATGAGAAGAACCAGTCACACAGAAAAAAATATTTAAGTTTTTTTTTCATAAAATTATTAATTAACTTTATGTTAATTAATTTTCTAATTGGTTTAAAATTTTAGTTTTAAAAAAATTGGTAGCTGTTAATAAAATATAAAGAAAAATTAAAGATTTGTCTATAAAAATACAGAAATAAAATAAATTTAAGTAAATTTCCATCAATTTTCAGCTCATTATATTTTGTTGATTGGTGCAAAATCAATTAAAAATAAATTAATATAAGCAATTTCGTAATTGAAGTACATTTTTAATTTAAACATAGGTTTGTCATTGGAGGTGACTAATTAGCCCCTTGGGACAGGTCACAGATCTGGTTCAAGAGGACATGTTCAGTGTCGATTAATAAAATAAAAATTTGATCAAAATCCCGCAATTGTTTACTGTTTAAAAATTTTTTATTATTATTTTTATTAAATTATGTTTATTTTTAATATATAATTTTTCGTTAATGTCGATGGCGGCACTCCGAATCGAACCCATGTTCTTCTGACGTATCTTATGTTTTATAGTCTTCAACGCTAAGCACTCAGCCATAGATAGTTATTGCACGCGAGTTGCTAATTGCTCATTTAATAACCATGTTATAAATTGACTCTCAACTGTTATATAGTAAGTGTGTTTGTGTCAACTGGTTTTCAACTGGAACTTTGGTGACGAGTAGGTGTAAATTGGTACTCAACTGGTACTAGGGACCGGTCCATTACTGCAATTGCCACAAGTTTCCCTTAAGGGGAATTTATTATTTTTTTTTTTGAGACAGAGGGTACCCACGTACTTTAAAGTTCTCGCATTTCTTTATTAATAAAGATATAGCTATGAAACTTCCGATAGTCGTGATTAAGGTATTTATACATTATAAAAACTTGAAAAACGTAAATTTTATTAACTTGGTCTATATCTTAAATGGCTTTAAAGTTGATACCTACATGAGTCAATACTAGGGTGATCGACGCGGTTTTCCAACCGATTTTAAAACCGGTTTTTTCAGTCAATGTGCTGTCGGTTTTTTCAAAATTTTCATTTTTCGAATGTCGAATAGACCGGTTTTTTTTAACACAAAAAACCGGTTTTAAAAATAGCATTTTATTTCAGAAAACATGTACTAAATAGTGATAGTGATATTTGAAAATTTTAGGAATAATTTTTTAAATATTCATAAAGACTGATTTCTTATGTTTTTAAAATATAGTTTAAGTCTAAATTGGAATTTATTCTGTAATATTAAACAAATAAATAATTAATAATTATCCTGTCTGACCCAATTTAATTTTTTTGATCCAATATTTCCTTCATTTTTTAAAGGTGTTGTGTTAAAAAAGTTTCACCTGCAGAATCGTTTCAATTGAGACAGGCTTCCATATTAAGCCATGGTTTCTGTTTATGATAACTAAAATTTAGATGATTTTTTCTACAATTTTGAAACATAATTGTCTTCTAGTCATCTAAATATATAATTTGCTTAGCATTTTTTCTCTTTCCAGAGCTTTCTGAAGCTACCAAACGACGTAGAAAATTAAAATTTGGCTTAATTATAAAACTTTTTGTCCAACAAATCCTAATGGAGCCATATTTTGAAATTTTTATCAGTGAGCGGATATAAGAGTATTTATGTGTCTTTTTCTAAGAATTTTTTCTTTTTCCAAAGCTTTCTAAAGCTCTCAGAAGACATAGAAAATTAAAATTCAGGTTAATTATAACCCTATTCGTCCTAAAAATCCTAACGTAGCCAAATTTTTAAATCTCTATCAGGGAGCGAAAATACGTGGATCTATATATATAGATTTAAATATATCTTTCCTAAGCAATGTTTCCTTTCCAGAGCTTTCTGAAGCTCCCAGACGACGTAAGAAACTAAAAATCGGCATACTTATAAAACTATTCGTTCAACAAATTCTAACAGTGCTAGATGTTTCTATCAGGGACCAAAGAGTCTGTTTTGGTATTAAGAACTTTTGAGTTGCTTATTGTTTGCTCTCCAAATCCTATAAAAAACTGATTCTGTATTTCGGCCAGGGAGCGCATATACGACGATTTTTTTATTTTGAAAGGTTTACGAATTTAAAGCTTTAATCAATATAATTCCAATAAATTTGAACGGCTTCAAATAATTGACTTCGATTAGGGAGAGAAAGTTTTCTAAATGTTGTTCATATTTTTTTCTTTTAATTTTCGGATTTGTTTGTGCATATTTTCATTATTGAGTCATTCCATTTAAAACCAACACGAAAAAATCCAATTTTTGACTTCTCCTCTCCGAATTTAATGATATTTGGTACAATCATTATTCTTGTCAAAACTAAGACTAATTCAAAATTTTAGATAATTTCATCGAGTGGTTCAGAAGCCATTGAGAGTCCCATCACGATACTTACAGGGAACATTCAAAATGGTTCCATCCTCTACATATATATTTTTCACGAATTTAAAAATACCACTTTTTGAAATACGCGACCGCGAAATTTAATTCGCGAATTATCCACTAATAAAATTCAACATAAAAACATGTTTCAGGTATCATTTTAAAGGTAATTTCATTACCTTTAAATAATTGCCTTAATTAACGTTGTAACGTAAATATTTTGGAAGATATTTGTATTTTTAAAAAGACAAGACTGAAACTCGGTAGTTGCATTTCCAGCGTCAATATTAATATTTTTGCCGAATTTTATTATAGTCGGATGATTTTTGGAAGAAATTGGCGATTTTTCTATTTTATTACAAACAAAAAATTGAGATAAATATTTCGTATTTATTATGACATTTGTTGTAATAACTTCTAAAATATGGCGAGTCCCAGAATACCACTTTCCACGGTTATAGAAAACATTTTCATCATTAACATATATTTTTTTTAAATTTTTAAAAAGACCACTTTTCGAGATATTTACCCGCGAACGAAAAATCGCGAGATATGGACCATTTTGATGCTGAGAAAAAAAGTCATGTTATACATAATATTAAAGGTAATTTTGATACCTTTAATATGACATCTCAATAAATCTTATATAATAAATACTTCGAAAGATATTTGCAATTTTGTGTATGCAACTTTGTACATATTTTGAGATATTTTGCACTTTCAAACCGCGGTATTTCGTGAACCACTTGATGAAATTATCTGAAATTTTGAATTAGTCTTAGTTTTGACAAAAATAATAATTGTACCAAATATTATCAAATTCGAAAGAGGTGAGAAAATCAGCTGGTTGGTTTTAAATGGAATGACTCTATTATATTATTTTTCCTGACATTGTTAGGCTTTTACGCTTGTATTTAATAAATTTTAACTTAATTATAAGAATTATTGCTTTTTTTAAAGAAATGTAGTCTTTTGATATAAATATTAACTTCTGCAAAAAACCGGTTAACCGATTTTTTCTGAATTTCAAAAAGTGCAACCGATTTTTTTTAAATACCAACTATTCGAACTATTCGAAAACCGGTTTCTCAAAAAAGTCGAATAATCGATCACCCTAGTCAATACCCATTTTACCCGGGTACCCCCACATGTATTTTGAACTACAATTGATTTTACGTTGCACTATTTATTATTGAAAATCTTATTTTAATTATCCTTTGATTCATATAAAGTTAAAAGTTTACTAATTGTTTGCTTAAAATAGTAAATAAGCATGTCTATGATAGTCAAAATTGCCAAATTATAAGAAATGGCTTCATTAGGATTTGAAGGGAAAGTAGTTTCAGAAATAACATCTTTTTGAAATTTCCAGTTTATTTAGAAACTTCAGAAATAGAAATAAATGATAATATGTGACAACATAAAAACTTTTCACATTATCACTCTTTTGAGCCAGTATTTATGTTAACTAATATAAGTGCTAACATTCTTTAGGACTGTAAGAATATTATAGTCTGTCTTGACCGATTTTCTCAGAGAGTGATTTATTATGGATCAAGTCTTATTGTAAAGTTTAAAATTACATTGAATACTTTTTACATTATTATTTTTTTTTTATTTTTATTTTTTTATTATTATTTTTTTTTTTTTTACAGAAAACGTAATATCTACCTATACTAGTTTATGCACTTTATAATGATTTTCGGAAATGGGCCATATAGAGGAGCTCGAAATCCTTTTTTTTTAACTTTAATCTTTTCAATTTACATTTGATTGAAAGTAGAAATGATTTTTTTTTTTTCTCGATACTTTCAAAAATATTTCTCTGTGGAATAACTATCTTAGTTTTTGAAATTTAATAAATATTTAGTTCAGTAATATAAATTTTATAGTAATGAACGGTAATTGACAATAGTGTGAGAAAAGTTTCATTGTTGAAATGAAACTCCTAATGGGGAGCAGACTCCTGATACTTTTAACGAAAAAGTGGAGAGGAGCATTCACCATTACATTACATACATAATTCTCAAAATATCTTAATTTGTAGATTTTGTTGTAAAAAAAACAAAATACTTTTTTTACTTAAAAAAAAAACCTTTTCATGTAGTCGCCAAAGTCAATTGTTTTTGCAATTTAATTTTAATTAAAATCAAATCTTTTGACAAAGAATTATCTATGTATAATTGATTAATTTTAAATATTTACTTAAAATTTTTAATTAAATTATGCTATCACTCTGAGTGTCAGTTGAAAGCACGAAAGACGAGATAATTTCTTTTCATTTTAAGGTAATATTTGGTATTAAATATGAAATAAAGTATATGAGATTTTTTTACAACAATATCGAAATATCGGTTTAATACCACATATATTTTTATGTATGTCCATCCATCTGTTCATCGATTTCATCTAAGGACTGCGCACGAAAAAATCCTTGCATACAAATCTGGTTATAGAAACTAAACCAATGGGCGAATTTTTTTTTTAAATTATATTCTTATTAATGACTGTTATGTTCGATTTCTAAACATAAAAGAAAAAAGTATTTTCTGTTGGTTTTTAAGAAAATATCTGATCTTTTCCAGAATTTTTCCATTAAAAGGTTTAATTAGGTCACTTTTATTTTTAAGCACCTTCTCTTTTTAAGCTGAGCTTTTAATATCATTTAAATATCTTTCAATTGAACGGATTTCCAGACAATTTGATGGATTAGACTCTTTCGGTACAAACACTAACAATTTCTTTATTACCACACCATTGTTTTGTTACTGTAATGAGAAGAAGCGAGAACAGGCCAGAAGAAAACAGATACACTGTATTTTCTTAGGAAATGGGGAAGTCTTCTGCAAAGGCACTTACTAACGTATATTTTTGTGTTAATGGAACCATTTTTTATAAATAATGTGCTTTTTATAAATAATATGCATATTGCTTCCCAAATCAAAAACTCTTGGGAATTTTGATTTCTTTGATACACGATATTTTTCTGCTACATTCCCTCCAGCATCTGCAATATAGAATTCCTGGCCAGGAAGATGAAAAACGTCAGCCTATACGAACGTTTCATCGTCTATCATACACTAATTATAATTATGAAAAAATTCGTCTGAAGTACGATACGATATTTTTTACCTCCAAATTCTTGCTTGCGTTTCTTTTAGAATTTTTTTGCACTTTGTACGTCTTCAGGCTAGATTTCCTTTCAACTTTTCTGATAGAGATTCACAGTAAATAACTTTACGTAACACTTTTCTTCTTGAGATGAGTAAATTTTCTCCCAAAATACTATCTATTTGTAAGACCTACAGCCTGAAGATAACATTTTTCTTATACTACCAAATTTCTATTCAGTGACCATAACTTTTTTGTATAATATTACGATCAAATAAATTACGCTACTTCTTCCTAACAATTGTTTTTATGACCGATGTAAAATTTCATGAAATATTTGAATTATGTGTGTAGGTGTTTTTTGTTCAATTTCCATTTTAAGAAAAAGTAGTTTTGCTATTACCATGAAACTTAGCACATGGTTAGTGAATATAATGAAAAATGTAAACCAGTTAACAGAATTATTTATTTTTTACCAACGTAACGTAAACGAGAATGCTAAGAAAGAAGATATGTGGTATTAAACATTGCCAAACATAACTATTCAACTATGCATCTTAATACACATATCATAATGTTGTGTTGAAATTAAAAAAAAAAAAGTTTGGTAAATTTTATAATTTAATTTCTTTGACTAAATATTTCATCGACCGAATTTTTGAAATTCGGTAGAACTTTTTAACATTGATGAAAAAGAAAATTTCACTAGGGTAATTTTAAACGAAAATATTACCTAATAATACTCATATTTGGGGGATTCACTATATTTTACTCTATGAAGTTCTTTTAAAAATTTATTACTCCACGAAAATTAAATGAAAAAAGTGGGGGAAGTGAATTTTTGCATATAGCATCATTTTGGTGTCTAACACTCAAGTTATTCATGGTTACATGTTATTAAAATCATTTTTTATTTTTTTTTTTTGTATATATCTCGTTTAGCATACATCGTATAAAATTTCACACAATTTTCAAAAATTAAAAATTGTTAAAATTTTACTTGAATATAAATTCCAACATTAAATTTGAAATATGACTGAACAAGTTTAAAATTTTTAAGTGAAATAAATTTAATATTTAATAAAATTTTAAGACAATTAAAAAACATTTGGTTTCAACTCGAATCCAAACAAAAAAATAATTATTGGCATTCATATCAATTCAAAATGTAACTAATATAAATTTGGATAAAAACAAAAGTAAAAACATTTTCTATACTTTAATGAAACTTTTAGTATTATAACGGCATAAACAGTAATAAACAAAACAATGAGTTTAATAAATTTCATATAACGATGTAAATATTTTTATATCGCGTGTTTCAAATAAATAACTTTTAACTTCTATATTTATTTACGAATATTATGCCTAACAAAGCACTAACACATAAACACATAGAAAATAAATACAAAATGCTTTAAATCTAAAAAAAAAATACATTTTTATAAAACCTTTAAACGAAACAGGAAGAAAAAAGTACTTCATTGTACACAATTTAAAAAAATAGCCAAAAGTCATCGTCATACAATATACAAATACCAAATAATATTTAATATTTCCAGCTAGAAAATCAAATTAAATTTTTTTTTTTTTTGTTAAATTCTTCATTTTCATTTTATATTCATTCACACTGTTTTACTGCTAAAAATAAAATAAAAAATACTCAGAAATTCCAATTACATCAACTATTTATTGATTTCGTTAAAAAAAGAAATAAATTAAATTTTAACAAAACTCACATAAATTCACTTTATTCGCTTGCTTTTTGTTATATTTGATGTAATGTTTTATTACTATTATTTATTTGTTAAAATATTTCATTAATTTAATTTTCTTTTTAACTAAAATACATATGTATTTGTAAATAAAATAAATAAAATTGAAACACTAAATTATAACACACTGAATAATTGTAACGTGTAAAGAGTAGTAGTAGAGAATAGTGTAACGAAACGTAATCCTATAAGTTATGCAGCACTACTTAAACTGGTAATATTTGCTGCTGCTTCCACGCTGTCTAGTAGAATACTAACTGTGTCAGTATATGACTCTTGTGACCTTCTTTTTTTCCAAATTTTTTTTTTTTCGTTCTTTCTGCTTTGGTTTGGTATGTGTTTTTGTAAACTGTTTTTACTCCAGCCAAAAAACTACACACACACACATACACTCAAACCTAAAATATAAAAATTGACAACGTAAAAGAATGTAAAAGAAAAAAAACCCTCCTAAAGTTTACCAAAAATATAACAGCTACAACAAAAACAACAAATAAACATAAAAACCGTAATATTGGAGAATTTCTCTCACCCTTATTTTAAATAACGGTTTTTGCTCTAGTAACAAATACAAATTGTAACAGTTCCTCTTCTTCTTCTTTTCCCTTTTACGTGATTTTCTACTTCTACTTGTGTTTATATTTTCTTTTATTTCTTTATGTTTTTATATCATTTTCCTGCTCTCTTTTTATTATTATTTCACTCTTGTTGTTGTCATTTTTGTTTCTGTTTATTTGCAAGCATGTGTGTGTGTGTGTGAGTGTGTTTTTATATTTTTGTTGGATTACTACCAAAATGAATGAATTTCTATGGAAAATATTTTGTGTTTTCTAAACCAAATTGCTAAAGCATGCTAATCATAGAAATAAATACAAATGCGGCAAAAGAATGGTGTGGAAAGAAAGAAAACTGGCTTTTGTTGTAGAATACTTTTTTTCGATTTTGGTAAGAGTGCCATATCCTATTAAATGTTTGTACCCTTGTGTATGGTTTTTAGGCTGAGTGTGGCAGATATACGGTAAGTAATAGAGGCAGCCAACATAAACAAATAACAACCCTCTCTGTATGTATATGTAACGAATTGTTTGATTGCTCCAAAGAAACATTGCACAGTGGTTATTTCTATACTTTTTTAATATGTATAATGTAATGTAAAATGTATAAAATAAAAAATGCAGCATAGCTTTAGATATAAATCATTAGATTCATTACTATCATAAATTGCACTAGTTTTGTAAAAGCGTTATTGTAAATATATAAATTAAATTTGCCGTATGTTAAAAGTGACCTATAGTAAAATTAGTTTAATAAAATTTAAACTTATTAAAATCAAGTTTTAATCATCGGTTATGCCTTCTCTTACGATGCTTTAAAATTAATAATATCTTAACTCATTAATACACACTGTTATGTACATATCGTTGGCTTAATATAGAAAAGTCGAATCTCGTTTTTCTTTAACTTGGTTTCTTGATTTTTTTTTTTTTTGTTTTCTTTGCACAAACTCACTTCCTTTTGGCGCGCCATGGTGTAGTGATTTTAGTTTCTGGAAAACATTTTCCTACGATGAGAGAAGCCAATATTATTGTGAGCCTGCAATGAAGGCCTGGCTGTACATTTAAATAAAACACATCTATATCGCTTTACCAGGAAGTATAAGATGACAAATTTAAGCTATTTACTACGAGTTATAAATTAATATAACCCAGCAAAAACTTTGGTTAACATTTAATGAGTTATAATGGCTCGTAACTATTTACACATTAGCTGAATAACTCATTATTTTATAACGGTGATGAAATTAGAGGCATCTACTTATCTTATGTCATTACCTAGATGTCATTACAAGAACTAATTACTCTCAAACTGTTTAATAACTCATTGATTTTAAAGTATTCTGAAGTCATTATTAGTAGAAACAATAGAAACTAGTTACATTTTATGTTATAAATAACTAATCATGTAATAATGAAATATAAGAATATAAAAACCTTTTCTTCTTTATTTTAGCGGTAATTTTTTAATATCTTTGCATTTAAATTTCAGTCGTCAAAGTATAATACGAGGGCGGAGCAATATTTCCATGACTTTTTGAACTTCCCTCGTAGTTATATGAAATGCAACACTGTTCCCATCAAGTACCATCTGTTAATAGACTATTTTCAAATTTTAAGCAAGTGTCGTCATTTACTTTGCGTTTAACAGCTGTTCAAAACACACAATCTCGTGTATTTTTCTAAAAATGGAAAAAAGTGAATTTCGAGTGCTCATTAAACATTATTTTCTGCGAAAATAAAAAACGTCAATTAAACCAATGAAAAGCTCGATAAATACTATGGGGACTTTGCACCTTCGATTTCAATGGTATAAAAAGTGGTTTACTGACTTTCGTTGTGGTCGCACAAGTACAAATGACGCTGAACGTTCTGTACGGCCAATTGAGTTCAGTACATCCGAAAATGTTGAAAAAATCCACGATATGGTGTTGGCCGACCGAAGAGTAAAAGTGCGTGAGATTGTTGATGCCATAGGCATTTCATATGGCAGTGTGGCTTCGATTTTAAATGATCAGCTAGCTGGGTTTAAGAAAGTTGTCTGCAAAATGGGTGCCGCATTTGCTCTCAATTGACCATAAACGTAAACGTGTGACAACTTCAAAGGATTGTTTGGAGTTGTTTAACCGCAATCCGAATGAGTCTTTGCGGCGTTTTGTAACTGTGGATGAAACATGGATCCATTACTGTATTCCGAGACTAAGCAGCAGTCAAAACAATGGGTTTCTCCGAGTGAACCTGCTCCGAAGAAAGCCAAGGTAAGTTTGTCGGCCAATAAGGTGATGGCAACAGTTTTTTGGGATGTACGCGGGACAATCCACATCGATTACCTTCAATATAATGCCAACCTATTAGACCGATTTAATGAGGATTTAAAAAGAAAACGACCCCATATGGCCAAGAAAAAAGTTGTTTTTTATCAAGATAATGCACGGGTGCACACGTATGTAGTCTCAATGACAAAATTCTATAAATTGAGCTACGAATTGGTACCTCATCCGCCATATTCTCCGGATTTAGCCCCTAGTGACTACTTCCTATTTCCAAACCTAAAGAAATGGCTCGGTGGAAAGAGATTCAGCTCCAACGATGAAATTATTGACCAAACAAATTCCTATTTTAAGGACCTCGAAAAATCCTATTTCTTGGAAGGGATACAAAAACTGGAGAAACGTTGGTCTAAGTATATTGAGTTAAAAGGTGATTATGTTGAAAAATAATTTTTTTTTTTTTTTTGAAAAAAACACTGTGTTTCATTCAAAAAGTCACGGACTTATTGATCCGCCCTCGTATTTTAAAAGCAATTTTAGATTTAAAATTAATTCCTATTTTCCAGCCTGTTCATATAATTACTTCTCTTTTAAATATATGAATTGGTAAACTGAATTAAAAAGAAAAAAGTACTTCTTTTTAAAATACCGGATTGTAAGTAACATATTGCTAAACTACTTCTATGTAATGCAGAAGGAATGTTTTTGTCATAGAAAAGTAACTACATCTGTAACTACATACCATTACCAAGTTTTTGCTAAATATATCTGGGAGCCAAATACTTCGGCATTTTCATGAAAAGTGATATGAATGAATAATGAACTTACAAAAACTCCATTTGTAAAAACTAGGCATTCTAATAAATGTAGTTTGTAAGTATATTGTTTGTATGGGCTATTATCAAGACATTTTGAATATTTGATGGTAACAGTGTGGGATATATTAGGGTTTCCTAGTAAATTTAAAAACATTTTCTTTATAACAAAATTCACTATTTTAAAAAATGGGGAGCAAATCCAAGTTATTTCTTCATATATAATACAAAAATATATTTTACTAGCGTATAAGGCTGCTAATGCGAGGAAATACAATATTATAATAAAGATATGCACAAAAAATCCGAATAACGTATGCCGAATAAAATTGCAACAATTTTAAAAATGTTCTCATTTTTCCAAAAATTAACAAAAATGTTTAATAACTTCTTTAAAATATAAGTGGATACTTTATTGGATAATATACCTCAGACCATAAAATGTATATCTTTCGAAATTTTTTGATTTGCCTCCACTTTTTCGTTAAACATCAAAAACACCATCTATTGATGCTAACTACGGTAAATTTCATGCTGTCTGTTTTGACTTACATTTTCAAATATCAACGACATTTTAGTTAAATTTATAGTTCCGATGAACCATAAATTTATTTAAAATTTATTTATCGCACAGTGGTTTAATGATAGCAAAGATGGGGATTAATTCGAGGAAGTTTTGATTTTACAATTATGTATACTTTATATTAATTTTACAGTTGGTTATGACGAATTTTATCTTCCCGATATACAAATTTATTAGGAAATACAAACTTCAATTTTTTAATTTGTCCTTGAACAAAAGTAATTATTCGTACCAAATTTTATCACGATAGCTTTAAAATTGTGACTTAGATTTTGTTCACAAAGTTTACGTGGACAGACAGCTAACCTATGGTGGTGTTGGTTATAAAAATGTATGTGTTATATTAAACGGTCAATGGACACTTAAATATTTTGCCTTAGCAACATCCCTGCGGGAAATTTGTGACAATTGCAGTAATGGTCCGGTTCCTCTGTACCAGTTGAGTACCAATTGACACCTAACTCGTCACCGAAGTTCCAATTGAGAACCAGTTGACACAAACACACTCACTATTTAACAGTTGAGAGTTAATTTATAACGTTAAGTGTGCAATTAGCAACTCGCGCGCAGTAAGAATCTGTGGCTGAGTAGTAAGCGTTGAAGACTATAAAACATAATATACGACAGATGAACATGGGTTCGAGCCGGGGTGCCGCCATCGACATTAACGAAAATTGAAATAAAAATAATTTAATAAAGATAATAATAAAAATAATGTTTAAAAAGTAAACAATTACCGAATTTTTATAAAATTTTTATTACATTAATTGTTACTGAACCTGTCACTTGGACCAGTCCTAGGACCTATCCTGTGACCTGTCCCAAGGGGCTAATTAGCCACCTCCAATGACAACCCCATGTAAATGTGACAGGTTCTTCTCATATAAAGTTCGGGAACTGGGACCGGTCACTAACCCTGGGAGCCTGTCACGTGACTAGTTTTGAACCGGTTCTCTTTGCTCTAGGGATGTTGTAGAATAGACACCGACAGAAAACTAAAGGCATCAAAACTGTTCCAAAAATTCAGAAAAAAGTATACTTAATAACGCTGATGTTAAAGTTCAAAAAATAATTCCCGGCAACAAAATATTTGAAGTCAAAAAGATTTTTGTTTTCATTTCCAACATTATATTATAAAATCTCACCACTGTGCAACTCCAAAATATTTTCTTTGTGTGACCAGAGAAACAAAAATCTTTAAGCTGGAGAGTATTTATGCTTGTCTTTCTTAAATGGCAAGAACCATAAAATGTGTGTTCAATATTTGCTTCCTTATTCTCTAAATAAAACTGTGTCCATGTGGCTGTTTGTCTGCCTATTTGTCGGCTGATGTGTTTGTTTTTCTCTTCTTTTTTTTTTTTTTTTTTTCTTTCTTGTTTGTTGTTCTTGTTGGCTTTATTTAAATTCCTCTAGTCTAGTGTATGAGTATTTGTTTGTATTAGTAGTATGTTTCCTATTTATGGTTCAATACATTGGGGAACAATTTTCGACAATATTTTTTTGGGGGCTTTTGGTATGTTGTTGTCGTATTGTATTAAATATTGTTGTTTTTGGTGCTATTGTTTACTTGTGAGATTGTGTTTTTCAAGTGTTGCCTTTTTAAGTAGTCACTGACGCTTCTGCCAGCTAGTGAGGCAGCCTGTCAATGATGCTTAAACAAACAAAAGTGGAAGAAAAATAAACAAAAGAAATCAAAGCTATCGGGGTAGGGGGATAAGAAACGATAAAATGCTAATTTTTTTTTAGAAATTTATATTTATATTAAACTAAAATTACACTATTTAAGTTAGAAATAAGAAATAATGTTAAGAAATAAATTTTAGGAGATCTGAAAGTTACAACAATTATTAAATTGGTTAGAATAGTTGTTTCTTTTTTTTCTTTAATTCTTAAGAGAGTTTCTCAATGTTTATAGGACTGATCTCAATTTAAAACTCACAAAACATAAAAACGGCTTTAGATAATTCCAGCAAAATGCAAAAAGCAAAAAGCCTTAACACAAATAATTAACGATGTTCTTTCTTATTCCTTTTTATTGAATTTAAAGTAAATATACATCGTTTTTATTTCTATATAAATAATTACTAAATTTTTCTATTCATGTAAACGTCATAACTAGTTTGTTTTTATCATTTGTTCAAAATCCAAAATTCAGACCCTTTTATTTGTATTACAAACAAATGTCTACATTTATCTCTATTTGCTTATATTTACTAGTATGTCTGTCTCTCAATTAAATAAGAAAAGTTTCAGTTTTCTTGTTGTTATTTTTATTTTATTTTTCATTTTATATTTGTTCTGGTTCTTGTTGTTGGGGTTTTTTTGGTTTGGTTTAGCTTTATGTTTTTGATTTGATTTTTGCATGTTTTGAATTTCCGTCTTTCACTTATAAAAATATTTTGTATAAACTTTGGAGAACCATTGAGGAAAAGTCATCCCTAAAAAATTTTCATTTACAAACGTATTATGGTTTATATTTTCTTACAAGCTTTGGGTTTGATGTTCGTTTTAGTAAAATATATTTCTAACGGTTAACCTCCACCTCCTACTAGGAACATATTTTGTGTATCTAAGGGTTTCTTTTATATAGCTAGATTTTTTTGTTTTTAGTATATTTGTATTTCTTGGATACAATATAAATAAACCCAACCATTAAGAGATACACAAATGTTTGTATGTATGTGTTTGTGTATTATTTAAGATTAGTTTGCACACACACACATACATATTCTGTGTGATATTGGCGCCAAATGTCTAGACAAAATGTCGCTTTTTGAAGAAGAACAACAAAAATTTTATACATTTTTATTTTGATTCCTGATGTTTTTTTCTTATTATATTCATTTTTTTATTGTAGAAATGGCATAACAACAAAAATCGTTATATTTGTATTTATATTTCAATATAGTTGTTGTGTTTTATTTTGCCATTGCTCATCACTAGACGCCACTGTGGGAAGTAGAGTATTTAAAGTTCAAAGTACTTGAACTAGCAACAGCAAACTACTTATTGTTTTTTTCCTATATTCAAATGTAAGTAAGTATGTGCTTTATTTTATTTTTGCTATATCATCATGTACTGTTTTATAGTATGAAAACATAAATTATAAATTTCTAATGATTTTTTTTTTTATACACTAGTTTAGGTAATATTGAATACTTTCATAAAGTTGAGCTATGTTTTATTATTTTATAATATTTTAACCTTAATAAGCTTGGATGACTACATTTATGGCAATGAGATTGAAAAACTCGGACTAAAAATAAATTTTTACAGTAAAAGGGTTCCAGTAGCTTTCTAAAAATTTATATTAAGCTGATTTTATGGAATTGAAAGACTTTCCGATAATATGGCGGGATCTATCCTTATTTTTCATATGTAATAATAATTTGAATAGAATTAAATTAATAGAATATTAAAATTTAGCACCTTTTAAGCATATGTCTTCCGTTTTGTATCAAACAATTCGAAAATCGGGAGCCAAATTAAAACTAAGTAAAGTATCACTTTATTTTGTGGCACAAAATTCATGACCAATACAACACTTTTTCCCCAAACTAGAAATACACATATTTCAAAAACTTCTTTTGTACATTAAATTAAAGAATATAAAACGACAAATACCTGTACACCAAAAAAGTAGCCCATTATGCACCTAGAAGACAATAATTATGAAGCAAGAGCAAAAAACCGCACTTTATTTTGTCCGACAGTGTATATTAAAAATTACAAAATATTAAAAAATGCTTGCTTTATATAAGTACCTCAGGGCTTTTTTCTGAAAAATCATATAAAGTCTAGGCAAAAAACAAAAATTCAAAATACAAGCGTAAATATCTTTTTAAATGTAAGAGATAACTAAGCGTTAAAAGTTTATTTTTGCTTTATCTTGCATTTTGAAATCAAATTGATTGCTAGAAGTAACTAATTTGTTTTAAACTTTTACATATTCGAGGTAGTCAGATTTAAATCCTCCTCTACAATTCGACAATGCATTTCAATTCAATCCTACCAGTAGTTAAAGAGATTTATCTTTTTATGGTCTACAAGCTCTGTATTTGTACTGCCAGATCAATGAGGACAAGATGAAAGTTAAGAACAAGAACCCAAAACAACTTTTAACTTATTTTTATACCCTACACCACCATAGGTGGTTGGGGTATTATGTGTTTGTGCTGATGTTTGTAACGCATAGAAAAAGTTATCCAACACCCACCTTAAAGTATACCAATCGACTCAGAATAACTTTTTAAATCGATCGAACGATGTCCGTCCGTCCGTCTGGCTGGACGGCTGGCTGGTTGGCTGGCTGTCCATGTAAACCTTGTGCGCAAAGTACAGATAATTGCAATTTTAAAGATAATTGAATAAAATTTGGCAGGTGGTAAAGGATGAAGTCTATTGAAATTGGTTATGATCGGTCCATTATTTCACCTACCCCCCATATTTAATTTAAGTATGTTTTGTATAAAGATATCTTTCCATTTTTAAATAGTTTCTTGCTTTCATTGGAATTTTATTTAAACTTCCACATAACACAGAAAAAAAAATATTTTTAATTATTTTTTAATATTATTTTAACTAACTTTATATGAGAATTTAATTATATTATTTATAAATATTATTAATTTTCTTATTTGTTTTTTTTTAAATAAATTGACAGCTCTTAATAAAATATAAAGAAAAATTAAAAACTTGTCTATAAAAATATAGAAATCAAATAAATTTAAGTAAATTTTCAAAAAATTTTATCCCATTAACTATTTAAAATAAAGGAGTAATAATAAAATTAATTATTATATTTATTAATATTATCGTTTTGATGATTGAAACAAAATCCAGAAATATTAACTGAAGTTCGTTTTTACTTTTTTCTGTGTAATATTACGTTAAAAATTTTTGTATTCAAGAATATTTTTCAGAATCTCTTTGCGACCCCCCAGAAATGTCCTTAGAGACCCCTTGTGGGTCGCGGACCTCCATTTGAGAACCATTGTTCTAAAGGAAGGTTTAAACAGATAAATGATCGCAAATATGTTCACTAATATAAAACTTATCGAACTTCTTTTAATTTGTATTTTGTATTCCTTTATGTAGGCTACAAATTAATGCATATAATTTTTGACGTCGGACTGAAAATGATGTTTTTACAATTTATTTAAATTTCTGACTTTTAACTAACAAAACATAAACGGTTATTTCTTGTCCACTAATAAAAAATTAAAAAATTTTATTTGTTAAATATTAACAGCTTTATTCATAATCATTTTGAACAATTTATAAAAGGTTTTATTGAAGTTAATAAGAAATTTTGAAAATTTATTATTCATAACCACTTTTTTGTTTTATAAGCATTTAATAAAACTGTATAAAATTGGAAAATTTTATTGTTGATGAGAAAAATAAATTTTGATAAAATAAATTTTTAGAAATATATTATTTTTTATATTATAACATATATAGTTATAACATAGTTTTAAACATGTTACTTTATATTTCCATAGTTCCATAGAGTGGAATTTATAATTGCATAAAAATCTTTTACACAGACTCACGTTAAATATTAGAATATAGTTTCAAATTCACCTGTTATTTAATTTTGTTGTATAAAATATTTTGTAAAAAAATTTAAAGTATATCTGCATACACATTTCAAATTCGCAAAAAGTTCGTTGAAAAAATGTACAGTATATTTATGGGAAAAAACATCAACGATCTCTTAGCTTAAGTAAGTCCAAATGGATTTGTACTTTGTTTGTTGCTAAAGCCAAAAAAGTTTTATACCCACCATATACAAAATTCTAGCATCTATCTGGCTAAGTACAAGAAGGACTAGAGATATGACGGATACGATATCTTAAACAAATGCCATTGAAATTTTGTATAAATACTTTATTCAATGATCAACGTAATCATGAAAATTAAAATCTTATTCTTCTACTTGGATCTATTAAAAGTGCATGTATTTATTAATAAAGGTGTTAGTAAACGTGCATATAGTATAAATAAAACCGTAATTAAATATTCAGTAAGCTTCCATTAATTTTTAAGTTGTTTGTTATTTGCCACTAATGAAAAAGTTTTAATGTCTCCATTTGCAAAGTGGAATGTGTGTTTAATGAAATAATTGCATTAGCAATAATTTCCTGATTGCAATCACTGTTCCATTTTTAAAATTACTGTACTTGAAAATATGTAGGTCTACCAGCAATGCAATTCGTTGATTTAAATTGGCGCATTTTATTTGAACATGTGTAAAGTTCACGGTTTTTCAAAGACATAACGCTTTATATATTAAATTTCAGAATTCAGGCTTTAAATCATCGCATTTCCTTTCATTATGATTACAACCGGTGATCAGTAGATAGACTAAGAGGGGATTTATATATAAATAAATTATAATTAAAAACAAAATAGGAAATTGGTGATGCACATTAAACCAAAACAAATTAACTATTCAAATATTTAAAATATTTCACAAATTAATATATCAAAAAAGGTCATAAATCCCAACTCCTCCTAAGCTATTAAATTGTTAAAGCATTGGACACATTTTCTAATAAAAATTAATGTATTTTTGTAAAAAAAAAAAAGACATGAAATTAAAGAAAATCTAAAATGTTTTTTAAATTACGAATAAATTTTCAATATTTTATTTATCACTAATAGAAAATTGAGAGAAAATAAACATAGCATTGCCAGAACAAAACAAAAACTATTTAATAGTTATTGAACTGATTTTATTACATTATGAATAATATTTTTTTATAAGAAGTTAATAAGGGAAATCAGTTTAATATCTATTTTGTACAATAAAGCTAAAGACCGTATGAATAGGACCGTAAAAATATATCAAAGAATTTTATAAAGTCAAAAGACGAGATTTAATTACAATTTGTCTTAATGAATTTGATTTATATTTTAGACATATTGATGTGGTTTACACACGTGTGGCAGTTTTTTAAATATTGCTGAAAATACAATTTTGTAAATTTTTTATAATTTTTTGTCTTAAACCTACATAATACCGACGCCGTTCGCTAAAAGTCATTCACGATAACTGATTTGAGTTTCATTATGGCCAGTTATTATTGGTACAAAATAGAGTTAAAATATCATTAAAAAAAATTATTTTTTTTATCCCCAAAAGTAAACCAAAATTACCCATATATAATTACCAATTGCTTTAAAAATTTGTTTTTGATTAATGAAATAGTTTTTTGACAATCGTCAGTCATAAGTTTAAATTTTTTTTGTATGGTATTCTGAATATTACGATGAAATTTTAAATAACAATTTAATTTTGAAATTAATAGAAGGAGCAACTTTTATAAATTCGCAGCTTTAATATAAAATAATTTATAGGAACCTTAGAGTATTTGATAGTATTATTACAAATTAGTTTTTGCTTTAATATTGACCTTTTTAAAAAAGTTTTTTTACACTACAACAGCAAACGAAACAGGCTAAACAATAAAAATAAAATCAATTACTACTCAACAAAATCCCTAAAAATCATATTTTATAAACCAGCAAGTTATACATATGCAAAATGTTAAAAAAAATATATATTTCTGCGCAAAACGACCAAAATAAACTATAATTTGTAACCTAAACACGTAAATTTAACATGTTTAAGTTTCATTCATATATTTTTGACATGTATAAACTATTATTGCCAATGTTGTTTCTATTTTCCCCTTTTTATTTTACTACCAACACATTCAAACAACATGAATGACACAAAAATATGTTTTTCTCATATAACGAAGACAAAATGTATTGTATGTTGTTGTAATAATATTGTACCGTAATGCATTTTAAACATGTGCTGTATATGTATGTAGCTATATTTAAGTTGTTAGTGTATGTTTTTTGTATTATTAGGATTTTCGTGTTCATGTAACATATTTGGTTGTTTTGTTTTAAAATAGACTAGGAATTTGGGGTGCGTATAAATAATTTCTCAGTATAACTGTGTTTATATTTGTTAGCCTCCTCTCTACCTCATATATCATTCCATTAATATCCCACTTTAAATATGTTGTAGTCTATAATTATTTATGTTACCGTAACCACCCTCTTTGTTTATTGGTGTATGAAGAAAAAATGCATTGGTATATATTAGTGGGAGTTTTCTTCCCAAGGGTTTCCCTGTGGCAGAATTACACAACATTCTTTTAAAGATTATAATTTAATGGTATTTTTGAAAATCAAGTTATAAAATCTTTGACACATATTTACTTACATATTTTTTATATAAGAATTAAATCATTAAAATTGTTTCTTGATTTTATTTCAGGAAAATAATTAACTCAAAGTTTTTTACACATGCAAAAGTATGATTTATTTTAAGAATTTTGACGATTAGATCTACTTTTTTATGACAATATAAACATTGTAATTTAAAAACAATTTTCATACTGTTTTTATTTTTTCATTAACTTTACTATCAATTTGGAATTTTACACATAATTCATTCTAAATGGATGGATTTTCCAGCTTCTTAAAATAGGATTTTATTTATTCGTAGCCTATATCATGAATTTTCTAAAACAATATATTTTTAGTATTTCGATAAAAAAAAAAGTAAATAAAATATAAGGAAACAATTTTTTTGGTAAAATCTGTCCGTTTTTAACATGTATACTTATTATACCATATGGCACTCAATTTTACATACGAAAAAATCAACTTATACCTAAAACTAGAGACCATAAGGAATTGAAAATTTTAAAAAATATACAGTAACAAAATATATGTATATGTATGTCTTTTATTCCAAGAGAGGTTTTTAAAAAATTGGAATTTTTTTTAACGATTTTCACTTCTCCAATTTTTAACTTCTAATTTACTTACTGAATCGAAATAAAATTTCACTTAGGAAAAGCTGAAGTGTATACAAAACCTTCAGTAGCGGAGCTTATTAACCTAGTTCAATATTTGCGATTGAACTTTTTGATCTTTTGCCTTGACTTTATTTCGTTTTTCGGGAATAAGTCCTGGGGTATATACAGACATTTTTTTTAATACATATTTAGTAATTTATGGCATTAGAATATTTAGATCGATTTGACACTAAATTGTTTCCCGCTTGGCTAAAAACGAATGCAGGAGTGCAGATTTTATGCAAAAAGTCAATTTCTTAAGAGACTTCTTCAATACAACAGAAAAGCACATTAGCGTCATATTTTCGCTACTATTTTTTAAGTAATGTATAGAAAAATAAATATCAATCATTACTCTACTGTGAAATGTATTATAAATAAAATTTTTTCTATACATTTTTTTTTACCAATATTTAATAATCATGTTTTTTTTATATTTTCAGGATGCATATTAATTTACATATTTTTTTTCTAAGAATGCATATTTTTCTTGCAAAATATGCGTATGAATTATATTACCAACATATAAAAAATAGTACTTATACGTGCAAGTTGTTTATAAAAGTGTTGCATACTTTCTGGCTTAATTAAATACACAATAAGTACTTGGCGTATGAGTAACGTGACCAGATGGTTTTTGTCAAAAAGCGGGACCTGAACGACTAAAAACGGGATTCTGAACAAAATTGTATGGAAAAAGCAGGATTTTGAAAAGTTTTGTAAAAAAAGAGGGATTTTCTTTTTATATCTCAATTAAAAATCTAAACGTATTTGAATTCCATCTTAAAATTTAACTAGAATAATTTTTAAAGTTTAAGTTTGTAGGGATATATTTACTTATTCGATGTTCCAAATATATATATTTACTTATTTGATGGGTCGTTCTCAATTTGTAACGTCTCAATTGGGTCGTAAACCAATTGCTTGCAGCTAAAATTGATTAAAAAAAAATTGATAATTTTTGAATTTGATAGCAATAGTTTTTCTTAAATAATTCTTAGACCCGTTAACAATAAAACCAAGGTTGGTTGCCGTTACCGCTAAGAAAAACATTAAACTTGACTACCGTTACCTCTAAAATACAGCTACCGAATTAATTGAAAATACGGTTACCCCGTATTTATAATATAATGGTGCATATCAGTAATATTCAGTTGTATTGAGGTAAGTACATACTAATATTTAAAATATAAAAAAATATACATATATATAGTATATAAAATAAATAACATATAAAATTAATTTTATTAAATAATATATAATGAAATAAAATAAAATATGTAATTGTAGAAGTGATACATTTTATTTCTATTATTTTATTTTTTGGTAATTTATTATACTTTTTACCCTTTTTATAACAACTTTTATATAAAGCATTTTAAATTAATACTTTGCTGATACCGAAAAAAAAACTATGGTTACAATTTTGCAGCCAAATATTTTGCTCCACATTCTCGTAACATATAAATATTCAATACACAGTCATATGCTCCATATGGTGTTTTATACGATGTCATAAATAATACAATAACATCAATAAAATAACAAAAATTTTAACATATGAGCATTTATGTATGTAAGTATGTATGTACAAGTCTACGTATATACTCAGGTAAGTTATATAAAATATTACATTTATGGTTGAAATCACATTGAACTTTTGATGTTATGAAGGTTGTGGTAGGTATCAAACACACTCATACTATGAGCAATAACAAAATTTACATGTAAGAAAAAATATTATTGCTTATATCAAGTTGAAAACATAAAAAATGCAGAGAAAAATAATAAATATTAGGCATGTGTTTAAAATTTGTCAATATTTCTAAGTATAATATTTTTTGAATGAAAGCCTACTAGAAGGATGTTGATGTTGTATAAGTAAAGTTAAAACCATAGATTATTACATAGATATGAAGCTTAAAAAAACTCAATTGAAAAAAATTACTCAAAAAAGGCACACGTACTACAATTGTTTTTGTTTTCAATACAATTTTTTACTAATACATTCTTAGACTTAGGTTTTTTTGACAACCGACTTAGGTTTCTGACAACGGATCTTCATATCTATGTTATAATCTATGGTTAAAACATTATGGTATTTTAATAATTTGATTTTTGTGTTTGTAAATTTTTGCTATCAACATCCTTAACAAAAATATTTACTTATACATAATAATCAGTGTTGCCGTTTGGTTATATTTGTTACATTTTTCGTAACTTTTTAAATTAAAATTAAATTTAAATATTTACACGCAGAGAAAAAACATGGTTACAGCATGATCACCACAAATATTCAACGATTATATAGCCGTTTTTCATTGATTTAAATATACTGTGTTCATGATAGCAACGTTTATGATTCTGTTTAATAATTTAATGATTACCCACAATCAAAATTTTAATATGGTTCACTGAATTATAATATGTATTTAAATATGTTTATATGAAATCATATTTATGAATAAATCCAATCATTTAGTCAATTCCAGAACAATTTAGTTAATTACATAACAATTCATTTCATTTTACAAATTTGGTTAATTCTACAACCATTAAGCTATTAACTTTTAATGCTTTTTAAATACACATTTTTGTGTATCAGTCCAGTAGTTATAATTCTCATTTAGTTTATATATGAACAAATATAAATTGACAAGTTTTGTTTTTATTCAGTATGATGAATGTACCACATATCGTAGTACAAATTAATATAAATATGAAAAAATGGGATCATATATATGATAACATGGGATTATATATATGATTAAATTAGTTCATGTATATGATTAAATTAGTTCATATATATGATAAAATGGAATTATATATATGATAACATGGGATTATATATATGATAAAATGGAATTACACTTATGATGGAATTAGTTCTTATATATGATAGAATGGAATAATATATATGATAAAATGGAATTATATATATGATGAAATTATTTTATATATATGATAAAATGGAATCATATATAATGATGAAATTAGTTTATATATATGATAACATGGAATTATTAAATGATAAAAACATTATGAAATTGAAAGCAATACTTAAGAAAAGGTTATAAAATTTACTAAAAGTTTTTAATAAGGTTATGAACCTTACTAATAAATTATAAATTAGAATCATAATAATGATTACGTACAAATATACTAATTGTAATCTGGAATCATATATTACAAACATAGTATGTTGCTCTTAGTTTATGGTCACAGGAAGCATATTTTTTCTTTGCGTGTATATTACACATTTCTTTCCCACAACAATTCTCTGTTTTCTTTGTCGGATGATTTTATTCCAGTTTTTGCTGAATATATTTTTCAAACCAGAGACTAAATCCTGACAAATCGGATCATTCTTAAAGCCAGTTGGCATTATTAATCTTGAAATTTTGTTTCAAATAAGATAATTTTACGTAAAAAAATCTATTAAAAACTAAAACTGGGGGAAATTCTTATTGCGCCAAATTCGTCATTGTACTTTTAAGGTTTGTCTTGATCCACCAACAAATAGTACAATTGTAACAACTTTGACATCCTTGTTGTATAAAATATTACATTATTATCTTTTGATACAAAGATTGCAGACCGTCACACGTTGGGGTAAAAGGGGTCGAAAGTGGCGTTTAATTGAATTTTGAAAATTAACTTTTTTAAATAAAATTGGGTACCGAATAAAAATAGACAAAATTATGTATCAACAAAAGTCATTAACGTAGGTTGCGTGGTTTTTGAGTACGGAGCTGTCAAAGTTCAAAATTTTTTATATTTTAAGAAAAGAGCAAAAATTAAATTTTCATGAAATTTCGGTGAATTTTTCACGCAAAGAAAAAATATTGTTCGGGTGATCATAAACTAAGAGCAGGTTACAATAAGTATTTTTGTACATAATCATTACTCTGATTCCATTTAATCATTTTCTCATCATTTAATGATTCAGTTTAATCATATTTATAACTTTTTTTATAATATTTCTTCCCATTTTATCAGATATATAAACTAATTTTATCATTTAATAATCCCATTTTATCATATATATAAACGAGTTTTATCATTTAATAATCCCATTTTATCATGTATATAAAACAATTTTATCATATATATAATCCCCTTTTATCATATATATAATTCCATTTTATCATTTATATAATCCCATTTTATCATATATATAACCCCATTTTATCATATATATAATCCCATTTTATCATATATATAATCCCATTTTATCATATATATATAATCCCCGAGTTTGCAATACTGAATATTATTAAAATGAAGCACATTTATTTATTAAGAATATTATTATTTTTCATGTATAAAAATTTATTAATTTTTAATTATTAAATTATAAGTTATTAATAGTTTTTTATATAATATTTTTAATCTACATATTAATTTTCAACATATATTTACATATTCATTTTTTAAATATTATTAATAATTTTCTATGTTGTTTTATAATATTTACATAAGAATTTAATTCAACAGTTTTAAGTTCCTGGTTTGAAATACATATTTTCATATTGAAGTTGTGAAATAATCCGTAACAGTAATAACATTAATTCCATACTGTTAAATACGAACAAATTTTAAATGAGCCGTGCTTACGAAATAAGTTTTTAATAACACTCAAATTTGCATATCTCACACCAAGACATTTTTTTACTTATGTTCTTATTTTGTGTTTTTGTTTCACAATTTTTATAATTTTTTAAACTTAGAACACAAAAAATTTAATACTTTTCCGAAAACACAAAGCTATACCGTTTGCCTTCTAACAAACTACTGAACTTATACATAAAAATGTGTATTCAATAGTTATATATAAGATAAATATGATTAACGATAAAAATGTAATAATTGTGTGAAATCAAATTATAGTCAAAAACAAATATTTTATATTTAAGGAAAATACATATTCAGAAACAAACATTCAACAGTTGTGCATAAAAATACAATAGTTGTGTGAAATCAAATTATAGTCCAAAACAAATATTTTATATTTGAGGAAAACATAAACATTTTCAAATACAAACATTCAACAGTTGTGCAAAACAAAATATGAATTAAAATCAAATAAAAATATTGGCTAAATGGTTGTAGATTTAACTAAATTTGTAAAATTAGTTTAGTGATTATAGAATTAACTAAATAATTGTAGAATTGACTAAATGGTTGTATTTATTCATAAATATGATTTCATATAAACATATTTAAATACATATTATAATTCAGTGAACCATATTAAAATTTTGATTGTGAGTAATCATTAAATGATTAAACAGAATCATAAACGTTGCTATCATGAACACAGTATATTTAAATCAACGAGAAAACGGTTATATAATCATTGAATAGTTGTGGTGATCATACTGTAACCATGTTTTTTCTCTGCGTGTTCTTTAATAAAAAGTGCTTTAAAGAAAAATTTTAAAATGGAACCATCAACTACAGGTATTTGAGTTTACTTTTATGCAAGAATTTGTAAATTATTTTTTGTCCTGGTATTTTTTGTTATTTTTTGAAAATAGTCCAAAAATGCACTAATTATCAAATTTCATGGAATGCAACTAAATACATAACAAGACTTTTTATATATTTAATATCTGAAAAATTGTCTGAAAAATATTACATATTGTCTACTCAAATACTCTGAAATAAAATCGTGCGCATATTTTGCCCGATTTTAAAAATTTACATTTTTGTGAAAAAAATCAAGTTGCTCCAAACCAAAAACAGGTTAAGTGCAGATTTTTTTTTTTTTATTTTTTACTTTGTTTTATTTTTTGTTATTTCACTATTGTTTTTTGTTATTGTTTTGTACAATTATTTTAAATAAACAAAATAATTTTACTGCTTAATACAGTCGAACTCAGTTAAAATGAAATTGAAAAAAGATTCGGCTGTGCCGAATCTTTGATACCCTTCACCATATTACCATATTACAATTTTACTATCTTATCGACATCATATTACCATATTACCGACAAATAATAAAATTTTCGCCTTAACGTATGCTTTCATATTTTCACATATATAAATCTAAATTTTTTTCAAACTACGAAAATTTGAATATATAAAAAAAAACAATCATAGCAGGCTTTGCTTTTAAAAAATAAACAACAACAATTCCATATTTATTTATTTTCTTATGTGTGTATATACAAACTGGCTACATATACAAAGAACAACAACAACACTGTTATTCATTATATTACTTCTGTTGCTAACTAAACTACTTGTCTTATAGGCAAAAACATCACTAATAGTCATTACAATGCTTAATATTCTTGTTTGTGTATGTATTTATGTATATTCTTAACAGATATGTTTTAGTTTTTAAAAATAAACAACAACAATTCCATATCTATTTATTTTTGTACAGACTGCATATACAAAGAACAACAACAACACTGTTATTCATTATATTACTACTGTTTCTAACTAAACTACTTGTCTATATAAAAAACAAAAAACGTCACTAATAGTCATTACAATGCTTAATATACATGTTTGTGTGTGTTTTTATATTCTTAACAGATTTGTTTTTGGGCCATAACTCTGTTGATTATAAACGAATTTGGTTTATTAAAAAAAAGAAATTTTATAAAAACATTTATGACTGATCTATATAAAAATAAAAATCTATAGCTTGAACAAGGGCTTCAAAAATAAAAAATTTGTTTTCCCCGATATCTCAGTTATTACTGAACCGATTTATTTAATTTTTTCAGAACAAAAATTCAGAAAATAATTTCCGAGCCTTCTTTGAAAATTCGAAGTCCCTGGTATATGCAGAGGCTTCAGAAACTGAAAAACCGGTTTCAAAAACCGGTTTTTAAAGCATATCTCCGCCATTTATAAACCGATCCTGCTGATTCAAAAAACCGAAATTTTATAAAAATATTTGTGACCGACCTGTATAAAAATAAAAATCTATAGCTTAAACCAGGGCTTTAAAAAATAAAAAATGCGTTTTGTCCGATATCTCAGTTATTATTGAACCGATTTATTTCATTTTTTCAGAACAAAAATTCAGAAAAAAATTTCCGAGACTTCTTTGTAAAAACGAAGTCCCTAATATATACAGAGGCTTCAGAAACTGGAAAACCGGTTCTAAAAACCGGTTTTCTTTACATATCTCCGCATTGTATGAACCGATCTTGCTGAATTTCAATAGCAAAATTCTCGAAAGCATTTCCGATCGTTTGATATATATATTATATATGTCAGTCATCGGTGGGCTTCATAAACGCCATTTCAACCGACACACGGACGGACGGACGGTCGGACGGACGGACATGGTCCTATCGTTATCATTTCTTACAAGGATCCCGAAAGTGTAAACTTTTTTGCTCTCCGACAAAAATTGTGGGAATTACAAACGGAATGACAAACTTATATATACCCTTTACACCTGTGGTGAAGGGTATAATGAACATGATTTCATGTAGTGTTTTTATATTCTACAAAGTGATGTGTCTTATATTGGTACTTGGTATTTAATATTGAAAAATTAAGGAACTATGCGAACAATACAGCCAGATACTACGTTGGTAAATATCTATGGTATTGTATGTCTCCTATCCTCCACAAGTTTTTTATTCACGGCCCAGAAATTATAAAACATGCTCTACTACGAAATGGCCAACTTTCTGAGACACCCAAGAAGCAAGAAAAAAAGATTTCAAAAATTACCGGAAACATTTTTCACGAAAATGTAGTAGACAAGAATCAAACAAAGATATATTTAATAGACTTGATAAGTTCCGATCCAATCAAGTATGGGGAAAAAGTATAAAATAAAACATATAGACCCACCACAATCCGCAGTTGATTATTCTCACTGATGACGATTTTTTTTTTATGAAAACATTACCATTCTGCAAAGAAAACCTTAGAATTCTAAAAGTGAATTTGTTTACTTACTAATAAATAATAATGTCAAAAGTGATCACTACAGTACTGATATCACTTTTTCTGAAGTATGCTTAGTTTTTGACATGTTTAACCCCAATGTATAGACAGACGGACGGACATTACATATCAGGCAGAAAAAATTTGTAAGATTCTTGTAATGCATTTTTTTACTAACTAGTAATAATCAAACCAGTTGTGATTATGAAAATATCGATTTCACTTTTCCTTGAAGTAAGCGGCCATTTTAGATCCATTTTTGCACAATGTACAGACAGATGGACGGATGTTGCCATTTAGCCAAAAAAGATCGTAGAGATATAATGGTACATTTTTTTTACTAACTAGTAAAGAACAAAACAAGTTGTAGTTACTAAAATATTCATATCGCCCTTCCTTGAATTATGCGGCTTTCTTCTAGCCAATTAACCCTAATGTATAGACAGACGGACGGACATTACCATTCTGCCAAAAAAATCGGAGTATTTTTAAAATATTGATATCGCCTTTTCTTGAATTATGCGGCCATTTTAGACCCATTTTTTTCCAATATATAGACAGACGGACGGACATTACTATTCTGCCGAAACAAATTAAAGAGTTCTAAAAATATCTTTTTTTACTAACTAATTGACAAAATATTAAATCATGATCATTTAAATATTCATATCATCTTTCTCTGAATAATGCGGCGATTTTAGACCCATTTAATCCTAAGGTATAGACGGACAGACAGACATTACCATTCTGTCAAAAAAAAATCCTAAAATTCAAAAAGTAAACTTTTTAACCTAATAATTAATTTAAAAATAGATCCTCATCATCAAAATATTGATATCACCTCTCCCTGAATTAAGCGCCATTTTCGACCCCTTTTACCCCAACGTGCGTCACAAAAAATCATGAAAATATTTGAAATTAAAGAAATAACCACAGATGGCCATAGTTTCACAGAAAAATATTTATTAAATTAATTTTCTTATTTAAAAAGTTTTATCGTCGAGAAAGTTTTACTCACGGAATGTAGTCAATGCGCGCTCATCGATAATAAGACGATCTGATGCTGTTTTATATCGATATAGGAATTAAATTGTTTAACTAGTTGAATACAAAACGTCAAAAACTATTTTAAGCAATTATATATGGGCAATTATCAAAATTTTTTTGATTTTAGTCCTTTAAAAAATTAATAATTTTTTTTGATGGCACATTAAAATCATTTTGTATACATATAAAGTGACTCGAATGCATGTAGAATCAGTTCACGTTAATCATTTCATGTGAGGGGCGCGAAAGTTATGGCGGTTTAAAGTTGAACATATACAAATTTTTACAAACTATAAGTTTATGTACAATTCTGGTCAAAATTACACGTAATACCAAAACTTACTGAGTTATTTAAATAAAATTTATGATATTTTCAATGTTTGATGGTATTAGTGCAGCATATTTTAGGGTTTCCTAGTAAAATTTTAAAAATTTTCTTATCTATAGAGATCGCGATTTTTAAAAAATTTATGAAAAATTTGGATCGAATCTAAGTTATTTCTCCATATATTGAATGAAGATATAATTTGTTAGAGTTTATTACATAGAAATGCTTTTTAATATTGTGATCTTTTTTTAACACAAGTAAATATTTTTTGGTCCATAAATATTTATCTTTCGAAAATTTTTGATGCGCCTCTGAATTTTAATTAAGCACCTACTAATTATGTCAATTTTAGTCAATTTCATGCTGTCCACACGATGTGCCTTAGCAAAATGTGTTTTGACAAAAGAGTCCCGTTTTCAATTACCAAGAACATTTGATTTAAATTTATGATCCCAATCAATTATATTTATCGCCACTCTTATATCTATATATCCAATACTTGTTTCAATTGCAATTTTCTATATAAAAATACAACAAAAAAAGTATAATTTTTGCATAATTTTCAAAAAGTCTATAAAATTTTTGTATTAAATTTATTTTTAATGCTCCTCCGATTTTAATATAAAATGACAAAAAACTAAGTTCACGCAGTAATCCAAGCAATTGCATATGAAAATATGAATGTGCCTCGCGAAAAAATTACTTTTTGAAAAATGTTCGGTCTTGTTTTCCAAATTTTGAGACTATCTACTACGTTGACTATTTTGGGCACATCAACGGGATATAGCGCAAAATACGCACAATTACAACAAGTATCAATCCTTGTCCTTTTGTATTCGATAGAAGAGCGCACAGACCGCACCCAAAAAACTGAAAAATTTAAAAAACCAAAAAATGTTGTCATCAAAACTTTAATACCCTGTATTTAGTTGTTCTGCATAGCAACAAAGATGGTGCAGAATTCATGTACAAAGTCCGATTAGTTTACTTATGATAGAGTAAGATCAAAAAGTATAAAAACAAATTTTAGAAGTATGGTGAAAACTTAAGTAGTTTTCATCAGTTTTTCTATATTTTGAACATTGAACAACAATCATGGTTAGAAAAAGAAACCTATTGTGCTAAAATTTTGCATTGCATTAGTTTCAAGTCTTGTGAGTTCAGATCTATAACTAATTTGTTCAAAATATCATTACCACAAAACTTATTAAGGATTTAAATCAGTTTCAGCCAGGTTAAACATGATAATTGCCCATATAAGTATTTTTGAATTTTTTCTCTAAAATATCGAATTGAAAATGTTTATTATTAAAAAAATGCAAAATGTAACTTTATGACCAAAATTGTAACTTTTCTGATAAAAAAACTGTAACTTTTTTCAAACTACTCCTGGCAACACTGATAATAATACTTACAAACATTTCGCCACCATATGTTTAACATGAGTATTTACCTGTACCGAAAATGTATTTAATAATTTGTTGTCATGTGTATATAATAGTTACGAAGAAATAATAAAAGAAATAATTTTTATTTCCAAAATCCGACTATGATCAATTTAATAGGATCAAAATAATAATAAAACATTAGACTTACATAAAGATTTTGTTGATAGTAATTCAATATTAATTACAAAATTCGGTTACTAGTCTCACAAAATGTATCATTCCAAAATATAAAGTAAGTGTAAATTTATGTACCAACGATTTTTGTGGAAAGGTATCCCTTTGAAGATGTTCTTAAAGCATAAAACATATGCTACAATTTAGTTGGTAATAGTCAGTTATGGGGGCTAATTAAAAACTTAAATTTTAATCATATTAATGACCCAAATAAGGATGACGACATCGTATAAAAGATTAACAGAAATTTACTTCATTAATGTATGAACAGCCAAACGGACATAAGTTAAATCAGCCTACAAGTAGTTTGGCGGATGTACCCCAGAGAAGTTTGACGTACAAGTATTTTTTTTTTTTTTTTTGGTTTTTTTCACACCTTAAAGTAAATTATTAAAATATAAGGAGTGTGATCGAAAAAATCTTAACACACGTTTTGCCTAAAAACTTTTTTCGGAATCGATATTAAACATTTTTTTCGATCTAGTTATCATGGAAATATTATTCAGTTAATATTTTAATAACAACCATGTTGCTTTGTCGTGATTTTCATCAAAATGAGTGACAAAAAAGATGTACATGCTACAAATTATTAAAAAGTTTAAAAAAAAAAAATCCAAATAGGTCCTACAAATAATTGGCCACAGAATTAAATTTCTGCCGTCAAACTGTTTCTAATGTTACTAAACAGTATCAGGAGAATTTGACCATTGATATGAAACCTGGTTCGGAAAGAAAAAAAGGTCCACATGATATTGGGAAGGCCAGAAAATTGAAAGCATATTGAAAGGAACTCCTAACACATCTGGTAGAAAAGCAAAGTTATCTCAGTGATTTTACTATTTGGTGCGAAAATTTAAAGCTAATGCAGATTTGATAACATATAAAGTACATGTTCTACAAAGGAATGCTGCAAAAATTTTAAAAATTTCTTACAAAATTCCTGGTATAACAAGCTTTTTGCAGTTGCGGTAAAACAGGAAAGTCATTTGATACATTCGGATCTATAAATACCAAAATATGCATCAAGGAAAATTTACAAAAAAGACTTCTTCCTTTCGTAAGAGAAAACAACGTCTACGCATATTATTGGTACGATTTGGTATCATGTCACTACGATAAGAAAGCTCAGGAGTGGTACCAAAACAATAACACAGTTTATGTACCAAGAGAGGTCAATTTTCCAAATTGTTTATAGCTTAGACCAGTGGAGAGATATTTAGCTCTTGTGAAAAGTGAATTGAAGAGCACCAAAAAGGTTTTCCAAAATATCGAAGATTTTAATAGAAGATGTGAAGTTATGATGTTCTTGAAGTAAATGTATGTATCACCCATTTACTGTAATAATATTATAATTCAAATTACATAACTTATGGTATTATAATAATTACAACAACGAATAAATTCATTGCATCAAATGAAGGATATGTTCATTACTTAAACAAAACATTATAAAACACAACACAAAAGTATATTATAGTACATCAGACAAACATTAACTTTATTTTCATACATTTTGCATTAAGTTGTCAGTTCCATTATATTATCCTAGTATCCTAGAAAACATTAGAATATTAATGGTATTACAAATCAAAATTGCTCTAAACAACATGTACCATTTCTAAATATATATAAAAAAAAATTGTATTATTTATTTTAATATTTTTCATAAATAATTTTTACTGATTCAATAAAAAGTATTGTTTAAATACCTGATCAAAACCAAACTTTTTTTTATTGTTTCCATTAAAATAATTATCAAAATTTGTGATCATATAAAAAAAAAAAATTTAATAAAAAAAAAAACTTTTTTTTCATAAAATATTTACGAATTTTATTAGTATTAGAATTAACAAAGTTTCTGTTAGATCCGCTTTCATTTAAAAACAATATTGAGTCTAACAATTTATTTATTGAATACGAAATATAATTTTTTCTATGTTACTGATAGATACGAAAACAAAATGTATACATTAAAATACTGTTATTACCATGCACTAAGCACAATTTCCGGCTCCTTTTACCACAATGTTCGCTAATCTCAAGATCAATCATTTTCTATAGACACTCTAATGTATATTTGATTATATTTTATACTTTTGCCAAAAAAAAGTTTAATTTATCGAATCCGTTTGTAATTAACCACATTTTTTTTTCATATATATTTCTGTTTAAATTTTTTTATATTCAAGGTGACAAATATTTGCCATCTCTAATCGTAAACAATATACCTTAACTCTTACGATATTAACTCTATTACGATATTAAAATTTCAGTTAAGGACTTTCGTATTTTAGATAGCGACATATGTCTCTTACTAAAAATACTGTACTATATTACTATTTCGTGACCTTAAACATGAAGGTTTGTTTTTATATTTTTTACTATTTTATTGTTTGTAAATATTTCTTGATTTATTTTATCCTTTTCTATAGGGGTCTGTGTAAACAGTTTTAGTAACAAATTTTATTTGTGTCTTTTAGAGATAAAAATTTTTATTGCTACAAAAATATACATATGTGTATATTTATTTACATATATTTCTTATACAAATGTATTTTTATATAAATTTATCTGACAAAACATTTGCTTTTTTCATGATAAAACAAAATCTTACATATCATATATTAGAAATACTATGTTTCCAAATAAAAACTACAAGAGATAAACATGTATATTTTTAAATATTTACATAGATTTGTTTAAAAATCTTAAAAAGAGCAAAATTCAAAATAATTCGTTTTATTTATATATAAGAATTCTAGTTGAAATATACTATGACGTTCTATACATAAGTCACAGAAATGGAATTTCGATAGAACAAACTTTCTAAGAAAATTCTTCAAACTCGCTTACTTTTGATGTTTAAAAAAATTTCGAAAATTTTTAAATGGCACATCAACGATGTTTAGTACCAATATTCCTTGGCTCTATTGGAAATCACATCTGTTCGCGTTAATGACTTTTACCGAACGGCATCAATTTTATGGCTGTTTAAGATAAAAATTTATAAAAAAATTGCCAAAATTCTATTTATAGTCGTAAATAAAAAATTATTGCATTTATATACTCTACAATGCTGTATCGAAAATACAAATTAAAAATAACGCGATAAGTTAAGTTTGCGTGGATATATTATTATATTCTTACAAAATTCGCAAAATTCAGTTTTTAGTGATGTAGTGTTGTTCGTATTCAACCATTTATTGCAAAATTCATCATTTTTTTAAAATAAGTCATAAGACAATGTCATTTATATAAATTTTTTAATTGCACTTAGTCAAATCTCTAAAGTTGTATTAAATTAAAAATCGTACTTTTTTTCGAACGCCATATTGATTTTGATATGGGGTATTAAAGCAGCTACAGATTGACATATATCATCGCCAATTTTGATTAGCGCCTTGGGTGCAGAGAAACAAGCCGAGGCAAATTTTTCGGCGGCGGCGGCGCAAATTAAACTAATTCGGCGGCGGCTAAAATTTCGGCTGAGATATAGTAAATACTACATTGTAAGTAAAATTATAATAATAGATGGATCCACTGTATTCACTTTTTCGAATAAGATAGAAAAATAAGGCGCCGGCGCATGAAGTAGAAAATTACACGCCGACGGCTCAAAACCGGCTTGTATCTCGGCTTGGGTGTGCCTCGACGATTAATGTTAATCTAAAAACATCGCGTTCTTAGCCCATGAAAACCGTTGATGAATATTTTTAGTGTAATTATATTTCCTGCGTAAGTAAATTCGAGATTTTACCAATCTGATGGTATTTTTTCATTTCGCATTGGAATCATTGAGACAATATTTGATAGCTAAAAATTTATCTCATAGTGTTATTAATCAGCAATATGCATTAAGAGAAATCCTATTGCTGATCAATGAAAAATCATATAGGACGTATTAATTAAAAAAAAAAAAAACAAATTAAGTCTAAAACAATTTATCTACTGAAAAAATATTTATGTATCAAAAATAGCTTCAGGTTTAAATATGTCAAGTATTTTTATATATTTAAAAAATTTCTTCCTTCTTATTTTTTTTACAACATCTCAACGTCATTCTGTGTAGAGCTCAAAGTTCATTTTATTTTCACAAACCTGGGTGTCTGTTTTATGCAATTCACATATATTTTTATTTGTATACTTCCACTGTTAAACTTTATTTTAACCTTTCGACAAGCTCACTGCATTGTAAACTGTTTGTAAATACTTGTATTCTCGAGTATGTGTCGACTATTTGACATATCCGTAGCATGATTTTAACATGCAAGTGGAATGGAAAAAAAAATATATAGTGCAGACATGACACACACAGACTTGCATGACTTAGTTTTTAACTACACATGTTTGTGTTAAAAAAAAAAACGACAAGCTTTTTAAGTATTTGATATGAAGTTAACCCAGTGAGCAAGAGTGAGTGAATATAGATTTTTGAAAATAATTAATGCCCCTATTTTCTATTTCGATTTTACGTTCCGTCTATAGACGAAAAATAGTCAAAAATGGTATTCTCTAAGTGGAAATAATTTTTTCGTCTGAATTACGTGGTTTAGGTCTATGATATACCTTGCTTTAAAATGAGATGTTGCCAATGTTAAAAATAATATAAACTTAAAAAAAATATGTTTTATTTTTTTCTACAATTTTACTTTTTTTTTATATGTTAATATTATTTAATAAAATAGACAATTCAAAAATTAAAAAATAAAATTAAAAACATTTTTTATAAAATTTGATTTGCAATTTTGTTTTTAAAATGTGTTTATAGGGTTGGATTATTACTCAATTAATGTATCTTTTGTCAAATTAAAAAATATACATACCTTTTTAAGGAGTTTAAGAAGTATGGCACCGTGTTCCCTACTTATGTATCTATTAGGATCGGTCCAAAATTTACCTGCTTTCTATATAAGACCTACTTTCGATCATCAAATTGCATAAATCTCATATACATAAATGTTATTATATTCATTTGATCACAGCTTCCATTAAAGAAAATGTATAATGATCGGGCTTGACCAACTATAACTAATTTTTGTGCATTTTGTAGTAATATCAAAACACATTTGAAATTTGGCTTCCACACAGGCGTTACCTTCTTCAATAACTCACAAATTATTGAGAGTCCCAGTACGATCCTCTAGACATAAATTTTTCACGAATTTAAAAATACCATTTTTGGCGATACGTGACCGTGAAATTTAATTCGTATGTTTACATATTCATGTAAACATATTTCGTTTTTAGAAGATATTTGTATTTTTAAAAAGACAATTTATCTTATTTTTGAGATACTATAAATCGCAAACCATAGAGGAAAGCAAGCTAAAACTCGGTATTTGCATTATAAGCGTCAACGTAAATATTTTTTTTTAGAATTTTATTACATTCGGATGATGTTTGGAAGCAATCGGCGATTTTTATATTTAATTATAAAGAAACAATACAAAATGAAATAAACATTTTTTATTTATTTATTATGACATTTTCTATTGCGAGTCCCAGCATGCCACTTACCATGGTCAGCGTTACCGTTGAGAATTTTTAAAAAGTGTCCAAAAAAGGGGATTTCAAAATAAAAAGTCGCCATAAAACGGGATTTTTTTAAAAAACGGGGCCAACTGCTTTAAAACCTAAAAAAACTCCCAAAATTTTTTTTATTTGATAAATATTTATTCATAAAAATAGTTCACATACAATCCTCTTTTAATTTATTAAACTTCTGTACTTTTGTACGAGTTCTTCACTCGTACTCCATTCTTGCAATTCCCTGTTAGACAAATTTAGAACGGAACGCATAGATCCTCAAGTATTGACTTAAGTCTATTAGACATATTATTTTTTATTATTGATAATTTAATAAAAAAAAAGAAACACGTTCCCCGAGGGATTTCTTTGAGGAATGTAAAAATATAAATTAGGATATAAGTATTCATCGAATCATTTTTTGTTTGTTTTTTAGTTCAGTCTAAAAAGATTCGGCACATGATGATACACATAACTAGCTGTTCATAAACTTTATTATTTGGTTTAGTTTCTAACAGTTTAAGTTCATTTATAAATACTCCTCGACTTTTTATATCACTATACTATAAAATAACCTCAAAATTATTAATTTATTTGTTGAAATTAATATATAATGGGTCGATATATTTCAAACATCTTATTTTTTCGTCATTTAGCACATAGTCTTAAAAAGTCGCCATTTAGTCGCCATTTTAAAAAGGGGCCAAAAAAGTGGCCACGTGGTTGAAAAAGGGGCAAATGGCGACTAAAGTCGCCAAACGGTAACACTGACCATGGTTATAGAAAATATTTTCACCATTAACATATGTCGTCCATTCTATGAGAGAACGCCCAAAAATATTTTTTATGTCTTCCGATTTTGCTAATATTTGGCATACGCATACCCTATGGAGCCATTTAAATAAATCCATTTGTTTATACCCTACACCACCACAGGTGGTGAGGGTATTATGTGTTTGTGCTGATGTTTGTAACACCAAAAAAAAAAATTGGTCTTAGACCCGATTGGTAAAAATTAATACCAATCGGCTTAGAATCACTTCCTGAGTCGATTTAACGATGTCCGTCCGTCCGCTCGTCCGTCCGTCCATGTAAACATTGTAATCAAACTACAGGTCGCAATTTTGAACAAAAATTAATTAAATTTGGCGCAAAAGTTTCCTATAGTTCAGGGACGAAGCCTATTGAAATTGGTTACGATCGGTACATTATTTCACCTAGCCCCCATACAAATGTCTTCACGGAAAAGTGTTTAAGGATCATAAATCCCTTAAATATAGTAATATTTTAATAAAATTTGGCACTTATAAGTTCCATATATGTCTAAATCTGTGTGCCGACTTTCAAGAAGATCGACTCATAATTGATTATAGCTCTCATATAAACCCCTTTTCAGAAAATCACTTTAACTGGCGTAAATCCCATTAAAATGTTAGTATTAAGTTAATATTCGACACAAATAAGTTTAGTATAAATAATAGTTCCAAATTTTACGAAGATCGGTCCATAATTTACCATAGCTCCCATATAAGAATCGGAAATCTCCCAAAAGTGAATAAATTCATATAAATGTTAGTATCGACGTAATATTCTGTATTCGTAAGTTTTATTTTACAGTTAATATGAGTATCGGTACACAATTGGCCCCAAGTCTAATTAAAGACCCCTTCCCGAATTTTGATGTACACAATGATGAAGGGTATCATATTGTCGGGCTTCTTTCTTTTTTCTCGTTTTTTTTTTTTTAATTTGGAAAAATTCGCGAATTTTTTTCGCGATTTTTATTTTCCGAAAAGAGAAAAACGTCTTGAATAGCTATTTCTAATGGTTGTAAAAGTTTTCCAAAGATTATCTAGTGCATCATTGGCCCCAAGTCTAATTAAAGACCCCTTCCCTAACTTTGATGTACACAATGGTGTACATTGTCGGGCTTGACCGACTATATCTTTTTTCTCGGTTTTTTTTTTTTTGAATTTGGAAAAATAGGCTAGATTTTTTCATGATTTTTATTTTCCGAAAAGTGAATAAAGCTCTTGAAAGCACTTTAATAGCTATTTCTAATGGATGCAAAAGTTGTCCCAAAGATTATCTGGTGCATGTATTTAAAGATTTGTAAACTCTAACAACGCATTTTTAACATATTTGTTGATTTTTAAAAACTGTTTTTCGTCCCAAATAATCGTAGCTTTCTTGCTTTTTTTAAACCTCACAACAGATTTTTAAATTGACACCTGCTTCTGTATCTTGGATATTGTAGTTATCATATTCATATTCCGATGAATGTTCAGTATCTTTATTTTCTTCGCAAATTTGCTTAATGTACACTGTGAAAATATATAAAATGAAAAACACTGATTGTTTTAGTGAAAAACTTTAAAAGTACTTTCCATTAAAAACCCGGTTAACCGACAGAAAAAACCGGCATGTCGAATAATTCGAAAGTAGAAAATATTCGAAACCGATCGTCTTTTTAAAATTCAAAAACCGGTTAACTGGTTTCCGGTTTCGGTTTTTGAATACACTAATTCCATCCTACTAGTGTCTAATAAATCTTTTTCTCTATTCTACAAAAATTATTACATTGATGAACTTGAGACTAAACGAAGATTCAAAATATAGTTTTTTTAAATATATTAAATATATAAATTAATTTTAGTTGATGTTTAAATATAGGTTCTTATTTTATAATACTTATATATTGAAAAGATTCCATTTATTCGTTCACAGGGTCCGACGTGTCCGACAGAGACTTCAGCATTCGGATATCGAATCTTTAAAGTTTCTTTCGAAGACAGCCTGTGTCTGTGTTAGTTTGACTTTTGTGTTTTTTATCAATGAAAGGTGGAACGCCAATTAGAGTTCTTTAATCTTACACTAAGGTCTAATAGTTAGGGTTTTGTGTCATGAAATCCTTGTTTCTATTTAAAAGTTTATGCGTAATTGATTGTTGCATTGTACTTAGAAAATACCTAAAATTATTCGGGTTGTTCACAAGCGGTACTTGGACTACATAGATTATGAGGAAAATGCTAGATTTGCTGCTTACATGATACCGCGAATTTTAAAAGTAGTAGCTTTTTAATATAAAATAAAAAGTAACATTGAAAAGTCTCCTTTATTTGATTTAGGAAAATATATTGTAGTCAACAAATAACAAAACTATATAATATCATTGACAACTTGTATATATACATATATATACATTAAACATCCGCTGTCAGTATTTGCAAATAACTTCAGCAACATATTTAAAGATTTGCCACCCATTAACCCTTCAAAGTAATTCTACTAAATTGCTAATTCTACCAAACACTACAATAGTTTCCACTTAAAAGTAAACATTACAAAAAGCATGCAAACAAAGTAAAAAAAACTGTTAACTCATCAACTTTAACATGCCTGGTTAAAATCTTTTTTCAACTCTACTATTTAGCCATGAAATGTTGTTCATAAAACCAAAATGTATATTTTGATGGATATGAAAAGTACTAAATGTCTGTTTGGTTTAAACAATGAAATTAAATTTATTTTGTTTTAACTTGAGTAAACTTTGGCTACTCATTTCCTGCAGTTAAACCTTTAACTGGAGTAATTTGTTTTTATGAAACAGGAAAACCTCTCAAACTCTTGTTGATGTTTTGAAAAATAAACAAAAAATAAATGTCTGTTAAACCAATTTTTTTTTTTTTTTTTGTTTATTTTTTAGGAGCTTAATAAGGTTCTGACTAAAAACGATTATGTAAATTGTTGGCCAGCGTAATAAATCATAACAACAATACTTTTTTTTTTGCGTTGTTTGCAATGTGTATTATAAACAAGAGTAAGTATGTGGTAGTGTTAATAATTTTTTTGTTGGCCTTTGTAGAAAGAGTTGTGTATGTGCAAATATTTGTAAATTATTTTGTTTTTGTCAAAGAAGGTCTAGCAATAACTTTACACGTTTTCGAAAGCGGATATTGCTATTTGTTTATTTTTCCTTTTCAAAGGGGGTATAAAATCTTTGAAGTTGACATGTTTACATTAACTTAAATCAATTCAAAGTTTTTGTTTTTTAACTGTGTTTACTTAATTTGAGCATTTTATTTAAAAAAAACATATTGTAAGTAAAGCTATCACAGAGAATTATTTGCTTTCTGGATAATTTGTATTTAATAAGCTAAATAACTTTACTTTAAAGATATATATGTTTTACAATTTGGAGGAAAAGTTTGAAAGCTAAAACAGATTTTATTTTTAGCTCTGAAATTCCGAGATATCGGGTGTTGTTCAAACGCATCAATGGTAAACTAGGGGTATGTTATTGCACTCATATAAGAAGCTGACATTTTTACAAATTATAGGGACAAATCATTCCAAGTGAAATTAAAGGCAATTCAATAATGATGTCAAAGGCTTCAAATAATTTGATTGTGTAAGACCAAATAATTTCTTGTCTTCCATGTATATAATTTGCTAAGCATTTTCCAGAACTTTATGAAGCTCTCAGACCACGAAAATTAAAATATATAAAACTTATAAAACTTTTTGTCCTACAAACTCTAACGGAGCCAGAGTTTGAAATTTTTATCATAGAGAGAAGATAATTGGATTTATGTATCTTTTTCTAAGCATCTTTATATCTTTCCAGAGCTCCTATATTTCCTGGCTTATTATATTTCCTGGCATTGGCAGACTTATACACTTGGAGTGTATAAAAAATAATTATAAATAATATATAAAAATATATCTGAAATATGTTACACTTTGAAGGATTTGGAATATTCCCAATAAGCATTTTTGCTAGAAAATAGAAGAAAATAAAAATTTCAATACATATATATACATATACATATATATATATACAGTGTTACCGTTTGGCGACCTTAGTCGCCAATTGCCCCTTTTTTAACCACCTGGCCACTTTTTTGGCCCCTTTTTTAAATGGCGACTAAATGGAGACTTTTTAACACTATGTGCTGAATAACGAGAAACTACATTGTTTATATTAATTTTATATTAATTTAAACAAATAAATTCATTATTTTGAGATTATTTCACAGTATAGTGATATAAATAGCCGCGGAGTATTTATAAGTGAACTGAAACTGTTAGTTACTGAAAATAAAAATGAAGTTTATCAACAGCTATTTAAGTCATCATATGCCGAATCTTTTTGGACTGAATTGAGAAAATAAAAAACAGATACGATGAATAGTTATATCCTAAGTTATATTTTTTACATTCTTCATGGCAATCCCTCGGTGGAACGTGCTTTTTTTCACTAAATTATCAATAATAAAAAATAGTTTGTCCAACAGACTTAAGTTAATACTTGTGGATCCATACGTTCAGTCCTAAATTGGTTCGAAAGAGAATTGAAAGACTGGTGTACTATTTTTGTGAAAAATCTTTAATTTTGAAATAAAAAAAAATAATAATATTTCTATAAAATAATTAGAAATAAATTATTTTATACAAATATTATAACAGAATTGGATTTAGTAGTTTTTCTTAAAACATAACATTTTTTGATTTTGTTGTTACAAAATAAACACATTTTAAGGAATTTTTTAGGTTTTAAAGCAGTTGGCCCCTTTTTTTAAAAAAATCCCCTTTTTTGGCGACTTTTTATTTTGAAATCCCCTTTTTTGGACACTTTTTAAAAATTCTCAACGGTAACGCTGTATATATATACTCTTTTTTATATTTGTTTCTTTTTTTTTTTTTTCTAAAATGTGGATTTTAAGAAATTGTTTTGAACTATCGAGGTATAATTGGTAATTGGTTTTTAATTTTTCCTCAATATCTGAAACAAAATAAATATTTTTAATCCAATTTTTTGATCATTTACGTGACAGGCGTATAGCAAAATCGAAATCTACATAAAGTTCTAAGGAAATTACCCAAAGAAAGTATGGCTCTAAAATGAAAACCTAGCTCCCGCCGAGAGACATGAAGACTTTATTTTAAGGTATTTCAAAAACATTTCAAAGATTTATTGGAAAATAACATGTTATCATTAAATCCAAACATAATATTAGGGTTGGTCAATTTGTTCGATTGAGAAAAAAATGTTTAAATCAGCAAAAAACATTTAGAAAAGTGTATTTTGGTAAAAAAAAGTCTTAAAGAAAAAACAAGTACAATGTTTTATTTACATGCCACTATGTTTTCAAATATCTCAGGATGCAAGCAACTCTCTATTTTAAAAACTTAAGTAGTATAGGAAATCTGTATTAACATACGGATTTTGGCAAAATGTTCAAAACAGCGTTCGAGATATGGCTTTCCAAGACTTAAGGTTTAACCAATGACCTTTACCCATTATTAATAAAAAATGTGGAATGCCATTTTGAAGGTACTCTCATTACCTATTATTTGAAACCTAACTCGGATCTGTATCTTGAGTAGTTTTTGAGATAGCAGCAATTATATCAAAACACTGTTGTTAAATTGAACGATTCTACCCAATTTTCATGTCTCTCGGCGGTAGCTAAGTTTTGATTTTAGACCCATAGTTTCTTAGACAAGATTTCTTAGAATTTACTGTAGATTACATTTTTGCTATACGCCTATCTACAAAAATAATTGACCCACCCTAATGTATATAGATACAGATAATAATTTATAAAAGATTTTACAATATTTTTCAAATTTAATTGACAAGCAAATAACAGTTTTTACTTAAAAAGTACTTTAATTCAATTTAAATTTCAAGTACTTTTTGGTTGCTTATTGGGTTAATGTAAATTGCATTTGATTATCTGTTTGTGTATCATGTCGATTAAGATTTAAATAAAGTGGTCAGGAACGCACTTTTGGCCATTTATATAGGCGGCCTAAACTGATGTCAAGTCTTTTTTTAGATAATTCACTTTCGATGCTTTTCAGCACTAATCTATCTTTTTACCGAAGAATTTTTAACATTATTCCATAATGACTAGCACCACGTTTTGCTTCGAATCTGTTGTTCCTGGCTGAGCAAGATGAATTTTTATTTCGTGAATTGTGAAATCCTAAACTCTGGTTAAAAGTGGTTGAAAAGTTACTTTAGATGTTTTGCACAATTTCTCGATTTTCTTTTTAAATTTAAAAAAAAGTCTACTTTATAGACCTTTTGGACCCGCTCTACCGGGGGTAGAAATTCCTCAGAATTAAAATTTTTACTCAACTTATTTAGTTAAGATTCCAGGCTTAATATGCATATTAAAACATTATCATTAATCTTAAATTAAATTATTTACGATATAGGTAAAGTTACTAATAGAAAAACGCAACAGTTCACATTAGATTTAAATGGGTCGAAAATGGCGCTTAATTCAGAAAAATTCATATCCGATATTTAATAATCACATTCTATTTTTTCTATTTATTAGTTAGTAAAAAAATGCATTTTTAGAATTCTAAAGTAATTTTTGGCAGAATGGCAATATCCATCTACCCATATGGGTTAAATGGGTTGAAAATGGCACTTAATTCAGAGAAAGGTGTTGTCAATACTTCAATATTTAGATTTAGTTTTTATATTGATCAGCCAGAAAAAAATAATGTATTTTTGGAATTTTAAGACATTTTTAAAGAATTCTAATGTCTGGCCTTCTGTCCGTCTGTTTATTAATTTTTGCAAAATTGCCAATTCAAAATATTTTTTATTTCTTTTTTTTTTTTTTGACTCAAAAAAGATATCGACAAGAAAAAGATTTGACTTGCAAAGTTGAAATTGTTGAAATTTAAAATTTGTATACTATCTCGAAGAATATATAAAAGAAATAGTACATGCAAGTATGTTTTTTTTAAGAGATTTATCAAGGACTTTAAGGTGATATAAAAACTTGGAATTCGGATAAGGAACAAAAATTCCCTAGGGGTTAAGCATTTTCTATGATATTAGTACCCTATTTTGAACACCAATAGCACCGCTCCTGAAGCGTATATGGGACTCTGCTTCTAAACTCAAAATGTTACCGTCCTCTGCTACGCCTGTATAAAGTTTCACATAAATTCAACCAGCCGATTGGAACTTACGGATTTATTTTTATTCTGCCCCATTTTTTAATGTTTGATAAAGCAAAGAAAATGTCTGCACTTAAGCTGTTTTTTGTATGAAATCTACTGGAGTTTTTTCAAAAAAAATATTAAATTCTCAAATCGGGCCATATATTTTTTTTTTCATAATATTAAAGTGGACAATATGTACTATTTTTCAGAAAATTTTCAGAACAAACATCCTGATATATTTTAAGTTTCATTCCATAAAAATTGTAAATAAGTGTATTTTAGGACAATTTTCAAAAAAATAACAAAAATATTAGGAAAAAATATAATTTACAAATACTTATATAATTTTGTCTATTTTTATTCAGTACCCAACTTTATTACACAAATTTTAATTTCAAAATTGAATTAATCGCCACTTTTGACACATTTAAATTTTTTTAGACATTTATGTAAAACAAAAATAGCATTAAACACTATTCAAACCAAAGTTTTTTTAAATGTAATTTTTTTAATTGCTGTTTCGTTTAAAAAGTTGATGTTACGGGGTTTTGACTTTTGTTAATATTTATGTCATATTTAAAGATATAAAAATCAATTTTTTTCAATAAATATACTTCTTTAGATCAGTACATCATAATCCATTAAAAAAACAATATTAGATTTTTGAATGATTACGGAGTTTAGTATTTAAGGTGACGAAATTAAGCTGATCATAAAGATGAAAGATCATACAAATCTTTTAGTGATATTATGACATTTCGAAGACATTTTTTAATATTTGTATGTAATTTGTAAATTAATATTTTCATTAATTTGTGAATAAATTCATAATTTATGCATTGATTTGAATATTGATGAAGCTTTTTATTATAAATTAAATTTTTATTTTTGTTTAATTTTACACTATTTTACTCAATACTTTTTAAATTCTTTTTACAAAACTCATTTAAGTTGTAAAATGGGTATAACAATATTTATTAAGTTTACATTTGTTTATATGAAAAAGTAAATAAATAAAAAATAAACAAACAAACACACACATATATATATGTACATAAATATATAGTATATTAGTACATATTGTATTTTCATACACTTATTTTTACAAAATTAAGAACTTGTATAAATATTTACATTAAAAATCAACGAAATAAAACGAACAATAATAATTGTACTTCAACTTGCATATAATGTTCTAAATTTTTTTTTTTTTTTTTTGTTGTGCATGAAATCATCATGTAAATATAAGTAAAATAAATAAGAACTTAATAATTATTTTGTAACATAGTAATGATTTTGACAGCGTTGATAATGATGTGATGCAGAGATAATATAGTACAGTACTCATCTTATAGTCAAAATATATTATCATTGTTGTTAAATTTCTGCTCATACTTGTACCTACTACAAAGACTTACATACATATATATATATTTATGCACACATATGATTGTGTATGTTTGTTTACATTTGTATACATGTTTATAATACATGTTTACATATAAGTATTTTAGTTGTTAGAATAATAAAACTTGCCTGACAGTTTTATTCGTAAAGTCAACAATTCCCATACAAACTCTCATAAGTACACAGTTAAAGGGGGAATATTTTTTTTTTTTTTTTGAAAAAGCGTACAACAAAACAAGAATAAAAGAAACAAAAACTCGGCTATGACCTAGAATTTTGTCAGCATCATCAACATCAGCTGCCAGGAGCACAAGTTTTAACAAAAGATGAAAAAGCATATGTTTACAATTTTTTTTTTTTTTTTGCAACACACTTTTGTTCCAAGTCGAGGGCTTACAAAATGTTTTTTGTTGTTTCGTTTTATTTTCTTTGTATAAGAGAAAAAAAAAAAAAAAACGAAAAAAGAGGTAAACGACGAAAAAGATTTTCTTGATTCAAAACAAACAATAGCAGGAATTTTTCAAGTTATTATAAAAACAAGTTACGAAAACACATGTTTCAGGAGGTCAGGGTTTTGAATAGAAGTATTCTTTTAGAATGAATAAGGACATTTTAATTAATTTTTTATGAACTAAAAAGTTTATTTTGCTACAAAATTATACTTTTTATTTTCAAAATGGCTGTATGTAATTTTGAAATATTCCAAAAATCCATCTTAAAGGCATTGAAGTTATTAAAAATTTAATATATTGAGTGATTCCATGTCTAAACGGACAGCAATCGAACTTAACATCATTGTAAAAATTCATTTTAAAGATGAAGATATCGCTTTAAAAATTATATATATAGTAAGTTGATTTAATTCGAAAGTTAAAAGGTCAAAATGAGATTTATAAAAAATGGACTTTTATATCTCAAAAAACTATTTTTTTTTTTTTTTTAATTCTTAAAAAAATTGTACAATATTTACACAAAACTTTTTCATACCCGTGCAAAATTTCATATTGGACACAATGTATAGTTTAGAAGTTATAAGCAATTAAGTATGTACAATTTTAGAAAAAAAAAAAAGTAAAGTTTTTTCATTTTTAAAAGTCATATTTTTGGACCGGAGAGGGTCTTCAGTCCTAAATTTGTAATTTGAGCAGCACTTACAATAGGTAATAAGTGTAGAGAATTTCGGAGATATTAAATTCGAAAATTACTGTTTTTTGTCCGTTTTGATATGAAATTACACTTTCATAACTTCAATTTTTTAATTTTAGTTTATTAGGAAATAAATATATATAAATAAATATATGTATATATATATATATATATATATATATATATATATATATATATATATATATATATATTGTATATATATATATATACAATATATATATATTAAAAAAAAAACACATATTAAAAAAAAAACACAGCTATAAATATGTTTAAACTTTTAGTTTTGTTTTCATTACTCGAATTCAATAAATGATAGTCATAAATAATTTATTGATATATCTTTGCTAATATTCATTAAATTGTTAATATTTTTTCAGGAGAACATAAAAACTTTTAATTTTCCTCATTTTTCAACATTTTGCAATCCGTTCTACGAGTTATTAATATTACGCCTACTATACCTCATAATGAAAAATGAATCTTTTAACTCCATTATTTGCGAAGTTATAGTAGATAGCCCGTTTTGTCTTAATTATTTTTATCGATGTTATAAAATGTTCATATAGCCCGTTTTGTTTATAAGGGGTGAGATCGAAAAATTCTTAACATACATAATATTCAATAACTTGGAAACGGTTGATCTTAGAGTTTTCATTATTTTTTTAATCATTTGATAATTTAGTACAGATCACAATAATATATATTTTTATGGTTCTAACCACTAATTATAAAATTGTGGACCATTTTTGAAAACCCTTTCTTTGGAGATTTGATAGTTGCTTCAGTCACTTTTTTGGAACAGTGTGCACATCTTCTGTTAAAATCTTTTGGGACACCTTTTTTGTGCTCTTCAACTCACTTTTCACAAGAGCTCAATATAACTCCACTGGTCTAAGCAATGGACAATTTTGAAAATTGACCTCTCTTGGTACTAAAACTATGTTATTGATTTGATACCACTCCAGAGCTTTCTTACCGTAGTGACATGATACCAAATGGGTCCAAAAATATGTGGACACGTTGTGCTTTCTTAAGAAAAGAATAAGGCTTTTTTGCAAATATTCCTTTATGCATATTTTGGTATTTATAGATCCGAATGTATCAAATGACTTTCCGGTTTTGCCGCAACTGCAAAAAGCTTGTCATACCATGAATTTTGTAAGAAATTTTTGTTGCTTTTGGATCTTAAACTTATCTCCAACATTACTTCGAGCAATAGCAATAAAAATTATTGAGAAACAAGCTGCGAAGATTCTGCCAGCACCTACGTTTCTTCGTCAATTATACAGCTTGAGTATTTTTGTATGAAATTTGGTTTTAAATTCCGAGTCCTATTTTTGGCTTGTAATTTTTTTTGCAGAATTCCAGTTTGGAATTTTTTGAACGTTATATGTTATCAACTTTCCCATTACCTTTAAATTTTCGCACCAAATAGTCGAAGCACTGAGAAAACTGAGCTGATTTTCTACCAGATGTGTTTGGAGTTCCTTTCAATATTCCTTCAATTTTCTGGCCTTCCCAATATCATGTGGTCCTTTTTTCTTACCGAACTAGGTTTCACATCAATAGTCAAATTCTCCTGATACTGTTTAATAACATTAGAAATGATTTTACGGACGACATTTAATTCTGTAGCCAATTATTTGTAAGACCTATTTAGATTTTTTGAAATTTTTTAATAACTTGTAGGACGTAAATCTTTTTCGTCACTTATTTTGATGAAAATAATGACAAATTAACATGGTTGTTATTAAAAATAGTAACTGAAGTGTTATTCCATGATAACTAGATAAAAAAAAAAAAAAAAAATTGAATATTGATTCCGAAAAAAGTTATGAGGCAAAATGTGTGTTACGATTTTTTCGATCTTATTCCATAGTAAACTAAAGAAGTAAAATATAATATTTTTGGAAAAAAAAATTGCAATATATTAAATTTATGATATCATACCAATCAGGAGATAAAAAATAAAATAAAAAAAAAATAAAAATTATAAATTAAATTTTGGAAAAAAATTGCAAAAAAAAAATTTTTGCGAACAAATTTTGAACCAATTAAAATTGTATTCAGTGTTACCGTTACTAAAGTCGCCAATTTTCCCTTTTTCAACCACCTGGCCACTTTTAAGGCCCCTTTACTAAATATCAACTTTTTGACACTATGTGCTAAATGGCGACAAATTAAGTTGTTTGAAATATATGGATCCATTATATATTAATTTAAACAAATAAATAAATTATTTTGAGATTGTTTCACAGTATAGTGATAAAAAAGGCGGCGGAGTATTTATAAATGAACTGAAACTGTAAGTAATTAAAATCATCATATGCCGAATATTTTTGGACTGGATTGAGAAAGTAAAGAAATTTTACATTCCTCGTAGGGGGTACGTATTTTTCCTTTTTTTTTTTTTACTAAACTATCTTAAATAAAAAATAGTTTGTCCAACAAAAATAATACAATACTTGTGGATCCATGCGTTCAGTTCTAAAAAAGGTTAAAAATCTAACTTCTATTGCTTTTTTCTTCAGACTGCACTGAGATAACAAAATTTTGTTGAGATATATTATGATTCTAATTCAAAGTGTTTAAGAAAAGTTCAAATTGCAAAGAAAATTCTCATTATTTATCAATTTTTATTTTTACTTTTCTTTGAAAGTCAAACAAAAACTTGCAGATAACCCGTTTTTCTTAAAAAAAAAATATATACTGTTTATAGATTGCTCAAAAATAAAAAGTGAAAAACATAGTGTTAGAATTAACTTTTGGCTCCAAAATTAACACTATATATAGAAAACGGAAAACTAAAGAGTGTGTTCGATATATAAGAGAATTTAAATTTAAATTCAACTAATGTTATTTGCAGAATCTGAATAAAGTAAAAAATCAATTTTTTAATGACATTTTTTTTTTTAATACGAATTTAAAAGAAATCACATAAAATCAGTATATTCTTGAATAGGGAAGTAATGCAAAAGAAATTTTTTACCGAAACAAATGAAAAACAATGTTATGCATAATTTTCTTTATTTAAATAATAATAAAAATTAAAATTAATTTCTTTGAGCCGTTAAAAAAATATTGGATGTTAATTGGAATATTTGAACCAAATTTCCCTAGGTTGTCCCGTTCGAGCCCTAACCTGCTTTCAACAGACAGACAGACGGACGGACATTGCTAAATCGACTCAGAATCTAATCAGGACCAGAAAATATATACTTTATGAGGTCTTAAATGATTTTTCCGACATGTTAAACACGGAATGACAAAATCAATATACCCCCCATCTTTTCGATGGTGGGTATAAAAAATTTCGTTACCAACTTGATACAAATTCATTGAATTATAATTACAAAAAATAATGCTTACCCGTCTTTATAAATTACTTAATTACAATTCGATATTTATTCGATAGATATTGTATACAATTTTCAAAATATAGAGTAATTCAATTTTAAAACTTCTAGGACAAAATATTTTGTAACCTATTTCTCCAAAAGAAAATAAAAATTTTATGAAAATCGCTCTACAAAATATCAGTTATAAAATTTTCATTGATACTTAAAAAATGGCAAAAGAATTCTCATTAATTTTATTTAAATCTTAATAAATTTAAAGAAAACCAAAATATGACGTTATTATTATGAAACAAGCAGAAGATAAATATTTGTTGTAAAAACAACAAAAATAATCCCATTGAAGTTCCAGGTGGCAGCCAGTGTTACCGTTTGGCTACTTTAGTCAATACTTGTGGATCTATGTGTTCCGTCTTAAATTTGTCCGACGGGGATTTGAAAGGCAGGAGTACGAGTGAAGAACTCGTACAAAAGTACAGAAGTTTAATTAATTAAAAGAGGATTGTATGTTAAATATTTTTGTGCAATAATAAAAATTGTTGTATACAGAAAAAATTACACTATACACAGAAAAAATTATTAACGCCTTTTTTACAATTAACTCAGTTGTTTAATTTTCCATCAAAATTTAATAAATATGTTCAAGAAAAAATAAAATAAAAAATAAATTTTGGTATGATTTTTTTTCCTATACACATTTTTAATTCATTCAATCATCTACTTGATTGATTTAATTAATTTATTAATTGGGAATTTTTTTCTGTTTTGTATTTTTTATAGTTTTTAGTAATTGATATAATCATTTTGGTGAGAGGTGCAAATTTAAACAAGTTTATAATTGAATGAATTATTTTCATATATATTTGTTAATTGGTGACTTTTTTCTGTGTAAGATATTTCAATAAATTTGTTATTTCGTTTTATTTTTAATTTATTTAATAATTTGTTTCTGTATTTTTGACAAAAGTTATTCACTTCAAAAAAATTGAAAGAGAAAAATAGATCACGTTTGAAAAAAAAAAAGAAAAAAAAAAAATTATTTGAAATATAAAATATAATAATATCTAACTGATTGGAGTTCTTTATAAGAAAACATAAGATCAACTTTAAGTGATGTTACGATGTAACATGATATCTATAGTATTCCGGGGTCCAAGTTTACATGGAGGATTTGTAGTGCATTTTGCCTATTTATGAGGGAACATATGTGAGTATATTTGATTACTTTTGAAGATTTGTTCCGACGAGCCTTTTAAGATACCTAATTTTATCTCATCTAGATTAAAAACTACGACACAGACAAACTTACTTAAAGCCCATTGTTTTAATGTTCTCCCCAAGATGGTTGCATTTATGACGATTTTTTGTGATATATAAGTGGCTTAATTTTAATATGTGTTACACACTCCATCAGACACATGCAATATTAAAAATAAACCGCAATCGAAACAAGATTTGCGCTACAAATTTAATAGTGGAAAAGGAAGTAAGCAGATGATTTCATCAAAGCATCACAGACATTTTGGTAAAAACTACCAACAATCGCATATGAGCAGCGTAAGATAATCACAGTCAAATGTCAATAAAATGATTTTTTTTTGTATTTATCCTTTTAATTTCATAACGTCCTCTGAAAATATAAAGGAATTTAACAAGTTAAAACATTCAAAAGCATCAAACGAATATCCATGCAAAAAAAAAAAAATATTTTAGTTATCTTTGACGTCGAATATCTCGCCTACATATTCTCTCACACATATTACATAGACCCTATTTAATTGTATTGTAATTCTTTAAATATTTAAAATTTAGCAATAAATAATAATTTGATTGAAATTTTTCTTTTTTTTTAATTAAGGAAAGTATTTTTGCATGGTTCAGATTAACTTAATTTTAGAATTGTATCAATAAAAATTGTACTTCATTTATGCCAAATTTCAATCATAATTCTAATTTGTTTGATTTCAAAATTAATTGGAATTTAGGTCAAAAATCAACTATTTTCAATTAATTAATATTATAATTTTCATTATTAGAGCAAAACCAAACAAAAACTTAATTGATATAATATAATCAATTTCGTAACCCATTTTTATTTTTTTCTGTGAAGAACAATTATAAATTATTTTGTTATTAATAAAACTGAATTTCTTAAAATACTAAATTTATTGTTTCTGTTGTTATCAAATATACCAATTTTAAAGAGTTTTTTAGGTCTTAAAGCAGTTGGCCCCTTTAAAAAAAAAAAAAAACCTTTTTTTTGGCAACTTCTTATTTTGAAATCCCCTTTCTTTGATACTTTTTAAAAATTCTCAAAGGTAACGTTGGTGGCAGCGATTGATAATAAATCCAAAAGCCTAAATTCCCCCAAGGACTTTTTCGGCTAAAACTATATACGTACAATTTTTGCATGGAAGATTGTAGATCAATTTTAGTTTTTTTCTTAACCCTTAAAAAAAATTAGGTGCACTATTAACTTTTGGTTTTAATTAATTTTATAACCATCTTAAACCCATATTTTTAAATTTTTTATATTTTTTTTAATTCGAAATAGATAGTCTTGGCCAAAGTATATACAAGTAGTCCGACTCTTTGGCAGGAGTACATAACTCTAAGAGTGTGTTAGTAAAAAGGTACCTAACTCTAAGTATGTATTAATAATAAAAAGTTTAATGTATTGGTGCTATTTTATACACAGAGTTTTATAAAAATGGCTTAAATAAAATTTTGTTTGAATTATCAATACCAAAAATAGAAACTCTGTTCTACAAAATAATTTCTAAATTAAACAAAATAAAATGTCAAAAATAAATAAAATAATTTTTTTGTGGTTTGTGCAAAATGGATCGAAATAAAATATAAAAGTGTTTATATATTGTTTTAAAAAATTGTAAAATTATATGAGTAAGAGTAAAAACGCGTAAAAGTGCTTAATAATTTGAAAATTTCTATGTAAAAGTTTTGTGTTTTTGTTTTTTTGTTTACAGTTCTCTCAATTCACACGGAACCTATACATGTGAGAGAGCAATATTAAGAATAGAGAGTCGGACTACTTTGTATACTTTGGTCTTGGCAATTATTTTTAATGAATAAAACGTCTAAGAAATTACTCTAATTTCGGTTACTTTTTTTTTTTCTATAAAGTTTGTATAAAAGTTTAAAAAAATTAATTCTCAAAATTTAATAAATACATAATACAGATTATCTTATATTTTAGTCTTCATAAATGGAATACGCACTATCATCTTCGATCTTCATAATAAATTTAATATATAAATAACTATTTAAAAACGTTAGTTGCTTAAATGTAACCGGCTAAGGCATAATTATTATTTAAAAAAAAAAACAAAATGCCATTTTTTCTTAATTGTAGTGTACTATTATTGGCACCTCGGGTATTAGCATTTTTAAAAATGATTCTGATTCCTTATATCTGAACCAATTTGAAATAGGATTTTAAAAGGATTTTACAGATCGAGATCTATAAAAAAACACTGTAAAGTAAACAAAAAAAAAAAAAAAAATGTTTGGGAATTTTTGAAAGTTTTTTGAGAATTGCGGAATTTTTGTTGACAAATTGAATGAACTAAATAATATTTGAAATTAACCATCAAAAAATCAACTTAGATATAAAGTTTAATTTTAAAATATCTACTAACAAAAATTTTATTCAATAATTGAAAATGTGTTTTTGCAGTTTTCAACACATTTTTATTAAAATTAAATAAAAAAATTATAAAGGTACATTTGAAAAGATGACAAATTTAAGATGTCGAAACCTTATTTTTTTATTTTTAATTCTTATTTTTTCAACTTTCTAGCTATTTTCAATCAGATTTTATAAAGACATTTTTATTCTTATTTCCCCAATACTACGATATATTTTATAAAAGTCAAATTAGCCATAATTCGATAAAAACGGATTAGAATTTCAGAACTTATGAATCTGTTATTTTACGTGTAAAACCCTACTCTTTTACTTGTTTTTTTTTTTATTATTATTATTATTATTATTATTATTATTATTCTAAACTTACCGCCAAAAGCTTTTCATATCAAATTGAGTTCTTACCTGAAAAACAAAAAAATATATATATATAAAATATGAATTATTTTATTTTTTATTACTTTTATTTTTTAAAACTATTTTATTAAATTAAGTTAAATAATTTAACTCTTTAAAATCAATACCCACCTATAACTATACCAAGTTGACAAACTTCATAAAAGCAAACAATCCTTTAACCCTTTCAGCAACAACAATGTTCATTCTTTTATCATAAATTGAAAACCAACAAATCACTGTTGCTAGTTGTTATTATTTATTACCAATTTTCCTTTTTTTTTTAAATTACATCCTCAACTTTAAAAAGTTTATTTAGGATGTTTGTTCATTCTAAGGTCACTAAGATTTGTAAAGAGTTTGAAAGAAAAAAAAAACGTTGTTGGTTTTAAATCAAACAATACTCAAGATTTTATAGTGAAATTAGTTTTTTTAGTTATTCTCTTTTATATGCTCGAAAAAAAAAGAAGGAAAAATATACAAAAGAGAAACATTCTGATTAAAAGTTTAAATGTTATAGCAGCAGAAGTAGCTGTAGTATCGTAAAAATTAGATACTCAAAAGTCCGATGGTAATAAACTTTTCCTTTGCCGGAAGTTCATGTTCCATACCCATCTGTAAATTTATGATGGTTGTTTTTGTTTAGTGTTAGTTTTGTTTTCTTGCATTTTTTCTTTGCATACAAGTTAGTAGAAACTAAAAATTCTGCTGGTGATTACGTCATTGAAAAATACACAATAAAGTTTTTGTTTGTTTTTTGATAAATTTCTATTTTTACAAAGCATTGTTTATAAGTTTTTCTGCTTTTGTTGAAAGCAATGAATTTCTTTTTTTCAATTCAAGGACTTTTTGTAAATTTTCATTTAAAGTTTTATGTTTATAAGCGAGAACATGTTGTAATCAAAACTTTTGTTTATATTTATTTAAACAAAATATATATATTTTTTATATGAAAAAGCATAACAATTAACTAATATTTCTGTCACTATTCCTAGTAATTAATTCAGTATCTGTATGAAAGAGAGCTTCCACTTAGGAGTACCTAAGATTTCAGAAGAATCATCTTGAAGTTACCATGTAATAACACGAGATAAGCTACAGGGTGTTAAAGTTGACTACTACGAGTACGTAAAAGTTTAAAAAAAATCATAATTTCTTAATTATGATTAACCCCCTGTTTTTATTAAACGAACGAAAAATTCGTTTCGTCAAAATGTAAGGAAAACAACAAATAAATTTCAAATTTATTTGTTGTTTTCTATATAAATTGTCAAAACGAATTTTTCGTTCGTTTTATAAAAACAAGAGGTAAGTCTGATTTCACATATTTGTATATTTCTGTAAGTGCAATATTTTATAATTTGTCTTTTTTCACAAAATCTCCAATCCTGCATTTGTTTTGGCCGAGTGGGAGACAGTTTAGTGTCAAATTTATCTCAATATATTTCTTAACTAAATAATGTCAATAAATTTAGGAAAACTCGTGTAACATTTTTTTTTTTTTTATTATTAATCGATAAAAATTAAACATCTTTCTAAAATTTAGTATTTTCGACCAATGCTGGATGTAGTGTGCAAATTTTCAAAATTTCTTTATTAACCATTTATGAAGCCTTATGTTTTGAAATAGTTAAAGAAAAAAAAATATTTTATTAAAACAATTTTGAGAAAAAAAGTGAAAGAATAGTATTGTATTTTTACAAAAAAAAAAAAAAAAATTGTTCATATCTTTTCAACTGTAAGAAATAACTTAGATGAGTAAGCTTACATATACTCTTTATTTTGTTAAGCACTTTACAAAAATATAAAAATATTTTAAATCCGACTTAATTTGTAGAAGTTATGTTTTTTGAAACTTTGAAAATATACTCGAAATAGTCAAATTTGACACTCTATAGCCTAATTCGTATTGGTACAGGGTGACTAAAAGATAATTTTTCTGAAGGCTTGGGTCCATAGATTATAACATAGATATGAAGCTCAAAAAACTCAATTGAAAAAAATTACTCAAAAAGGCACACGTACTAGAATTGTTTTTATTTTCAATGAAAAATTTTACTAACTCATTCTTAGACTTAGGTTTTTTTTTACAACCGACTTAGGTTTTTGAAAACTGAATTTCATATCTATGTTATAATCTATGCTTAGGTCCTCCTCTGCAACTATTTCATAAATTTTAATTTGATCCGAGCAGCATTTTAAGAGATAAAGATTTATTACCAACAAAATTGCGTTTGACCCCACTGAGACCCATGGTATGTGTGTTTTTCGTTGATCTTTTACTAAAATGTTATAATTGTATGACATTTATTTATCATAACCTTATAAAAACACGTAGAACAAAGTAGTTTAAGTATATGCAGGGTGTCCGTCCTTCCATCAATTCGTCAACTTTGAACTTTTAATGAGACTGCAAGTCGCAATTTTTGAGATAATTGCATGAAGTTTTATTTCATATATTGCAGAGGAAATTTGTATTAAAATTATTTGATAATGGTTATCTATTACAGAACCCATACAAATTTTCTTCTAGAATAGGATACAAAAGCGCATACCTTTTTTAATAATTCAGGACATATACAATTTTATAGACGTTAAAAACCCCATTTAATTTTATAAAATAATTTGTATAAACATTCCTCACACATCAGAAAATCATTACAAAGTGCATGAATTAGTAATGGTGAACATAACTTATTTTATACAAGAAGGATTATAAAAATTATAAGTTGTAATTTTAGACTTTACAATAAATAACAGGTGCTATATTAGAGACTCTTCAAAAAGCGGTCAAGCCCAAATATGAACTTCTTACAGACTTAATGAATTTTTGCACTGACCACCCCCACAATTGATCACAGGTTGCATATTAGATCTTCTACAAAAATTGGCTAAACCCGAGAATAAATATTTTATAAATATAAGGAATGCTGTCAGTACTGGTACATGTATCATGTTTGGAACTACAATATCGAAAGTTCACGTTGTCTGGTACGAACAGCGGAACTAATTTCAATAGCTTGTGCCTTTGTATGACATTTTAGAGTAAAAGTGTTGAAAATTATTACATAACATAAAAAAACTGAATGGTATTCATAACCCAGCAAAAACTTAGCTTCTATTTTTAAAATCAACAGCTTCCTGTATGCATTACATTGTAGCCTTATTCGCCACTCGCAGCATTACTTAATACTACTTCAATAACTGGTATTTAGTAAATATGAAAGTAATTTGATTTTTAAGTGGATCAGTTGTCTAGAGCGCCTAACTAAAAAAACGTGTTTTTAAAATTTAAGAGAGTTCAACTCCCACTCAAGGTAAACGCATTTTTTATAAATTGTGTTTATTTATTTCCCTATATGAAAACTACTTTTTAGCGCACAAAAATATAAGGCGATTGTGGTGTATCGAGTAAGACGGCAGACTAACAAACACAACCAGTATGCCGATGCATGGGTTCAAATCTCAACCGAGCCAAATGTTTTTTTTTTTTTTTTTTTTGTACGTAAAAAAAAATCAGCATCCAAAACAACTCTTTGGAACCCAAATAAAAACTTATTTAATTTTGGACATCTCGAACAAAATTCATCAGTTATAGCATCAAAAATGGAAGCAGTTTTTCATACCGACTTCGCTTACAAATCACGTTATTTGGTAAGCGAAGTTTTTGCTGGGTAAAAAACTCAGCCATTGAGGTGAATTATGTAAAAATGGCTTAAATTATAATATCCATTAAGACTGACGCAAAATAGTGATAATGTGAAACATTTTGTATATTCTTGCATATTATTTTTACAATTTTCTTTTTCTAAAGCTCTTATATTATGTTCACATACACAAGTTTTTGACTCGTTTTTTGGAAAACACAATGAAATTAAACATCACTGTTCACATATCATTTTATTGTGTTTTTCTTTTTGGTCTGTTTTTCGTCTGCCAAATTATTTTCACAAATTTTGTATTTAAATAAAAATTTCACATACAAACACTTTTTAATTCAAAAAATAAAATTTTTAAGAAAATAACATTTATGAAAAAATATAATTTTCATTCATAATTTTTAATTTTTTGTTTTTAAACTGTTTGACAATTTTTACAAATTCTGTTTTCAACAAATTTCTATGTACTAAAAATACTAAATATTTCTTCCCTGTATGGAAATTTAGTTTGTTTTTATTGTGTTAAATAATTAAACAACTCGAATCGAGATGTTTTCTGGCTTTGAAATATATGAAAAAACAAGTCAATTTGTTTGTGTTTTTTAAGAAAATGACTTGTTTTTCAAAAAACCTTTATATGTGAACATAGTATTAAACAACCTAGAAAATTTAAAAAAAACTTGCTTCCGAAACCAGTTCACCTTCAAATCCTATATATTCATTATTAAAAAAATGTGAAATATTAATTAATTAATTTTTTTTTACAAATACTAAAAACCCTACAGAAGATAACCTTAGCTTTTTTCTGGCTTTATTGTTTAGCTGCCTGCAAAATAAAGTAAATATAGAAAAATCACCCAAACTGCCGTACAAATTTAGATAATAGTTCATATGAAATATTACATATTGAGACTTTTCGTCATTTTTGGGAAATTATTAATTTTTTGTTGAAGTATTTTTTGATGTTTTGAATGATTTGTCGCTTTCAAATCATCCTATTCAGAAATAATAATAATAATTTAACATACACCAGAATTGAAAACTCCAATTCCCTAGCCATAGGCGGCGTCTAGCAAATCGGTGGTCAAACTTAGAACTATTTTCAAGTCAACAAATATTGAACATATTTTACACATTTTCTTAGGCAAATTATTTCTTGCGCAATTTTTCATTTCTTTTGGATGATTTTTCGTTTGTGCGATTTAGCTTTGAATATTTTTGCTGACAGTTATATTTAAGTGTATTTATACTTTTTTGACCTTTTTTAAAGTTCAATTTACTTTTCTTATGACATTTTGGTTACTTCTTCCTACATAATGAAAACTCCTACACTGAGAGCTGTCAACTTTCCCACAAAACATCGTAGTTTAAATGATTATGGTAAAATAAAACTCAATTAGGTATTACATAGTATACATTAGAGTGTCCCGTGGAAAGCCTTTTTCGAGATTTTGATGTAGGAAAACCCCTCAAACGATGCGTAAAAATTAACTTAATACGAAAAAATTATTTAAAAAATTTTTAAAATTTGTCTTCAGTTCCCTATCAGCGATTGAAAAATTTTGGGTCCCATACATTTTGGTTAAAAAAAGTTTCGATTTTTTTTTTAATAAATTTTTAAAATATTTTTTTTTTTATAATTGGCTAAAAATTACAAATTTTTTGATACCCATTTCAAGAAAAAACTCAATACTATTTTTTTCGACGAAATGTTCTAGACCTGTGATACTCAATCGCTGATAGCGAACTGAAGATCAATTTTAAATTTTTTTTTAATATTCTTCCCATATTAAGCTAATTTTTACTCATCGTTTGAGGCATTTTCCTATACAAACTTTGTCTACGGAACACTCTAATATACATATAAAGAACTTTTGAAGTAAAATTTTAAAATATTTTACTAATAATTTCATTATCAAATTTCTCACATAAGCAGCTTTAAATTTAATGTATAAGTTGGAAGAACCAAAAGTATTTTGATACACAAAAGCGTAAATAATTATATAGGCGAAAGTGGGGTATTATAGCATATGGGGCAATGTAAAAAATTTTACTTTTTTCACGTATTTTTCTTTTTTTGGCAAAAAAAAATTACTGGCAAGTGTTTGTCACTATTGCACTGCATTTCTATATTATATTTAATCCATGAAATCTCTTATTTTATTGCTTGCGCCAGCAAATAAAATATACTGAAAAAGTGTTCTTAAGTGCTGATGTTTTTGAGAAAGATATTCAAATCAAGATAATTTTTTTCAAGTGCAAAAAAGTTTTTCCCGAAAACCTAACAATTTTGCAGATCTCTAATTGACGCAAGAATTAAGAAATTAGCGTATTGTTTAAACCTTCCTTTCGAATATCGAACAAAGCATGCATAGATTTTTACAATTGCTTTAACTGCATTTAATTTACTGATGTGTTTTTTAAGTCTTGCCACAAAAAAAAAAAAAAAAAAACTCTTTAAATGATATTAATTAAAAAGCTGCAAATATTTATTGTATTACTATAAAATAAATTCTTCAGTAAGAAAAATATACACCCAAAAAATTTTAAAGTTGCATCAAATTCAAACGCGTAATTATTTCTAAATGCCACTTGATTCCGATATATGGTGTAATAACAGCGACGATTTATGAAATATTAAAGACACCGCGATCTCAGCTCATAAATACATTTTATGCAATTTTTTGTGCAAAACCCATTTTTCGCTTAACTAAAACAATTTAAATTTACACATAGTGTAAAAAAGTTCTAATATAAAATACACAAAATTTTAGATTGATTTAAAAATGTTATACAATTTTTACATATTAATATTAAATTTTTTTCGAGCCATTTTAGAATGTAATTTAGAATAATTTTACTTTAGATTAATTGAAATTAAGCTGTGAATGTGCCTCACGAAAAAGACACCTATTAGAGACATTCAGTTTTTTGTCTCCCCAAGTTTAGCCACATCCATTTCCATTGAGGCCATATTAACGTGGTATATCTCAAACTAAGCAAAATTACAAAAGCAATAAACATCCGTCTAATATTTTGTAATACACAGCGCAAATATACTCATCAAAAAACCGCAAAAAAATTATTAAATTTTTGTTTCACAACCTGTCCACAAATATTTCAACAATGGTCAACGACAGACTGATTGAACACACTTTGGCATATTTCTGCAAATGTTTGTGGTTTACATTAGAAGAATTGGAAGCATATGGTTAAAGCCGCGATGACAACAATCAAAAGAAAGACAAACAAAAACTTGTTAGTTTCATACACTTTTTGTTTTGGATTTTTTGACTTTGACTGTTTGCCGGTACCACATGGAACCGTTTAAGGTTTTGAGAGTTACACCACCAAGATTTGTTAACATAATTGCATAAAAATTTAATTAAAAATGCCAGAACGTAACCCTAGGATGACTGGTAACATTATAAGCGCTAAGTTATCCTCTTGGTCTGCCCAGACCACACAACGGTTATAGGTAAAATGCTGGCTCTAGGAACAAATTATATTAGCACTTTTGTCTTGATTTTGTGGATGGTAGTTAATATAAGTTATGTATGTTGATATAAAGTGGAAATGTTTCGCTAGACTAATACTAACAACTATTATGATGAAAACAAAAATATATGAAAAATCGCATAAATTTGCATTTTTTTTAAATAAAACGTAATTTTATGTTTATTTATATATGATCTGCATAGAAAGCGGATAAATATTGTAATTTTTATTAAAAATAATTATTATCTAATATTATTCTGCTTGCCAGTCGTAGAAAACATATGAATTTGCTTATTTACATTGTCATAGGTTGGTAGTAATGTCTCATTTTTTACATAGAAGAACTATTTTGTGATTAATTTTCAGTATTCAGTTACACCTTATTTTCATTATTTCGCCGTCTAAGGAGATAATTTGTCTTTGAATGGTACTTTTGTGTCATATTTAGCTAACGTATAAGATGAGAATAGAGCTATTTATTCGCGTACAAATTTACGACAGGGGTTATGATGACTCCAAGTTTTTAATGAGAATTACCAAAAGATCCTCTACGGTAGCTAATTTTCTAAATTATTGATGCTTTGGATAAGTGTTTGAATTGTCAGATCGGAAAAAATAGCAATGTAGTGAAGCATCTTATTGACATTTTCACCTTATCAATATCGAAGTTATGTAAACTTTGATCGACTAAACCTATCCCATTGGTTGTTTATTATTCAAGATACCTATTGCAATTAATTTTTAATATTTTGAACAGTAATATTAAGCACTTCTGGAGTAAATATTCGTTTAAAAATGTTTATAGTACTCGAAGGAAATTGTCTGGTTGGTAACTTTTTGTTATAGTAATATGACAGTTTTAAGTGGTTCCAATTAAGTACATTTGGATATCAGATTTACTTTATTGCTAAATATGCAGTATTTTCTGATCTTAACGTTTCGTCACCCTCATCTTCACTGTATGGAAATGGCAGTTACACATTATCTCGATTGCAAAGACTAGACATCATTCCCTCTTCATCCTCTTCCTTTTTAGTTGCCCTAAGGCGTTAAAATCTGGAAAATCTATTTTATGGCATTTAATAACGTTCAATCCACATTTTTTTTGCATCAAGAAGTAATTTTTTTAAGTAATTGGCAATTTTTCTCTAACTTAATTTTCGTTCATGAATGACAAACATTTACTCACAAATTTGGGTAAATTCAGTTTTATTCAGACATTTTATACTTTCAACAACATATTATGATTGCTATTAGAGTGTTTGAAAGTAGATGAATGAAAAGAAACATGTTTACAAAGAGAAAACACATTGTGGTATAACCAGACCAAGAGGTCAACTTCGCGTACTTTTTCTTTAAACCCAAAATTTTCATAGTAATCGTACTCCAATCGACTCAAAATTGATTTCATTCGATTCAGTAGATATCAGTTATAGATATCATGTTCATCCTTTTTTGATTTTCTACTTAAAATAAAAGATATTGAACTTTAAAGTCAAATTTGGTCTGACCAGACCAAGATAATAATCCTAGGGATAAAAAATATTTAGGGTTGAAAGTAGGTTTCATAAAGGTAAACGTAAAAAGAGAATTGCCCATATAAACTTTGAATAAAAAAACTGAAATTTTATATAAAAATCCAACTGAAAACTAATTTGTACACTAAGATCTCATTTGCGTCTGATAATACGCAAATATTTTCTAAAAAAAATCGAATTTATCACTACCAAATGTATTTAGAAAATCTATTGATTATGTTTTTGTATTAAGTACTTTTTACAATTATAAATAGAACATTAAACTACTGCCATAACTCACATTTATTGCCCTTAATTACAAAAATTATACTATCAAGAAATTTTTTTATCTTTTATGGCATTAAGAAACCAATAAGAAAATCTGTCACTAATATCTGTAATTAATAACGATAATAAAATATTAATCATTAGCCTAAAAGTATGCCATTAAATTCAGCACATTTGTAAACAAATGAGGACGTATGAATATTACAATTGAATTGCTCATAAATCATACGCCACATAAGCTACCATAAACAGCTTATTGGTATATTAATAATAAAAAATAAACCTAATAGTTAATAAATCACAAACATTAATTAAATTAATATATAACAGTAACCTAACCAATAAATTCTATTCTTTTGCTTTACTTGTACAAATTTCAAAGGAAGAAAACTTAATTTCATCTTTCGTAATTTAATCTGTTTATATCAAGAATTTACTGCTTTAAATTTTAATTTGAAATAATCATAAATACAATTTTGCAAAATTGTTTTATTATAAACAACATGTACTACTGCAGTTTACCTTACAACTTACTGCAAAGATAAATTATTATAGAGCTTGATAGAATTTCTGATTTGTTGCTACCTAGGCAAAGAGCAAAATTTAACATAAAGCTGGTAGTAAAATGTAAGATTTACCATTTTAAGCCAGAGACCAAAAAACACCAAGAGCAACAACAACAACAATAACATTATTATCATTGTAAGCATCAAAATAATTTTCATTTTAAATCATAAACCTCAAAAACCAAGGTGTGAATGTGGTTAAAATCAAAAACGAACATTATGATTTTACTGTACGACTAAACAAACAGTATTATAACTAAATAGTAAATTTTGCAAATATATTTTTGCACTAAAACTCTGAACTTATTTAAGAGATAGAAAATATTTTTATAAATTCTAAGAAACTAATTTAAACATAATATTAGCTAGTTTAGATGTATGTATATGAGTACATAGTTGCCTTTTGCTTGGAAATTTCGATCAGTAATATTTGTCATTAAATGTTGATGTTTATTTTCTGGCTGCATCTCTACTTATTATTTGTTTGCAAATGACAAAATGGTTTTCTTATCTTGTAAATAGAAGAAAACTGAAATATTGCTGGAGTTAAAGATAAAAATATTTGCATTAGGTATGAGATGATAATAATATAATATAGAATTTAATATTGCCAAAGAGAAGAGTTATCTAGGTATATTTAAGATTAGATGTACTAAATTATATGTTAAAAATTTAAATAGAATTTAAAATTCTTTAAGGTATTTGCAGCTTATCTATGAAAACTAATTTCTTTAAAAAAATTGTATATCTTAAACATTGTATGTATAAGAATTTAAATAAGTTATTTTTTTAACCTTAATAAAATTTCTAAAACTTATTCCAATAGTTTGTTTTATAAGACAATGACTATTAAATTGTCATTATTTAAATTGCTATTAATATAAAAATATTATATTGATTTTGGCATAAAAAATTCAAAATAAATTGCGTGGTGAAAATAAACGTTATTAAAACATATATCGTCTATTCCATGAGAGATTTATAAAAAATGACAATTTTTTTAAGGAGGATCATCCGATTTTGTTCATGTTTGATACGCATATAACCTATGGAGCTATTTAAATATCTCCATTTTTATTTATTTATTTATTTAATTTTTTTTCTTTTTTTTAATTTTAAAAAATTCGCGAATTTATTCGCGATTTTGACTTTTCGAAAAGTCCAAAAATTGGCAAAAGTGTGTAACTTTTTACAGCAATATCTCTAAAAGTTGTTAACAGATTTTAATGATTTAAACTGCATGTAGAAGATGAATATGTCCTCTTTTAATGTTGTAATTTAAAAATGATATTATGATTTAAAAATGCTTTCATAATGCAAATGAAATTTTAGGATGCATTTTTGAAAAATTTCTACCCCTTCGATTTTAATTTTCTTTTAATATGTTAAAAAGCAATATCTCTGTTAAAAACTTCTAAAGATATTGATGTTTAAAATTACACACTTTTGCGATTTTTTGACCTTTCGGAAAATCAAAATCGTGAATAAATTCTCGAATTTTTAAAAATTCAGAAAAATAAAAATGGAAATATTTAAATGGATCCATAGGTTATGCGCATAGTGAAACGAGTAACAAGGTGTCATTGTAAGCTTGATAATTTTTTGCTTCTTTTTTTGGTGTAAGACTGAAATGTCAAATTTGCAAGTACTGGTATGTTTACAAACAAAGATAAATATTTTCAGTGGTGAAATTTGTACTTTTAGTAAAAAAAAGTGCTATATGGAAATATTTAATTCATTTAAATTTTAAATTTATATTAAAAATAAATTTCTTTTTATTATTTTTCGATTTCAACAATCATTGTTGATGCTTTTTTTTTAGTTCTCTTTTGTCTGACGTTTTAATCTTATTTATGGCGAAAACAAATGGCTGTTATTATTGCGTTGTTGTATATGTTGCTTTATTGTATATACCTTGTTAAATTGTTGTACCATGGGTATGTGTATGTCAAATATTAGCAAAATCGGAAAACATAAAAAATATTCTTGGGTGTTCTCTCATGGAATGTACAATATAAACATATATTTTTTATTTATTTTTTTATATTAATTTAAGTAATTGGTGTATTTGCCATTAGTTGACCTTTTTCAGTGCTCTATTGAAATGTAAACAATTTTTGATTAAAAAAAAAAAAAAAATACAAACCAATTTACACTGCATATCCCAGTGAAAATATAAATTCCTTAAAAAAAACATTTTCACCACAAACAAAAATTAATTACCTCCCAAAAAAAAATTAAAAGAAATGTATTTATAGCGTGAAAAAAGATTAAAAATACCGTGTGTCAGTCAATTTCATACAAGAAACAAGTATGAAAGACACATTCGCTCAAGACCGACTATATGATAACCTACACCATTTTGTATAAAATTATAAAATAAAAATAAACATAATTTAGTAAAAATAATATTAAAAAAAAATGTATGTTTAAAAAGTAAACAATTACCAAATTTTGATCAAATTCTTATTATATTAATCGAAACTGAACCTGTTCTCTTGGAACAGTCCTGTGACCTGTCCCAAAAATGAACTTCTGCCGGTCTTTTTCAGTACTTAGTATTTACTTTCAAAGGCAACACAATGTAAAAATCATGACTTTTTTAGCTTTTTTTTCAGTTTCTTTTTTTTTTACTGGGATAGTATATGAACAAATAAACAAACAGTTACAATTGCTCTGTCATGACAATTCAATCAGAAAATGTCGCCTGTTATAAAGCTATAAAATGTTAAAAGTAAACATTGTTAAACAAACAATATATATACAACTATACATAAAAAAATATATATATATATTGTATATAAACAACATAAAAAATAACTATATAGTAAATACAAACAAAATACTTATTACAGCCAATTTTTAAATTGCTACAAATTGTTACTACATTTGTGGGGATCCTGGGTAATAAGAGCGCGAAAGAAATAATAAACAAATGTGAACTTTTAAAATAAAAAGTTAAATAGTAATTTACTACAACACAGCAATCAATTTCTGAGTTGGTAAATATAAATAAAAGAAGAAAAATAAACAATATTTAAGTATAATTGGTTAATAAGGTATTACCGTTTATTCATATATAAGTGTATGCAATTACGTTACGTTGCTAAAAAATAGAGTGACAAAGATTATACAGCCAAATAAGTGAATAAGAAAATACAACAAAAATGTCTAGGAGAATCACTTTTTATATCCGATGTTAGGACATACTTCAGATATTCCGCGTTTGTGCTGATGTTTGTCATGAAAAAAATAGAATTAAAAAACTAACCTACACATAATTATCTATCAAATAATATATTATGTAATGGTAGTTTCTGATACGAAATGTATTTCAGATTTTTGATTTAAAAATTTTTCTTTATGATTAATCTGGTGCCACACGAAAAAAAATAAATAAATAATACACATCACGGTGAATTCAGATTTTCCCAACTCAGGAAAATATTTTCTTTGATAACAATTGTAGTTTTTTTTTTAAATTTTACTAAAATTTTTCGTATTAAAAATGTAAGAAAATACCGCATTTTTACCATTTCTTAATATAAATGTTCTAATATTATATTTCTTCCTCAATAGAATAAAAATAACAGCATATGAAACCTTTTAAAACAAAATTATATTAATAGAACCAAATAACAAAACTTGTGATCATATTTTTAAAATTTCAATTTAGGTAAATGATAATACAAACTCTAGTAGTGTACTTGATAAATATTACAAAATATATTGTTAATTATAATATATAAATATTTTCTTTTTATTAAACCTAAATTGCTTGAATTGACGGGAAGTATAGTGTTAATTTGTGTTTTTGTCGCATTATCATATCATACTAATAAAAGGTTATAACATTAGCCTATTGATGATTTTTTTGTCTTCTACGTTATATATTGATCTCTCTTAAGTTTACTATTAAATAAATACCTAAATAAATAAGAGAGATTTTTATAAGTAAAACTTAATATTTACAACAACAGTTTTATAAATTTCTTTTATTTTTGTTAGTGTTTTTAATGATTTTATCTTCAGCAAAATTTTTAAATCTATAATTGTTATAACTACAGCTGACAGTATGCTAATATCATTCTCTTTAATCCCATTATATTTGTAAGAGCACATAGTTGTAAATAGTAGCAGAAGGTTTTTGTCTATGATAAAGGAAAAAAATCGCTAGAAAGCTAATTAAGTACTTGAAAGTAAATTCTAGGACGTAATATTAGTAAAGTCTTAACTACCTTTTGTTACAAAAGTAACTTAATTTAAATTATCTTACAACACTAAGCGTTAGTAAATTTCCAAGAAACTAGGTGTGGTCGGCAAGAGAAATTAAAACATACGTTCTTTTGGACATATCATTTGATCGAGAAACATCTCTAATTGAAGTGGTGTTAAATAATAATTTAAATAAAGTGTTAGTGTTATAGTACACGTTTTTTATGGTGAAATTTACTAAACCTAAAGTTATAAACAATTTATTACATATTTATAATAAATTCAAAGGTATTTATTAAACGTTAAAATTTCCTAGCTAAACAAGACAAATTTATATGAAATATTCCTGCAGGATTTGTGAATGATTTCTATTACGCCTCAGTGAATCTATTGAAATTTTACCTAAACTATATTACATCGTGCCAATTCTATAACCTAAATTCGTGGTTTTGGATCTGTACTTTGTTCACAAGGTTTACATGGACAAAGAGCTAGTCAGCCAGCCGACCAGACGGACGGACGGACATTGTTAAATCGACTCAGAAAGTGATTCTGAGTCGAACGGCATACTTTGAGGTGGGGGTCTGATAATTTTTTCTGTGCGTTACAAACATCAGCACAAACGCATTATACCCCAACCACCTATAATGGTGTACCTGCGATTTAAATTCTGCGAATTTCGGCAAAAAGGCAAGTATTACAGTACACTGATGCAATTAAAATAGGACGGATACTGCCCGTGGAAGGGATTGACCTCCCAACAAAACAGATATTAATGTTCATTTATCTAAAGAAGGAATAGTAACCCTCAAATAAAGGAAATATCAAATATATACCTATAAAATAAGTAGGGGGTTTCTATAAATAAATATGTTACTTTTACTCGCTTGGTGGGATTTATATAAAATTTCACATAAGCATTGCTATTGTACTATTTTATATTTGCAAGGATACCCCATAGAGCTTTATGACTGGAGCTATGGATGCTCAATGTGTTTTAGTTCTGATTTTTGTTTCTAAACCGATTTGAATTATTTAAAACTTTTGATAATGTCTATGAAAAAATTTACGACTGCTATTTATCTCTTAAAGATTTCGAGTTAATTCTATCAACATTATTAATTAATTACAAATTAATATTATTATTTTTTTTTAAAGAAATGTAATTATTGCTTTAGTCTATATGACCCAAAACATGAATTATACTGCTTCGGCAACCCAAATGTGAACTTAATAATTTTTAGGTGTGTTTTTTTTTTTTTTTTCAGAACTATAATTAATGATAGAACTTTATGTACAAAATTTTAAAAATACTTCTTTTTAATTTCGAAAGTTTTTTTTTTAGGAATTTTGGAAATAATTTTATCAAAATCTTAATCTTTACTTTACAGCCCATTACCGGAATCTCAAAAGTGGGTTTATATGGAAGCCATGATAAATTATTGAACGATTCTCATAAAATTTAGCAGTGTTGTAAAACTTATTTGTATCGAGTATTAACTTGATACTAACAATCGTATGGGATTTATGCACATTATTGTAATTTCCGGAAGAGGGATTTATATGGGAGCTATAGTCAATTATGGACCGAAATTCATGAAATTTGGCACAATGATTAATATTTATATAAAACCTCTTTGATCCAAATTTCGAATGCTTTATATATTACCGAATGTAAGGCATTTATGACCGCTAAAAACCTATTACGAAAGGACATTTGTATGGGGGCTAGGTGAAATAATGGATGGATTTTCGTCCTTGTGTATAAATAACTATTCGTGCCAAATTTCGTCAAAATTTCTTCAAAATTGCTACCTGTACTTTATACACAATCTTTACATAAACAGATAGCCAGAAAGTGATTCTGAGTCGTGCTCAGAATTAAGGTGAGGGCCCGATGATTTTTTTTTTTTTTTTGTGCGTTACAAATATCAGCACAAATGCCAAAATGTAAGGTATAAAAATTAGAATCTGTACTTAGTATCTAAAATTTTTGTAGTTTAAGTAAATTTTTCGTAATTTTTTTTTTTTTTTTTTGTGTAAAAAATTTAAGGTTTTGATAACACTAGTCCCGCAATTCTAAAAAGTTAGTAGTCATTTCGGAATGATTCTTGTTATCATCAAAATATTCTCAAGAGAATTAACTTTTTTTTTTTTTTTTTTGGTCCAGCTTTAACTGAAGTCTTTGGAAGTGGTGGAAACGAACGCAATTTTTTTTTATAAATCTGTATCTCCTAAAATACTTCTATGTGAGTTTTCTTAAAGATTAGATCTTCCTCCATAATTGGGCCAATTTTTCATTTCAATATTGTATTTTCATTTTTTATTTTTTTTGGGATATATCTCTAAAAAATTTAGGGAAATGATTCATTATGAAAAATATCCCTATAATTAGGATAATTTTTCGTTTAGTGTTTTGGGGCCAAATTTCCTGGGGCCACAATTCGCAGCGCCAAAGTTTCAGTTGCATTTGAGTACTTCAGATAAATAGAAATTATTACAGTTTACACCGAAATAAGGCCAAAAGTATATTTTTTGATAATGGAATTTGATAAAAAAAAAAGTGTTTGTATATTAAAAAAAAATAAACCACAGAAAATCTGACATTTGGCAAACATAAACGACACTTTTAAGTGAAATATATATATATATATATATTTTTTTTTTTTGGGGGGGGGGCTTTTAAAACTAAATAATATACATATATGGGCTATACTCTTTTTACGTTTGCCTTTATGAAACCGACTTTCAACCTCAAATATTTTTTTAAATTCAGACTTTTTTAAAAAAATGTTGATCCAATTATATTAACAACACTTTTTGCTGTACCAGAAAAAAATTCAGGATACGGATCCATGTGGTGCCAACAAGCACCCAAAATCAAAAATTCCAAAAAAAAATTTTTTTATTTCTTTTTATTGCTGTAGTCGCGGATTTAAACATAAGAGTTCAATTCTTCTAATGTAGACTTTAAACACTTGTAGGAAAGGACCAGCATAGCTTTAATTAGCCTGCAATTAACAAGTGTCAAATTGTGTTGTGCAAACTCTTGAAACCAAATTTTAAGAAAATTCTAAAGTTTGCAGTTTTTTCACTGGGGATTTTACATTGTTTCGGATATTTCAAAATTCAAAGAAGAGCCCAGTAGCTCTTGAATTTGTGAATCGTTTGACATATATCCCGTTAATGTACCTTCAACAGAAATGCTGTAGGAGGTACCCAAACTTGGAGAGATTTGAGTAAGTGCAATTAAAAAATGCATATAAATGACATTGTTTTATGGCTTATTTAAAAAAAAATAATGATTTTTTTTAAGAAGGTTTAATAATTATTAAATCGTTAATATATCCCCGAATTCTGAACATATCGCGATATTTTTAAATTGTATTTTATATACAGCATTGTAGAGTATATAAATGCAACAATTTTTGATTTAGGACTATAAATAGAATTTTGGCAATTTTTAAAAAAAAATTTTGTCTTAAACCGCCATAAAATTGATGCCGTTCGGTAAAAGTCATTCGCGCGAATAGATTTGTGTTTCACTAGAGCCAAGGAATATTGGTACTAAATATAGTTGATGTGCCATTAAAAAATTTTCGAAATTTCTTGAACATCAAAAGTAAACGAGTTTGAAAAATTGCCCATATATATTTTTTTTATAATAATAGTAGTAATAATAATTTGTAAAATAGTAGTAATAATAATTTGTGAAATAGTTTTGTGATATCTAGACTATTTTTTCGTAGAGCTTGGTAAAGTCTCACACTGTTTGACTCTAATAATTCTGTGTCTTTTTAATATCATGTAAAGTTTTATTAAATAGTTTTATTAAAAAAAAGTATTAAAAAAAAAAAAATTCCAACACCAAAACAATTAATATTCCAACTTATTCCTTAAAACATGTGTACTTAAAATGCAACAACTTATAGCAGTATCATCATCTTGTCTTTTTATATCACTAGCAGCATCAGCATTGCATTCATTATTGCAAATGTCAACATCATTATCATTATTAACAATATCTGGCAACATCTATCTCATAATCATCCATAACTATAATAATAATGCATTTCATGTTTTCTTTCTTACACGTTTCTTCTTTTTCTTCAAACCATGTCAACGTGATGTGCGTGATGCAATGGCATTTTTCTACTTTCTACTCATATTCTTAAGGAACCTCTAGCTTTCCTTTAGAATGTTTATAAACCAAAAGATATACAAAAAAATAGTATATAAGTGAAATATTTAATACCCCAATATGGATGTGTGTGCAAGAAAAATTATAAAAAAGTAGTATTTACAAAATACAAGATGAATTTGCCATCTTAAGGGATATACAATAAACTATGATGATGTTGTTCCTACTCTTGCTCCCGCTGCTGTTGATGATGATATGATTGTAATAAAATAGATTTCCCTTAAGAGAATTTTTGTCGAGTGTAAAGATGATTTACTCTGGAAAGTAAGTTTTATTATTATTTTTAATAAATAATGATAAATATTATTTATCATCGTCCTTTTTTTTTTAGGTCGAATTGTAGGAAAAATAAACATAAATTCTTAGAAAAGTTTTTAGGTTTTTTTTTTAGGTATGTATATATTTTTTTGTGTATGAAAGTCTTATGGAAATTTATAACTCCAAGCAATTTGTTTAAGTAATAGTCTCAAGTGAATATATATATTTTTTTCATTGTGGCCTTTTTACGTGGTATGAGGTTATGTATAGAGATAAATGTGCTGAAATCAGTTTTTTGAATGTTTAAAGAATATTTAAATTTTGTAATAAATTTTATATGCATAGATGGAGGTATAAAAGAGGCAAGAAAAAATATTATTTAAATTAAATTTATTGCAAGTAATTTAGTTAAATAGTTGATTTGTAATAATCGAATCAATATTTCTAAAACTGCATTTTACCCTTACAAATTTGAACATATGTAAATCTATATCATTTAATTGTGCTTTTAGGGTTTATAGTTTATCAATATTTTTGATATTATGTTTCAGAGAACTTTTAACATTTAAAGAATTAAAGAATACTAAAAGAGTTAACATATTTTGAAATTTATAAATTCTATAGCAGAAATATTTAACGATTTATTAGATTTTGTTTATATTGGGTTCGCATATAACTTATGGAATGATTTTGTCTTTCTCATTATTTTTTCCAATTTAAGACAATCAAGGTTTTTATTTAAATGTTAATATCTTTTAACAATATGAACGGAATTTAATGCTTCAGGTCCCTAATGAAGTCGAACTCAGACTTGTTTAAAGGCAATAAACGAGGTATCTTAAAATAAAAAAATAAATTAAATAAGATTAAATAACTCCCAAAAAAATTTGTTTCCAAACAAATTGAGTTTTATTTCAACAGAGTCATTCTATTTAAAACATGATTTCCTCACCTCCTCCGAATAATTACTGTACCAAATATCATTAAATAAGGAGAGGTAAGGTCCAAATTTGTATTTTTTCGTTTCGAGTTTAAATGGAATGATTAAATACTCAATGGGCTGGAATATATTTAAATTTTTCTATGAAAACTTATTTACACAATTTGATAAATTAAACAACTTTTAACGAAATTTTGTTAGGAGTTGTTTCACATCTTTTTCATTTTTATTGGGTACGACCAAACAAATTTCTCAGATAGCCAGCCTATGCACACTGGATCGAATCAAACATCTTTGAAGGACAAATATGAAAAATTAAATGTCATCAGAAGGATCTAATCTCTTGCTGTGTAATACAAAACATTGAAAAATTTACGAAAATTGTTTGTCATATTATTTGAAGAACTTGCCATTAGATCATACTAACCAACCAAAGTTCAAATTTTTAAAATTTATTATTATTATTATTTTTTAATAATTATGAGCTGAACGGTTTTTCTGAACGAATTCACATCTAATTTATAATGACACAAAGCCTAGGTTATCTAAATTTAAAACCTTTTGAAATATTTGTCAAGGTCTGTTTCACAAAACAATAAAAGTGTCCATTAAAAAAAATAATAAAATAAATAAATTAAAAAATTATTAATATAGGTGACCAACATTTTAAAAGTTTTGGAGATTTTATATTATTTAGCTTTTAGATTGGAACCTATATTATGACCACTATGTGAAATCATGAAATTATCTTGCACTTTTTAGCAATATTCCTTCAAAATTCAAATAAGTACAGAGTTGTAATTGTAGAGCTTACGCCCGGTCGAAGGCCGAAATATATATATATTTTTTAATAGGTGACCATTACATACGTTAGCAAAAACTTGTTATTTAATTATAATTTGATATATATCATATCTTAACTAACATAAGTTATTAACAAAGAATAAATATTTTCTTATACATATATCCTACTCATCAAAATGTTTTCCTATTTAAAAAATTGTAACTTAAAGTGACTTCAATTCTACCCCTAGTTTTAATATGTTCTTAAATACTACATTAATTATAATACTGTCAGAAATGTTGCATATTTAAGTCTCTCTCTAGTGAGAAATGTTACTTATTTTCTATACTATGTTGCTGTAATAGTATTAATGTCATTTCATCAACATCTTACTAGTTAGTGTGGCATTGTTACAACATAAGACTTCAATAATAACTTTTGTAACAATATGCTTATTTAAGAAGCTTTAAAGTAAGAACGACCTGTGTGTTTTTCTCTCTGGTCCCTATCTAAATGAATTATACATTTTACAAATGTAATAGAACATTTGTATTATAACTATCTTGACTTAAGATGAATTTTCTTTTCCCTTTTGGGTTTGATTTATACATATAACAAGCAGTCACCATCACTACCATCACCAACATAAATTCTACAACTAAGTAATGCATAATTTTTAATGTGAAATATGGTATTAAGAGCAAAAACCTTAAATTCATATCGACCATTACCTACTGCGGTAAAATGTTGCACATTTTACACACGCACTAATACACGCAAATGATAAAATACTACAAGTTTGCAAAGAATTATAAGCATTGGAGAGTATTAATTTTAGCTCTAGAGAAGATGTAAATGAAATATAAGAAGATAATATAAGGTGAAGTAAAGTATGGTGTAGAAATTTATAAAGCTTGTTTGGCTGTTTGAAATTTAATATATTCAACTGTGGTGTGGCATACAATTCGCGCATCTTTAATTAATTTATTCAAATCGTTTATAATCTTCAACATCTTATATTTCAGTCTTAACCAAGCCAAAAATTCCAACAAAAGTAGTAACAAGCCGACAAACCCATCGACCATTCATTTCAATAGTCAATGAAGGTGTTAGGTGGTGTACAACTTTATCGCTTACCCTTACTTAGTTTTAATAATGCTGCTGTTGTTATTGATGTTCATTTTGATGTCGCTGCACAGTGCACATTGGGGTAAAAGGGGTAGAAAATGGCGCTTAATTCAGGGAAAGGAGTTATTAATATTTTAATGATAACGTTTTATTTTTTATTGATTATTATTTAAAAAAATTAAGTTTTAGAATTTTAAGATTTTGTTTACCAGAACAGTAATGTCTGTCCGTCCGTCTATACATTAGAGTTAAATGTGTCGAAAATTATGCATTATTCAAAGAAGGGTGGTATCAACACTTTAATGATCACGTTTAACTTTTTTATTTATTAGTAAGTAAAAAAATGTATTCTTAGAATTATAAGAATTTTGGCTGAACCGTAATGTCCGTCCTTCCGTCTATACATTTGAGTTAAATGGAACGAAAATTACGCTTAATTCAGGAAGAGGTGATATCCAAATTTTAAAGAACATATTCTATTTTTTCTGTATATTAGTTAGTAAAAAAATGCATCTCTAGAATTCTAAAATATTTTTTGGCAGCATGGCAATTTCTGTCCGTCCGTCTATACATTTGGGTTAAATGTGTCGAAAATTCCACTTAATTCAGGGAAAGGTGATATAATGTTTGTTAATTTTTGCAAGCTTTCCAATTCAAAATCGTTTAACTTTTGACTCGATAAAGATAATGACTAAAAATTTTCTTTCTTCGATAGATAATTTTGCTTTTTAACCAACTATATTAAATATAATAAAATCGATTGAAAATATTTGGATATATACGGAAAAATCTTAACCAATATCTTGTAAAATTGGGATTTTTGAAATTTTAAATGTATATAACTCGAAAACTATATAAGATAAGTAGTACTTGCAATCACGTTTTCTAAAGGATTTATCAAGAGCTTTAAGTTGATAAAAAATCTTGAAAATCGGATAAGGAACTAGTGGTTAAACCTTTTCAATAACACTAGTACCCTATTTTGAACCCCTATAGTTCCGCTCTTGCGAATATTGAATCCCGCTTCTAAACTCAAAATGCTATTGTGAAATTTCATGCAAATCGAATCAGCCGATTAGAAGTTACAGATTTATTTCGATTCTTTCCCACTGTTTAATGTTTGATAAAACAAAGGAAATGTCTGACACTTAAGCTGTTTTTTGTATGAAATTTGCTGGAGTTTTCTTTGAAAGAAAATATTTTCAAAACAAACATCTTCCAACATTTTAAGTTGCATTCCATGAAAGTTGAAAATTAGAGTATTTTAGGAAAATTTTCAAAAAGAAAATATTAGGACAAAATATAATTTACAAATACTTGAAGAAGAGTAGACTTAAATATCTGAAGTTGATGGTTTCATTTTAAATTTCTAACTTAAAGGACTTTTTATTTAAAATAAATACACTGAAATCTGATGAAAATTAAATTTTTTACTATTTTTAAAAAATGTAAAAAAATTCTTAACTTTGACAGCTCCTTATAAGAAAAAAGCACAACCTAGCTTAAAGATTTTAACTGATATTAAAAATTTAATTTATTTATACACCTTCCAATAACAATATATTTATATATGAATAAAGGCTTAAAGGAGCCATAATTGATTTTGCGATCAGGAAGTTTTTATAACTGAACTAAAACTTACTTAACTATAAAAGAACATAGAACTGAACTATAATTGAACTAGAACTGAACTAGAACTCAATTAGAACTGAACTAGAACTCAATTAGAACTGAACTATAATTGAACTAGAACTGAACTAGAACTCAATTAGAACTGAACTAGAACTCAATTAGAACTGAACTAGAACTGAACTAGAACTGAACTAGAACTGAACTAGAACTGAACTAGAACTGAACTAGAACTGAACTAGAACTGAACTAGAATTGAACTAGAACTGAACTAGAACTGAACTAGAACTGAACTAGAACTGAACTAGAACTGAACTTGAACTGAACTAGAACTGAACTAGAACTGAACTAGAACTGAACTAGAACTGAACTAGAACTGAACTAGAACTGAACTAGAACTGAACTAGAACTGAACTAGAACTGAACTAGAACTGAACTAGAACTGAACTAGAACTGAACTAGAACTGAACTAGAACTGAACTAGAACTGAACTAGAACTGAACTAGAACTGAACTAGAACTGAACTAGAACTGAACTAGAACTGAACTAGAACTGAACTAGAACTGAACTAGAACTGAACTAGAACTGAACTAGAACTGAACTAGAACTGAACTAGAACTGAACTAGAACTGAACTAGAACTGAACTAGAACTGAACTAGAACTGAACTAGAACTGAACTAGAACTGAACTAGAACTGAACTAGAACTGAACTAGAACTGAACTAGAACTGAAGTAGAACTGATCTAGAACTGAACTAGAACTGAACTAGAACTGAACTAGAACTGAACTAGAACTGAACTAGAGCTGAACTAGAACTGAACTAGAACTGAACTAGAACTGAACTAGAACTGAACTAGAACTGAACTAGAACTTTGTAAATATATTTATCCTTTCATTCATTTTTGGGTGCTGATATCCCACAGTGCTGCTTATTTTTAGCCCGTTCGCGGTGTGCGTTATTGCTATCTTCATCAAACATTATGCTTTATTTAACATAAGAAATTTATGATAATTTTACATAACAAGATTTTGACCACTTTCGTAAATGTAACAGATCTCTCACACCCCCATTCCCTTTAACAATCCCTCTCACGTACCACCCACCACAAAACTGAATGAAGTGGAAACTCAAATATAATTTAATGTATTTTTGCGTTGAGATGTTTGCTTGATTACTGCCCCGTTCGACGGAGAAATCTTAAATTACATTGGCTGTATATTGATGTTGTTTGCGACTGTTGGTGTGTATTATAATGGTATGATATTTTTCATATTAATATCCTTTTGTAGGAGTAAATATAATGATGCCATTATTATGTTTTATAAATTTCGAAATTAAACAAAAGAGTCAGAGTACTTAAATCTATTGCTGATTTTTTCATACCCTCTGCAAAGGGAGTGTTTAATTAGTTTAGAGATGTATGTTGATTATATTTGCTTAAAATAAACTGTTTAAATAATAGTTGAAACTTTAGCTAAACAAGTTGTTTAATATATACTTTATGAGAATTTGAAGCAGTATATTGTTAAGTTTTGACTGATGTCTTTTGATGGTTCTTGAGATACTAGTATAGAAAAAATATATAAGAAAATCGTTTAAAGTAAGAAATATTCTTTTAATATAAAATATATATAGTCGTTTTGTAATATTATCTATAATGACTTTAAAAATGTATAAAACTATAAAAACATTACTGGAAATTAATGCGACATTATGACGAACTTTTCTTACCAAATAATAATTTATTATTTATTTATTATTTATATTAAATGAGTAACATTTAATTTTTTTGTTTCAAATACCTTTATTATATATCGTGTCTCTGTAATAAGTATAAGAAGATTAAAAACTTGTATATTCCTACATAAAAGCAATAATACTTAAGTTATATGAGCATAAAATTTATTTACAAATAATTGTGAATTTAAATAATAAATAAAAACTTTAACATTTAAACTGTAATTAAATGTTAAATGAAGTAATTTTTATAAGTAGGTATTAAATATTCATACCACCTACACAAATAATTCTCTTTTTCAAAAGGAATTATTGGATTGGAATTTAAGTAGAATCTAATCGTTTATTTTTTGACTAAATAAAGATATTGTCCACAAACGTTTTCTTTATTCAATAGATAGTTTTGTTATTTAACTAATTAAAAATGTAAAATAAAATCGGTTGAAGATGTTTGTCAATACATGGAAAAAAACTTAACTAAGATCTTGCTAAATTAGAATCGTTGAAACTTTTAATGCTTGTAACTAAAAAAATATAAAAGATAAATAGTACATTAGTGTGGTCCAACATTGTATAAAGATAACCAAAGTGTATAGACAAATTTCAACAAAAAATTCTATATTTTGTAATTTTTAGAAAAAAGAAAATAAAAGAAAAAAGAACATTTTATATAAAATTTTCTAGTGGTTAAACATTTTTTATTTCATTTTTAGCCGCTCCTGAAATGTAACTATGTAGAATCCTCTATCCAAATTTAAAATGCTTCTTTCCTCTGTAATGCTCACAATGTACTTTTTTAAGGGTATGAGTGATCAAAAATCAATAACTTTTGAACAGGCTAATATTTTTGCCCGCAATCTTTTTAAAAGTATTTTGTACAAAATTAAAAATCGCCAAAAATAAAATAATCATTACATATTTCCATATGTAACCTTGTAAAATTACAACAAAAATTATCTAATATGCATAAAATGTCAAAATTCATTAAAGTATATTTTGTTTGTTTCTTTCTTGAAAATACCCTAGTTGTGACTATGTAAAATTTTATTTATAACAATAATCGTTTTAGAACTACAGAGCGACAATATTTTCGACATTAAAAAAGTAATAAGCAACAGAACTATGGTAAGAGCTCTTGGCATTTTACTTTTGGTATTTATCTCCGCTTAAATTACGACAAATTTGTATAATATTTTCTACTATAATTGAATTAAAAATAAAATATACTTCTTTGCAACCCAATTTTAATATCAAACATAAATAACTACTTCTCATTCCCCCTAATTTTGTTTCCTTTGTTCTCTGTTGTTGTCTTTGAGACTATTAATAACAAATTAAAATACATTAACATTTTTAATTATTTACAAACTATTATTACGTAACACCACATTTATTCATTTATTCACACATACATTAAAATAGTTACCCCCTACAAAATAAGTGCTTGGGTTTTATTAGAATTAATTTCTTTACTCTTTCTTCCAGCTGACCCCTAACTTACAAAAGGGAAAACATTTATATGTATTTATACGAGTGGGAGAAGAAACCAAGAGACAAACAAAAAAACTTATTTTTATCTAAATGTGTTTGAATGTATGTAAATGCAATATGTGAAGGGGTGACATTAATTCTTAAATTTTTATTACTTCCTATTATTACCTTGAGTGACCTCTGGAAAACCATTAAAATTCATTTATGGCATTAACAACTTCCTTTAAAAAATAAAAAGAGATTTACAGCTCTTTTAAGGTTGAATTGTTGTTGTAAATATTTATTTCTCTTTTAACTTTTTTTCCCTTAGTTTTGCAAGGAGTGGTTTGTTTTATTGTAAAAAGGAAAAAAAAACAACATTAATTTATAAATAAAAACAACAACCGGAACAAACATAGTTTACTTTTCGATAAATTTGCGTGTTGATGCGAGTATGGAAAAACTTTTATTTTGTAATAAAATTTTTATGAAAATTATCAATGCTAAAGTTATGAATGAATAAATTTTGAATTAGTAAATTAACTACCATATCCTTCATATAAACTTAATGGTTTGAAATTAAGGTGGAGTCTGAATTTTAAATAAAACTAATTTTGTTAAAGTTTCGTTAGATATGATATCTTTTAATTTTTATGCTGTATGTTATTATATATGATTATTACGAAAAAAAAAAAACATTATATTCATTAAGAGAGCTTTATTTTATAATTTTATTAAGGATTATCCTAAAAGTTATAAGATAATATAATATATTTATCCTGTTTCAAGGACTACTTAAATCCTTTTGTTTACAAATGTTTTCTTCAACTAAAAATGTTTCCATTTCTCATTTCTAGTTTATTATTATTTTTATTTTTTTCATATTTACCATCATGTTGTTCGAAAATGTCACCCACAGTATATTTTTCACATGACGTCGGTTTTCTTTTTTGGGTTTTCGAAACCAAAAGGAAAAAAATATTAAAGAAAAACAAATTTTAAATTTGAAAATGATTTTTTAACACACAACCGCATAAAACTAATTATAGTTTGGGTTTCTTTGTGTTATTGGTTTTTGTATATTGTATGTATGTGTGAATATGAAGGTTAGGTTATTAAAAAAATTAATTTATAAATTGTTTAATATAGCTTTTTTTATTTTTTTTAACATTATACTTGGATTTAATAAAGAAAAGTTTTATTAACAAAAAGTATAAAAAAATAGGGACAACATTTAAAATAATAGAATTCAAAAGTGTCGTTATTGTCATCATGCGAGGAGTACACAAGCGAGAGCTAAAATATTAAAGAAGTTCTGTCATAAAGTTAAAACGTGACAGAATTGAAAATTACGTGCAGATTTTTTTAAAACAATGGTTTTCTGTATATATGTATGTATATTATTCTCTAAAAATATTGGAAAGCAGAAAGAATGCAATTAATATGCTTTGAAAAACCCATGATAACTTAAAAATCGAGTTTGATTTTTTTATTAAAGCGAAATCAGAGTTTACCACAAATTTTAAATTTCAAAACTTAAATATTGTATCATGAATTTCAATCCGACTTTTTCCATCAGGTCGTGATTATACTCTACACCAGGGGTTCTCACAAGATCTTCCTTCGCGACCCACTTTTGACTTTGCGATTGAAGCGCGATCCACTACAACCTTGACCAGTTTAAAAATCAGATAAAATGTTATGTAAAGATAAAATAACTTAAAAGTTATATTAATAATTGCAACATATGAATGTATTTTGTTAAAAACATGAGTTACATTTTAAATCCTTTGAAATAAATCTTGTATTTTATAAGACAAACCCTTTCAATATGGATTTGTCCGCCTTTAATTGTAGAGTCGTTTAACTAATTTTCTTTTTATTTCATTGCAAAATAAAACTTTTGTGTACTCAGCATTAATAAGTCGTACCATTCGAGCAAATTTGAAAAAATCCTATTCCACAGGATGTTATTCTATGGTTTAAATTTAGAAAGGACATTGAAATGACTTTATAAAAAATTTCTTAGCATAATATATCGATAAAAATCGATAGTTTCATCAAATTAAAGTGAACTATTTATCTTTTTAATTATTTTCAATGTCATATTGTAAAGTTTTCTTTATGTTGCCTTTATAAATCATAATATTTTCATCCGAAACTCGAGTACCTTGGTTTTTCATGTAGCTGGTGCTATTTGATTTTTAAAAGAACTCATTTTAGAAAAAATGTGTTTACTTTTGTCTTTAATTTTGGGATGTTTTGTATAAATATATACATATTTCCATTATTAAATAGTTTCACCCTTTCATAGGAATTATTATTTCAACATCTAACTAATATTTATTTACTTACATTAAAAAATAGTTTGTGCAGAAATATTTTTAAAGATCTCTTCGCGACCCCCCACGAATGTCCTTACGGACCCCTTGTGGGTCGCGGACCCCCATTTGAGAACCGTTGCTCTACACCATATAGGATGAGAAAAAATTTTCGGAACCCCACCTTAAAACTCAGAAAAATTTTCTCAGTTGATTTAACGATGTCTGACCGGTTGGCTGAATATGGGAAAAATATTAGAAAAATAGTAATAGTATTGAGTTTATTCTTGAAATGAGTATAAAAATCGTAATTTAGCCGATTATAAAAAAATATTTCAAAAACTGTTCGCAAAAATGATTATGGACCAACATTTTAGTACATCATGCAAAAAAAAAAAAAAATCGATATTTTTTCTTGCAAAATTGACAAAAAATTTTAGTTTTGTTCCTTTTATGGCTAAAATACCGAAAATTTGCTGCAGTAAGTATTGTTAATTATAGATAATTTTCAAAAAAGTGTTGTTCATTAAAATGCCTTCTAAAAGTCTTTCACTAGAAGACCCATGAAATCCTATGGGGAATATTTTCATCATAACCAGCTTTTAAATACAAGTTTTTTGATACCCATTTCGATTAAAAATTAAAACTTTTTTTACCGAAATGTACGGGACCCACAATTTTTCAATCGCTGGTAGTTAAAAGACCCCTCTTTGGTGCACATAGAAAATGGTGTAGGGTATCATATTGTCAGGATTATATCTCTTTTAATTGTTTTTTATGAGCATGTCTAATATCTCCTCCTAAATTAAGCAAATACACGAGTAAACTTTACTATAACTCGAGAACGAGTTGTTCAGTTTAGACAATGGAAACACTAAAAGATGCAGAGAAAAATTATATTCGAGGTATCTAAACATTATTTTTTATACGTGCAATATTTTCGGAGTTATGAAAAAATTAGTGACGAAAAAAAAATTAAGTTTTCATGAAGAAAATTTAAGAATTTTGCTCCTTAGCTCCGAAAATTTTTACCGAATAAAAAAATAATGTTAAAATTACCTTAAGAAAATTTTAACCGGTATTTATATGAGTTTTATGTTTCTAAATTTGACAAACCATTCTCTAGTTATATAAGTATGACCACTGAATAAGGTGCTTATATTAGTCATACTCATAAAACAGAATCTCTACGTAAACGAACCACAAGGTAACAGATTCTAGTTTAGTTCATCAAATTCCATGTAATGTCCTATCTACCTATTTGTAAAAATATTTGAATTTTTCTATGTCAGAGGTACTGTATTTTGAGCCTTAATTGCTCCGCACCTGAAGGGTATATGGTCTCACCTACCAAACTCAAATTGTACACTCATCTGCTACGTTTATACGAAGATTTGTGTACTTCTAAGTAGCTGATTAGAAGTTACGGATTTATTTCCAAAAAATTTGATCCTGTCCAACTGTGGATTGTAGGTATACATGGTTATTTTCACCTTACAGTGAATAAAATAAAGATGTGTGCATCAGTTTTACAGATATGTATCTTATTTCATGCTATGCACTACCAGGTTATGGTAGGGATAAAAAAATTAAATATTAAAAAAAAAAAACGAGAGAGAAACTATAGATTGTCAAGACCGACACCATTGTGTATGAGTTAAAAATGATACCTGTGGCCAATTGTAGACCAATACTTTTACTAAATGTAAAATAAATTATACAAATACGGAACAATGCATTGATACTAACATCTATATGATTTTATGCTCTTTAGGGCGATTCTCGGAGATGCGTTTATATGAGAGCTATGGTAAATTTGGCAATGTTGTTTCTAATTATATAAAACTTATTTGTGTCGAATATTAACTTTATACTATTATTCGTATGGGACTTATGCACGTTAAAGTGATTTTCGGAAAAGGGGATTTATATGGAAGCTATTGTCAATTATGGACTGATCTTGATAAAATTTGGCACAAAGATTAACATTTATATAAAACTCCCTTATACCGAGCTTCATTGAAATATTGCTATATTTAAGGCATTTATGATCGTTAAATCCCTATTTCGGGGGGACATTTATATGTAGGCTAGGTGAAATAATGAACCGAACATAACCAATTTCAATGGGCTTCGTCTTTGTATCAAAATAATTATTCGTGCCAAATTTCATTAAGATATCTTAAAAATTGGGACCTGTACTTTGTTCAAAAGGTTTAAATGGATAGACAGCCAGTCAGCCAGACGGACGGACATCGTAAAATCGACTCAGAAAGTGATTCTGAGTCGAACGGAATACTTTAAAGTGGGAGTCCGATTATTTTTTCTGTGCGTTACAAACACCACCTACGGTGGTGTAGGGTATAAAAACTAGACAAAAAATTCCTAAATTTTTCAAAAAAAATTTTTTTTTTCCGATTTAAAAATATCTCAGAAAATGTTGAGCATATGAGAAAATTATATTAGAATGGCTAGAAAACTTTCTTAGTCCGCATATTATGTATTATCATGCATGAAATAATCTCGCTTAACTCTTATGTCAAAAATTTAAAATTCAAGTGTAAATATCTTTTTAACTGTAAGAGATAACTTAGGTGGATATTATTTTATCTTTACCTTGCCAAGCACTGTACAGAAATATAAAAATCTTTAAAATCGGACTTCATTTGGAGAAGTTATGATTTTTTAAACTTTTACATACTAGAGCTAGTCCTGTAGCTTATCTCGTGCTACCACAGGGTGACTACAAGATAATTTTTCTGAAAGCTTAGGTCCTCCTCTACAACTCTTTTATATATTTCAATTTAATCCGAATAGTAGTTTTGAAGATACAGATTTATTACCGAAAATTTGCGTTTGACCCCATTGTGTGTTGACAAGCGCATACCCGGGTATGTTTTTCACGTTTGAATTAGCTTATTCTGAGTTTTGGTGATCATATTAACTTGAAAATTTAGACGTTCATCAACAATATTGTTAGCTATGATATTCTGAAGAGAAAAGTTTAAAAAAGCCAGAGTTGTGAGTGTTTTTGTGAAGATGCCCCTTACATTTACAACCAGCATATCTGGATATGTATAGAAGAATTTTTGGAAATTATTATTTAGAAAACAAGTAAAATATTTATTTTGTTAATTTTTTTTTTTATATTTTATAACAGAGCTACCGTTGAGAATTTTTAAAAAGTGTCCAAAAAAGGGGATTTCAAAATAAAAAGTCGCCAAAAAGGGGCCAACTGCTTTAAAAACCAAAAAAAACTCTTTAAAATTTGTTTATTTGATAACAAAATAAAATTTTTGCATTTTAAGAAAAACTTCAAAATTCAGTTTTATTAACAACAACATAATTTATAATTATTTTACAACAATTTTTACTATTCACAGAAAAAATTATTACCGTCTTTTTTTCAATTAACTCAGTTGTTTAATTTTGCATCAATAAAATTTAACTATATTTCTATATCCTATATACATTTTCAATTCATCCAATCAACTACTTGATTGATTCAATTAATTTATTAATTGGGATTTTTTTTAGAATTTGTATTTTTTACAGTTTATAGTAATTGATATAATCATTTTAAACTTTAAACAAGTTTATAATTGAATGAATTATTTTCATATATATTTGTTAATTTGTGACTTTTTTCTGTGATTGTAAACATAAAGATTTATTCACAAAAATAGTTAACAATCCTCTTTAATCAAATTTCTGTACTTTTGTACGAGTTCTTCACTCGTACTCCAGTCTTTCAAATCCCCTTCGGACAAATTTATGATAGAATGCATAGATCCATAAGTACTGGCTTAAGTCTGTAAGACAAACTACTTTTTATTATTGATAATTTAGTAAAAAAACACGTTCCACCGAGGGAGGTAAAAATATAAATTAGGATATAAGTATTCATCAATTTTTTTTATTTTTTCAATCCAGTGTAAAAAGATTCGGCATATGATATAAATAGCAATTCATAAACTTTATTATTATTTTTAGTTAATAACAGTTTCAGTTCATTTATAAATACTCCGTGGTTCTTTATGTCACTATACTGTGAAAAAATCTCAAAATGATTAATTTATTTGTTGAAATTAATATATAATGGGTCGATATATTTTAAACAACTTAGTTTGTAATCATTTAGCAAATAGTCTTATAAAGTCGCCATTTTAAAAATTGGCCAAAAAAGTGGACAGATGGTTGAAATAGGTGCAAATGGCGACTAAAGTCGCCAAACGGTAACTCAGTCCTTATATTCCGTAATATCTTATGAATTTTCAGCACACACTGGTTAATTGCATTTCATTATGCCTTTCGTGTTGGTCTTCTTCTAAAACACATAAAACAGTTATGCTTCCACTGTGCTTCCACTAATGTCGGGAACTTCTTGGCTTCGGATAAAAAAATGTTCATCATTTGAACTTACTAGGCCTCCCAATATGCTTTCTATTCAACTTCTAGAGTAAAAATGTCGCATAAATTGTATATTTTGCGATCTTTTTTGAATTTCCTATAGTTAGTTATTCGCTCAGCTGCAGCAGAAATAATCTTCCGTGATTTGTTGAAGTTTTTAATTGTAGATTGTTTTCCATATATAGCAAAAGTAGCCACAACCAAAATTCGACTTATGTACTCTTCTTTGTCTTCAAATTTGTTTTAGTTTCAAATGATACATTTTTAGGTAAAAACGGTCATATTTTTTAGCAAATGATTACAAAAATTTTAAATTCTAAAATTCCTTAAAGGAAAATATTATTATCAAATGCCACGAGTTTTTTTTTCTATCGTAAAAACACTTGAAAACATAAAAAGTGTCAAATATTGCATACACAATGTGTGACATACCCAGGTATGTTAGTTGTAAGGATACGTATAAATTTTTGGTTGTAAACATAATGGTTAATAGAGTGCAATGTTAGATACGTCCTTAAAAAAATTCAGACCTGAAGGAAAAAACTGAAAACAGATTCGTGTTCATCACATTAAAATACTTAGTCCAATTATATATAAATTGTTAATAATTTACACTTATCTTCTATAAATATAATTTGCTAAACAATTTCCCTCTTTTCGATAAGATGGCGAAGGGTATAAAAGAAGGTGACCTTGATCTCGTTTTCTTTCCAGAGCTTTCTGAAGCTTCCAAACATGATAGAAAATTAAAATTCGGCTTACTTATAAAACTATTCGTTCTTCAAATTCTTTCAGAGCCAGAACTTTCTATCAGAGGGAGGAGACACCCTATTTTTTATTATTATTATTTTTAATTTTTTTGGGTTGTTTATTATTATAATATTATAGAGTAATTGCATTTTAAATTTAAAAAATGTTGACCCTTGGTTACCGATTTGGATAAAATTTGGTGCATGTATAATAGAAAATACGCAAGCATGTAAAATGAATTTTTTTAATATTTATTTTGAAAACTGCAGCAACTCTATAGCTTTGAAAGTGATTAACATATTTTATTTTTGTTATATAAAAGATTTCATAACAATTTTTTGCAGTGGAAGCATGTATTTTAAGATGCCATATAAAAATTTTGAAAATATTTTTTTTGTATATATTTTTTTCTAAGACATGTGTCTCAAAAAAATCCATGTTTTATTTTTATACACTAAAATAGGCGGTTCGAGTATTATGCGTTTGTGCTGATGTGTGTAGCGTACAGAAAATATATTCGGACTATAACCTTAAAGTATACTTCTCAACAAAAATAAATACATGGACAGACAGACAGACGGATACCGTTAAATCGACTTAGAAGATTTAACGGTATCCGTGTGTCTGGCTGGCTGGCTGTCTGTCCATGTAAACCATGTGTGGCCGTAATTTTGAAGATATTTTAATGAAATTTAACACGAATAGTTATTTTGACACAAGGACAAAGCCTTTTGAAATTAGTTATTATCTGTCCATTATTTCACCTAGCCCCCATTCAAATGTCTTTGCGGGATAGGGGTTTAATGGTCATAAAAGCTTTACATATAGCAATATTTTAATGAAAGTTTTATGTATGTATATGTAGGAACTGGAGTAAAAGAGAATATATAATCACCAAGGTTTTGCTGGAAGTTGTTTTGAAGGTTGGATTTAGACAGGACGGAATAAGACGGAATGGGAACGTGGGTATATAAGACCGACAGTTTGGACAAAAGAAGGAAAGTTACTCAGTGTGAGTTGAACTGAATTGAAATGGTATAACACAAAAGGAGTTTTGTGTTAATGCTAAGCTATTTTTAAATGTTGTAAATATTACAAATAAATAAAAGTGTATAATGAAGTTGGAGAGATGTTTTTTTATTTAAATAGAGGTGAGAGAGTGTGACAGAGAGAAGTCAAAAAACAGCAAAGTGTTCAACAAAATGATTTTAAAATCTACCTATAAAAGTAAAAACAAAATTTTTCTCATTTTTTATATTTTTTACTAGGAAGCCCTATCGATATACTTGCAAGAGAGAAAATTTCAGAAAGGTAAAAATTTTTAAATTTAAAATTAAATTACTCTATATTTCGTGGTATTGAGAGGCTTATACGCTCGCGTAAGTATAAATTTCTAAAAGCATATTTTAGGGGCTTAGTTTTTACGTATAAGTGCGGACCATTCCAATTAAATGCAAGAATTAATTCCTTTTACTATTTTTTGGTACTTTGATAAATCATAAAGTACATAGCTCTATATTCATTGAAATTATTACTATACATATAAATATTAAAATGCCTCACAAAAAAATAAATGCAAATGTACCCCTCAAGAAATGAAGACTAGTATGTTCTTATATAATTCCCAAAATATTACATTTCAATGTTAAGATTTACGTGAGCTGGACCATTTCTAAAATACCTCTGAAATTACGTATTTATTTCAATATTACTATCAAAATTTTAGTTATAAGAAAATTAACTTCAAATTATAATAGAGACATACTACAACCTTCAATATTAATTTAGATAATTATTATGTCTCTTTTCAGTAGCGGAATTTTAAGATTTTACTAACATTTTTTATCAAATTTTCTTTTTTCAAACATGTAATTTTATATATTTCGGACATTTTTTTAAATATATTAGGTTTTAATGTACCATAGAAATGGTATATCCTGTTAATACTGAAGATAACACGTAATAAGCCCATTATGAGCCAGAGGGTCAATTTTATGCATTTAGTTCCCAAAAGCTTATATTAGCAATTTTTGAAAACTTAAACTTAAATATTTTTAAAAATTTATGCAAAATATAATAAGTTCATTTAAAACCGCGACAATAATCGAATAAAAAGGAGTTTTTTAAATTAATCCGCCATTTTACAAGAATTCGTCGCTTTTTTGATAAATGTATGCTTTTGAGGACATGTACGTCATTAAATAACTATTTATTTGGTATAAAAATTAACTTAACCAATTATGGTCCGAAAATCCCAAAATATTATTTGTGTAACTAAAGGGTTAAATGAATGCACATATCAATAGAATTTAATGAGTGCTTTCCAATGATGGGCTAAAATATAATTTACGATAAAAAATGTCCAAAATATTCAAACTTTTATAAAATACTATTTGAAACAAAATCGTTGAAAATGTTAATAAAATTTTAAACAAATTTTTTTTTTTTTTTTTTTGTTCATTATGTATAAGACGTCGTTTTTCTAACATATGTTGTAATTTTTTTGACAAAAAGTTAAAAGCTATGTATACTGTCAATCGAAAACCATATTTTTGGAGGTATTTTAAAAATGGTCCAGCTCACGTAAATTAAATAATTGAACCGAAATATTCTGGGAATTATTTTAAAACATATCAAACTTTAATTTTAGGGGGGTACATTTGCAACTTTTTTTGTCCCCATAGGCACTGTAATAAATATATACTGTCAATTACAGTTAAAAACTTAGTAAAACACAGTTATTTCTTTTGTGTCTGAGTTTATAAAAAAAACTCCTTTTTGACACTTTAAGAATTTTTTTTTTGTCTGGTCAACTTTCAAATTGTATGATATATTTTTTAATTTATTAAACTTTTACTAATTTATTTGTACCAGGGATGGAAAATAAAAATATTTTTGGGTATCAAAATAAATTTCAAATAATACTTTTTTCACTATTAGAGTACTAAAATTCAAATTTTTGAAAGTTACACAGAAAATATAGTTTCGTTGTGGCAACCGAATTTTTTGCCAATCGAATTTTGTCGGTTCCATGTACTATCTTATAATTCGATTGCAATAATGGATTTTTTCGATACTGACAATTACTTTTAAAAAATAAATCGGTTACTATATCTAATGATTTTTCCAATATATATACACAAAAAAAAAAAAAATTATTATATTTTTTTTTATTTTTTTTTATTACAATTTTGTTACAAAAAACGTAGTACTAATACTATAACAAAATTACCAATTACAATAACAAATACATATACATGTATATAACTTAACATTGTAATATTAAAGGTTATCGTTTTCAGCAACCAAATAAGTAATTAATGATTTGAGGATTTAAATTTTGTAGTAGCAGTTTGTAATGATGACGACATCTTTATTGCCATATACCACAAAATGATATTGACTGTTGTCTGCAAATAGCCAAAAGCCATAAAGTAAATTTCATAAATGGATTTTTGTGGGATCAGAAATTTCTTACCGTAAAAGATATTAAAAAGTTGCTACTCTTTATTAATCACAGAGATTTTCGAAACTAACGAGTAATAAATACTACAGAGAAAACAGATCCAAATGCAGACTCTTTTCGACTTATATTTGGATTGTCCAACACGATCCACTTTTCTTGAATGTATGATGCATAAACATTTTAAATATTATTAACATAAAAACCGTAATACTTCTATGGAATTCTTTCATTTGTTCTGAACAAAAAAAAGTTGATTAGTATTACGAAATAAAATGACACCAACCACTTTACAACTTACAAATTGGACGTTATAATGTTTGTAGGCGCCTATAAAATCTTCAATAGCCACTAAACGACGAGTAGGTATTTAGTATTCATGGGTATTGAAAAGTATATGTTCAAAAGCATTTATACATGCACACCGTTGTTCGCAATCTTCTTACTCTTTAACTTATATTTTATATTTAAATCTTCAATATGAATAATAATTTATTTATTTCATTTACATTTATTTTAAAGATTTTTTTTTAATTATTAAACATTATTTCCAATTTTTATTTTATGAATAATTTATTTTCCAAATGTCAAAATAATATTATTAAATATTCGGTTGCAACACCCGAATTTAGATTTTTTATACCTCAACTGAATTTTATAGTTGCTTTTATGAAACAAATGTTTATAACCATCAATAATAGTAATAATATTCAGTTCTGTTTTTTAATTTATTTTTGTTAACTTTTTAAAGTCACATATTAGCTTAGCCAATTTTTCTTTTTTAGGAATCATCATTCAATTACAATTATGTTTATAATGTTATCAATAACATATCGGTTTTATTTACACATTTTAAATAATTAGAATAAAATATTAGCTGTTTTTAATCTTTTTTCTATGTGTACTTATTACTTAGTGCAAAATTTAAATAATGTAATTTGCATTACATACGAAACGCAATCACTAAATGGTTTTATTCTGATTAAATATTATAGTTATTAAAATAAACTTAAGCAGAAAAAAATCCAAGATCAATTCGTGAAAATCGAGCACTTCAGCTTTAGTTCTGATACAATATAAAACTTATGTTTTAAAAATTTGGAACATTTTCAGTTCAATTTGATTTATAGAGCATAGAAATTTATAGTTTTTAGTAATGATTGTATATTTAATAGTTTACAATTTTAAAAATTAAACTTACAGCTCAAATGTTCCTATAATATAGTTCGTTTGCTTTATTTACATATCTATTTTTTTGGGAACTGAAAGCCTCATCATTTAGTCGATAATTGTTTTCATTAAAATTATTATTATTATTACTTCTGAACAACAATTGAAAATATGTATAAATTAAAATGGTAAACAAAAATACTATTTGACAATTATATATCTTCAAAATCTATTTTCTTTTCAAAAATGTATTTTTAATTCGAATTGTGGAATATCTAGCTAATCGTTTGACAGTATCAAATGACTCGAGGGAGTACTTCGGTATTTTTAATGTTAAATAGTATAAAAAAAGTACTTTAGTGTCAACTTTTCCATCCCTGATTTGTACTGTAAAAAATTCTCCATCATATACTATTATTTTGATTTGTTTGCAAAGTTTAATAAAAACAAAATCGTAAAAAGTTCCATTATTTTTATCACTGCTTTCAATCTTTAAATTCCAACATATCCGCATACATTAACAACTGCCAGAAGTTATTTTTCAACCTAAAATACTATTAAACTTTTACGCATGAAATGCCTTAAACAGCTGTAAAAAAATATACATATTTTTGCAAACTTACCTTAATTAGGCTTTAAAACTTCAAAAGAATCTGTAAGTAAAAAAAAAGAGGGAGAAAAAAATGTATGTAAAAAATTGTTATCACATTTTTTAAGTTAAGCAATAATTTTTCTTTTTAGGTTTTTTATTTTTTTATACCGCTTCGATAATATTAAAATAATGAAATAAATAGCTTAAAGCTAAAAGAATTTATATCCATTTCATCGGAAATACTTAATAGAAAATATGCACAAAAGTAAACAAATTTACATAATTTATTGACTTTTTAACTTAAAAGTGAAACACGAGCTAACAAATAGGAAAAAATATTATAATAAAAAAAAAAAATTAAATAAACAACCAAAAAAAAAGAACTTCAACCTTAAAAACGATTTTTATGCATTAAACCTTTTTTTTAAAGAAGCCGTAAAAGCATGGAGAAATTTCGATTGAAAAGTTATAAAGTTTTTATAAGGATATCTTAGAAAATTAAAATAGAAAAAAAAAATCATTGAATTATAGGAACAAAAGTTACGGAATGGAAGAAGTACATAAAATATTGCCTTTTGTATGAATTGAAAACTTCCAAAATCAATTTAAATAAAGAGGCTCTTCAGAAAATTATCTACTTATTTATATACCCTTTCTCTTATGCCTTAAGTTTAAATATTAGGGATATAAAATTTATAAGAGTAGTACAGCAATAGACATTTTATATTGAATGCAATTTTTTTTTTTTTTTTTTTATTTTATTTTTTTTTTTTTTTATTTTAAAGAAAAGTTATATTTTTCTATAATTGAGTTTTGTTGGTGTACTTTTAATTTTTTTTCTTTCACCGACACCTTAAAGAATTAATATATAACCATAACATTAACTTGTTTATTTTATATATATATATTTTTTTCTTTTTCTGAAACTGTCATATAGAAAATTAATTCATAACTTTATCATTATTTAAGAATTGATTTCATCTTCAGCATCACCTTAACATTCTCTATTCGCTGCTGCTGTCATCACCATCATTGTCGTCGTTATTATCAAACAAAAACTTATTATTTGTTTTATTCAATATTTGTCTTTTTGCTTTTATAAGAATTCTCATAAATTTCTCATACTTTGATTTTGATCTTTTAGATACTCATTCGTATTTAACTTGTCTTCATACTTGTTTTGCGTTTTACTTTATTCTTTATGAAAACTTCCTTTTCATTATATATATTTTATTTTTTTTTTGTCATTGCAAAGCAGCAGAACATTATTATTGAGGTATGAAATGTTTCATTTTTATAAAGCAGAAAAAAAAATCAAAATGGTACCAAAGAAAAACCCAAACGTAAATTGGAAAAAAGTAGAATAAAAGTTTGTGATAAAAACTTTTTACTTGATGATTTTTGTTAAACTTTTTACAAAAAGAAAAGAAGCAAAAATAAAACTTTCAATGTTTATTTACTTGGATTTTGTTAAAAGGAAAATTAATATTTGTTTTTCACAATAAACTTTAAGTCAAATGGTCATCATTAATTTAATATTTAACTGTATTTGATGGTGTGTTAAAATAATAATTTCGAAATATTAAACGCTGTACATAAGGGTGGTCCAAAATTCGTTTTTATACCCTACACCACCAAAGGTGGTTGGGGTATTATAAGTTTGTGCAGAAGTTGTAACGCAGAGAAAAAATCATCGAACCCCCACCTTTAAGTATACCGTTCGACTCAGAATCACTTTCTGAGTCGATTTAACGATGTCCGTCCGTCCGTCTGTCCGGCTGGACGGCTGGCTGGCTGTCCATGTAAAGCTTGTGCGCAAAGTACTATTTTGAAGATAATTTGATGAAATTTGGTGCATACGCTTTTTTCAACACAAGAACGAAGCCTATTGAATTTGGTTATGATCGGCCCATTATTTCACCTAGCCCCCATACAAATGTCCTCCCTGAATAGAGTTTTAACACTTATAGATGGCTTAAAAATAGGAATATTTTAATGAAATTTATTAAAAATAAGTTTTATATCAGCTGCCAAATTTCATGTCTGCCAAATTTCATGAAGATCGGTTCATAACTGACCATAGCTCTCATATAAACTCCTCTCCCGAAAATTACTAACATTCATAAATATACAAATGTTAGTATTATGTTAATATTTAACACAAGTGAGTTGTATACATATATTATGTGGATCGAAACGGTGTAGGGTATCATATAGTCGGGCTTGACCGACTATATCTTCTTCTCTCGTTTTTTTTTTTTTTTTTTTTTGATTAAAACTATAAAAGGGTGTGGCACTTAGAATAACTTGACTAAACTTCAACTTCCTAAGATGATTGTAAGTGAATGCTACATGACCATTTACGTCAATAATCCTAGAATAAAACTTAAATTTTTTCTCATTGAAAATGAGTCGCATACAGATTTCCTACCAAAATAGGATTTTGATGTTCATAAATGCTTTAAATATATCAAAATTACTTACTTAGCTTACTTTTCAGTTTAATCCATAAATCATATACAAAAGTAAGGTGTGCAAACGAAAGACTAATGCACACTTTAAGGCGCATAACGCGAAAAAGTGGTGCAATAAAATAACTTCTAACATTTGAATGTTTTATCATAATAAAAAATATGTACCAAATTTAATTAAATAATTCCCTACTTGAAATATAAAATAAATTATTTGGTGTCTTACAACTTAGGAGTTGTAAGACATTTTTAAGCCAATGAAAATAAATGAAATAAAGCCCAATTTGTAAGAAAAGTTTTATTGTGTATCCTACACCAGCGCTACTGTTGAGAATTAAAAAAAAGGAATTTCATGAAAAAAATCTCTCAAAATATTGAGAGTCCCAGCACGATACTTACAGATCATGCAAAATGGCTCCATCCTCTACATATATATTTTAAATGAATTTAAAAATACAATTTTTGCAGATACGCGAAATTTAATTCTCAAATTATCGACCAATAAAATTCAAAACAAAAAAAATGTTTCAGGTATCATTTTAAAGGTAATTTCATTTCCTTTAACTATTTGCCTCAATGAATCTTATAACGTAAATATTTTGGAAGATATTAGTATTTTTAAAAAGACAATTTATCTTATTTTTGAGATACTATAAATCACGAACCATCGCAGAAATCAAGCTAAAACTCGGTATTTGCGTTATAAGCGTCAATGTTAATATTCTTGCCGAATTTAATTACATTTGAATGGTTTTTGGATCTAATTGACGATTTTTTTTTTTTATAAACAAAACAAACAATACAAATTAAAATAAATATTTCGTATTTATTATGTCATTTGTTGTAATAATTCATAAAATATTGCGAGTCTTAGAATGCTACTTACCACGGTTGAAGAAAACATTCTCACCATTAACATATATTTTATTTTTTTTTTTTAATTTTAAAACGATCATTTTTCGAGACATTTACCTGCGAACTAAATATCGCGATATATGGATCATTTTAATGTTGAGAAAAATGTAATAATAAAGGTAATTTTGATAACTTTATCATAAATACTTTGAAAGATATTTGTAATTTTGTGTATACAACTTCGTGATTATTTTTAGCTTTTTTACACTTACAAATCGCTGTATATCGCAAACCACTTCATGAAATTATCTGAAATTTTGAAATAGTCTTAGTTTTGACAAGTTAATTATTGTACCAAAAATCATTTGATTGTACCAAAATTGTAATTTTTCCTGTTGGTTTTAAATGGAATGACTTTAAATGATAAATATATATGTTGTATTGTCATATTTTTACTATTTTAATAGATACTATAGTAGCCTCTAGTTTTGACAACAAACGTATATATTTGTATATATTTTGTATTTCATTACATAGGGTCTACACGAGAGATTTTTATATATTACAGAGAGTGTAAAATTCTCTCTCTGAGAAATTTATCTCACGTGTAGACTGAAATATTAGTATTATAAGTGATTTTTATATATTTGAGCTTTTTCCTGGCAGTAAAAGCTAATATAGTTATAATTATTTATTTCTTTACAACTTTAGATGATGAAACTCATTCTCTTTTGGCGAGAATATTGATATCGTTACGATTTTACTTCGTAGTCTTAGGGTTTCTGTCCCCTCAATTTCGTCTAAAAATCGTTTTGAATTCTTATTTTGTATAACGAAATGATTCTTTTAACCTCAGATTCTAAAATGTTGTACTTTAAAGACAAATACACTAATTTTACCTTATACTTCTTATCTGGAGTCAAGAAATCTTTCAGGATTGTGATTGAAGACTTTCCGATAAAATGGCCGAATTCATCCTTATTTTCTAAAGGTAATAATAATTTTAATATAACTTAATTAATATAACATTAAAACTGAGAACATTTTAAGCATATTCCTTCCGTTTTGTATCAAAGAATTTGAAAATTGGAAGCCAAATTAAAGAAATTAAGTAGTGTCACTTTATTTTGTGGTACAAATGCATGACTAACACAACACTTTTGCCCCAAACTCGAAATACACATATTTCAAAAACTTCTTTTGTATATTAATTTAAAAAATATAATACAACAAATACCCAGACACCATAAAAGTAGCCCATTATCCACCTAGAAGACAATAGTTATGAACTAAATGGCAAGAGTAAAAAAACGCACTTTATTTTTTCCGACAGTGTATATAAATCGTGATTGTAGTTAAAAAATATCTAAGGCCAATTGCAAGTAATCTATCAATCATACCCAGTAAAAATTGTTTGACATTTGGTAGCAATTGTGTAGTTTTGTAGTATTTGACTAACTACTTACTTAATTGTTTAAAATAAGTACTTTAGTAATGGGGACCCATGAAGTCATGGATATCGCCATATAAAGGTAATGAGTTTTTCAACCGAATTATAAGTAGTTACCGTCCTTTGGCAATGTAATATGTTGACTGACCAGGTAAGTAAAGTTTTTGCTGGGTAAGAGCTCTAATATTTTACAAAATGTAATAAAGACAGTTCATTATTATTTATTATTATAATTTTAAATATTTCTAAATTAATTTCCACTAAGTTCTATTTTAAATCAAATAAACTTTATTTTTCTATTTAATAAAAATTGTACATAAATATTTATTTTTAATTTTTCTAATGATAACATTTGTGTTCTATGAATATTTGTGTAAACTAAAACGCAAATGGCCAATTTTTCATGTTTGTTGAAGCAAAAAAAATAAAAAATAACATATACAGATAAAATAATAAATTATTATTTTTTAATAATACATTCGTAGACATGTTTATCTTCTATTATTTGTTTTTGTTTTATTTTAATTTTAAATAACTAATACAAAAATGTTCTTTTTGATATATATAAAAATAAATAATAATGCTTAAAAAACAAGGATTATAATTAAAGTGTGTTTAATAAAAACAGTTGCATTTTAATAGAGATATAGTCTAAAATTAAAAAGATAGGAAAGTGATCCTTATTTCGTTACGAAATTAAACAATAATATTTAATTATTTGTATCAGTTCTATATGCACTCGACATAACATTATCTATATGTTAATATTTTGTTAAATTTATTTTGTGCACATTCTTTATTATTGTAATGATAATAGTTTATACACGAGATTAACGTTGATTTATTATGCAATGTGTATGTTTTTTTGTTTTTCAATATCTAAATACATGTAGATATTTTGATAAACAAATGGGAATCCTTTAATTTAATTTTTTTTTTTTACATAATAAAACATATAATTAAATACTAAACTATTTATTTGTTTATTATTTAGGGAATAAAAAGATTTCAGGTTATTTTGGTTAAAAAAAAAAAAAAATACTAGATAATTTTAATTGTGTTTAATATTTAATCTTAGATCTTAATATAAAATTTATAAATCTATAAAAAAAAAATTTTATTAAATTTAACTTAAAATTTTATTTATCTAAACTTTTGCAAAACACAATGTTTTATTTAATTCTTTTACTTTAAGGTGAAAATTATTTTTATTAGACAAGTGTTCACATTTTTTTTTTATAACTTGTCTTGAAATTTTAATACTTTAAAAGGTGACAAATTGTCAGCTAATGTTTTATTTTTTTTAGATTTTTAGTCTGAAAAGTTTTATTTTAATGCATCTCAAAGGACATTATACTCATACTTAGAATAAAACGAGAGAGAAACTATAGTCGGTCAAGACCGACTATATGATACCCTACACTATTAGACCTGTGGCCAATTGGAGACCAACACTTTAAGTAAATGTAAAATAAATTATACAAATAAGAACAATGCCTTTATACTAACATCTAAAAATTTAATTTTCAACGTCTTTCTCATTAGTGAATTATATTCCAATCGATTTATTTATTATTTCTTTAAATAAAAAAACTCGGGTATTAAAACTACACTTTAAGATTTCCCTCAATTTAAATTTTGTATTTTTTATTATTATTATTTTTTTTTTTTTTTAATTTTTGAATATTTGTCAACTTAAATTCTATGTAGACTATCTTTTAATACAAAACAAATAAATTTCTAGTCAAGCAATTTGCCTACACTTATAATTTTTCAACATTTTATGAATAGATTACTAAGAAACCTAAAAAAATATATATTTCAACATTTATATTTTACAAGAATATATTGCAAATGTCACACAATGATTTATTAAATATTTAATTCAAATGTCAAGGTATTCAAAAAAAATAATAATATGTTATGTCTATTGATACTTTATGAGTAACATACATATATCGATGCAAATAAATTTTTTGTAACAAAAAAATTTTTGTTTGGAATCATAATTTATATTGAAAACCTTTATGAATATAAGTGATAGGTGAAAAAAAGCAAAAAATAAATAAATAAAAACTTTCTAAAAATCCTATCCTTATCCCTACGGTACATACCCAAAAAAATTAACGTTAGTCAATACCCGTGGTACCCTGGTAGCATAGTATAATTTTTGTTGATTTCATTCAAAAAATATAAAATTTTATAAAAATTATTTATTACGGCCATTTATCTGGCCTCAGATCTTAAAGAAAATCGATAAAAGCATATAGAAAGACATGTTTGAGTATTTAAGCGATGTCCGTCCGTCTGTTTTGCAGTCCATAATAAATTTTAATGAAGCTACAAATTGCAGTTTTTGAAATAATTGTATGAATTTTAGCTTTATATGATGCAGACACGTGCTCTATTAAAATAAGTTTATAATGGTTACCTATTACAACCAAGTCCTAGAATCGGGTTTTGTCGTTCATTTTTTTTTTTTTTGGTATTTAATAATTTAGTACATATAAAAGTTTTATGGACGTTATTCAATTTTATAAAATTATTTTTGTTAACGTAAAAACTAATCTATAACATTTTTTTTATCAGTTTCGCACCTGCGCAAGTGCATAAATTAGTATTGGTAAACAAAGTATAAATTGGTAGAAAGTATAAATTTTAATTTTAAACTACAACAAGACATGAACTAAAATAAAACACAAGTTCCTTATAAACTCTCTGAGAAAATCGGTCAAGAAAGACTATAACGTTCTTACAGTCCTAAAGAATATTAGCACTGACTTCCTCCACAATTAAGCACAGGATCTATAAAATATTCTGACCGAAAATAGGTCACGTCCATAAATAACTTTTTTACAACGCTAAGGAATGTTGTCAGTGTTGTCATAGTGTCTTATCATGTTTGGAGCTACAATATAGAAAGCTTACGTTCCTTAGCATGAATAAATGAAATAATTTTAATATCTTGAGCACTTGCATGATAGTTTTGATTAAAAGTGGTGGACATTATTACATGATAATACTGTCTCAAAACAGCAATAATTCGAAATTTGTTTAAATTTTCACATATTATTCTTTGTTTCTTTTTCTCAAGCTCCCAAATAACTTAGAAATATCAAAAAATCTTTTTTCTGAAACTAGTTCTTCTTTAAATCCTAAAGTAGTCAGTACTTATAATTTGGTAATTTTTACTGTCATGGACATGCTTATTCCCTAGTTTAAACAAAAAATTAGTAAACATTTAACTGTAAAAGAATCAAAGAATAATAAAAATAAGATTTGCAATAATAAATAGTCAAAAACAAATATTAATTGTAGTGCAAAATACAGAAATTGTATTAGGGTACCCGAGTACCAAGGGTATTGATTCCCGTAGGTATCAACTTTAAAGCCATTTTACATATAGACCAAGTTAACAAAATTTATGTTTTTTCAGTTTTTATACACCTTAATCACGACGATCAGAAGTTTCGTGTCTATATCTTTATTAATAATGAAATGCGAGCACTTTAAAGTTAAAAATGGTACCCGGGTACCCGGGTATGTACCGTAGGGTTATATAAACATAAGTAAGTGTCAACAATATATGTAAACAGTATATTGTACTATTTTATTAGAAATAAATTTTATATTTATGTTCAATTATTTGTTTCATTTCATATTTTTGATCAAAGTTTTATCATCAAAATAAATTTAAATTTAATAAAAATTTGTGTCTTACAAATAAATATAAATTACAAACATACATACATATATATAGTATGTGCATATATATTTATGTAAATTTGTATTTGACAAAATATATAAATATACAAGTATACTTGTATTAAATTTTATTACATTTGATATTTATGGACTTTTATATAACAATCTCTCAAGATACTCATAACCAAAACGCATTTATTCTACACACAGATAAACTGATGTGTTAACAACTCTTATACATACATATATATAAAACACATCCTTACATTTCTCTTTCACACTCATAAAGAAAATCATCATCATCCAAACATTTCATACATTTATACATACAAAGATTAAGATATAAAAAAAACATTTTAAAGTAATAAAAAAAATATATAGAAATTGATGAAAATAATTCTTGACAGTTATTTGAAACTTATAAAATTTTTTTGGTTCATTCAGAAAATACTATTTCATATATTTTTTTATGTGAATTGCATGATTTTTTCTTTTGTGTTAGTGTTAAAAAATTATCAGGGATGAGCGGTACCAAAGTCTTGTTCTTTATACCCTACACCATCATAGGTGGTTGGGGTATTATGCGTTTGTGCTGATGTTTGTAATGCACAGAAAAAATTATCGGACCCCCACCTTAAAGTATACCAGAATCACTTTCTGAGTTGATTTAACGAAGTCCGTCCGTCCTTCTGGTCGGCTGGCTGGCTGTCTGTCCATGTAAACCTTGTGAACAAAGTACAGGTCGCAATTTTAAAGATATCTTGATGAAATTTGGCACGAATAATAACTTTGACATAAGAACGAAGCCTATTGAAATTGGTTATGATCAGTTTATTATTTCACTTAGCCCCCATACAAATGTCCTCCCGAAATATTGTTATAAATGCTTTAAATATAACAATATTTCAATGAAATTCAGTACAAAAGAGTTCTGTTTAAGTAGCAATCTTTGTGCCAAATTTCATCAACATCGGTTCATAATTGACTGTAGCTCCCATATAAATCCCATCTTCCGAAAATAACTTTAACGTGCATAAATCCCATACGAATGGTAGTATCAAGTTAATATTCCACACAAATTAATTTTATATAAGTAGAAACAACATTGCCAACATTTTTGAAAATCGATCGTTAAACCCTTTTTTGGGGGGATATTTGTATGGGGGCTAGGTGAAATAATGGGCCGATCATAACCAATTTCAGTAGGATTCGTTCCTGGACTTTAAGAAACCTGTGCGCCAAATTTCATTAATTTTGGTTAGAAATTGGGATCTGTAGTTTACAAGATTTACATGGACGGACAGACGGTCAGACGGACAGATGAACGGACATTGTTAAATCGACCCAGAAAGTGATTCTAAGCCGACTGGTATAAAATAAGGTGGGTCTTACACCAATATTTTTGGGTGTTACAAACATCAGCACAAACGCATAATACCCTCCCCACCTATGGTGGTGTAGGGTATAAAAAGAAAAAAATATTTGCCAATTCGAAAAAAAAAAAAAAAGATTCTGAATCTTTTGTGCAAGACATAGTCGCTTACTTGTATATAAGCTTAGAAGCCGACAACAAAAACGGTTTTTAGGGGTATCTTATTTATAAACCGCCTTTATATTTTTTGATCTCATTCTATCATAAGTAAACTAATCGGACTTTACAGATGAATTCTGCACCGTCATATATTCCGTTGATGTGCCCGAAATAGTCAAAGTAGTATTGGAAAACAAGAGCGAACATTTTTCAAAAAGTCATATGGAATTGCTTGGATTACTGTGTGAACTTAGTTCTTTGTTATTTTACATAACATAATCGGAGGAGCATTAAAAATATGTTTAGTACAAGAATTTTATGGACTTTTCGAAAGTTATGCAAAAATTTCACTTTTTGCTTTTGTATTTTTATACAGAAAATTGCAATTTAAACATACATTGGGTATATAAATATAAGAGTGGCGATAAAAACAATTGATCGGGATCATTAATTTAAGTAAAAAGTCGTTGACAATTGAAAACGGGACACTTTTGTCAAAACACATTTTGCTAAGGCAAAATTCAACATATTCAACATATGTAGAATTAACTTAGATTTAATCCAAATTTTTCACAAAATTTTTTATTGAAAAGAAAATTTTTTAAATTTTACTTGAAAACCGAAAAAAAATATACTGCCCTATTACCATCAAAAATTGAAAATATTATAAATTTTATTTGAATAACTCAGTAGGTTTTATTGCAAAATTCATCATTTTTTTTAATTAAGTCATAAGACAATGTCATTTATTTACATTTTTTAAATGCACTTAATCAAATCTCTAAAGTTGCATTAAATGAAAAATCGTACTTTTTTTTCGAACGCCATATTGATTTTGATTTATTGTATTAAAGCAGCTACAGATTGACATGAAAACCGTTGATGAATATTTTTAGTGAAATTATATTTTCTGCGTAAGTAAAACTTTACACAGGAACTTATTTCAGTTTAAAATTGATTTATAACGCCAACATCTGCTATAACAAAATATGCAAAATTGTTGAATTCTTTAAAATAGCTATACACGTTTAGCAGATTAATATTTTAAAACGCCACAATGATTTTTAAATGTCACTTGGAAGCCTTCTTTGATAACGCTATACTCTAGCTTCAATGAAATAACGTTGCGAGTGTGCCTCGCGAAAAAGGCACCTCTGGGAGCCATTCACGTTGTTTCTCTCCAAGTTTGGGTACCTTCTACAGCATTTCTGTTGAGGGCACATTAACGAGATATATGTCAAATGATGCATAATTTCAAGAGCTATTGGGCTCTGTTTTAAATTTAGAAATATCCGAAACGGCGTAAAATTCCCAGTGAAAAAACTGCAAAATTTAAACATTTTTTAAAATTTTGTTTCACGACTTTTGCACAACACAATTTGACACTGGTTAATTGCACGCTAATTAAATCAATGCTGGTCATTTTCTACAAGTGTTTATAGTCTACATTATAAGAATTGGTCATTTATGCTAAAACCCGCGACTTTGTTAGTTTCAAACACTTTTTTTGGAATTTTTGACTTTGGGTGCTTGCCGGTACCATATGGTCTTGAGTTTTTTTCTGTTGCAGCAAAAAGTGTTGTTAACATAATTACATCAAAAGTTGTTTAAAAAAGTCAGAATTTAAAAAAATGTTTGAGGTTGAAGGTCGGTTTCATAAAGGCAAACATAAAAAGAGAATAGTCCATATATACTTTTTGGGGTCTTAAATGAATATTGTAGAAATTACAAATGGAATGATGAACTTATATATAGCCTTTACACCTGTGGTGAAGAGTATGGAAAATTATTTTAATTTAAATATCAACTTAATTTTTAAAATAAACTTTCTTATGTAGCCAACAAATAGATTAAAGTTGGTTCATTTATAAAACCAAAACTACGCCACTTTAAATTTTAAAATCTAATATTTTATATAAAAAAAAAAATTAACATTTTATTGAATTTTATTTAATTATGAATTTTTTACATCCACAATAGCACAATGGTTTTATAATTTTTCTTAAAATAATAGATTTTTAAAATTAACAAAGATTTTAATTTTTCTCTTAATTTTTTTTATTTATAAAATTACAAAAAAGATTAACCGGAAAAAATTAAAAAAAATTATTTCTTTGCTTCATCAAACACAAACATTAAACAGGACACTTAAATACATTACCAACAACAATTCGAATAAATTTTCGCTTTTTATTTAAGTACCTTTTCTTATAAAATGTACCATTCTGTAATCATATAACAAATTTGTAATACCAGTCATTGTAATCTTAAAAGAGGGTGTTCATTTTACCATATATTGTTTTTCAGAGAACAAGTATTTTTTTTCTTATTTCTGGAATGAGAATTTATTACAAAAAATACATATCCTGTATATGTACATTAGCATGGCCCTCTTTTATATAGAGGAAAATAAAGGTTTTTAAATTGTCAATCTCTTCCACTAAAAATTTTCAAATTGCCAAAAAATAATAAAATACAAAGTTTTAGATTGATTGGGACAAATTTAGAAGTGGCTCAAAGTGAATGAAATATTAAAAATTTTAGTTATTTTATTCTTTTCAACCATTAATAATTCATTAAAACTTAAATTTTCCTTGCTTTCATCTTTTTGAAATTACCAAAATGAAGAAAATTGAACGACTAATAATATCATAGTTATTAAAATCAATTCACGTAAAACGCGTAATTTTCCACCAAATACACCCCAGTAAAATAAGATTTCATCCAAAACTTTAGAGAGAGAAAAGAAACTCAGTATATGATTTTGTCTTGATATCTTAAACATCTTGTTAAAATTTTTCGGTAATCACTTGTGATCTGCGTAAGATATTCACGATCGAAATTTACAAAAATCTCTTGTTTTGCATATAACTCACTTGCGTATTTTTTTTATAACAAAAGTATTTGCAGGATATATAAAACGTCAACAAAATGCCAAGTTTCGTTTCTCTCCTTCAAATTCTGGTTGAAATCTTATTGTTCGTTGTCTCTTTGCCCGAAAATTAGGTGTTTTACAGTAATTTTATTTTAATAACTATTATATTTTTAGTTATCCAATCTTCTTCATCTTAGGAATTTCAGAAACTTCATATTGTAAGGAATTTAACAAGATATAAACCCAGAAAATTGCACTGAGGGCCACCCTAATGTGCATATGTATGTGTTGAAATGTTAGTACTTTTACACACTTATTTCAAAGAGCAAGTGGCAAATGTCTTAAATTTCTTGAACTGCAAAATATGAGATAAATTCATATACCTACACACATACATATATACTAACACTTGTAAAAATTTACACTTACAAGCTAAAAGTAAATAAATTGATTAGGAAAGGAAAAACAAAGTCAAGACTTTATATTTATTGTAACCTTTTTTCCTAAAAATTTATATTTTATTAAATTAAATTTATTCTTCTTGCTTCTTGTTTAACTTTGAATTAAGTTGAGTCAAAAGTAGTTGAAGATTAAAATGAAAATTATTTCTATTTTTTTTTTTTTTTTTTTTTTTGTTTCATTTATGCCATAAATTTGTAGAATTTTTGGAAAATGCGAATATTTGCAAAAATCTTAGTTTGTTTGCAAGTGAGATTTATAGTCTTAAAGGCAAATTTAATTGCCAGCACGTAGCAAGTGAGAAGCAAAACCTTGCAAACTTAAAATTTGTTGTTTCTGTTTGGTTATGAGTTTGTGCTTGGTTTGTTTGCACTGCCAGAGAAAGAGGAAATAACTCACTACTGTTGGCATAAACAAACTTAAAAAAGTTTTTTTTTTTTGGCAAAATTATTTGTTTCTTACTCAAGCCAAATTCAAAGAAGACTTTAAAGTTTTAAATTTTAGTATAAAGGAGTTTTATTATAAAGGGGAAAATTTAAAGTTTGATTTAGAGCTAAAAGTTGTTCTAATGAAACTTAAGAGAAAAGGATTTTTTTTCATTATAGAATAAGAAAATGAGCTAGAGCTATTTAATTTATTGAAGAATATAGCTAAGCAATAAAAAAAATAATATATAAAGTATTTTTATTACCTAAATAGTATAATTTTCTCAATTTACGTTCCTTTGACAAAATTTTAAAATTAAAATTTAGCTAATTTTTGATTATATAAAAAACATTTTCATTTTTCCCCCTCTTTATTTTTTGCATCTTGATTTAAAAAAATATTCATTTAAATTTTGCTCCCCTCAATTGTATTTGTTACAGCGTAAATTCATTTATTCAAACTAAATACTGTGAATAATTTAAAATTGCTTTATAAATATTTAAAATTACTATGAATTCTTTTATATTTTCTATGCGTTTTTCATTTTCAGTTATTTTTATCATTTTCCTTTTCATTCATTTTGATTTTGCAAAAAATAAAAAAATTACACACGTTTGGTTGGAGTACCAACTAAAAAAAAATGTGAATAAAAATAAAATAAAAACGTTTAACTAAAATTTGCTGTTACTGAGAACATTTTTGCACTATGAAGCATGAAATTGAAAATTGCGTTTTATTTATTGTAAATTGTATCAAATATAAAAATTGAAAATAATGTTTGTAAAAATGTATTGGTATTTTAGCAATTTGGAAATATAAAAAAGAAAATAAAAAAAAAAACCAAAGAGATATACAAATTACATACATATGTACAATAAAGAAAGTTTGAAAAGAACATGCAAGCGCATCGATGTAGGTTGTATGAAAAAAATATTGTAAGTTACATATACACTGCCGGTCAACAGAATAGGTTCAAGATTATTATGACATTAAAAAGCGGATAATTTTTTAAATTAATTAAGTTATTTTTTTTTTTTTTTCATCTTGATTTCTAAAGTCTCGAATTCAAAGATGTTTAATAGCAAGAAATAATTAATAATGAACTAAGTACGATTTTTAAAGGATTTTCTTCTAAAAATGTATTTTTCAAGGTAATTTTTTTGGGTCATCTGAATAGGTCCATTAATAATAAAATCAATTAGCGTTAAGTATTTTTTAAACTCGCCCATAATTATGTGTTTTCCTAATTATTTCAACAGTTTTCTATAAGAATATTTAAAAATTGGTCGCGTAAACAAACTTTCCGATAAAGAAAAGAGCAAACTTATAGCATGTGGACAATTCAGACTTAATCAATGAAATATGGCAAAGAAAAACGAGAAAAAAGGTATAGTCGGTCAAGACCGACCATATGATACCCTACACCATTATGTATGGTCACAAAATTTCGGGAAAGGGACTTATATTAGACCAGCACTTTTACTAAATGTAAAAAAAATATACAAATACAGTAATGATACTAACATCTACTTAATTTTATGCATTTTAGGGCGATTCCTGGAAGTGGTTTTATATGGGAGCTATGGTAAATTATAGACCGATTCAAAATTTGGCAATATTGTTTCTACTTGCATAAAACTTTTTTGTGTCGAATATTAACTTTATACTGACATTAGTATGGGATTTATGCACGTTAAAGTGATTATTGGAACAGGGGTTTATATGAGAGCTATGGTTAATCATAAACCGATCTTTATAAAACTACGAAGATTGATACTCGTACAAAACTTCTATGCACCAAATTTCATTAAAATATTGTAATTCTTAAGGCATTTTTGAGTGTTGAAACTCAATTCCGGGGGGACATTTATATGGGGGCTAGGTGAAATAATGGAACGATTTCAACCATTTCAATTGGCTTCGTCCCTATATCATAAAAGTCCCACGTTCCAAATTTCTTTGAATTATTTTCAAAATTGCGACCTGTACTTTGTGCACAAGGTTTACATGGACAGCCAGCCAGAAAGACGGACGGACGGACATCGTTAGATCGATTTAAAAAGTGATTCTGAGTCGATTTGTATAATTTAAGGTGGGTGTTGGTTAATGTTTTCTATGCGTTATAAATATTAGCACAAACGCAGAATACCCCAAGCACCTATGGTGGTGTAGGGTATAATTAAACGAAGTCAAAATATTGTAAACAACTTTTTAAGAAATCAGTCTCGTTATGTAAAAAATATGAAAAGAGGTAGTTACAAAGCAACATAGAAAGCTGACGGAAGATCCATCATTCAAGACGCCTCTAATTCTACTGATTCTGCGTCAAAAATTAAATAAAAATCAGGTATTAAAGTGTTTTACAGTAAAACGTGTTATTCGAAATTCAGTGCACCTAAGAAGACTAAAAATTATAAAAAATCCACCTCTAAACATCATTCGTGAAGTAAAACGAGAGAGAAGTTACAGTCGGTCAAACCGACCATATGATACCCTACACCGTTGTATATTTGCTTAAAATTAGACCTGTGGCCAAATGTAGACCAACACTTTTACTAAATGTAAAATAAATTATACAAATACAGAACAATGCGTTGATACTAACATCTATATGATTATATGCCCTTTAGGGCGATTCCCGGAAGTGGGTTTATATGAGAGCTATGGTAAATTATGTACCGATTCTCATAAATGTTGTTTCTACTTATATAAAACTTATTTGTGTCGAATATTAACTTGATACTATCATTCGTATGGGATTTTTGCACGTTAAAGCTATTTTCGGAAGATGGGATTTATATGGGAGCTATGGTCAATTATGGACCGATGTTTTTGGTTTTTGTCACAAAGATTGACACTTATACAAAACTCCTTTTTACCGAGTTTCATTGAAATATTGCTATATTTCTCTATTCTAGGAGGACATTTGTATGGGTGCTAAGTGAAACAATGGACCGATCATAACTAATTTTAATTGGCTTCGTTTAAAATAATTCGTTTGTGTCAAAATAATTATTCGTCCAACTTTCATTAAGATATCTTTAAAATTGCGACCTGTACTTTGCTCACAAGGTTTACATGGACAGACAGCCAGACGGATGGACGGACGGGCATCGTTTAAGTTGGGGGTCTGATAATTTTTTCTGTGCATTACAAGCATCAGCACAAACGCATATTACCCCAACCACCTATGATGGTGTAGGGTATAACTACTTTCGTTTACCCGTGGACGCATGTTCTAAAAAAAGGAATGAAACATATTGTTCTATAGAATGAAAAGAAATCATTATGAAAGGCTCCAATGGCTATAAATATTACTCTTTTTGTTATTTAAGAAAAAAAGGATGGGAAGGAAGTGTAATGGTGTAGAGTGCTACTTCATATTATGAGGCATGTGAACTTTGATTTTATACGCAAAGAATTACGGAAAAAAAGTTTACGGAACAAGAATTTCTAACATTTTGTATACTATTTTAATTAATTTCATGGACATTCCAGATCGACAATGCCCTTATTCACACCGTAGCACTATGGTTTCGATGACCACTTTTCTTGGCCAAAATTACCAAATTTGAAAAAAAAAGATTGTATTGTTTGAAATAAAATTTGGATGAAAATCAAAGCAATTTAATGTATTTATTTTATATTTAAAAATTTTAATTAATTTTTACACTTTTTATGTGTCAGAAGTAAAGTCATTACAACGGAAGTTTTAACATATCTCACTTATAATTTTTTGATTAATTAATTTTGATACATAACTATATTTTTTGGCAATATCTGCTATTTTATTTTTTATCTTGGTATTTTTATTCATTGGTTATATCTTTGTAAATGATAAGAATTTCCAATGCTAAAAATGGATGATCTCGAAAATCGCAAAAAATCGCAAAACGAGACAATATGGAAAATATAGCCCAGATATATGTTTATTTATTTCCGTTGAGTTTTTCTTTACCAATTTTCACCAAAAACTTGAAGGTCTAATTAAATATAAAATTTTTAAAGAATGCAATTTCATTTTGGGTTTTGTAAAACAAACTGTATTTTTCTTAGATGACAACAAGTTCTAACTGATTTCGTATTCAATTAAAAAAGTACTTATCCTAAGATCTATTTTCCATAATAAACTTATTTAAAAAATTGTTTTATTCAATAATTATAAATTAATGAAAACCGTTGAAAAAAGGCATTTTTTTATACATATTTTAAATTTGCTTAAGAAACTCAACTTTGATCTATTGTATTATGGCGACAAATTAATGAAAGTAAGAAAAAACTCGATTTTCTGGCGTTTTAAAGTGTTTGCTATAAAACTGCGATAATAAAAAAACATAAAAAGAAAATGTTACCAAAATTAGTTTTGGCCAAGAAAAGTGGTCGGCGAAACCATAGTGCGCAGTAGCGGGAAAACAATGAATTCGAAATCAAAATTTTACCACTTAGGAGTGACCATCATACTCTCTCGACCTTAATGTACTATAATAAGAAAATGTATGGAAATTGCTGTCGCGTCGGATAGATAATTTGAGGACAAAAATTCATTATCTAAAGAGATTAGAAAAAGTTGGAGAGAACTTTCTTTGTTACAAGTTGAAAATCTTTATAAGTCCCTTCCAAATATATGTTTTAGGTTAAATTTAATAATAAGGGCTATATTCATTATTAATAATTTCCTAATAATATAATAAAACGAAAAAAGTGCCATATTAGTCAATATATCTTGTTGTTTAATTGAATAAATGTTGAACCTATTCAGATGACCCAAAAAATTTACCTAAATAATTCGCTTGTTGGAAAAAAATCATTAAAAATCGTACTTAGTTATTACTTAAATTTATTTTGCTTATAAATATCGTATCTTAGAATTAAGTACTTTAGAAGTTATTATTAAAAAAAAAAATACATTAATTTCATTATTATTTTAAATATAACAAAAGTTTTAATGTAACGAAAATGTTGAACCTATTCTGTTGACCAGTAGTGTAAGTGTGGAATGTTTTAAATGAATCTCAATTGATTGAAATGTTTTTGGTAGAGGGCATGAAATATTATTTGTTGGTGAAATGCATCGGAGAAATATGCTTTTACAAAGAAACTTCCAAGATTTTTAATTACATTTCATTAATAGATTTGTATAAGATATGCGTTTAATTTGCCTTGTTAGTAGTGTTAAATGAGCTTTTTGCTTTCTTTTCAAACTATAAGTAGTTACAATGAAAATAACCAAAAAGTTTTGGCTAAAATTTTAATCCATAAATCATCAATTATAACATCATGCGAAAAAATTTTCGATATTTTTTTTTCCAAAATGTGTAAAAATTTTACAATTTATAAATTTGCAATGTAGTAGTTATGGTTCATGATAAATTAGTTTGCTCAAAAAATTGCGCTAAAGGTCCTCTGGTAGAACAAAATCCTATGGAGATTAATTTAAAAATATTTTTCTCTATAATAAGCTAAAAATTACAAATTTTTTTAGATCTATTTCGAAAAAAACTCGAACATGAACTAAAATTTTTTGGTAATAAATCTGTATCGCTAGTAGAGAACTGAAGATAAACTTTAAAATTTTTTTAAATACACATCGTTTGAAGGATCTTCCTATATTCGTATCTCCAAAAACATTTTCTCGGGACACTATAATTTGAATACATCACTCAATGTGGTCAAACGCAAATTTTTTGGTAATAAATCTGAATCTCCTAAACTACTGTACGGATCAAATTGAAATATATGGAAGAGTTCTAGAGGAAGAGCTAATCCCATCTTGTAGACATCTTGTAATAACACGTGTCAAATTTGACTACCTCGTGTATGTAAAAAAACAAATCGATTTCATAGAAAAAATAAGTTTACTTACCTAAGTCATCTCTGACATTTAAAAATATATTTATGTTTGAATTTTTAATTTTAGATTTTTTGCCTTGACTTCATTTAGTTTTTCGGGAATATATGTTTATAATACTTTTAAAATTTTATTACCTCATATACCCCAGAATATACGATTTCATACCAAAACTAGATTTTTGTCGTTCTGAAACTGTCTCTTTTTAGAAGGCACTCAGGTATCGAAGTGATTTTTTGCTACAAGTGAATGGCTTGCCAAACCAAATACTTTCTTGGAAATTTTGATTTCCTTGTATTTTTCTGTCACATTGTTTGTAGCATCTGCTACATAGAAAAACTAGTTTTGCTATTGCAATGCAATTAAGCACACAACTACTGGACATAATGACAAATGTAGACAAGTTAACGAAATGATTAGTTTTTTTTACTGTGTCAAAAGATATAAGATTAGAAGTACGCACGGATTTTTTTCGTGCGCAGTCCTTATCTGTAATTCAGACAAAAAATTTACTTTTGTCTTGATAAACAAAGTGCTTGTCTATACTCTATAATATAAGTGATATTAAAAACATTTTTACTAAGTAATATGATGATATACTAGCAGGTATTTTTTGAACTTATTACGCTTTTTAAAAATTTCTAAGAAATAAATAGTTTTGAATAATAATAAATGCACAAATAAAAAACATCTTAATGTAAATAAATTCTTCTTAAATCCCAAACCAACAAACATAATGAAACAGAAAAAAATCATTTATTCTAAATTGCAGCTGCTTAGCATGTAATTTCTCTAAACCGCAATTACATGAATGAACTAGATTTTATTTTAAATAAATTAATTTTTAAGAAAAAAAAAAAAAAGTACTGTACGCTTGTGGTATGTATGTTAACATAGAAAAAAATTGATTAATGATTTTGTATAAAAAATATAACAACGTTGTATGGCAAAGAACTTAAAGAAAAAAATGTAATAATATTTGTTGTATACGACTATTGTGTTGAAAATAAATGTAACATTAAGGAAATGCATTATGCTTGTTTTGTATACGTATACAAATGACAGCAACCGCAACAACAATGTCATCAACAAATTCATACAAATATCGTCCTTGAGTTTTGCATACAAATACTAAGAAAATAAACGACAGTACTGTTGACAAGAAAATAAAAGAAAAGAAAAAAAAAAAAAAAATATATATAAACAAAATAGAATGATATAAAGAAAAGTGCACACAACCGCATCATAAAAAACAAAACTTTAAGATAAATGGTCCAGAATGCATTTTGGTAACAAAATGTATTACTTACATACATATGTATATGCAGATGATATTTTTATACCCTTCACCACAGGTGTAAAGGGTATATATAAGTTTGTCATTCCGTTTGTAATTTCCACAATTTTCGTCGGAGAGCAAAAAAGTTTATATTTTCGGAATCCTTGTAAGAAGCGATGACGATTGGACCATGTCCGTCCGTCCGTCCGTCCCTCCGTCCGTCCCTCCGTCCGTCCGTCCGTCCGTCCCTCCGTCCGTCCCTCCGTCCGTCCGTCCGTCCGTGTGTCGGTTGAAATGGCGTTTATGAAGCCCACCGATAACTGACATATATAATATGTATGTCAAACGATCGGAAATGCTTTCGAGAATTTTGCTATTGGAATTCAGCAAGATAGGTTCATACAATGCGGAGATATGTTCAAAAAACCGGTTTTTTGAACCGGTTTTCCAGTTTCTGAAGCCTCTGTATACACTACAGACTTCGTTTTTACAAAGAATTCTCGGACATTTTTTTCTGAATTTTTGTTCTGAAAAATTGAAATAAATCGGTTCAGTAATAACTGAGATATCGGACAAAACGCATTTTTTATTTTTTGAAGCCTTGGTTTAAGCTATAGATTTTTATTTTTATACAGATCGGTCACAAATATTTTTATAAAATTTCAGTTTTTTGAATCAGGAAGATCGGTTTATAAATGGTGGAGATATGCTTTAAAAACCGGTTTTTAGAACCGGTTTTTTAGTTTCTGAAGCCTCTGCATATACCAGGGACTTCGAATTTTTAAAGGGGGCTCGAAAATTATTTTCTGAATTTTTGTTCTGAAAAAATTAAATAAATCGGTTCAGTAATAACTGAGATATCGGGGAAAACGAATTTTTTATTTTTGAAGCCCTTGTTCAAGCTATAGATTTTTATTTTTATATAGATCAGTCATAAATATTTTTATAAAATTTCGGTTTTTTTAATAAACCAAATTCGTTCATAATCAACAGAGTTATGGCCCAAAAACAAATCTGTTAAGAATATAAATACACCAACAAACATGTATATTAAGCATTGTAATGACTATTAGTGACGTTTTTTGTTTTTTGTATAGACAAGTAGTTTAGTTATCAACAGCAGTAATATGATGAATAACAGTGTTGTTGTTCTTTGTATATGCAGTCTGTACAAAAATAAATAGATATGGAATTGTTGTTGTTTATTTTTTAAAACTAAAATATATTTGTTAAGAATATACATAAATACATACACAAACATGTATATTAAGCATTGTAATGACTATTAGTGACGTTTTTTGTTTTTTGTATAGACAAGTAGTTTAGTTAGCAACAGCAGTAATATAATGAATAACAGTGTTGTTGTTGTTCTTTGTGTATTCAGTCAGTTTGTACATACAAAAATAAATATATATGGAATTGTTGTTGTTTCTTTTTTAAAAGCAAAGCCTGTTATGATTGTTTTTTTTTTTCATATTCAAATTTTCGTAGTTTGAAAAAAATTTAGATTTAGAAAATATGCAAGCATACGTTAAGGCGAAAATTTTATTAATTGTCGGTAATATGGTAATATGATGTCGATAAGATGGTAATATGGTGAAGGATATCAAAGATTCGGCACAGCCGAATCTTTTTTCAATTTCATTTGTGCTAAATATGTATCTACTTATAAGTACATAAGGAGTGCGTTCGAAAAAATCTTAACATATATAATATTCAATAACTTGGAAATGGTTGATCTTAAAGTTTTTATTCTTCTTTTATTTAATTGATAATTTATTACAGATCACAGAAAAATATAACTTTTATAATTCTAGCCACTACTTATGAACTTGTGGACCGTTTTTGATAACATTTCCGTTAGAGATTTGATAGTTGTTTTCGTCACTTTTTTGGAACAGTGTGCACATCTTCTTTTAAAATCTTCGGTATTTTGGGATGCCTTTTTTGTGCTCTTCAATTCACTTTTCACAAGAGCTCAATATCTCTCCACTGGTCTAAGCTATGGACAATTTTGAAAATTGACCTCTCTTGGTACAAAAACTATGTTATTGTTTTGGTACCACTCCATAGCTTTCTTACCGTAGTGACATGATACTAAATGGATCTAAGAATATGTGGACACGTTGTGCTGTGCGAAAGGAAGAAGACTTTTTTGCAAATATTCCTTTATGCATATTTTGGTATTTATAGATCCCAATGTATCAAAAGACTTTCCTGTTTTGCCGCAATTGCAAAATCTTGTTATATCAGGAATTTTATATAAATTTTTTTATTTTTTTTTTGCTTTTCTGTCCTAAACCTATCTTTAGCATTGCCTCGAGCATTAACAATAAAAAGTTTTGACATATAAGCTGCCAAAATTCTGCCAACACATACGTTTCTTCGTCTATTATACAACTTGAGTATTTTTGTATGAAATTTGGTTTTAATTTTCGTGTCCTATTCTTGGCTTCTAAATTTTTTGCAGCATTACTGTTTGGAACTTTTTGGACTTTATATGCTATCAACTCTGCATTAGCTTTAAATCTTCGCACCAAATAGTCGAAGCACTGAGATAACTGAGTTACTTTTCTATCAGATGTCTTTGGAGTTCCTTTCAATTTACTTTCAATTGTCTGGCCTTCCCAATATCATGTGGACCTTTTTTTCTTTACAAACCATGTTTCATATCAATGGTCGAATTCTCCTGATCAGTGTTACCGTTTGGCAACTTTAGTCGCCAATTGCCCCTTTTTTAACTACCTGGCCACTTTTTTGGCCCCTTTTTTAAATGGCGACTAAATGGAGACTTTTAAAATAAAAAACAGATACGATGAATAGTTATATTCTAAGTTGTATTTTTTACATTCCTCATGGCAATCCCTCGCTTTTTCACTAAATTATCAATAATAAAATATAGTTTGTCAAACAGACTTAAGTTAATACTTGTGGATCCATACGTTCAGTCCTAAATTGGTTCGAAAGAGAATTGAAAGACTGGTGTACTATTTTTGTAAAAAAATCTTTAATTTTGAAATAAAAAAAAAAAAAAAAAAATAATAAAATTTTTATAAAATAATTAGGAATAAATTATTTTGTTAGTAACAGAATTGGATTTAGTAGTTTTTCTTAAAACATAACATTTTTTGATTTTTTTGTTACAAAATAAACACATTTTAAGGAGTTTTTTTAGGTTTTAAAGTAGTTGGCCCCTTTTTTTAAAAAAAATCCCCTTTTTTGGTGACTTTTTATTTTGAATTCCCCTTTTTTGGACACTTTTTAAAAATTCTCAACGGTAACGCTGCTCCTGATACTGTTTAGTAACATTAGAAACAGTTTGACGGAAGAAATTTAATTCTGTGGCTAATTATCTGTAGAACCTATTTGGATTTTTTGGAAATTTTTTCATAATTTGTAGCACGTAAATATTTTTTGTCACTCATTTTGATGAAAATCATGACAAATCAACATGGTTATTATTAAAAATAATAACTGAAGTATTTTTCCACGATAACTAGATAAAAAAAAATTTTCAGTATTGATTCCAAAAAAAGTTATGAGGCATAACGTGTGTTAAGATTTTTTCGATCGCATTCCTTATAACAAAACATGTTTTAGATATTTAATTGTTGAAAAGAAAGTGATCTTGTTACAATAAAAATATAATAAACTATATTTGAATATTTTATTAAAACATTTTAAATTGAGATTCCTAAAAAATATGAATTATTAAATAAAATAGCGCATGTATACATTGATATTTACTGGAATAATTTAAAAAATGTCCACATATTTATATCTGAAATTTCTTAACATTTTTTTTTTTAACTAATTAGTCCGATGTTTTCCTAAGTAAAATAATTTTAAATATAAAAGGAAATATGTATATTTATAAAAACAAGCTAATACCCGGTGTGCTTCGCCACCCCTCGATAGATAGATGTTTCCCGTGCAAAATTTGAAAATTCAAGCTCTAATAGTTTCCCAGATATACTAATTTTTGTATTTAATTTTTATGGGAGGGACCATACCCCCATAATCCGCTAATTTATTAGACAAATGTTTTCATGGATGTCAAAATTCTTTGTGCAAAATTTGAGCATTCCAACTCCAATAGTTTCCCAGATATACGAATTTTTGCATTTAATTCATATGGGAGGTACCATGCCCCCTACTTCTAGTCGGCCCATATTTTTCTTAAATATTAATATTGATACCAAAGTGGCTCCGACAAAATTTTAGAACTCTAACTGTTATATTTTTTCAGATATGATAATTTAATATTTTCTTTATATGAGAGGTGCCAAGCCCACTATTGCTACTGTACCAATTTTTGTCCAAAATATTCATATTGAAGCTAATGCTAGTCGTACAAAATTTGAGCTCTCTAACTTTTATAGTTTCCCAGATATAAAAATTTTGGTATTAACTTTATATGAGAGATGACACGCCTTCTATTTCTTTTCCGCCCATTTTTACACAAAATATTCACATTGACACTTAAGTTTATTGTACAAAATTTGGGAAATGTAACTGTTACAGTTTCCTAAATTTACGGCATTTGGTATTGGCAAGCAATATTAGGCGTGGGATGTGCCACACTCCCTATTGCTAGTTCGCCTATTTTTTTTCCAGAATGTTCATATAGGTGTCAAAGTAGTTCTTGCAAAATTTGAGGACTCTAGTATTACCAATTTCCGAGATATACTATTTTTAATAGTTATTTAGTAAGTGGGCGTGGCACCTCGCCCACATGGAATTTCAAAATAAAAAGTAGCCTATTTTTCCTTCCAGGCATATAGAAACACACTGTGAAAAATTCAAGAAAATCGGTTTACCCGTTTAGGCGGCTATAGACTTCAAACAAACATACATACATACATACATACATACATACATACATACATACATACATACATACAAACAAACACACATTAATTTTTATATATATATATAGATAAATATGAATGAAAATATAAATTGTTCATACTTGACATTTAACTTTTCTTTTTGACGTTGACATCAACGGATAAAAATGCGTGGAGGAAAAAAATTACAACAATGTTAATTGTAAAGAAAATATAAATTAAAAGAAAAAATATTTATTATATAAAAACAAGAAACAGAAAAAAACAAATAAATTCAAGAAAAATATAACACTTGCATCATAAACATCTTTTTGCAAATAATATTATCTTCATATGTACAAAACCCCTTTAGCATTACAGGAAATACACACCTGCTTAAAATAATAGATACACCTAAGTTCGCTTTATGTAAGGAATAAAAAACCCACTTTTTCGTTCATTAAAGAATTATGGAATCATCTTATACTTATTTTAGTAAATTAGAATAGTATAAGAAAGCTGAACAAGCAATAAATTATATTGGATTAGACGTTAATTTCATAATTACATTACTATGTAAGCAATTTCTGGAGCTTATAATAAAAGATACATTTAAAAGAAAAATACATAAATTAAAATCTATATAATTAAGTCTTTATTAGAGATAAAATAAAGTAATGTTAAACAAGGACTAATATTCTGTATATCCATCCTTATTTTGGTTTTCGTTTCAACATAAAATAATATGTTTCGCCATTTTTTTTACGCGTTCACATTCGGACTAAAGTAACTGTAATTTAAAAATTTTTGGTAAAATTTTAAAGTTTTGTAAGGAGTGAGATCCAAAATTTTTAACATATATAAAATTCAATAAATTCGATACGGTTCATCTTAGAGTTTTAATAATAATATTTAACCCACTTCCAACCACTGTTGCGTTTTCGCATCAGTAACTTTACCTACACCGTAACTAATTTAGTTTAATATTAATGATAATGTTTTATACGTGTATATTTAGCTTGGAATGTTAACTAAAAAATTTTAAAATTTTTCCGAAAAATGTTTACCCCTGGTAGAGCGGTTCAAAAAAGGCCTATAAAATAGAAAGTGAATTGTCTAAAAAAACTTACACAAGATTAGGCCACCTGTATGAAGGACTAAAAGTGTTTCCTAAACACTATATTTAAATCCAAATCGATATGATGATTCACAAATAGATCAATTGCTTTAAACTTAAACAGTTTTTTATACCTTTGCAATTTTATTATTTATGCATAAAATGAAATACTTTAAAAACAAAAGATAGTAGGTTTGTAAAAGGCTTCCATTATATATGAAAATAATTGATAATTAGGAGGGATGTATCCGAGATACCAGAAGTGGCATATAGAATTTGATGTCAGATTTAAAAGTCACCAAAAAGAAACTTTAAGCAGTTTTTAAACCATTAACAACGATATATCACATTCTGCAATCGGACTTAAAATGGCAACGGTACACACAAAAAATTTTTGTATTTTTGGAAATCTCATTAACCATTTCATTTTAGGGGGTGGCTGGTACAACTTATTTTTTTTTATGGAGACTGACCCGTTCTAGTGTAACATATTTCAGAAAGAATAATTATATTTTATACATTATTAATGATTTTACATTATTATACAATTGCATTCAATTTCTATTGGAATAGTCCACCTCCAATTTTTCTGCTTCACCGCAACACCCGATATCTGAGAAACTAAAATAGCTACGCACATAAATCTATTTATACTGGTTATAAGTTTTATAGTTCTAACCAGTACTTACGGACTCACGGACCTTTTTCTGGTAACAGTTCCACTAGAGTTTTAATAGTTGTTTCAGTTAATTTTTTGGAACAGTTTGCCCATCTCCTTTTAAAATCTTTGATAATTTTTTCGTCACTCATTTTGATCAAACTTACAACAAATCAACATGGTCGTCATTAAAAATAATAACTGACAAATTTTTAGAAGATAATTAGATAAAAAATAAAAAAAAATTAAAAAATGCTTCAGAATAAAGTTAAGAAGCAAAACGTGTGTTAAGATTTTTTCAATCTTCCTCCTTATACACATTGATGAATCCATGACTTTTGGAACTTCCCTCGTAGTTATATGAAATGCAACACTGTTCCCATCAAGTACCACCTGTTAATTGACTACTGCCAAATTTTGAGCAAGTGTCGTCATGTACTTTGCGTTTAACATCTGTTCAAAACATAAAACCTCCTGTATTTTTCTAAAAATGGAAAAAAGTGAATTTCGAGTGCTCATTAAACATTATTTTTTGCGAAAAAAAACCGTCAATCAAACCAAGGAAAAGCTCGATAAATACTATGGGGACTCTGCACCATCGATTTCAATGGTACAAATGACGCTGAACGTTCTGGACTGCCAATTGAGGTCAGTACAACCGAAAATGCTGATAGAAGAGTAAAAGTGCGTGAGATTTTAAATGATCAGCTGGGTTTAAGAAAGTTGTCTGCAAGATGGGTGCCGCGTTTGCTCTCAATTGATCATAAACGTAAACGTGTGACAAATACAAAGAATTGTTTGGAGTTGTTTAACAGCAATCCGAATGAGTGTTTGCAGCGTTTCGTAACTGTGGATGAAACATGGATCCATTACTGTACTCCGGAGACCAAGCAGCAGTCTAAACAATGGATTTCTCCGGGTGAACCTGCTCCGAAGGCCAATGAGGTGATGGCAACAGTTTTTTGGGATGCACGCGGGATAATCCACATCGATTACCTTCAAAAGGGAAAAACAATAGATGGCGAATATTATGTCAACTTATTAGACCGATTTAATGAGGATTTAAAAAGAAAACGACCCCATATGTCCAAGAAAAAAGTTATTTTTCATCAAGATAATGCACGGGTGCACACGTGTGCAGTCAACGGCAAAACTCTATGAATTGGGCTACGAATTGGTACCTCATCCGCCATATTCTCCAGATTTAGCCCCTAGTTACTACTTCCTATTTCAAAACCTAAAGAAATGGCTCGGTGGAAAGAGATTCAGCTCCAACGATGAAATTATTAACCAAACAAATGCCTATTTTAAGGACCTTGAAAAATCCTATTTTTCGGAAGGGATACAAAAACTGGAGAAACGTTGGACTAAATGTACTAAGTTAAAAGGAGATTATGTTGAAAAATAAATTTTTGTTTTGCAAAAAGCACTGTGTTTCATTCAAAAAGACACGGACTTATTGATCCGCCCTCGTAACTGTTATTGTATCTATTATTTTGAGAAACAATTTTTGGCATTTAAATTGAAAACGTATATGTAAATCAACTTGCATGTTTATACTTGCCATATTTTTCATTAAAGTGGTATTGCCAGAGCAAATTGCTTACGAAATAAATCATCCTATATGGTGTATCTATTATTTTGAGCAAATATGTATATTCATACGTACATATGTGCATATGTAGGCAATAGAAAAAAGTACAGTTAAAATGAAAGAGAAGGGATAAAAACTTATAGCATAATGTATGAAATAGTTTTTTAAGAAATGTAACTTAAAAAAAAAAAAATTAATTAAAATAATCTTCCCTATAGCATTTACCTGCTTGATCCACGATAATAATAAGAAAAATAAATTTTTCTTAAGAAAAACATATACATCGCAGTTTTATGACAAAGTTATAGTGCTCTTTTTCACAATTTATAACTTTAACATTTTTTGTCACACATAGAATACATTGCAGCTTAAAGATAAATAAAAGCAATGTCAGGCGTTTTATTTTTATAATAAAAAGAAAAAACTTCTCGACATGTTACCATATAACATGACATCTTTAGCGACTGTTACAATTATATTTCATATTTCTTTTTGAAAGGAAAAAATAAATTCCCCTCATTTTTCTTTGCAATCAAAGGAAGGTCAAAGTCAAAAGAACAATAAAGAAATGTGTAAAGAAAAAATAATTATTTATTTTTATTTTTACACTATGTGTTTTCTTATAAAGAAAACAAAAGAGTAAAAGATTAAAAAGAATAAGAAATACATACATACAAAAGACCTACTATAAATGCTGAGTTTTAAATACTTACAGTATGTTTAAGAAAGCGATAGAAAATATAATAATAATTCATTATTAAAAACCTTAACATTTCAAAAGTGATGACAAAAGAAATTATATTACTAAGTATGTAAGTACTTTTGGTTTCATAGAGAGTGGTTGGCAAAAAAAAATAATAATAATAATTATTTTAAATGTTTATTAAATAGTACAGAAAATCAATTTAGCTAGCTTTAAAGTAAATAGCTAAATCGAAAAAATCTTAAGACACGTTTTACCTCTTAACTTTTATTTATCTAGTTATCTTTGCAAAAAATTTTAGTTATTATATTTAATGTATAAGTTTGATCAAAATTACTGACGGAAAAGAATTACGAGCTAAAATTATTAAAAATTAAAAAAAGTCTAAATTGGTCCTACAAAAAATTGGACAAAGTATTAAAGGTCTGTCCTCAAACTGTTTCCAATGTTGATAGGAAACCTGGGTCGGCAAGAAAAAAATGTCCACATGGGAAGGCCAAGACTACTGAGCCCGGTTAGCTCAGTGTTTTGACTGTTTGCAGTCTTTAAAACATACAAAGTTCAAAAAGACGGGAGCTGCAAAAAATTTAGAAGCCAAGAATAGGACACGAAAATAAAATCAAATTTCATACAAAAATACACATGTTGTATAATGGACAAAGAAACGTATGAACAGGGAGATTTTCCGCAGCTTCCGGATTAAAATTTTTATGTTCCTAGTGCTCCAGGAAATGTTGAAGATAAGTTGGCACCCAAAAGCAGACAAAATTTCCTAAAAAAAAAATCCTGGTATGGCAAGCTTTATGCAGATGCGGCATTTGATACAGTGGGCTCTATAAATACCGAAATATGCATCAAAAAATTTCTTGCAAAAAAAAGCTTCTTCTTCTTATAAGAGAGCACAATGTGTCCACATATTTTTGGCACGACTTGGAATAATTTCACTACGGTAAGAAAGCTCCGGAGTGGTACCAAAATAATAACATAGTTTTTGTACCAAGAGAGTTCAATCCTCCAAATTTTCTAGAGCTAAAATCAGTGGGCACCTCTTCAGTGCTCTTGTGGAAAGAGAACTGAAAAGGTGCCCCAAAATATCGAAGATTTTAAAAGGAGATGGGCAAACTGTTCCGAAAAAGTGACTCAAACAATTATCAAATCTCTAGTGGAATGTTTACCAAGAAAGGTCCACCAGTTGGTTAGAACTATAAAAGTTAATTTTTTATGTGATCCGTAATATAGTATTATTTAAATCAAATCAAAACTCAAAGATTTCCAAATTATTGTACTTTATATACAGTGTCTCACATAAGTTAGTGAATTTTAATTTTTAAATAAAAAAATGAGTTATTTTTAGTTATTGAATTATGTAAATAAAAAATAATATTTTTTTATGAATGGGATTTTTTTGCCTGAGTTATGTTCTACCAAATGCTGCAAAAAGTAGCACAAAATATTGACTCGTTTCCGAGAAATTGAGAAAAATAACACGTGCAGTCATTTCAGGTACATCACAAAAGTATTTGAATTTTTTAATTTTTTATATTTGAAGATACTCAAAATACAAAAAAACGCAAAAAAAAGTTATGTTTTTTATAATAATTGTTATTAAGTATTAGTGTTAAGCGTTTACTAATTATTTTTATAAATTTGGGGGTAAAATTTTAGGGAAATTAAGCGAAGTTTCTTTACATGTATCTTACACAAGAGCAAATTGAAATAATCGGGTAATTTTTCCTAAATTATTTCTTAAATTTTCATGTCTTCGAAAAATTATTTTTACTGCAAAAGTTCTAAATATTGACATTCCAAGCGGCGTACATAGTTTCATTATGTTGTTAAAAATTAAAAATCATAAACATTGAGCCTATTTTACTGAAGTATTGGTCTACATATTTTAACAAAACTTTCAGATTGTGTTTTTATAGTTATTAGCTGTTATTAAATGAGAGATTTGGATACCGGCTAAAAAATACAAAGAAATTGGTGCCATAGTATAAAACGCGATACACCCAGAGAAATATCAATCACATACGTGTTGAAAACGATACCATTCTGTGTCAATAGTGAATCTACACCGTATGTTTTTAAATTAAACACTACGTGTTCAATTCTTATTGAAAATCGATACCTAATTGGCACCAAGTTAAAACCATTTCGGTATCAAATTTTTAAATTACATATGTTTTGCATTAAATTTGTTAACGAAAGGTATTAAAAAGCTGTTACCGTAAATTATCAATGTGACCACAACCGTTGTTGATTTTGAATCGAATTTTTTCCCTTAGTGTAAGAGTTATATTTTAAGTTACATAACTATATGGCTTTCAAGGTATAGGGGAACTATAAAAAGGTAAAAATACCCGAAAAAGTTTACTATTCTGTATATTTTCATCAACATAAGTAATAAAAAGTTGAAAATTTTTCGCTCCAACATTTTAGTTATTGATCCAATTGTAATATGGCTAAGTAATTAAAAAAATAAACCCAAGTACAATTATGTCGGGGTATATTTTGGAGCTATACCAACTTTATAATTGGCTGTATATCGGAAAGATATTCCCCAACATTTTGAAATAAATTTTTGATACGTAGGGTACCAAAGTGGGCTTGATATTTAAGGTATTCTATTTTTAATGGTGCAATGTCTCATAATTAATGACTTGGACCCTTTGTATATGGCGTTTTAACAAAAAAATCTTATAAGGAACTAAAACCTTATTATTTTTTTACTATGATGACAAAAAAATTATTGTATTTGTCATTTATAGAAGAAAAATAGGCGTGTTCTTCCTAAAACAACCTTCTAAGTCTATTAAATATAAAATTGGACCAAAAATCCCCCAAAATTTTACTTCAAATTGGGGAAACAAATTAGTAAACATTTAATTGTAATACCTATGACCTATTATTAATAAAAAAATACAAGAATTTCTCCAATTTTTATTTTGTTTGACATTTTTAAATACAAAGGTGATAAAAATTTAAATACTTTTGTGAGGTAAATTCGACGAATTTTCATACTATTTCTGGAATAACTTGGATACAATGCAATATTTTTGATTGCAGTTTTTTGCATTATAAAGTTAACAAATAGACAAACACAATTCAGTTAACAAATCTAGAATTATTTTTTTAAATCACGTAGCGAAACCGCTTTAATTATTAATTTAATTTTATGTTAAGATTTTTTGATCTGTCTTTAAAACAAGTAGAAATATTGTCTTATTTTAACCTAATTTTTCAAAATGTTTCGGTACTGCTGCTTAGTCTTAAATAATAAATTTACGTATAAATAAATCTGTATAAATAAATCTACGTCATTAAGTTTATTTTGATTACACAGATTAATATTTAGTTGAATAGCTCTAATTGACTTTGACGCCGGCGCAACATATTCGTATCGCGTCCACTAATGGCCTAATACTCTCTATGGGAATATCTTGCCAAGCTGACTGAACTAGAGTCTAAAATTCTTGCACTTTTCCCGGTTTCTTTTTAAAATCTGTTTTTTGCTGTTTGCATTAACTGTCGGTGGATATTCCACTGCATTTTACTTAAATCGGTATGTTTTATTTTCTGAGAAAAATTTATTATTAAACACTGTACTCCTTGTTTGGCGCTAGCTATTTTTAAATTGCTTAAAAATAAAATTTAAAATCACACAGAAAAAATATTGGATGAAAAACGATAACAGTTATCAAAATTTGGTAGTATAAAGCTTATAACATATTTTTATACCTTACACTACCATAGGTGGTCCCATTTTAAAGTATACCGTTCGACTCAGAATCACTTTCTGAGTCGATTTAACGATGTCCGTCTGGCTGTCTACCTGTCCATGTAAACTTTGTGAACAAAGAACAGGTCGCAATTTTAAAGATATCTTGATAAATTTTGGCATGAATAATTATTTTAACACAAGGACGAAGCCTATTGAAATTGGTTATGATCGGTCCATTATTTCACCTAGCCCCCATACAAATGTTTTCCCGGAATAGAGGTTTTACGATCATAAATGCCTTAAGCACTTATAGTTTTGTATAAGTGCCAATCTTTGTGCCAAATTTCATTGAGATCGGTTTATAATTGACCATAGCTCCCATATAAATTCCGTCCTCCGAAATTCACTTTAACGTGCATAAATCCCATACGAATGATTGTATCAAATTAATATTCGACACAATTAAGTTTTATATAAGTAGAAACAAATTGCCAAAATTTATGAGAATGGGTCCATAATTTACCATAGCTCTCATATAAACCCACTGCCGGGAATCGCCCTAAAGGGCATAAAACCATATAGATGTTAGTATCAATGCATTGTTCTGTATTTGTATAATTTATTTTACATCTAGTAAAAGTGTTGGTCTACAATTGGCCACAGGTCTAATTTTAAGCTCATACACAACGGTGTAGGGTATCATATGGTCGGTCTTGACCGGATATAGTTTCTCCCTCATTTTAAATTGTAATTATGCTTCCTACAATTTTTAAATTATTTTATATTTGGTAGCCTAATCAAATTGAAGACCCTTAACAACTCTGAACATTGGTTATACCAATCAATAATTTGTTTTTATTACCATAATTTATCTACAAGTATATTTTCAGATATATTAAGTGATAGTTTATCGTATTAATTTACAAAATTCGGTTATTATGGAAAAAAGCTAAATCGGTTTTCCAACAATAATTTTAATAATTCAAGGCGAATTCACCTTAAAATAGTTTAAAATCTGATTGACTTTTTGTTTACATTGAAAAACAAATATTTATATGCAGTAAAACGAAAAATAAAAAATGTGGTTTTAATTCTACAATGAAGTTCAAAATTTTTTATATAAATGTGTGCTTTTGAAAAAAAAAAGGAATAATAATTCTAGATTTTATGTATATAGGACTGAATTGGTAAAAACACATTCGGTTATCATAATGAAAGTAATTTCTATGTATTAATTAAATATCTCATTTCTCTAGTTTTAAAAGTTTACAGTCTTCTAGAGGCTATATTTTGTGACAATATATTTTCTCTCCCTATAACGTGAATGATTAATTTGCTATAGCAATTCAAAAATTATCTAACCCAAAAAATCTAGAGGAACACAACTTTTTTACTACTTTTTATTTAATTTTTTACACTATAACTGGTATAAAAATAACACCAAATATGCGAAAGTTTTTTTTTTTTTTTTTTTTTTGTTTTATTTTATATTTTTCTCTTGTATTGTTGACTTGTGGTATTTAAGCAGCCTATATTTACAGAGTGCAAGTACGTTTTGTAATTATATGGATATGGGTCATTTATGTTTGTATAAAAAAAAAAATAACGACAAATATAAAATAAAACAAAGCTTAAAAAAGTAATCTTTAGTAATATTCGTTTCTTCTTTATTCAAAAAAATGTAAACAAAAATTTCCATAAAATAATAAAAGCAAGAGAAATTGTAAAAACAATTTCGGTTACAATTTATCAAAATAATAATAATAAATAAAAAATATGGGCAAATAAAATATTGGTGAATTAATTTTTGAAACTTGTGTACATATGTATACATATATGTATTATTAAATGGAAATGTAATTATTCATCTGTGAAATGATTAAGGCAAGATGAATTTTAACAAGTCAAAATGTAAATTCAGCTTGGTAGAATCTATATACCCACCATCTGCAACCTACCTAACCTTATATGAAAGATGGACGGTAAAGTGGGCGGTTCAACCATATTTTTGGTTTCCGAGTTTATATTATTCCTGTTATTCCTACTATTAGTATAAAATATTGTTAGCGTACATACTTTTTTAAGAGAGATATTGGCGGTACAGTAAGATTTGGAGTTACAACGGTCAACCTGTTTATCTAGCATTTGGTCCATATCATTTCTATTTATAAACCGATTTTATTAATTTTTAATACTGAACAAACCTTAAGTAAGGCCAATATTTGAGGTAAACTATTCTTCTTTCAACAAACACATAGTCGGACAGACGGACGGACATTGCTAGATCGTCTTAAATTTTCACATCGACTACCCATTTTTTTAATGGTGGATATAAAACGTTACGTTTTACACTGGTTATTTGAACTTAACTTTTGACTGAACTAAAAATGGAAAATTCTTTTTATAAAATTTTTTTAATGTATTAATGGATTTGATTAATTTGTTTTCCAATTTTGGTCATTTTTGTACTCAAGTCTCATATGGCCTTACTTTGTACCAAATTTCATAAAATCTGTGGCCAAACTTGTGATATGTCTTTTTTTTTAATTTTAAGTATCGTTGGATTTCATTCGCTTGATTTTCCTAGTATTTGTTCAAAATTTTTTGGGAACAGTATTTTTGAATCATTTAATACATCCATGAAAATTATTTTCTTTAAAACATAAAGAATTCATACATTTTTCCAAAATTTTTTTTAACAAAATCTACCTTTTTACATTTAAAAGTCCTTTGATCTCACACATCCTTAAGGTTTATTGTGGTGAATTGATGTCGTTCGATGCAAATTATGAAAAGGAGAACGCTTCCTATCATTTCCAGATTCAAACAGCATTGTAAGGGAACGAAAAAAATAATTCTCAATTTCCCAGCAAATTAAAATAAGAAAAAAAGTACATTTTGTTCTGCGACTCCACATTTTAAAATTCCATTTTGGAAAAAATTTATAACTAGAGATTATTTAAAAAATATAAATTTTATAAAAGGAAAAACAACCATAATTTTCATACGAATTGCGGATATATTTACACAGAAGATAACTTAAAATTGTATACCTCAGACCTTTAATTTAAATTTTAAACCTTAACAAGCGCGGATGTTATATTCGGCTCAGTAAATTCTATATACCCACTATCAACTTTTTTAACCAATTTTGCCTATTTTCAATACCAAACAAACCTTATATAATATAAATATTTGAGCCAAATTTCGTCCCCTTACGTTGTTCCGTTCGAGCCCTATCTTGCTTTCAACAGACAGACAGACAGAAGGACATAGCTAGATCGACTCAGAATCTAACCAGGACCCAGAAAATATATACTTTAATGGGTCTTAAATAATTCCTTCTACATGTTACACACGCAATGACAAAATCAATATACCCCCTATCTTTTTTACGGTGGGTATAAAAACGGTCTCCTAAAAAGTAATAAAAATGAATTATGTAGTTTTTCCTTTTTATCACAGAAACATCTTAATTACTATCGAAGATATAGTACATATAATTTGGTCTTTTTAAATTGATAAACTTTTTAAATGTCCTGTGGGTTTAGCTAAATTTTGCCCCTCCAAATATTAATAAGTCCACCTCTGGTTGTATATAGCATAAAAAAAATCGATTTTTTTTTATATCCGCATGTCGGTTAGCATGTTTTTTAATTGTTGAATATTTCATGACATGAATAATTTGTGATAAATATTCTCTATTCGTGTTATTTTTTGTGTCGTTTTATTTATTTTTTTCATACATATATTTTTTATGTTTGTCTGATAAATGAAAAATAATTGTTATATTGATATAAAAACGATTGATTTTTTTTAAGTAAAATATATCGTTAATAAATGAATGAAACTTTTTTTGGTGTTGTGGGGTGAATTAGTCATATTTAAACATGGATTGTTAATTGAAGGACACATTTTTTTGCTACAGATGTTTGGATTTTTTTCTACTAAAAATAAATGCAGAAGATAATTTATTTTTCAAATAATTTTTAATGTTTTTGTTAAATTTTTATAAATAACACAGAAAAAAGTAAAAAAAAGGACTTCAATTACGAAATTGCTTATATTAATTAATTTTGCTCCAATCATCAAAATGATAATATTAATAACTAGAATAATTGATTTTATTATTACTTTTTTAAAAAAATAGATATAATGAGCAAAATGTTAGAAATTGACTTAAATTTATTTTATTTTTATATTTTTATAGACAAATCTTCCATTTTTCTCTATATTTTATTAACAGCTTCAATTTATTAAAAAACAAAATTGTAAAGCAATTAAAAAATTAATTATATTGATAATTAATAATTTTAAATTTCAATACAAAGTTAATTAATAATTTTAATAAAAAATAATTTGAAATATTTTTTTATGTGAATATATAAGCAGTAAGAAAATTTTTACTTGAAGTGCAACATACTTATATACAAAATATTACACAGAGCAATGAAAAGCATATAAGAATATGAAAATTTTATAGTTCTACGTAATTACTTCCAATACGGCATTTAAAATCATATTTAAAAATTTATTGTATTCTTTAAAATGTTCATTATTTTCCCTAAGAAAACATAAATTCCTTGGTTTTTCTGTTTTTTTTTTTTTTTTTTTTAATATTTCCCTTCAATTTCCTTAATCATAAACAAATTTGGAGGTTATACAAATTAATTCCTTCCTGTAACAATTTGTTTTTTTTTTTTTCTTTTATATGAATTCTCAAAAATAGTTAAATCAATTTAAAATTTTCACATTTAAAATACCTTAAGGCTAAATATAACACCAAGTTTATGTGTTAATTTAATTCAGTTTTCTATTACCTTCAATGTTTCTTTCTTTATAATTTTATTCATTAAGTCTTAACATTACATTTAAGATGAATGTTTTGCAAAAGGACTCAAATATTACAGGCCAGTAGTAAAACAAAGAAGTTTATATATTTATAGTGGCATATATTGTACATTTGCCTTTCCTTTCCTTGTACAGCATTATCCTTCCTTAAATGCTGTTTAAACTAAAACAATGTTTCTTTTTATGTTGTATAAAAATACACTGCTATAAAAAATAAAACACCCTTACACCCACTAATATACAAACAACTTGGCCTTTGTAGTTTTGTATATCTTGGTGAGAATGAGAGAAGATGAGGAGAAAAAAAAATAAAAGGATCCCTAATTAGTTGAATATAAATGTACAAGGAGTAAGGTTGTCGCATTACTTCCGCCAACCAACCATAATAACAACAACAATGACATTGCTAGCAAAACCATGATGATGATGATGACTACAACAATGATGTTGACAATGCAAAGGACACAGGATCTTATACACTGATTAATGTTATTGTTGTTGTTGCTACTGTCAATGTTGCTATTCTATAGCTATTGCTTCTATTACTGTTGTTATAAAATGACAACATTTTCGGTTCAGTGAACTTAAAAGCAGTGATTTACGCGTGTTAAAACACGTTAGGGAAAAATATAGTCACGAACGGAAAATGAGAAAAACCAGAAAAAATTAACAAAAAATTATACAAATATATATGTAGGTATATGTAAAATACACTGAAAGATGACATTTTTTTTTTTTTTCGATAGTTAATTTTGTTTTTTAACTAACTGGTAAAAAGTTTACAAAATTGGATGAAAATATTGGACTAAATATTGAAGAAACTGAACCAAAATTTTGCAAACTTGAGACAGTTGCAAATTGAAATGCAAATAACTTGAAAACTATAGGTGGAAAATAGCACATGCTAGCATTTTTATATGCCTTAGCAAGAATTTCAAGAAGTTATAAAAATCCAAACGAGCAAAGTAGTTACAGAAATCATTTTCTTAACTATTTTCACATCAAAAACCAATATAGAATAGAACTGCATTAGGCCCAGTGTTACCGTTTGGCGACTTTAGTCGCCATTTGCACCTTTTTCAACCACCTGGCCACTTTTTTGGCCCCTTTTTTAAATGGCGACTTTTTAAGACTATGTGTTAAATGATGAGAAACTAAGTTATTTGAAATATATATTAATTTCAACAAACAAATTCATCATTTTGAGATTGCTTTACAGTATAGTGATATAAAACTAAAGTTTATGAACAGCTATTTTTATCATCATATGCCGAATCTTTTTGGATTGGTTTAAAAAAATATTCGATGATTTAATTTATATTTTTGTATTCCTCATAGCAATCCCTCGGGTGAACGTATTTTTTTTTTACTAAATTATCAATAATAAAAAATAATTTGTCTAACAGACTTAAGCCAATACTTGTGGATCAATGGTTTCCGTCCTAAATTTGTCCGATGGGGATTTGAAAGACTGGAGTACGAGTGAAGAACTCGTACAAAAGTACAGAAGTTTAATTCAAAGAGTTCTTCATAAAAAATAACATTTTCACAACTTCAAAAGTGGAACAAAGCACATATTTTAAACTTTTTTGGAAGTTCTTATTAATTACTTCCAAAAAACTGAAAATAAATGAATTTTTAGCGGCAAAAATGGTAATAACTTCTAACAAAATTCCAATTTTACAAATTTTAATGCATTTTTATTATTATTTAATAGGGCAAAAACAAAATTTTTATTTAAAAATTTTATAAACATAGTTTTAAGAAAAGTAGGACATCCTACCAATGCCAACCATGGGTTAAAAAAAGAACTTCTGCAGCTCTTTTTCACCACTAAGTACTAAGACAACACAATGTTAAAATCAGTTCTTTTTTTGCTGGGATGTTAAATACTTTTGTGAATAAAACTTTATTTTTGCAAGAATACAAATTGTTGTAAAATAATTATAAATTATTTTTTTTATTAATAAAACTGAATTTTGTAGTTTTTCTCAAAATTCAAAATTTTTATTGTTTTTGTTGTTAAATAAACAAATGTTAAGGAGTTTTTTTTAGGTTTTAAAGCAGTTGTGCCCTTTTTTTCAAAAAAATCCCCTTTTTTGGCGACTTTTTATTTTGAAATCCCCTTTTTTGGACACTTTTTAAAAATTCTCAACGGTAACGCTGGTTAGGCCTAGCTATTGTAGCCACCATAGAAAAATATTGATGTACTCGTATGAAGAATTGCTGCTGTGAAAGTATTAAGATTTTATCTCGTAAGTCTTAAAATTTTATTTACAAAGTAAATATTGATAATTCAATATCTAAAGAATTGCGACAGATAAAGTCTTAAGATTTTATGAATTTAATTTTCTTAATTGTTTCCTCATTTGGAATTTACTTTTTTATGAGAAAATTCTGAAGGAAATACCTTTGGAGTTTATTTTTTAAGTGAGAGACTATTTTTGATATATCTTCGAAGAAATTTTATGCATTTGGCAGAACCAATTTATTATTTGTTTTAATATAGAGCAACTTCAAAGTTTTTATGTGAGGAGAAAATTATGAAATCATCGGCGAATGGAAACATGCTGGTATTAGATCAGCGACTAAGGCAAGTGCCCTGTGTGAGGTCATTTGAAATTTTAATTTTCTTATCTCCCAGAAACGTTTCACCATTAACATTAATATTTTTAAAGAACTTAGTTAAGCTTTGTATCAGGGTTAGCTGTGTTAGAGATAATGTTCGTAGCAAATTTCATTAAATCTGGATGGAGTAAGATCGCTATTAGTTTTTTTTCTGTTTAACTATAACTATAACAAACCAAATTAAAAAATTATATTTAGTATGACATTTTTTCTAATATCTCGAAAACTAAGCAATTAAAGAAAATATATAAATTAATAAAACAAGTTGCTCAATTTTTTTCCCAGTGTATCTTCTTCAACTTATAGCAGACATTCTGGATAACAAGTTTAATTTAAACACATAAAGTATATTGCTATAATTTTGTAACATTTTTTATTTTCTTATTTTTCTATTATTTTTGTTAGTTAGAGGCATTTTAAAACACCAGTATTAAAGTTCGTTTATATTTATTTATGTAGACATTTTTGTTGAAGGTGGGCTTATTTAAAGACTCTTTTTGTTTTGTTTTCTGCTCTGGCTGCATTAAAAATTCTACAATTGTCATCTGGTGAAAATTGTCATTTTTATTATTTCTCCCCTTGTTGCCTAACCAAAAATAAACTTTTTATTAACTAATGTTGGTTATTTAGGCAATATTATTGTTAGTTGTTTAATGCCAGATGGGTCTTTCTATTTTTATTTTTGTGAAAGAAGGTGAGGGTGGTTTTAAAGGTTATTTAGAATTTTGTATGTTCTGCAGACCTTAGGCTTTAGATATCATAAATAATAGAATTTTAACTAGTAAATTTTTTGTGTGAAACCAAAAACAATTGGAATTATTAAAAAAGAAAAAATTATTAGTTGAATAGAAATTTTGACAAGTTTAGAAAAAAATAATTGGTAAGTTATTAAATTTGGAAATAAACTTTTTAGGTTTCTCATAATCTTTTTCTATTTATAGGTACATGTTAATGTTAAAATAAAATTTCTATTTAACTATTTTTTTTAGCAAGCGCTGTCCTTTTATAGTTCATCTCTTTACTTTCTCTTTTCAAACATTTCAAGCAAAGTTTCTTTCTTTTGTTTCTTTGGAAACAAAGCAAAAGTTTTTCTTCTCTTTGTTGGTCTAACCAAATATTGTTGCTGTTAGCAACCACTTTACATCCTGCCGCCATCAAAAATCTTAAATACGAACAATTTGTTATCAATGACATTCGTAAATGTTTGTTAAAGTCCTGCTGTTTCTATAATGATGAATAGATGGATGATCTTTTTTTGTTTGTGTCATTTGGAAAAAAAAAACTTTTCACTACTACTTTAATTTCCTTTGAAAATCTAAGTTAATTAATAAATTGTTTTAGTTGTTAATAATATTAATTTATTGCTTACGCTAACAAGGAAAGAAATTTTGCCATGAAAACAGCAGGCGTTTCCATTATAGACACTTATTTAATTGTAATTTCAAACATTTGGCACAATTTCAAAGGTCATATTGAATAGCTGGAGGATATGAAATGAACAAAGGCAAGGACATTAAATTAGATAATGAAATTAGTTGTAATGTTATATGAGGGTAAATTTTTAAATAAAAAAGAATTAATAATGTATTAATTAGGTGTAATATTATACAAGTTATGATTTTTAGTGAAAGAAAAACAGTTCGTAAGAAATAAAAATAACAAATTGTTATTAAAATTCTACTCTTTACACAAAAGCAAAAGGAAACAAATATTAAAAACAAGTATTAAGGTATGGTTACATTAGGCAAATGTTTAATTCGAATTTTTTTGCCAGAATGTAATAAAAGTTTTCCAAATTAATATGTAGTTTATTTTTTGGTCACTTTACGCATATTTATTTTCCCATTTTTATTTGTTCAAACAGAGAATAAATATAGTCAAATAGGCAAATAGGAAAACATGTTTTTTCATCGGTCACATTTGAAAAATTATTTGTCTTCAAAAATTATTTCATAAGAATGTCGAAAATAATATGATGTAGAGCAGATTCGATTGCTTTTTTAGAAGAGAAAGGAAACTAAAACTAAGAAGAAAAGACATTGTCTTTTCCTTTTCTTCTTAGTTTTAGTTTTAGGTTTAGAAGTGGATTCAAAGCAAAATGAGGAAGGATGTTGTGCAAAATTTTATATTAGATTTAATGGTTTTTATTATCTGTTATATATCTTCTACATATGGCATAAGCGTAGGCTGTGCACAAGTAGCATCCATAACGCCCCAATACCACCAGCGACAAGAACATCAAAAGGCACCCCTTCAGCAACTCATTTTTAGCACTGAACCTAATAAAGAGGACCTAAAACCATCTGTTATTTCCATTATTGATGGATTTCTGTAATTTAAAAAGTATTCAAAAGGCTATTGAGTCATTCCATTTAAAACCAACACGAGAAATTCCAATTTTTGACTTTTCCCCTCCGAATTTAATGATATTTGGTACAATAATTATTCTTGTCAAAACTAAGACTAATTTGCGGTTTGAAAGTGCGAAATAGCTCAAAATATGTACAAAGTTGCATACACAAAATTACAAATATCTTTCGAAGTATTTATTATATAAGATTTAATGAGATGTCATATTAAAGGTATCAAAATTACCTTTAATATGACGTATGACATGACTTTTTTTTCAACATCAAAGTGGTCCATATCTCGTGATTTTTCGTTCGCGGATAAATATCTCGAAAAGTGGTCTTTTTAAAAATTTTTAAAAAAATATATGTTATTGATGAAAATGATTTCTATAACCGTGGAAAGTGGCATTCTGGGACTCACAATATTTTAGGAGTTATTACAACAAATGTCATAATAAATACGAAATATTTATTGCAATTTGTATTGTTTTGTTTGTAATAAAATAGAAAAATCGCCAATTTCTTCCAAAAATCATCCGAATGTAATAAAATTCGGCAAGAAATTAATATTGACGCTGGTAACGCAAATGCCGAGTTTAAGTTTGATTACCGCTATAGTTCGCAATTTATAATATCTCAAAAATGAGTAAAATTGTATTTTTAAAAATACAAATATCTTTAAAGTATTAACCTTACAATGTTCATTAAGGCAAATATTTAAAGGTAATGAAATTACATTTAAAATGATACCTGAAACATATTTTTATGTTGAATTTTATTGGTGGATAACTCGCGTATTTCAAAAAGTGGTAATTTTAAATTCGTGAAAAATATATATGTAGAGGATGGAACCATTTGGAATGCTCCCTGCAAGTATCGTGATTGGACTCTCAATAGTTTTTGAGTTATTAAAAAAATCACATCGAATAAAGTGAACAAATTCATGCTTGAAATTTCTTTCAAATTAATTATTTTAACATATATTTTTTAAAAATTTTTAAAAAGACCACTTTTCGAGATATTTACCCGCGAGATATGGATCATTTTGAAGTTGAGAAAAAAGTCATGTCATGCGTCATATTAAAGGTAATTTTAATACCTTTAATATGACATCTCAATAAATCTTATATAATAAATACTTCGAAAGATATTTGTAATTTTATATATGCAACTTTGTGCATATTTTGAGCTATTTTGCACTTTCAAACCGCGATATTTCGCGAACCACGTGTTGAAATTATCTGAAATTTTGAATTAGTCTTAGTTTTGACAATAATAATAATAATTGTACCAACTATTATCAAATTCGGAAGAGGTGAGAAAATCAGCTGGTTGGTTTTATATGGAATGACTCCATTGTATTTTTTTTTTTTTTTTTTTTGTGTAATTATTCAGCATTTCCAAAATCTCCTTTTCGTTCCAAAATATTTTAAAAATATAAATGCAGTTTATATATGAATTTTTGTTAATTGCGAATTTATTAAATTTTAATTTTTCTAAAATTTTATTTAAAAATGCTTTGTTTTTTGTAGCATATCTTTTTGAAATATTTAATAGAAATGTTAGATTCTTTGGAGCAAGTTAGGCTCGTGGATTTATTATCGATCGCTGCCACTTGAAACGTCAATGGTATTATCGTTGTTGTTTTAGCAGCAAATATTTTACTTCTGCTTGTTTCATAATTATAACGTCATTTTTTAATTTTCTTAAAATTATGAAAATTTAAGTGAAATTAGTGAGAAATTGGTTCGCCATTTTTTTAAGTGTCATTTAAATTGTATGACTGGTATTTTCTAGAGCGATTTTCATTGAATTTTAATTTTCTTTTGTGTATTTTTTGGAGAAATAAGTTACAAAATATTTTGTCCCAGAATTATTAAATTTGCATTACTCTGTATTTTAAAAATTAAATGCCAAGAATTCTGTATTTTTTGCTCTATCGAATAAATGCTAAATTGTAAATATTTATGTTATAATTGCGGATAAGCACTATTTTTTGTAATTATAATTCTATGAATTTGGATCAAGTTGGTAAGGAAATTTCTTACTTTTTTAAATTTCGCTGCATGAGAGATATTAAATTATATATTTTTTTAGTTTTAATATGACAATGCTCATTCAATATAATTGAATTTTTATGCTTTCCTTGTGGCAAAATAACTCTAAATGGCATTCCGGTTTAGGCGCCCTTTAGGCTCATGTCTTATATCATCTTAGTAGTATCGATTGTCATCTGCGACATTTAAATTAAATTTATTTTTATCAAAAATCGATATTTATGCCAAAATATTTATATGTTTTACAAATTTATTTAACGGTTTTTAGTGAAAATTTTCTGTGTGCTTGTTTCCTATTAGGTTTCATTTTATAACATGAATGCCAAATCTTATTCAAGGAATATGATTAGTAAATGAATTTGAGACATCTGTTATACAACATAAATATTTTAGTTTCAGTTTTTGTTAAGACTAACGAAAATATTAGAAGATATTGCTGTGAATTGACGAAAGTAGTTAATCGGAAACCAGATATACTGAATATATCGGAATCGTTAAACAACCTTTTTTGAAAAGAACGTTTGGAATGCATCGATAAGTAATATAAAATATAGAACTTGGATAAAAAATTACATTTACTTTACCTCACTATTCAAAAGTATACTGATTTTATATGATTTCTTCTAAATTTATATTTTTACCTTAAAATGTTAAAAATTTGCCCTTCGAAATCATTAAAAAATTGATTTTATCCTTAATTTAGATTCTGCAAACAACTTTAGTTGCATTAAAGTTAAAATTTTCTTATATACCGAACACATTCACCATTTTTATGTGAACTAACGTTATAATTATGAAATATTGAGTTTTTAATTATTTGTTAACAAATATACAACAACAATAACAATAATTTTCAAAATTATATCAATCAATAGAAAACCTCATATGGAAATATAATATTAAAAAATATAAACAATTTAAAGAATATTGATAGATATATTAATAAATCAAATGACGTTATAAATATGAAACGCATTGTATATGTGTGTGTCCCAAAAATTTGAGATTTATTTTAATGTAAAGATTCCATGCTTTCCAAATATGTTAAAATAATAAAAAATTTAAAGAAAAATGAATTTAAAAAATGTAATTGCATTGAAATGCATTTTTAAAAAATATTTTCTATTTGTTAAATATTCATGGTTAAGCTGATATAATTGCAATTCCATAGCCGTTTAAATCATTGATTTCCTCAAAGCCTTCCCAGAAATATTATTATTTAAAGTTGTATATAGGATTTTTTTGATTTTTTCGAAAGTGAAAAAGCGAAATAAAATTTCGCGAATCTGAAAACGGAAATCTATATAGACATCCCTAGATCTTTTACGATCAAAATTTTATAAATATCGAAAGACACTAGGTAAATTTTTGGGCGTTCTTTCATGTAATGGACGATATACATATACATTAGCCCTTAAATGCCCCTGATATCTTTAAAGATACAACCATTAAAATAATGCCTACAGTCACAATTTTCGTTAAATTTTTCTTAAATTGGCTTTATATCGTTTAAAACATAATATGTCTTTGTAAGAAAAATATTTCATATTTCTTGATTACTCCGTTTTGGAAATATTTCAAAATGAAGTCAAAAAATATTTTTTATTAAAATTAAATAAACGTCCTTTTTCAAAGTGTAAAATCTGAGAAGCTATGAATATTTTTAAACAAAAAAAAAAAAAAAAAAATATTTCCGTACTTGGAACTATGTTCTGTAAAGATATTGAAAAATATTATAGTGATATAGGTTGAAAATTCTCTAGAAATTATAATTTTCCGGTTGTATCTTCAAAGATACACTAGGCGTTTACAGCTAAAGTTTGATTTCTGTTACACAT